>CM061752.1:5032438-6232438 GCA_030979885.1 Lolium multiflorum
CGACCATTTCATAGACAATCCTTCGCCGACCACACGACCAGCCGACGTCGGCATACTCAACGGATCCCTCTTCTTGTGGACATTCAACGCCCTATTTAAAGGGTTGTCCCAAGGGGCACACTGCGAGGAGCTCGTGGACCCCACGCCGCTATTGATTTCAGCTTCCTTTTTAGCTTCCTTAGCCTACGGGAGTAACATGCATGAACCATTTAGAAATTTGGATTCATCAATTAGAATGCAACCATAAAGGAGGTAATTAAGCGGGTGCATTCCTTACCAGAAGAACCTCAAACTGCTTCACCTCCGGAGTGGTGGTGAGCTCCTTTGTTTTCGGATCAATACGGTACCGGGCCAGGAGAAAGTTCCTGGTTTGCTTGTTTTTGTATTGTGAGAAGAGGGGTTCGAGGCCGTTCCTCACACGCTCCTCATCCTGGGCGTCCCATTTCGGTTGCGCCACCCTAAAACCGCCAGGACCAAGTTTGTGGGTGCCTAAGTTCAGTTTTCGCATGTCCTTCCCCCACTGACTAGAATCCGACGTTGACTCGCTCTCGCACTTGATCTTGAAATCAGCGTAGTCTTTCTCGGTGATCGAAGGATTTGCCTCCTTGATCTTCTCGTAACTCTCACCTTTAGTAATCATTGCCTTCACTTGGCTCCTCCAACTAGCTAGGGCGGTGCTCATCTTCGTGAGGGCGGCATTGTGCACTTTATTCCGCATCAGGCATTTTACTGAGCAGTCCATCGGGAATGAGTATCATTCGTGTAGCTTCTTGAAGAGGAGGGAGCGTAAATTCGGCTCGTCGGGATGCACGAGGTTCTCGTGTTGATCGAGACCGTGCTCCGGAGGATGCACCCGAGTTGTGGCGTACCCTTTGACTAAATCAGGGGGCGCCGTTGGATGCCCACTGGCGTTCACTTCGGTGAATGCATGCTTCACGGTGCTGAGCACATTCGGGCGACGCTCCCTCCGTAGCTTCTTCGGTTCGCCGCCGTCCATGTGTTCGCCGCCATCCGTGGTGTCATCATCGGCGGCACCATCGGCTCAGTACTCGGGATCGGTGCCATCATCCTCGCCATCGTCGACGGCAAGGTTGTGACTCCATCACCTCCATTTCATCGGTTAGCATCCATCCAAAATGGCTTGCTGCCGCTGCCGCCGGCCTCATCGTTGTCGGCCATGTTCGAACTAAGTAGGAAAAATGCATAAATTAGCGAAAAGTTTCACGGAAAAATTGGGCATGACCTTTGCTAATTTATGGACATAGGAGTGCCCCATTTTCGAAACGGAAATGAATCAACATTTCGGCGATAATGGGCAACTCATTTGATCCCTGCACAAGAAAATGACACAAATACACCAGCAAAACAATCCACCAGCTGAGCACCATGGCACATATACAATTGTTCCTCCATATACATCAACAACATGCATCAGCTAGCAGCAGCAGCTAGCAGCTAGCAGCAGTAGCAAGTAGTAGCAGCTAGCAGCAGCAAGCTAGCAGCCAGCAGCATGGCCAGCCAGCAGCAGCAAGCACCAGCAGCACCAGGAGAGGTGAGGTGTTGCTCACCGTGAGTCGCGTGGAGTTGCCGAGAGGTGAGGTGTTGCTCCGGGTCGAGGAAGATGCGGCAGCGACGGTCAGGTGCTCAAGTTCCAGGAAGTAGCAGCGGCATACACACCTAGCAACATTAAAATCAGCATTAAAATCAGATGGGGTAACTAGATAACTAGATAACTAAAAGTTCCAACACATAAGTTATGTGCTCTTTGCCACAGAATAGGAAGATGACACTACAGACTATGGCCAGAATCAAATAGCATCAAGCAATGTTCAGTATGCCAATTTTCCCTTTTCTGTATGTCGACTAATAAATGGAAACTGAAGGGATCAAATAAATGGAAATTTTACATAGGAAAATGACACTACAGACTATGGCCAGAATCAGATAGCATCAAGCAATGTTCAGCATTAGAAAGTTCGGTCATTGATCACACCCTTTTTAATACACATGTAAAAGGAAAGGAAATGTCAACACAAAGTCAGGCTAGTCATATGACACAATTGTTAAAAAATCAAATTGTTGTCATATGAAAATACCATCATGCCTATATTTTTGAGGAACAGAAACATCCATGTATGTTTAACTTAAATATCAATTGGTTTTACTGAAAATATCAATCTCTGGATGTAAAAGGAAAGGAAATGTCAACACAAAGTCAGGCTAGTCATATGAAACAATTGTTAAAAAATGAAATTGTTGTCATATGAAAATACCATCATGCCTATCTTTTTGAGGAACAGAAACATCCATGTATGATATCCCAAACTTGTTCATGGTACTGTGGAGTTCAAATAGAGAAGCTTGCTTTTTTTCACCTTTAGGGAAACAGAGAAGCTTGCTGTGCATATAAAAGAGTGGGACGTCCTGATTACTATACCAGTAGAGACTGAACTCATGACAAATCCCAGTAGAATTCACAGCAGAGCAACGGCAGTGTATCTATCTATCTATCTATCTCCTCATCTATCTATCCCAGTAGAGTTGCACATGATCATCTATCTCCTCATCTGTCTCCTCATGATACTATGCAGTGTATGGTGCTTGTAGCTGCTCAGTTTTATTGAATAGGATGCAATACAATATCTTCATGTTCACCTAATCTTCAAATAGATGGGGTTTCTGATAAGAAAACTCGCATTTCATTCTCTTTCAGAGGCTACTGTTCACAGTTGGGTTCATTGGATGCATGGTTGGCACAATTTATGTTTCTATGGTGCTTCACAACTATTAATTTAACACAACAGCAAGCATAGGGAGGAGGAGGAGCATAGGGAGGTCACCCTGAGCAGTAGGTTGGGGAGGTCGTCGCGGAGGTCGTCGTGGTGGCGTCAGCGATGCAGAGTTCGTCGTGGATCGAGGTCGTCGTGGTGCCGTCGTGCGAGCTCCGGGGGCGTGGCGGGGAGGGCTCGAGGCAGAGGATGCAGGCGGCAAAGCGGATGAGAGGATCTGCGTGGGGGAGAGAACGTGAGGCGGGTGGGGATCGAGGTGAATCGAGGGGGAGGCGGCCGCCGTCGAGGGGGACGTACCTGCGCGACGGTCGCTCGCGTGAGAAGTGGCGTCGCTCGGGGGAGGGGTGGCGGCCGCCGGTGGGGAGGGTGGCGCCCGCTCGGGGAGGGATTCGGAAGAGCGCCGATAGAGAGGGCGGTGGAGAGAGGCACAGTGGGGAATGGAGGGCGAGCAGGTGGCTTCGGAGATCTCGATCTGGCCACAGTGGGGAATGGACGGGGGATTTTGGCTAAGTCCCCGAACCCCCTTAGCAATGGCGCACTGCTAGGGGGTGCGCCACAGTGATGCCTAGCAATGGCGCACCTCTAGTGGTGCGCCACTGCCACTTTACGCATAGGTCAAAAGAAAAGTGCTGAGGGGATTGACATATCCCGATTATTACCGCACTGCACTGGCTCATGTCCCTGGTTGGTTTGCCAAACCTGGCAGGCCAGGTTCGAACCCTGGCGGCCCCATTTTTTTTCCTTTTTTTAAATTGATTTAACCATGTGATAAATAGCATAATACACCAAAATAAAAGGCACAAATAATTATAATTATGTAGAATATTTAAATAATATAGAATCTAGAAAATATCCAAAAATATAAATTATATGTCTATTTTGATCGGTAAAATGTGTAGATTAACAATATGACATCCGTTATTCATACAAGAAAATGATACATAATTATCTTTTCACAATCTTCTTGCCCTTCTTTCTCGCGGTTGAATAATTTAGCCCCGGAACTCCTTGACTTCTTCTTTTGAATGGACGGCCTTTATTAGGTAGGGTGGTCCTGCTTCTTCTTGTTGTGTATGGTGCTTCATCGTCATCGTCATCTTCCATCTTCGGGTCGCCGTACTGGTCGAAGTCTAGCTCGTTGGTGGCTCCATCCATTCCGATGATGCTCCTTTTGCCTCTCCTCATGACAACACGGCTGGGCTTTTGCGGGTCGGTAATGAAGAAGCATTGGTCCACTTGGGAAGCTAGTACCCATGGCTCATATTTTCACGGTGACCGGCGACCTTGTTGCTGCCAAAACCACCGTGAGCAGACCGAGCAGCAAGTAGGCGGGAACAACCTAGGAGCTGCGGCTGGCCGAGGGTCCCTCGGCGACGACCGCAAAGCCTTAGAGTACACACGTCCGATGCGGTACAGGGCGTGCCCTGATATGCAGTCGGGAAGGTGATGGAGATGCCTCGCTTGGTTTCCTGCCATGGCACACACGTAAACATTAAATACGAGCCTCGATCGGCTCTCAGGTTATCCTGTGATCGGCTCAAGGAGCCGATCCCCCCATGATTCGTACGAGGTGCACGAATATATGGTGATCCTGCTTGATCAAGATAAAAGAAGCTAATGAGATCTCTGACGATTTAGGGTTTCACCGCATAATTGGATCATCCTACTCGGGATTGAGCCTCGCCGACCACGGTGATCATGGCGGAGTCCTAGACAAGGCTAAAAACCAACACGAGTTGATCCTCGGAACATCTGTCTAGGACTAGCCGAATGACACCCTACGTGCCATTTGGATCCTCCGACCCCTTTGTAAAACCTAACTGTACGAGATATTAAACTAATCCTTGATGAACAAGGAGCAACCATGACAGATCAGATCTACTAAATAATGATCAAGCGGGGGTGCCGCCCCACCTAAGATAGGTGTGAGGCGGCGCTAGACATCTGAGGTTGCACTACGGCTAACATATTTACCGCGAAGAACTATGCTAACCCTAACACATCTATGATAACTACGTTGCTCGCCATCAACGAGTCAATACGAGCAACGCATGAACAACGTGGAGCTTGTGCCTAGATCGCAAGATGCGATCTAGGCAGCATGTTGCTGACCGGTAGAAGCCCTCGAGAAGAAGGAGTTGGCGATGCGCCGAGATTGATTTGGTTGGTTGAACGTTGGTTGTTTATTCCATAAACCCTAGATACATATTTATAGTCCGGGGGACTTTCTAATTCAGGCGTGCACCTAACCGTGCACGGGTTAAATTCTAACTAACCAACACGTATCCTAATATGTTACAGATACAAAGGCAAACTAGCCCAAACTCAGCATAACAGGCCGATTCACGTAATTCTTCCATGTATATTCTTCAAGTCCCATCTTGATCGCGGCCCACCTGTGGCTTGGTCAAATAATAACACATGCCCCCTGGTTTTGGAATTGGTAATTCCAAAATCCTGCTTTTCCTTCGTCGGGTCATGTCGTGGCAGGACCGTCTGCAGTATCCGTCATCATGATGCCTTGCCTTCTCAACTATAGCGTGACCTGGCAGTTTTTTTCTTTTAGGCACCACTTCCTCGGAAAACTGTTGTGGCATTGAATTTCCACTATATCTCCTTTTATCCGCTCCGCACAGTTTATTTCCGCATCTTCTTCGCATTAGCACTCCAAAGCCCTCCTGCGCCACCATGTCTTCTTCCTCCTCTGCTTCATCGGATCCTTCCACCCAGTCCTCTTCCTCCCGCGAGCCGACGGCACCAAAAAACCCTCTTCTCCCTCAGCCATGTCGTCTTCTTCCTCGTCTTCCGTCTCTCTCCAATCCTCTTCCTCAAGCGAGTTGGTCCCAGAGCACGACAAGATGGAGGCGTACAACCGCCGGGCTCCCAAACATTGGGACAAGCAGGAGTGGGACTTCGACTTCGTGCCGGAGGGTGAGGACCTCGTCTGGTCAGATGGGGCCATGCCCCTAACCGACGGAAGATGACCTCCGTTACCTGGTTGACGGAGCACTGGAGGCGGAGAGCGGCGACGACGACCCTCCCTTCCGGGGTAAATTCACATCCGTCACCAAAAGAGAAGAAGAGGATGTCGAAGACGAAGACATCTCCTCAGAGCATGAAGAAGAAGGAACGGGAGGACGACACCTCCTCAGACGAACCGCGGGTGAAACGCATCGGAGGTGGGCTTGGTCGGGACGAGGACGCGATGATGATATTGAAGCCTCGTGAAGGTCACAATAGCGGCAGGGATTCGTCGACGGCGGCAATGAGACGACTACCCCGGCGGCGAAGACGGCAACAGCCCTTAGAATAGGGACCTACTAGCATAGGATTAGCAGTAATCTGTTCCCTTTTCTTGGTTCAATCGGCTTCTCTTTGTAAGAAATCTTATTATCAATGAAAAATTTCTTTTGATTTTCTTATAGATATTCTTTATCTTGACTCGGCCGATTTTCCTCATCGGCCTTGACGTTGTTAACTTCTTAATGCAATGACGGATAAGGGCCACGCCTTAGTTTCTCACGACAGTACGGCAGAACCGGGCCCGTTATTATCCTTCCAAGTTAGCCAGCTCTGCCGATGACGATAGCTTTGGGTGCAGCCGACTGCAGCAGACCGACGATTTGATCTTGAGCGGGCGTTTTTAAGAGAGACCCGGAACTGTTGCTGAATCAGCTTGGATGCTGAAACTGATAACTCTGTAACAAAAGCATCATTCTTCAGAACAGTTGCGACGTAGAGCCAGCTGATCCCAACAAAATCGGCTCCAAAGCCAAGAACCTCTCGGGCGAGTTGCCCCCCGAGCCTCATCCAAAGCGAGCCAAATGCGTCGCCATTGGTTTCCAAGTTATAATGCAGAACCAGCCGATTCCAACCAATATCGGCTCCCCAGAGCAAAGATATTCCAGGGCGAGCTGCCCCCCGAGCCTCAATCAAGGCGAGAATACCGGCAAGGATGCACAGATCAAACAAAAAGGCTTTGACCTCAGGTAATCTGGTAATCCGAGACAGCCACCATGAAGAGTCAGCCAAACTTGCCCCCGTTGATCAGCTTTCTTCCACTGAACGCCGATGTTGTAGATGAAACACCAACAGCTTAATGAGAAAGAGGCTGCCTTGCATGCCAAACTGATGTTACCGCTGACCTGGCGCAAAGGGTTGTCGGCTCATTGTACATTCCCTTCAAGGAAACAGAAGCTCTTGAAGCCGAACTGAAAACCATCTTGGCGAAAACCTGAGCCTTGAGCACATAGCCGGTAGGTCTTGTGTATACGTCATAAATTTTTTTTTCTTTTGACCGATTTTCTAATCGGCCCCCAGTATTTCCACTTGTATCCATGTTTATCTACACATGTTCATCGATTAGAGTGCCCAGGCAGATACGCGAATGGCTGCGGTCTCGGCTCGCCAGACTAGCCAAGGCATTGTATTCGCACGTCGGCTCCGGTAGGACCAAGGTTGATTCCTCTTAACTCATCAGCCGACGTAAAACCGCTGCCAAGTAAATTGATGTTGAACACAAGCGAACATGTGGTGAGGATAATTTTGGCCGATTGTTTGGGATCGGCCTCCATATTGATTGAAGCGTTCGATGAAATTCATGTATATTCTGTTTTGGGGCCGATCACAAGGATCGGCCTCGCCCACGTTTGCTCGTATTTGTTTGCTACTCGGTCAGGCTGGTGGATAAAACTAGCCCAACCTCTGACTTGATGCGCTTGCTGTCGTCCACCTTGAGTGCATCGTGTAATTCGTGGAGCACTAAGCTCCATCGGAGGATGAGCACCATGTTTGTACCAGACCCGATGTTTCATCATCGGCTTTCCTTTGCTTGAGGTGCCCACTCCATTTCGTGGGCCGACCCTCTTCGTCAGGGGTTCGCTGAACTTTCGCAGCCAGATCAGGTGCCTTCCTTAGCGTATGCAAGTATAACCTTTCGGCTTCCTCCAGACCGCGCAGTCGCTGAACCCTGCGCTTTTGTGAACGGCTGAGTCCATCAGGGCACCACCTTGGCCGGTGGTACCTGTCTTCTTCTCCTTGTCCCTCGTCTTCTGAATCCTCGAGATCTGCCCACCGAGGGGACTCAGCGCATTTGCTTTGTGGCGGGAGAAGCCCTAAGCGCTTGAACACGGACACGTTGGCTGCCTCCTATTCTTGGTTGCATTAGGGCAATTGCCGATTGTGGGCAATCGGCTCATTCATGAATCCCAGCAGTGTCTGAAGCCAGTCCCAGTGCCTGTCGTTGTCATCTTGCTCCCTTGATTTTTCTTTGTACGGCGCTCGTGCTCCTCCTTCGTCGCGATCATGCCGACGATATCTTCTGGCTTCTCTGGCCAGCCGATCTCTTTCATCATCATCGCGCTGGATCGTCGGCGTCGGTCATCCGGCTCACATACTTGTTGAGGAGGTGATCGGAGAGGGTCGCTGATATCTCATGTTCTTCACTTCTCCCTGCGACGTAGCGCTTGCCATCATGACGGAGCCGATCGCGTGGAGCGGCCTCCTTTGTGTCCTTGCTACGAGAGCAGCTGCCCTTGTCTCCATCTTTGCCAGAGTGGTGCCCAGGTCCTACCATGTTGATGCTGAACGAGGGTCCTGGCTGGCAACCTTCAGGGTAAGTGCATTCTACCATGTTAACGGCGGGAAAGGGCTGGGTGTCGACCTTCATGGCGTACTGGTTGAAAATTAGACGCCCCTTTTCTATCGCCGCTTGGATGTGCTGACGCCACACCCTGCAGTCGTTGGTGGCATGGGAGAGCGAGTTATGCCATTTGCAGTATGGCTTTCCGTTCAGCTCTTGTACCGTGGGGAATTTGAGACCTTCGGGAATCGTCAACTACTTCTCCTTGAGCAGGAGGTCGAAGATTTGCTCAGTTTTGGTCACGTCAAAATCAAACCCCCTGGGCGGGCCTGGTGGCTTTACCCATTTGCAGGGACACGGGGTTCCTCCCCGAGGTCCATTCAGCCACTTTGCTACCTCTTGATCTCCTTGAAGCTTAGTCTTCCTGCATCGACAGGGACTACTGCACGCTTGAATTTGTCTTGGTACGGGTCCGGGTAGCGCTGTTCATATGCGGCAGTTTCTGAACCATGTGCGCCGGTGAAGGGTATCTCCTTGGGAGGCCATGTCCTTGAGCGGTGTTGCGAGGCCCGCTACTGCCAACTCGGCGCTTCCTTTTCGATTCATACGAACCGAATAACATCGGTTCCTAAGATTCTGAGCGTGGATGATGCAGCATGGTTTCTCCGCGCTTCTGTCGTACGTGTGCTAGATCGGCAATGCCGGACTCGCGGGAAGCCTCTGAATGATGCATATGGGCTGTTCTTCCAGCTTGCTTCCAGAAGTCCGGATGGAGTGCAGTAACCGCGGGTGTACCACCGCCCGATCAGTGAGGACTGTGAGAAGAACTCCACGCGTAGCTGATCAAACACGAGGCCGGTCCTAGTTGTGCCAAATATCGGCCTACCGTGCTCGATGGAGCTGGAACCATCGGATCCATGAATTTGGAGAAATCGGGGAGCCGATATTTAGGTGGTAGAGCGGGATCATCTCGTAGTCGTCGGGGTACGGCTTGGTAGCCGATTGCCCTCCCTTTCGGCACCATGCCGAACTGATCTCTCGAGTATGGTCTTGATCTGATCATTGTCTTGTTGCGAGTTGAACTACGAAGAAGGTCGCCGGGGTGGCGTACTTGGCCAGCCATGTTTGCTTTTCCAGCTACGGAGCCAAGCTGCGGGAGTTGAGCTCTGGAGGTTCGTCGGAGTGGCGTACTTAGTTAGCCACGTCTGCTTCCTCAAGATCTGTCGCTGACGTCCCTCCTGTTTTCCCAAGTCCCCGATGTTGTGGCCTGGTTTGTGGGTGCCCAGTCACCACAATCCGGCCATCGGCACACGTGTACCGTGAGGATCTCCTTAGGCGCCTCGGCCAAGAACTGGTAGTCTAGGGTCACCACCGATCTTGGAGACGACGAATGCCGGTGTAGCCGGCACTCTGGTGCTGCCAACGCAAATGGCAGCGGTGGACGGGACCGGGTGGCAACTCTCCTTGATGCGTCCCGAGAGCTGTCTGACGGCGAGTGCTGGTGCCTCATGATCTCTGGATCACGCGAAGAGCGGCACGCTCAGCGTGTTGACCGGGTTCTCGGAGGTGGCGGTGTAGCGAGTGAGCCACCAGGTAGTTGATCTCCTGCCGCAGGGACTGGTGCGTTCTTCCGATGGGGCAGAGAGGTCTATCCCATCTAGTGCACCATTAGGCGAGAACCCCTTCCACCTGATGCCATGTGAACGGGTTCTGTGGAAAGAGCCGATGAGGTCGGCCTCGAGGATGACCTTGATCTCGTCATACTTCTTCTTGAGCTCATCGGTCAGATCCTCGTACGTGACTGGAGTGCCGTCCGCCATCTCAGATGTAGATGGCGATGTGGTTGATGTAGAAGCTGGTCCCACCGGGCGTGCCAGAATGTGTTGCTGCCAAAACCCATGGGCGGGCAGTGGGAACACCGTAGAGCCGGGAACAGCCTAGGGCTGCGGGTGGCCGAGGTCCCTCCCGGCGACGACCCGCCGGCCTTCTGGTACACACGTGGATGCGATGCAGGCGTGCCACCCTGACTCTATGCACAGTCGGGGAAGGTGATGGAGATGCCTCGCTTAGTTTTCCGCATGGCATACACGTAAACATTAATACGAGCCTCGATCGGCTCTCGGGTTATCTGTGAATCGGCTCAGGGAGCCGATCCACCCATGATTCGTACGAGGTGCACGAATATATGGTGGTCCTGCTTGATCAAGATAAAGCTAATGAGATCTCCGACGATTTTAGGGTTTTCACCGCATAATGGGATCATCCTACTCCAGGATTGGGCCTCGCGGCCACGCAGGGTTTATAGCCGATCCTAGACAAGGCCTAAAAACCAACACGAGTTGATCCTCGGAACATCTTGCTGTCTAGGACTAGCGAACGACACCCTACGTGCCACTGGATCCTCCCAACCCTTTGTAAGGACTAACTATTGCAGATATTAAACTAATCCTTGATGAACAAGGAGCAGCGTAACGGATCAGATCTACTAAATAATGATCAAGCGGGGTGCCGCCCCACACCTAAGATAGGTGTAAGGGGGCGGCTAGACGTCTAAGGGTTGCACTACGATAGCATGTTACGCGAAGGTATGCTAAACCTAACACATCTATGATAACTACGTTGCTCGCCATCAACAAGGCTTCGATACGAGCAACGCATGAACAACGTGGAGCTTGTGCTGCCTAGATCGCAGATGCGATCTAGGCGGCATGTCGCTTACCTGATTGAAACCCTCGGGACGAAGGAGTTGGCGATGCTTGAATTGATTTGGTTGGTTGAACGTTGGTTGTTTATTCCATAAAGCCCTAGATACATATTTATAGTCAAGGGGATCTAACGTAGACGTGCACCTAACCGTGCCTGGATAAATTCTAACTAACTTGAGCACGTATCCTAATATGTTACCAGATACAAAGGCAAACTAGCCCAAACTCAGCATTAACATGCCGATTCACGTAATTCTTCCATGTATATTCTTCAAGTCCATCTTGATCGCGGCCCGCCTGGCTCGGTCAAATTCTGGTGATAACAGAGACCTTTGCGCCCGCTGTCTTGGATTTGGCTTTGGGTATAACCATGGTGGTGAAATGCCGGTCTTCTTTTATGACGTTCTTGGCCCACCTGACACGGAACATCGGCACCTTCTCTCCGGCGTAGCTCAGCTCCCAGATCTCCTCGATCTTTCCGTAGTATCTCTGCTTGATGTCACCGGTGTAGGACTTCATCGTACGCCAGAAATGTCATCAGGTTGTGTTCGGCGCCCTGTGACAAGGCGAATATGAGTTTTTCTTCCGCAGAAGAATCCTCGTCTATAGGGTACGCCAACATCTTGTCCTTGAACCACCGCGTGAAGGTTGAGTTGTGCTCTTTGATTATATCTCCGTCCGTCCTCTGTTGGCCCTGGTCATTGTACGTCTTTGCGATAAAGGTTTTGTGCTCTACCACCCAAGGATCGACCACGTCCATGTGTTGTAGCATGACTAGGTTTGCTCTTTCAAAGTCGGCGATTCGACCCTTGAAGTCAACATGCATTTCGCGGCTACCCTCGTGGTGACCCCATCCAGCGAGCTTCCCGAGGTGCCTGTTTACGGGCAGACCGACGGGATTCTCGATTTCTAGATAACTCGTGCAGAAGGAGATGCACTCTTCGGTCAGAAGGCCCTTGGCTATGCTTCCGTCTAGACGTGCCCTGTTGTGAACGTACCCTTTGATGACACCATTCATCCTTTCGAACGGCATCATGCTGTGCAGGAACGTCGGCCCCAGTTGGATGATATCCTCCACGATATGTACCAGCAGATGCACCATAACGTCGAAGAATGCGGGCGGGAAGTACATCTCAAGCTCGCACGGTATCACCACGATCTCTTCTGTGCACAGTTGCCAACAGACTTCCGAGAGATGACGTCGAAAAAGTTGCATAGGCCAAAAAGTTCACGGACGTGCGCGTCCATGATCCCATGGATTGCAACCGGAAATGTCTGCGTCATCGACACGTGACGGTCATTGAGACTTCATCCCCGTGAACCTACCTTGCTTTGTCCGATCCTGCTTATCTTCCCGACGTAGCAGCGGAAGTTTCCTCCCTAGGAGACAATCAAAACTGCTCGATCTCCTTCGACTTAAGTGAAGCGCGCAGAGCGTGTGTTCGATCTTCTTGCCCTTTTGCCCTTACGGCAGGCTCGTGTCCTCCGCTCATCATCATCATTGTCATCATCATCATCATCATTAGGGCGTCCCGCGTGAAGCTCCTCCCTGATCCCAATTGATAGCAAGTCGTACCTTGCTTTCGGCCCATCTTTGGTCCTCTCTGGCATGTTGAGGAGGGTACCAAGCAGACTCTCACACACGTTCTTCGTGATGTGCATGACATCAAGGTTGTGAGGCACACGGAGGATCTTCCAGTACGACCAAGTCCCAGAAAGCAGACCTCGTCTTCCATACCTTAAGCAGCGGCTCCGGCGCCTTTCGCTTCTTTCCCGGCGGTGGGCACTCTTTCCAATTTTTCAATAGCTCGTCTCTTTGCTCGCCGCTTCTCGTACGTGGCCGTCTTCGGGGTTCGTCTTGACCATCGAACAGATCCTTGCGTTTCCTCCATGGGTCATCGTCGCGAAGCCACCTTCGATGTCCCATGAACACCGTTTTGGACCCAGGATCTCTATCTAGCTGGCGGTACGTTGTGTCGTCCATGCACCTGATGCATGCATTGAATCCGTGGACCACCTGCCCCGCGACATATCCGTAATCGAGAAAGTCGTGGCTTCGTAGCGGCTCTCATAGGAAATATTTTTCGCGGCGGCGTCCCACGTATAGCGGCGCGTCCCATAGCGTGGCTAGCTCCTCTTTCAGAAGCCCCATATATAGATGTCGTTCCACAGTTGTTGACCCTTCAATTAGCATACTCATTTGAATGTACTTCTCTTCATACACACAACCAGGGGTGGGAGTTGTACATCCACACAACCTGGGCAGTGCTATCGTGCTACTGCGGCTGCCCAAACGGATTGACTCCATCGGTGCTCGCGCCTAGCCTTATGTTCCTAGGATCGTCCCCAAATTCTGGGTACTCGAGGTTCAACGCATTCCACTGGCTAGCATCCGAAGGGTGTCTCAACATGATGTCCTTTTTCTTTATCTCCGGATCATCCACGTCATCTTCTCGCTTCCTCATCTCCGCGTGCCAGTGCATTAGCTTTGCTTGGGTCCATGAAATACCGCTGCAGACGAGGAGTGATCGGAAAGTACCACACCACCTTCTGAGAAGCTTTCTTCCCCTTCTTGTACCGACTGACACCACACTCTGGACATATGGTAGACTCCGCGTGCTCGTCCCGATAAATGATGCAATCGTTCAAGCACACATGGTATTTCACGTGCGGTAAATCCAGAGGACACACGATTTTCTTGGCCTCCTCGATACTAGTCGGACACGTGTTCCCTTTGGGAAGACGTTCGTGCCAGAATGACATGTTGTCGTTGAAGGATGTGTCGGTCATTTTGTGTTTTTGTTGGGGGGATGGCCCCCGGTATGCCAAAGGCATGCCAAACCGGATGGTTTGAGCCATCAAGATACCCGGTTCAAAGGTTGCTCGACCCTAGCAAGAGGTGGCTACGTGCGAAGTAAATCGTGCGGTATCCCCGGGAGGGTGTCACCGTAAAGCTGAAAAGACAAGACTCACAGAGTGAAGAGCATGTCGGCAAGGCTGGTCAAAGATTTCTCACGAGCTAGAGGACAAGGATGAGCTAAGCAAAGCAACTTTAATGAAGCCACAGGCGCGAGAGAGGAGGGTGGCGCCAAAGCGGCCCTTGGGGATTGTCGGCCTCACGATTAAAGATACCGGCGCCGCCGTTTATGATTAAAGTTACTTCTTTATAAAGTAGTTTGTCTATTCAAAGATGCCATTAGGGTTTCTAGGGTTCCTTCCGTGAGCCACCCTCTCCCCTATATATAAGGAGGGGGCACACCCACACGGAAGAACATCAAGGCCCTAGGATATTCGTGTAACGGAAACCTGTAACCACTTGTGATCAAGGAATAGAAAGATCTGAGGGAGAAGTAGTTTGAGTGTTCTTCTTCTTCTACCTCTGGCAAGCCAAGTTCTCCATAGGAAAGCAACCGGCTATCCTTCTGGAAACCCCCCGATCCTACAGCATTGGCATTCGGCCCCAACTTAAGCCATCCCATGGCATGCATGCATTCACCACGACGTGGTTGGCTGCCGTGGGGCGGCAGCGCGCTTCTTTGGGAGTTCATATTGGGCGGGCCTCCTCACCATCTCTGGCGAGCGTGTGGTGTCTGGGTCTCGTCCAGCGCCTCGGCTCGTTGGACTTCATCAACGACAACCGGGCTGCTTCGCCAACGGAGGTAAGTTCCCCAAGAACGGCCGCATCATCGAGTTTGGCAGCCTCCGCGTCTACTACGGCACCGTCCTGAGCGCCGGTGCCTCTCGCCGGTCTTTGATGTCCCGGACATCAAGATGCAACGCTTCGCGGCCATGCAGCAGAGCAGCGTGGAGGTCTTGGTGGTTGGCACGAGCACGGCGCCGACAAGGAAGCAGCGGCGGAAGGCGCCGGACAAGCAAGATCCACACGGCCAAGCCACCAACCGGCGTGACCGAGTTGCGGGGTACATGCGGCTCACGGAGACTCTCTCAGCGGCCATGAACGTGCGGCCATGCCGCAGCGCAGACATCGGCCGGCAGCGGACTCGAGGCGGAGCTGGAGCGCAGCGCAGCTTCTTTCCGGCGGCGCGGACATCATCCGGGCGCAACGCGGCTGAACCTAACCCTACGTGAGTATATAACGCTGCTCATGGCTTCCAGCACGGTAGCGCTCAATGCTGCTAGGATACCGGAAAACCGGCTTAAGGCTCGTAATCTAGACCAGGATTTGCGTAAGGAGATTCTTACCGGTAAAAGTGCCTCTGCATCTTTGAGCATTGTAGAGAAACCTAAGTACAGTAGCCCGGATAAAACTATAAAAGCTGCTAGGGCTGCTGTAGAAATGTGTGATTCCCTTACCGGAGATGCTCTTGCAAAACAACAAGATCGTGTCAGGGAGCTGCTTGACATAATACAAGAGCAACATGCTGAGCAGCTTGCCAAAATGAACAAAGCTGCGGCATCGAAATCGGTGCGTTCGGCAAAGAATGCCGGAAGCAAGTCCCATGGGCAGGCATCGTCCCCCCATCCGGACAGAAGAAGAGAAAAAGAGGTGAATGCGCAGCAAATGACTGTGTACGATCCGGTACTTGCCGGAAAACAACAAGCCGGGCAACACGAGGCCGGAAGAAAAAGCCAAGGGGCAGCACGTGGCTATGCCAGAGCTATGCCGGAAACAATCATGCCGGCAAAAGGTGAGGTCGGGCAAAATTGCTCGCGCGGCAAAAGAGCAGCGTATGATGAGAGGAAATGCCTCACTTCAAAGATGCAAACGAGCAAGAGCATGATACCCGGAACGTCTGATGACTGATTCGAATGAGAAAGAGCCGGAGCCTACCGGAACCCTTTAGGGATGCGGCTGGGAGAAAGATGCCTGCCAGACCGGGATGCGAGGCACAGGCTGGACAGAGTATACTTGTCTGAGCTAATCGAGGTAGAAGGTCCTCCAGGTCCGAAATGTTTTGGCCCGCGGATCATGAAAGAGGAACCACCGGTTCGCAACTTCCAGTTGCCCCGCGACACCAAAACATACGATGGTACCACCAAGCCGGAAGATTGGCTCGCGGATTATGTTACCGCGGTATACGTCGCTGGCGGCGGAGGAGCCGTCCCAGGTGGAGGAAACCGGCGTTGGGTCGTAAGAATCGTACCATCCTTCCTAGTGGGACCGGCACGCATTTGGCTTAACAACCTGCTGATGTCTACTTCCCCCCTCCTTTTCACATGTGATAATTGTTGGGCCTCAGAGCGAGAGGTTTGCATGAAACGTGACAAGTTTTCCCTTAAGTGGATCACCCAAGGTTTATGATCTCAGGGAGGAAGAGGTCAAAGATATTGTGCAACCACTGCAACCACAAAGCAAGTCTCTTGTGTCCCAACACACCTAATAGGTGCACTAGTTAAGCGAAGAGATAGTGAAATACGGTGGTATAAATATATATAAGCAGTAGCAACGGTGCCAGAAAATAGCTTGCTGGCGTGTAGTTGATGGAGGTAGTATTGCAGCAGTAGTAACGCAATAAAACGATAAACAAACGGTAATGCTTATGGTATTTAGGAACAAGGCCTAGGGATTACACTTTCACTAGTGGACACTCTCAACATTGATCACATAACAGAATAGATAAATGCATACTCTACACTTTTGGTGGATGATGAACACATTGCGTAGGATTACACGAACCCTCAATGCCGGAGTTAACAAGCTCCACAATTATTGTTCATATTTTAGTAACCTTATAGTGTAAGATAGATCAATAGACTAAACCAAGTACTAACATAGCATGCACACTGTCACCTTCATGCATATGTAGGAGGAATAGATCACATCAATATTATCATAGCAATAGATAACTTCATAATCACAAGAGATCATGGTCATAGCATAAACCAAGTACTAACACGGATGCACACACATTGTCACCATTACATCGTGCAGGAGGAATAGAACTACTTTAATAACATTGCTAGAGTAGCACATAGATAAATTGTGATACAAAACTCATATGAATCTCAATCATGTCATCATGAGATTATTGTATTGGGGTACATGGGAGAGAGGTGAACCACTAACTACAGCGGAGCCCTCAGCCTCGGGGGTGGTTACTCCCTCCTCATCATGGAGGCAGCGATGGCGGTGAAGATGGCGTGGCAGCGGTGGAGATAGCTCACGGGAGCAATTCCCCGTTCAGCCGAGTGCGAAAAAGTTATCCCCGGAGTGGGTTTAGCGATGAGACGGCGGCGCCTGGAGTCTTTCTGGAGTTTCGTCAATTGGTATCGGGGTTTTAATGCCGGGGCTTTATATAGGCGAAGGCGGCGCCGGGGAGGGTGGAAGGGCGACGACACCATGGTGGCCGGCCGGGGGCCTGGGCCGCGGCAGGCACTATGATGCAGGGGCCCGGTCTTCCCCCTCGTCATCCGGGTGTTGCAGATGCTCCGGGGTGAAAATAGGAACTTGGGCGTTGATTGCGTCCGATTCAGTATTTCGTTACTAGGATTTCTGAAACCAAAAACAGCGAAAAAAGGAACTCGCACTTCGGCATCTTGTTAATAGGTTAGTTCCAAGAAAATGCACGAATATGACATAAAGTGTGCATAAAACATGTGGAATAACATCAATAATGTGGCATGGAACATATGAAATTATCGATACGTCGGAGGCAGTAGCATCCCCAAGCTTAGTTTTGCTCGTCCCGGCCGAGGTAAAACGATATAACACAGATAATTTCTGAGGTGACATGCCATCATAATCTTGATCATACTATTTGTAAAGCATATGTAGTGAATACAACGATCAAAACAATGTATATGACATGAGTAAACAAGTGAATCATATAGCAAAGACTTTTCATGAATAACCACTTTAAGACAAGCATCAATAAGTCTTGCATAAAGAGTTAACTCATAAAGCAATAATTCATAGTAAAAGCATTGAAGCAACACAAAAGGAAGATTAAGTTTCGGCGGTTGCTTTCAACATAACATGTATATCTCATGGATATGGTCAACATAGAGTAATATAATAAGTGCAATAAGCAAATATGTAGGAATCAATGCACGGTTCACACAAGTGTTTGCTTCTTGAGGTGGAGAGAAATAGGTGAACTGACTCAACATTGAAAGTAAAAAGAATGGTCCTCCATAGAGGAAAAGCATCGATTGCTATATTTGTGCTAGAGCTTTGATTTTGAAAACATGAAACAATTTTGTCAACGGTAGTAATAAGCATATGTATCATGTAAATTATATCTTATAAGTTGCAAGCCTCATACATAGTATACTAATAGTGCCGCACCTTGTCCTAGCTTGGACTACAGGATCATCACAATGCACATGATTTAACCAAGTGTCACAAAGGGGTACCTCTATGCCGCTTTGTACAAAGGTCTAAGGAGAAGCTCGCATTGGATTTCTCGCTATTGATTATTCTCAACTTAGACATCCATACCGGGACAACATAGACAACAGATAATGGACTCCTCTTTTATGCATAAGCATGTAACAACAATTAATAATTTTCTCATTTGAGATTGAGGATATATGTCCAAGACAGAAACTTCCACCATGGATCATGGCTTTAGTTAGCGGCCCAATGTTCTTCTCTAACAATATGCATGCTTAACCATAGGGTGGTGATCTCTGCTTCGGACAAGACGAACATGCATAGCAACTCACATGAAATTCAACAAAGAGTAGTTGATGGCGTCCCCGGTGAACATGGTTATCGCACAACAAGCAACTTAATAAGAGATAAAGTGCATAATTACATATTCAATACCTAAAATAGGTTTTAAGCTATTTGTCCCATGAGCTATATATTGCAAAGGTGAATGATGGAATTTTAAAGGTAGCACTCAAGCAATTTACTTTGGAATGGCGGAAAATACCATGTGGTAGGTAGGTATGGTGGACACAAATGGCATAGTGGTTGGCTCAAGTATTTTGGATGCATGAGAAGTATTCCCTCTCGATACAAGGTTTAGGCTAGCAAGGCTATTTGAAACAAACACAAGGATGAGCAAGGGTGCAGCAAAACTCACATAAAAGACATATTGTAAACATTATAAGACTCTACACCGTCTTCCTTGTTGTTCCAAACTCAATACTAGAAATTATCTAGACCTTAGAGAAACCAAATATGCAAACCAAATTTTAGCATGCTCTATATATTTCTTCATTAATGGGTGCAAAGCATATGATGCAGAGCTTAAACATGAGCACAACAATTGCCAGTATCACATTACCCAAGACATTATAGCAATTACTACATGTATCATTTCCAATTCCAACTATATAACAATTTAACGAAGAAGAGACTTCTTGCCATGAATATTAAAAGCTAAGAACACATGTGTTCATACGAACCAGCGGACGTGTCTCTCTCCCACAAAAGCATTTATTCAAACAAAAACAACAAAAAACAACGACGCTCAAAGAAAAGCACATAAGATGTGATGGAATAAAAATATAGTTTCGGGGAGGAGACGATGTTGTCGATGAAGAAGAGGATGCCTTGAGCATCCCCAAGCTTGAGTCTTCTTAGAATATGCGGGGGTGAACCACAGGAGCATCCCCAAGCTTAGAGCTTTCACTCTCCTTGATCATGTTGCATCATACTCCTCTCTTGATCCTTGAAAACTTCCTCCACCAAACTCGAAACAACTCATTAGAGGGTTAGTGCACAATAAAAATTAACATATTCAGAGGTGACACAATCATTCTTAACACTTCTGGACATTTCATAAAGCTACTGGACATTAATGGAACAAAGAAATTCATCCAACATAGCAAAAGAGGCAATGCGAAATAAAGGCAGAATCTGTCAAAACAGAACAGTTCGTATTGACGAATTTTAAATGGCACCAGACTTGCTCAAATGAAAATGCTCAAATTGAATGAAAGTTGCGTACATATCTGAGGATCATGCACGTAAATTGGCTTAATTTTCTGAGCTACCTACAGAGAGGTAGACCCAGATTCGTGACAGCAAAAAATCTGGAACTGCGCAGTAATCCAAATCTAGTACTTACTTTTCTATCAAAGACTTTACTTGGCACAACAAAACACAAAACTAAGATAAGGAGAGGTTGCTACAGTAGTAAACAACTTCAAGACACAAATATAAAACAAAGTACTGTAGCAAAATAACACATGGGTTATCTCCCAAAAAGTTCTTTTCTTTATAGCCATTAAGATGGGCTCAACAGTTTTAATGATGCACTCGCAAGAAATAGTATTTGAAGCAAAAGAGGGCATCAAGAGGCAAATTCAAAACACATTTAAGTCTAACATGCTTCCTATGCATAGGAATCTGGTAAATAAACAAGTTCATGAAGAGCAAAGTAACAAGCATAGGAAGATAAAGCAAGTATAGCCTTCGAAAATTTCAGCACATAGAGAGGTGTTTTAGTAACATGAAAATTTCCACAACCATATTTTCCTCTCTCATAGTAACTTTCAGTAGCAACATGAGCAAACTCAACAATATAACTATCTCATAAAGCATTCTTATCATGAGTCTCATGCATAAAATTATTACTACTCCCAACATAAGCATAATCAATTTTATTAGTTGTAGTGGGAGCAAATTCAACAAGTAACTATCATTATTATTCTCATCATCAAATATAGGAGGCATATTGTAATCATAATCATTCACTCTCCATAGTAGGTGGTAACAAAAGAAGACTACTATCATTATAATCATCATAAATAGGAGGCAAAGTATCATCAAGTAAATTTCCTCCTCAATGCTTGAGGGACTAAAAATATCATGCAAACCCGACTTCCCCAAGCTTAGAATTTCCATATTAGCAACAATGGTGTTCAAAGTATTCATGCTAACATGTTCCATGGGTTTTTTAATTTTAGGATCAAACCATCCATGTCTTAAATCAGGAAATAGAATAAAAAGCTCATTGTTGTCCATTATGCCAAACTAGTGTAAACAAGAAACAAAGATGCAATTGCGGGATCTAAAGGAAATAGCTTTGAGTACCTAACGGTGGAAAATAGCTTGGTAGCCGAGGTCCGGAGTGAGTACCCTTTTACCTTTCCTCCCCGGCAACGACGCGGCAGAAAATAGCTTGATGTCTACTTCACCTCCTTTTCCTGTAGACGGTGTTGGGCCTCCAAGAGCAGAGGTTGTAGAACAGCAGTAAGTTTTCCCTTAAGTGGATCACCCCAAGGTTTATCGACTCAGGGAGGAGAGGTCAAAGATATCCCTCTCATGCAACCACTGCAACCACAAAGCAAGAAGTCTCTTGTGTCCCCAACACACCTAATAAGGTGCACTAGTTCGGCGAAGAGATAGTGAAATACGGGTGGTATAAATAAGTATGAAGCAGTAGCAACGGTGCTAGAAAATAGCTTGCGGCGTGTAGTTGATGGTGGTAGTATTGCAGCCGTAGTAACGCAGTAAAACATTAAACAAGCGATAGTAACGCAGTATTTAGGAACAAGGCCTAGGGATTACACTTTCACTAGTGGACACTCTACGACATTGTCACATAAGAGAATAGATAAATGCATACTCTACACTTTTGTTGGATGATGAACACATTCGTAGGTTACACGAACCCTCAATGCCGGAGTTAACAAGCTCCACAATTATTGTTCATATTTTAGTAACCTTATAGTGTAAGATAGATCAATAGACTAAACCAAGTACTAACATAGCATGCACACTGTCACCTTCATGCATGAAGGAGGAATGAATCACATCAATACCATCATAGCAATGATTAACTTCATAATCTACGAGAGATCATGATCATAGCATAAACCAAGTACTAACACGGATGCACACAATGTCACCATTACACGTGCAGGAAGAATAGAACTACTTTAATAACATTGCTAGAGTAGCACATAGATAAATTGTGATACAAAACTCATATGAATCTCAATCATGTAAAGCAGCTCCTGAGATTATTGTATTGAGGTACATGGGAGAGAGATGAACCACATAGCTACGGCGGAGCCCTCAGCCTCGGGGGTGGATTACTCCCTCCTCATCATGGAAGCGACGATGGCGGTGAAGATGGCGGTGAAGACGGCGGTGGAGATGGCTCCCGGGGGCAGATTCCCGTTCCGGCGGGAGTGCCGAGATTCTGTCCCCCGAAACTGGGTTTCGCGATGGCGGCGGCGCCCTGGAGTCTTTGCGGAGTTTCATCAATTGGTATGGGTTTTCGATGCAGGGGCTTCATATAGGCGAAGAGGCGGCGCGGGAGGGTCGAAGAGCGACGACACCATAAGGCGGCGCGGCCGGGGCCTGGGCCGCGCGGCCTATGGTGCAGGGGCCGGTGCCCCCTGCCGGTCCCTTCCCGGGTCATTGGATGCTTCGGGTGAAAATAGGAACCTGGGCGTTGATTTCGTCGGATTAGAGATATTTCGTTACTAGGATTTATGAAACCAAAAACGGCGAGAAAGCAGGAGCGCGCCGGCATCTTGTTAATAGGTTAGTTCCGAAAAATGCGCGAATATGACATAAAGTGTGCATAAAACATGTAGATAACATCAATAATGTGGCATGGAACATAGAAGTATCGATACGTCGGAGGCGTGCTCCTGCCGGCGAGGAAGCATAAGCAGGTGGATAGACTTTGAAGAAACTTTCGTGAGCAACTTCAGCGTTACCTCTAGGAGCAAGCAGGCATGACAGCTCGCCCTGTGCGTGCGGCGCTCGAATAAACAGGACGGGATTACCTGGCCAAGATTGGAACTCAAGAAACTCTGTGAGGGGGTAATCGAGGCACGGGCATTGCATGGTTTGCGACTGGGTGCGAAGGTTCTCCACTGTGGCAAAAGCTACAGAGGAACATGCCGGTGACTTTGGCAGAAATGATACGTGTGGCAGATAGCTACGCATTGGGAGACCCAATGCAACCGGCGGTTCAAGCTGAACCGGCGCAAGCAAGCCAACCGCGCCATGATCCATACCGGGACAACTGCCATAACAAAAGAAGGGAAGATTTTCCGGATCGGAGGTATGGGCCGCAGCAAGTTGCCGCGGTGCAGGATAATTCTGGTGCCGGTGGAAGCCAGAGACAAAAAACCGGATCGCAGCCGTGGGCGGGTCCTAAAAAACAATGGGTTGAGAAGAAGCCGTGGCAAAACGATGAAAAGTACACCATGGAATCCGCAATGGATCAGCCATGCCGGTGGCACACACCAAATCCGGCAAGACCCGCGAACTACTTGACAAAAGATTGCACATGGACAAAGAGATTGATGGAAAGAGGCATGTGAAAGATGCCCGGGATCATGGTGCCGGAAGACTTCCACCACCACCCCCGCTTACGGAGCTAATGCTGCAGAGCACCCTCGAAAGCCTAACCAGCGACAACAACAAGTCCATCGGAGTGGCACAAGGTAATGCTTAAGCCCATACAAGCTGCCTTTAGACCGGAATGTTTATCGGGACCGGACATATGCTGTGTTGTGTTAAATGGCAGGTAACGACCGACAAGCGCGTAGTTCCATGTCATGTGATGTTACGCGATGCCAAAGTACACTGCGCCAGTCGAGATCGGAAATTACAGTCGATCAAAGATCACCCCAAGATCATGCCGAATCCGGGTGGTTACGCTCATTGTGGACCCAATCATGCATGGGCCAACGGCTCGTGTCAAATTCAGCAAGGTGTGATAGACAATGGGAGCAGCATAAACATTATGTAGAGCATACCATGCTCACGCTTGGCATAGCAGAAAACATGCTACAACTCACACAACATTCCATGGAATCGTTCCGGGGTTGTCGTGCACCGGTTGGAAAAGTCCGGGTGGATGTGTGTCGTTTGAGGACGCGATAATTGCGGAGTGGAAAATCTCTTGTTTGGTGGTGGACTGCGGACGGCCCATGCACGCATGGCTGGCTGGGAGGCAGGCGTTGGCTGCGTTCATGGCCTCGACCCATACGGCCTATCTTAAGATGAAGATGCGAAGCACCAACGGACCATAACCGTGGTGGGAAGTTACAAGGTGTTGCTGGAGGCATGCCTATAGGATCGAATCGGCGAATCGGTGATAGCGGAAGAAAAAGGAGAATGCAAGCTGGGTTAACGTGGCTCAATACTCCCAGCTGAACTTAGCGGCAATGAGCGGCCAGCTTGGCTCTCCGGCTTTCAAGCCGACAAAAGAAACAAAAGGACATTGTCTTTGGATCCGGCTTACCGGAGCCGTTCGTATTGGTGCCGGCTTTGAATGAGGAGCATAGAAACGCGCTCGTCAACTTCCTCCGTGAGAATCGGAACATCTTTGCCTGGTCGACTTGGTGGGTGTGCCGAGGGAGTTGGCTGAGCACTCTCGAATGTACGGAAGGCGTCCGGTGCGGCAACCTTTACGCCGGTTTGCGAGGATAGGAAGATCATTGGAGAGAAGTAACAAAGTTACTGGTTTCCGGCTTCATCGTGGAAGTGCTGCAGGTGGCTGGCCAATCCGGTGCTGGTCGAAAAGAAAAAGGAAGAAGACCCCAAGGCTCCAAGGTGTAGCGCATGTGCATCGACTACACCAGCCAAACAAGGCTTGCCCAAAAGATCCTTCCCTTTACCCCGGATTGATCAAGTGATCGATTCCACTGCTGGTTGTGAACTGTTGTCTTTCCTGGATGCTTATTCCGGTTTCCACCAAATTCCCTTGAAAAAGGAAGATCAAATAAAGACTGCGTTTATTACCCCGCACGGGGCTTATTGCTATGCCACTATGCCATTCGGTTTGCGCAACGCTGGTGCAACGTACCAGCGCTATATGCAAAAGTGTTTGTTTGATCAAATTGGAAAAAATGTGCAGGTCTATGTGGACGATGTTGTCATAAAAACTAAAGAAAAAGAAACCTTGATCAGCGATCTAAGGCAAACGTTTGACAACTTAGAAGGTTCCGGATGAAACTCAATCCGGCTAAGTGCACATTCGGCGTTCCTGCCGGTAAGCTGCTTGGTTTCCTCGTGTCAAGCCGCGGGATAGAGGTTAATCCGGTAAAAATCCGGGCTATTGAAAGAATGAACATACCGCGCGATCTTAAA
Source organism: Lolium multiflorum (assembly GCA_030979885.1). NCBI lineage: Eukaryota > Viridiplantae > Streptophyta > Magnoliopsida > Poales > Poaceae > Lolium > Lolium multiflorum. The sequence goes on from CM061752.1 coordinate 5,057,492, forward strand.
GATGTGCAGAAGTTTACCGGAAGCTTGGCATCGCTAAGCCGGTTTGTAAGCTGGTTGGGCGAAAAGGCTTTGCCGCTGTACGCTTTAATGAAAAAATCCGATACCTTCGTCTGGACCCCGCAGGCAGACACAGCGTTTAAAGAGTTAAAGAAAATGCTAGCAACCGCACCGGTATTGGCTTCACCTTTGGAAAGGGAACCCATGCTGTTGTACATAAGCAACAAACCGGGTCGTGAGCGTTGTGGTTGTGGTAGAAAGAGAGGAGGAAGGAAAAACCGTGCAAAGGTCGGTATACTACCTGAGCGAGGTGCTCTCCCTCTCAAACAGAACTACCTCACTTCCAGAAAATGGCTTACGGCGTGTACATGGCCGCCACAAAGCTCAAGCACTACTTTGAGGAACATCCCATGACGGTGGTGAGCGAGGCACCCATTTCCGATATCATGTGCAACAAAGATGCTAGCGGCAGGATTGCCAAATGGGCAATTCAGCTATCGCCATATGTACCGGTATATGAAAGAAGAGAAGCCATAAAATCACAAGCCTTGGCTGATTTTCTGGGCGATTGGGCGGAAACGCAATACAAACAGCCGGAACAAAAAGTGGAGTACTGGAAGATGCACTTTGACGGGTCCAAGCTCAAAGAGGGTCTAGGTGCCGGTGTGGTTCTTACTTCACCAAAAGGAGACCATCTCCGGTATGTTTACGAGTGCATTTCAGGGCATCAAACAATGTCGCTGAGTATGAGGCTCTAATTCACGGGCTCAAGGTCGCAAAAGAAATCGGTGCCCACCGGATCATTTGCTACGGAGATTCAGATCTTGTGGTGCAACAATGTTCCGGAGATTGGGACGATGCAAAAGATGCCAACATGGCCTCATACCGGTTTCACGTGCAAAAGATTGCCGGATTCTTCGAGGGGTGTGAATTCCACCACGTGCCGCGGGCAGAAAATGAAGCCGCGGATACACTCTCTAAGTTGGGATCTTCCCGGCAAGAAATTCCTCCCGGAATAGCATTGGCTCACCTAAGGGTGCCATCCATCAAACCGAGTCCGGAATCTGAATCAATTTTTGTACCGGAGTCACACGTTGTGCCAATGGACATTGACGAGGGAAACCCGGGGATTGTTCCGGTAAACTCGGGGACTATACCGGTAAACTCGGGGACTGTTCCGGTAAACTCGGGGACTGCCGGGTCCATGGGAAGAAGCTATGCTGGTGGACGTATGGAGGTGGGACGTGCGGTATTTACAGTTGGGAAGCACCAACTGAGTTGAACCTATTAAGGAATTCTGATCAACGGCACCACCGGTTGACGAAAATGGCGAGAAGGATCGGAGGAGATCAAGGCCTATACCATTATCAACGGAGAGGTATACAAAAGATGTGTTACCGGTGTCCTTCGAGAGATGTGTGGAACCGGAAGAAGGAAAAGAAATGCTGGTGGAAATTCACAAGGAGAATGTGGGCATCATGCCTCATCAAGGGCGGGTCGCAAAAGTGTTCCGGCATGGATTCTACTGGCCCACTTTGGAAAACGCTGAGGATTTGGTACAAAAATGCAACGGGTGCCAGAGGTACGCCAAGCAAAACCGTACCCCAACATCGGTCTCAAAACTATACCATTAACTTGGTCGTTCGTTGTTTGGTGCCTTGACATGGTTGGCCCATTCAAAACTGCTAGGAGCAGCTTTACCCACATCCTAGTGATGGTGGATAAGTTCACCAAATGGCTTGAGGTCAAGCCTATCGCAAAATGTGATGGGCACACAGCCGTGAAATTCTTGAAAGATGTTATCTTGCGGTATGGATACCCGCATAGCATTATCACTGACAATGGCACAAACTTTGCTCAAGGTGAGTTCAAAAGATTTTGTGAGGATAACAATATCCGGTTGGATTTGTGCTCGGTTGCACACCCCCAAGGCAATGGCCAAGTGGAAAGAACCAATGCTTTGGTGCTTTCCGGTATCAAACCAAGGTTAATTGAACCGCTTGAAAAGACACCGGGATGCTGGCTTGATGAGTTACCATCAGTGCTGTGGAGCATAAGAACAACACCAAACCGGTCAACCGGATACACTCCATTTTTTATGGTCTATGGGGCTGAAGCGGTGATACCAACCGATATCATCCATGATTCACCAAGGGTTCAACTCTATACCAAAGAAGAGGTAAAAGAGGCCCGAGAAAATGATGTGGACTTGCTAGAGGAAGCAAGAGAGTTGGCTTTGGCAAGAACAGCTATACCAACAGAACCTCAGACGCTATCATAGCCGGAAGGTTAATCCGAGGGTGTTCCGGGAAGGTGACCTGGTGCTACGCCTAGTGCAGCACACTGACGGGCACCACAAACACTCACCTCCCTGGGAAGGACCTTTCATTGTGAGCAAGGCTCTACACAATGATGCATATTACTTGATCGATGCACAGGAATCGAAGAAGGGAAAGGCGGACAGGTCCGGAGATGAAACCAAGCGCCCATGGAACATAGCTTTGCTACGTCCTTTCTATTCCTGAAGATGTGCTGTAAGAAGTTCTTTTTTGTACCTTATTTGCTATGAATAAAAGATGCCGGAACCTCGAATAAATCTCGGGGACTATCTCTACCGGAATTGCATGTAACATGTTTATTTTTTCAGTTACCGGTTGCTTAGTGAACATTTTTTCTTTCCGGTTTAGTAGCGTGCTAAACCTACCGGAGTCTTCGACTCTGCTGAAACCCGGCTTCATGGCAAGCAAGATAAACCGGTAGGAATAAGCACGCGAACTGAAGAGAGAGATGGGAACAAACAATCCGGAAAGTTTAACTAACCCCGGTTATACCGGTTTTTTGTGAAAATTTCGAGTTATTTCTAAGTTCAAGAAAGTGCTTGCTTGGCAAAAGAACTTTGGAACTCATACGCCAAAAAACCCAGAGGGTAGGCAGAGCCAAGGCAAAAGAACCAAGTGTGCATCGGATTGAATGCCGAAACAATTTCGGAATCTTCACAGTGCAAGATAAAAAAGACAAACCATGAGCAAAGTGCTAAGTCGATAAGACAAACATAACTTAATAACATACCGGTATAACATACCAGCAGAAATTGTTGTACCACAACCAAAAGAAAGGCTAAGTTTCATATTACATCATAAGACCCCGGCATACCGGGGTAGAATTTGATGAGCATTGTTTTGAGTTAACCAGGACAGGCAAACATATAGCAAGAAGCACTTAAGCAGAAGGAGCCTCGGGAGGAACAGCACCGGCTTCTGGAGCTTCCGGAGGCGCGTCGCCGGCTTCGGCATCTTCACCTTCTTCGTCCTCTTCTTCCTCGTCGCTGAGATAGTCCTTGACGTTGGGAGGAGGGGGGATGAAGGTGCGGACCTCGGCGTACTCTGCAATCCGGTAGGCCCGATCTTGCCGTTTCGCGGTGAGGACCGGATCCGAGTCGGTTGGAGCGTTCTCGCGCACGCCAAGAAGGGCATCCAGATCCAAGTCCGGGTACCAGGAGCAGGCGATGCGCAGCGCCGAATCCGCTCCGGCACGAGCCGCAGAGCACTGCCACTCCCGGATCCTCCGACCGGCACCTTTCAGGCGATCGTTGGTAAGGGACAAGTTGTCCGACACCTCCTCCTCAGGCCAGAGCACCTTGAAAATCTGGATGGCCACCTCAGGGATGTCGGCGAGGTTCCGGTCCGCCGCACGCATGTGGGAGACGCGGGCTGACAGTGCAACCAGATGATCGTAGGGGTCCCAGGGCGCATCCAGGTTCTTGTATGCTTGTGCCACCCGGCGCTCCGCCACCTTCTTCAGGGCAAATGCCTGAGAATCCGGGAAGACCCCTACCAAACAAAAGAAAAGATAAGTACACGCTACCGGAAGAGATAAGCTTATAAGCGAAACCGGAAAAGAAAGAAGACACTTACTGAGGGCAAGCACGTCGGTTTGCATGACCAAAAGGTCATACTCCTGCTGCTCTGCTTTCAAGCGCGTGGTCTCATCCTCGGCTGCTTGCCGCGCCTTGGCTACCTCCTCTAGCTCCGTCCGCAGCACCACGGTGGAGTTGTTGGCATCCTCCAGGGCCTCGTTGAGCCTAGCTTCAGCGGCAGTTTGGGCGACCTTCATCGCCTCGTTGTGCTTTAGCCCGAGCTGGGTCAGCTGCTCCTTTAACCCACTGGAGTAAGTCTCCTGGGCATCCAGTGCCTCGTGGTGCTGCCGGATGAGCTGTTCTTTTTCACCTAGAGCCCAGAAGGAAGGTGTCAACAAAGTTGCAGTTGGTAAAATGAAGAATAAACAAGTTAACCGGAAAAGAAGTAACGGTACCTTGGAGCTTGGCGACCTGAGCCTTGAGGGCTTCGACAGAAGCTTCCGGGATGGCTGTTAAGCAGAAAAGTTATAAGTGCTAAGAAGGAAAACCTTTCGGTAAAAAGATGCCGGAGGCACAGAAGCTCACCTTGGCACTTGCTGTGCGCTTCAGTAAGATCCCGGTGCTCCCACAGAAGCTCCTCAAAGAGGTGCTTCCGGGTGTCGGCCGTGCTCTGTTCAAGAAAAGATGTTAGAAAAATGAAGCCGGTTTCTCTAGGCTATCACCTAAGTTTCGTGCCAAGAGCTGCGTTCTTAACCCGAAACTCGGGACTGGGCGTGCCGGTTTTTTGAGTTTCTACCTAAGTTTCGCGCTGGAGGCTGCGTTCTCAACGAAACTCGGGACTGGCCATGGGTTTTTGAGTTTCTACTTAAGTTTTGCGCTAGAGCTGCGCTCTCAACACAAAACTCGAGGTGGGAGAAGATAGACAAGATCCGGAAAGAAAGAAACCGGCATGAATTGAAAAATTGGAAAGAGTTTGGAGAAACTTACCACAACATTGTTGGTGGCATCATGCCATGCATTGTCCAGCTCCTTCACGGCGCGCCGCCGCATGAAGTGCTCCCTCTCAGTGCAACGAGGGCGGACGGGTCAGCGCCGGGCCGGTCCTTTACGGGCCGCGTGTAGGCGCGGACACATCCCGCGGCATTCCACCTTTCGGCATAGGGGAGCAAGGGTCCCAGATCGCGACCTCCGCGCGATTCGGTGATCCGGCCCGGGACGCGGAAGGTTTGCCTCGGCTGCGCAGCCGCGGCCGGCATGCGTCACTTCTTGCGTCGGCGGAGGAGATACCGGAAGCCGTGGCCTTCTCCTCGGTGATCTTGACGGTTTGGGGCGGCGGCGTAGGCGTGGCCCCGTTGGCTTGGCGGCGGGGGCTTCGGCGGCGGCATCGGCTTGGAGGAGAAGACAGCGGTGGTCTTCTTCTTCTTCTTTTTAGGGACGGGAGGAACCGGAGGTTCCGCCCTCCCGGCAGCGGTTCGGCGCCGGTGTTGTTGGCGCCGGTATCCTGTTTCCGGGAGAGACATGCTCCTCCTTCGGCGCGGTGTTTTGGAGGTGTAGGGCCGCGCGCCGAGGGTGAGGTGCCTCCCGGAGGGGAGGCGAGAAGCGTTGCCGGCACCGGGCGGTGCCGGGCTTAGGTGAAAGAGATGAGGTCCTTACGGTTCCCTCAGAGCTCTCAGGCCTTGGGCCAAGCTTGAGCGCAGGGCTGAACAAAAAAAAAGAGAAAGGTTGAAAAAAGCAACCGGAAGGAAAAGTGGAAAAGAACCAAACAAGCGAAGAGAAGCAAAAGTCTTACCCAGATGCTACCGGCATCTGCTTGCCCTTGTAGCGCCTCTTGCTTCTCCCCCGCGGGACTTCAGTCCGGAAGCGTTTGGGGGGAGGAGATTGGCTTGTGCCGGCATCAGGTGCCGGGGCCTTGTTCTTCTTGCCCTGGGGGGCAAGTTTCTCCACAAACTCGTCTCCGGCCTCGGCGTCCAAGGGAGCAACGTGCTCATGGACCTGCGGTTGGGTGCTGGCTGAGTGGGCATCTACAGAGGAGAAATAACGATAAAGTATGAGAGACATGAAAAGAAAGCTACCTCAAGCACAGGGAGGTCGTCGACGGAGCCAGGAGCCTCAGATGAGAAGTTACCGGGGCGCGAGGTGTGAGTCCGGCCCATCTTGAGGTCAGACTAATGAACGTATGGGTCAGGGTCCACCCGGTCCAGAGGGCGCTTCCGGCAAGGGCCTCGCCGATCCGCTTCGATGCGGGGGAAGCGGTCCTTGGCCTGAAGACGTATGAAAAACAAGTTAGTCACAGCATAAAAGTTACTGGTACAAGAACCCGGGTTGCGCAATCTCTTACTTCCTCAGTTGGAGGGTTGGTGGAGCTAAGAGGCAGGAAGCCCCACTCCCAGTCAACCGTCATGGCAGTCTGGCAGATCTGCCTAGCCTTGAACTACGTCCTTCTTGCTAAGAGGAGGCCGGTGATCTTCGTGGGATCGCCAGGACCGTACATCTCGCTCATCTTGTGAGCCCGGCGCTTAAGAGGAAGCACCCGGCGTGAAATAAATGCGCGGATGATATCGTCAGAGCAGATGTTGGTCTCCTTCATCAGCTTCTCCATGAAGCGTACTACCCGGTTCGTCTCAATATGAGTCACCCCGGGAGAGTAGTTCCAGTTGATCTTGCTGGGCGGCGCCGGATTGAAAGCCGGTAGATTGATAAGATCAGCGTCGCCGTCGTTCTTCACGTAGAAGAAGGTCTCTTGCCACAACCGGCATGACTCGAGACCGGTGAATTTAAAGAAAGGGCTCCCTTGGCGGGAGCCGATGATACAAGACCCGCATTGTACGGGAGGTTTGGGCTTGGGAATGTCCTTGCCCTGAACGGAATTGATCCTAAGAGAGAAGAAGCGAGCGAAGGTCTCGCGAGTGGGGCGGATGCCGATGTAGGCTTCCATGAAGGTGGCGTAGCAAGAAAGATAGAAAACGGCGTTGCCGGGAAGGTGGTGAGGCTGAAGTTCGTAAAAATCAAGAAATTGGCGGAGGAAGTCAGAGGCGGGAAGGCCGAAGCCACGCTCAAAATGGGCAAGAAACACGACGTACTCACCGGGTCTGAGTACCGGTTCGATTTCGTCATCGGGAAGCCGGCAGGATACTCCTTCCGGTATCCTTCTTGACCGGTAGAGCCAGTCGATTTCGTGCTGCGTGACATCGGAGCCTCTCCAGGCTCCGCGTGTGATACCGGAAAGACCTGTTCCGGGGGCTTGGCTAGAGCTGCCGGCCTCTTGATCCCTGCCGGTCTCGGTTTCCATCCGGGCAAGTTCAGCGCTTAGCCCGTCAGATGATTCGGTTTGTTGGCTACTGGAGGAGGACTCGGAAAGATACTCTTCACTAGACATGCAAATCTACCCAGAAAAACAGTTTTCCCCAGATCTACCCGCTCGCGAAGATCTACGAGTAAGAGAAAAAACAAAGGAAAAGAAAAGATAAATATCCTACCGGCCCAAGATCTGAAAAGCAAAGAAGAAATGGGTAAAGGCGAATCTAACCTAACCTGAGGCGGCGGAGACGCTGAGAGAGAAGGTCACCGGCGGAGCGGTGAGCCCGTGGTTGCTGGAGAAGTCCGGCGACGAGGAAGCGAAAAAGAGGCTGTCGGAGCACGAATGCGGCGGCCACAGCAGGTGCGCAGCAGCGACTCTCCACGCAGCAAGGCTTGGCGAGGTTCGGCGGAGCAGCGGCGCTAGTTCGCCGGCCGGCGGAGCTCAGGCAATGGGCGGAAACGGCGAAGGGCGCAAGAGGGCTAGAGCTCTGTGTGCGCGAAGAACTTGAGAAGACGAAGAAAGGAGGAAGAAGGAGCAGTTCCCCCTTTTATAGGAGAAAGAGTTAGTGGGCTGGCAACCGTTGGGCCACGGCGGTTCGCCCCGTGGGCCGCCACGTGGCGCGAGGATTCGGTACGCCGCATTTAACAAAAAGCCAAGACTGCCACACGACACTGGCGCGTCAGGTACAGTTGCGCGTGTCACTGACAGGCACTGTACCCGAGAAATTCTCGACTTCGTCGAGGAAAGTCTTAATGACGAAGCTACCGGAAAGATTTGGCGAGGAACCGGATGAGTTTAAATGGAAACCGGAAGGATTAATCCGGTACGTTCAGGATGAGGACCTGGCGTGGTCCGTCGGATAGAATCCGCTGGACTATGCTAAATTTGAGATCGGCAGAGAAGCCGCAAGGTTTAAACTGGTTGCCGGAAGGTTTAAACCGGTATCGTGAATGTAAGGGAACCTGGCATGGTCCGTTGGATAGGATCGCGGACTATACCAGCTTCGGGGACTAATGTTGGGGGGATGGCCCCCGGTATGCCAAAGGCATGCCAAACCGGATGGTTTGAGCCATCAAGATACCGGTTTAAAGGTTGCTCCGGCTAACAAGAGGTGGCTCTGTGCGAAGTAAATCGTGCCGGTATCCCAGGAGGGGTATGCCGGCACCGGCTAAGAAGACACCGGGCTACCGGTAAGAAGAGCATGTCGGCAAGGCTGGTCAAGATTCTCTCCAGAGCTAGAGGACAAGGATGAGCTAAGCAAAGCAACTTTAAACGAAGCCCTGCGCCAAAGAGGAGGTGACGCCAAAAGGCCGCGGACGTCAGCCTCCCTGATTAAAGATACCGGCGCCGCCGTTTATGATTAAAGTTACTTTGTAAAAGTAGTTTGTCTGTTCAAAGATGCCATTAGGGTTTCCTAGGGTTTCTTCCCCTGTAAGCCACCCTCTCCCCTATATAAGGAGAGGGGGCACACCCTTGCACGGAAGAACATCAAGGCCCTAGGATATTGCGTGTAACCAGAAACTTGTAACCACTTGTGATCAAGGAATAGAAAGATCTGAGGGAGAAGTAGTTTGAGTGTTCTTCTTCTTCTACCTCTGGCCAAGGCCAAGTTCTTCATAGGAAAGCAACCGGCTACCCTTCCGGAAACCCTCCCCGAATCCTCTAGCGCACATTCGCATGTTGCCATCCCAGGCATCTGTCATTCACCACGACGACTTTACCTTCATCTCCGAGCCATGAGCGTTACTTTCATGCGGGTATCCTCCGGCCTGCATCCTTCATACAATGGATTAACCGCGTCTATCTCCAGTTGATCCATCTTGGCTTTCTGTCGGGCGGCAGCTCTTGCATTACTCGTCTGCTTGAGAAGCAGCTCTTGAAGATAAGGGTCCTGCAGTCCATCGACGATGGTCCATCGTCTTCATCTTCATGATCGTCATGATGACCTCCATCTTGATCTTCCTCATCATCAGGTCCAGGATCTCCTACATTGTGATCATGATCATCTTCGGGATCTTCTACATTCTGATCATGTCCGGGATCTTCTACATTCTGATCATGTCCGGGATCTTCTACATGGTGCTCACCTCCTTCCTTATTTCTTGAAATCCCATGGACAAATTCATAATCATCTTCATCACCTTCCCACCGATAGCCATCCATGAAACCACGCACGAGAAGGTGGTCCCACACCATATCGTCTTTAGGGTCCATAAGGCTCGTCAGCTTGCATCTTCGACATGGATATCTTATCTCCGTTTGGTTATTTTTAATCATCTCGGCTGTCGCGGATTTAAAAAACCGAGCCACAACGCCTTCGCTCATCATGCGGACCATGGTCGCCTAGGGGTATAGAGAAAATGGATATTTTAGTATACCAAAAGAAAATTTTGGCATGACCTTCCCTAAAAATAGGACATATGTATATGCGTAGTATGCCCGTTTTCACCGAAACGGAAATGAATCAACGTTTCGGCAAAATATTGGCAACTCGATCGCATTTCAAATCCCTGCAAACAAAACATGCAACACATGTGTGGAGGCTTCGCATATACAACACATGTGGAGGCTTCGCATACAACACACACATTATGCATCCACGTGACGCTTCGCGCATGCACAACACATGTGGAGGCTTCGCATAACATATATGCACACACACGTGTGCAAGACGATCGAAACCGGTCACACACAAAGCATAAAACCAACAAAGTTACCGATACGGCGAGACCAGGAGTGTTGGATGAGGAAAAAAGTTGAGATTGAGTAGGGGTAGGAGCTAGAAAGCTTCACCCTTACTTACCTATCAAGAAAATTAAGTTTAACAGCTTAATTTGGGTGAATGAAGAGGTGGAAATGAGGTGGGGAGGAGGGGCACCACGACCAGATCCAGATTTGGTGGGAGGTGGTGGTGGAAGAGTGTTGGGGAAAGTGGGTGGCACATGTGGGGGGAGAGGGGGAAACGCAGGAAATGGTCCCAGGGTAGCAGTGGCGCACGACTTAGCAGTGCGCGATTGCTAGGGTGACATAGCATTGGCGCACCACTAAGTGGTGTGCCACTGCTGACCTGGTACCATGCACCATCCCTGGCATGAGCTCCTTACCCAACTTAGCAGTGGCGCACCTCTGCAGTGGTGCGCCATAGCTAGTAGTGGCGCACCACAGCAGTGCGCCATTGCTAAGGTTCTTCTCTGTAGAGGCCCCTGGCCACCTCCTAGCAGTGGCGCACCTCGAAGCAATGTGCCATAACTAGTTAAGGCATCAATGGCGCACTGCTACAGGGTGCGCCACTACTAAGTTGGGTAAGGAGCTGGGCTCGGGTAGCCCTTTAGTGATGGCGCACCACATAAGCAGTGCGTCACTACTAAATTTTTATCAGTGGCCCACCACTTCACGGTGCGCCACTGCTAAGTAGTAGTGGCGCACTGCTTTTGTGGTGCGCCACTAACACCCATCTTACGGCTAGGCCTTTTCCTAGTAGTGAATGGAGTGGTACGCCGGCGCCCGGCAGCAATTGGTGACCGAGACCGACCTCTCTCTCTCCACCTCTTTTTCTTTTCTTTTTTGCCGTTTCCTTATCCTCTGAATGCGCTCCAACACACATACCACACACGACACCTCTTCCCCGTTCAAGCATATCTCATTCACTCCCATTCTCTCTCCTGCACCCACCTCTTCCCCAAATCAAGGCGTGCGCGGACTGTCGCGGGGGCGGTGCACGGGCCAGGCCGCGCGAAGGATGCTCCGGCCGGCTACTGGCCTGATCTATTTTCCGCGGCCGCAGCCCCACCGCGCCCGCCGGCCACCTCTGCCCTCGACCTCCTTCCACGACCGCAATCCCGCCTCGCCCGCTGCGCCGCTCCCGCACCTGCCACCACCTTCGCCGTTCGCCGCCTCTGCAGGCCGACGCGCCATTGCCCCTGCAGGCCGCGCGCTGCTCTTGCACCTGCCTTCACCTCCGCCGGGTCGACGAGGAGGACGCGCCTACCTCCATTCTCTGGGCCGCCAGCTCCGTGGTTGCCATCTTCATGGAGGCGCTGACTGAAGGGAGGCCATCGGCGCGGCCGCGCGGCACCTGTCGCCGGAGCTCGTTCACGTTGACTGTGTGTACAACAGGGACTTGATTGCTTTTGATGTGTTTTTAGGGGCGTAGATGCAAAGATGTAAAACAATAAATAAAGCAAACAGAGACGAGTTCATACTCCCTCCAAGAAACAATATCAGCTCCATCCTTCTGTTTCTGGTTAACAAGTTTAGCATCACTAGAAGACATGGTTAGTAGGTTAGTGCACTAAAACAAAAAAATCTGTGGTGGTACTCTCACAACTCACTCAAAACTGATAAGAAAAGGTAAATCTTACCGCTTCAAAGTGAATTAGTATGCTTACCAACTTGGATTGACGAACTAGTGCACGGATGCAGCGAAGCGAATATCAAGGGTATAAGAACAATCACACGACAAAGCAGGATATATGTGGGGCTGTAGGTAGGCTACCTATTTGCACCAATAACAAGCTCTAGCGCTGACTGTAGAACAACCAATGATACTCACACAAGGCGATAAATGTGGCAATGCAACTATATGGATGAACAGGTTGCAATGCACTCGAGAGACACTAGCAAAGCTCAACGGGACAGGCACAAGATTGCTCAACTACAGGTGCAGAAAAGTAAACTAGGCCTTCACTTGATCTTACTAGTACTTCACTTTTCTCTTCACTTTTTTTTATCACACACGCAGCTATGTAGCTCTTTTTGCTTCTTTTCTATTTTTTTATGACTCTACTCTTTGTAACACGGCCAACAGAAATTGCAAAGCACCAAAACCCTAACGAGGAGCCTGTTGAGCGGTAAAACTAGTCTCTTTTGGGAAAGTTCCTAGTCACGTATATCGAAAGGCTGTGTCTATGGTTGGGAAACAAGCAAACTATATGCTATGTGGACTCGGAGCAACAAATTTGAAAACTAGATGATAGCAAAAACACAAACCCTAACAATCTACTAGATGGAAGAAAAAGATACACAAAAACAACTACGAAAAGCAACTAAAACTCGAAATTGATGCAATCTAAGGCTATGGCAAACCCTAACCCTAATATTTTTGGCTTTTTCTGGATAGGAAACACTCACAACTCAACTATGGGGTGGATTGTGGATGGCTTACCGAGGAAACGCTGAAATCTGATACCAAGATGATAAGGGGTTGCCCGATCTTCTCAGTAAGCACGGTGGTGGTGATGAACACACGATGAACACATCGGAGATTACACGATGAGGAGGTGGAGATAACTTGTATGACGCCGACGAAGTCTCTCGATTGATTCTGTCGCCAATGCAACAGCTCTCAACCCTGCAAGATATTCGCAACTCCACACACTTGCGCACGTAGCCGCCGACCACGAAGCGGTAAATTGCAACCGTCTAATTCCCAATGGAACGGAGATCACACAAACTTTCAGTAGCAAAACACCAGATCGATGAGAATTGGTGTATAGATTCAATAGAGTTGCAAAGCAATCAACTATGAACTAGGGTTTATCTTAAACGTGGTCTTAACCTATTATGGGGGCGTCTTGGGCACTTATATAGGGGTTCAGGAAGTCGAGAAAATACAATAATAATCGACCCAGATCGGGATGCAGTCGAGACTGATTCGGACACGGCTGGCACAGGGGCCGCCGAGGAGACAGCCGGTCCGGTTTGGACCGCCGGGACCGGGCGCACCGGCGGGGGTGCCGAGCTTCGGATGGTGCCGGTTGGCACCGGTGTGGGAGCCTGGCCGGGCTCATCGCGTGGCGGCTAGTGGGACCGGGCGTGGGCGGGCCCGGCGCGGCGGTTGCGCGGGCGTGGGACCGGCTCGACCGCTTCTCCTTCCTTCGCGCATGCCTCCTCTCCTCCCTCGCGCGTCCATGGGATATCTTCATGTCCGGCTCCATGTTCAGCTCCATGTCCAGCTTCCATGCTCCTCTCCCTCGTGCGATGCTTGCTCCTCTTCGTACCGATCATACATAAGTAAAGGACTTAGGCAGTATAAAGTTCTCATCAATCAAAGTACCATTTAAGAACAAGTTCACCTGTTATTTGAGTAGCTTCGCACGAGCCCTTGTAATGGGTCCAATCCTAACTTCATTGGACTTGAGCTTCACAACAGCATCGTCTTCATCTTGTAATGACGGAGGTAGTAGTTTGGTAGGGATGTCCTCATCAAGAGAAAAGCTTGAGAGTTTCACCAAAGAACTAGCCATGAAAAGAGCCGCGTGGAAGCTTGCTATCCATGTGCCAGAACCATGAGTTGGTTACGAGATCTTATGGGTTTCACCTCTAGCCTACCCCAACTTGTTTGGGAATAAAGGCTTTGTTGTTGTTGTATTTATAAAGTTTGATATTGACGAAACCGGTAACGCGAAGTAATGGTGAACAGAGGGATTAAAGAGCTAAAAAAAATTTAATAATACTTTTTCCCATTAAATCTACAAATAATACTCGATTTTAATTTTTTTCAAAAATAATACACCGTCGGGTTAGGGGAACCCGATTAGTACTAATCGGGTTAGAGAAACCCGATTAGTACTAGTCGGGTAGAGGAACCCGACTGCCCCCTAGGCTGCATGTGCCTGCATGCATGTGCTTGATGCTAATCGGGTTAGTGTTCCCCGATTAGTACTAATCGGTTTAGGAGAACCCGATTAGTACTAATCGGGAAACACTAACCCGATGGTGTATTATTTTTGAAAAAGTTCAAAATCGAGTATTATTTATAAAATTAACGAAAAAAAAATTATTAAAAAAAATTCGCAGGAATTTGGTCTAGCTACGGCATACAGTTTTTTCTTTTTTTTTTGCGGGTAAAAAGAAACTTTATTAAAGATGAAGAGGGTTACAAAGCTGTCATGTTCAAGAGCCTGACTAACAACATCAGGATCGGAGCCTAACCAGATTTCTGTGCGGCGCTCCGCTCTTGTAAAATTGAAAAAATGCCAATTGATTTTTTTTTTAAATTGAAATAAATTTTTGCTTGTACATATTATGTTGATGCTTACTTGTGTAAGCTTTTATGGAAAAATACGATTGTATGTGGCCTACATGAAAATGATAAAATGTTCAAATGATAGTATAATGATTGATTTTGCACTGTTTGTAGAAATAGGATTTCTCATTTTTACATTTATGTATAGGTCACACATGATTGTTTTTTTATTCCAAAATTTGCATACTAAGTGTCAACATAATATATACATGCGTGTATTTTTAAAAAAAATTATAAAATTTTGAAATAACAATTTTTGGGATCTTTCATAATAGGGTTGCACGTGCACTCGGTGCACATACTTCCCTTCCACGTTGTAGCTGCCTATTATTCTACGGTCAGGTCAACTTCGCTTCTCTCTTCTCTCTCGTCCAAGTCAATAAAAATATATTATTTAAATCCTTACATTTTTCTTAGGTCTTTTAAAATGCGTTGTTCCTTAGCCCCACGGATAGGTATGTAGTTTACCTAACAAACACAGCAATAAATTGTTTGGTAAGTATGAGACTCACATGCATGGAACCTAGAACCATGAATTGTGGTATTTTGATATATGAGATAGGAATCGGAGAAATATATGCGAAAATACTTAAAGGTGAAGACCATGATTTTGGCAAAGATATGACTATACATAGATATTTGCTTCCTAAGATGTATTGACGAGTCGGGTCCATCTGCATCTAGCTTAAAAAATGTAGTATAAATGCCAAAAATATCTTGAAAAAATCATGCACAGAACATGTTCATGCTATGGAACCCTCTTACTGTTCCCATGATTTTTTTATGAGAAACAGCGTTTTCCATAATATGTGTAAAACAACAATTCCTGTGCTTAGAATTTTTTCTTACGACTCGATATTGTTTTTCCCTTTTTTTTTGAAACAAGGCAAGACTTGCCATTTTCATTGATAAAGAAGAAGGCGGCCGATTTATTAACGGGAAAACCGGCCAAAAACCGATACAAATGCACCAAAATCGTCATGGGAGATGACAATATTGGGCACAAACCCCCGACCGACCTGGCCAAATGCCAACAGTCGGCCACACACGCCCACGAGAGACAGCTCCGACTTGGCCGTCGAGCATCACAAGAGAACTATGCTGGGCTTGCGCCGACCGAATCATCCTCCACACCACCGGTTGCTGGTCATCGTTGCCGCAGGGCCACCCTCCACCGCAGCTCCGACTCCACAGCTCCACAACGAAGCATGAGCAGACCCGTCGGACACGCCGGTAACCGACTATCGAAGCCCGTAGCCGCGATCCAAACTCGATATTGTTTTTCCCTTAGATCACTATGCCATTCGTCATTTAAAATGTGCAGTTATATCGAAGACCCTTATGAGAAAAACAATCCTAATTGTCCTTGATGTTTCTTAATATTTGTTTTACAGATTTTACACTTCACATCAATTGTAGAAAAGCCATGCTCATTGCAAAATCTCCACCCCTACCCCACCAACCACACCACAATTGCTACATATCGTCATCAAGTGTGGATATGCTACTCCTCTTTAAACATATATATCAACTTTTTTTGTGACAAACGAGTAGATGAACTTGGTAATAAGGTGCCAAAGCAAGGGCTGTGTGGTGAAAAGGACCTGTCCACAAAAAGGAAAAAAGGAGCATACTAAAAGAGAAAAGGAGAGGGCCCCTCCGTTGGATCTGGTACAGTAGTTGACGTCGCCTTGCATGGCGTTGGCCCTTGGCGTGGCAGGTGCACGAGCTGAGGGGTACCGCCACCACACACGTGTTCCCTTCGTTGGCCAAGCCAAGGCGGCAGAGAAGAGGCTTTGCAAAGCGAGAAGTCCTTTTGGATCATGGAGGACGTATCCTATGCACCCGTCCATTTTTATTTTTTTTAGAGAAAGTCTGAACTTTATTTAGACAATAGAGTTATTACAGAGACTTTCCTGGATACACCCCGGGATTACACCACGGTAGACCCGGCTAACAGACTGCTCACAAGAACGAGCAAGAGTGTGAGCTGGTACATTCAACTAACGTTTAACATGGGCAAAAGAACAAACTAAAAAACTTGCTGCAAGGTTCTTGATATCAGCAACAACGGTGCCCACTCCCGAGCGATCCTTTGCAGCAGATTGAAGTCTCAGGACTAAAGACAAGCAATCCGAGGCCACCATTACCTTGGAGAAGCCTTCATCGCGATCCAGGTTCAGGCCACGACGACAAGCCAGAGCTTCAGCGAGTTCCGGATCTGTGACATGCTCCAGGCGCTCATTACAGGCCACCAAGCAACGAGCATCGCTGTCCCTGATGACCACCCCCATCCCCATGCTGCTGGAGCTCGAGAACAGGGCCGCGCCCACATTGATCAAGGCCAGACCCGCCGGCGGTGGACTCCATTTCAGAACTGAGGATGAGAAATCACACCTAGTGGCCATGCCTGCCTTGGACAGGTGCTGCACAATCGTTTCAGCATACACCTTGATCTTCTCCGCCACACGACAGCAGCTGGGCTCAGTCGCATTGTTGCGAGCATCATTGCTGGCCTCCCAAATGATGCACCCATCCATTTGGTGAAACCTGTGCACCAATGTACAAAATACATGCAAAAATATTGTAAAAAATATGTTCACGACTTAGATACAACATAGATCCGCAATGCCACTGAATTTCGATTCCAAGATCCACACACATATCACGAATTAAAAAGACAAATCATGTTTAAATATTACATATTTCTAGCTAGGCGGTGAATTCAGCCCATTAATATTACAAAAGCTAAATTTGTTGTTTTTATTTCTCAAGATCTGTTCAAGTATCGGTTAAGTTTTCTTCAGTAGCATTGCAGATATATGTTATATCTACGTGGTAAATTATTTTCATATTTTTCTGCAATATTATTCATGTACTCTATATATTGGGTGCATAGGTTTCACCAAATGAACGGGTGCACATGATACGTTCTCTTGGATCATGGGCACTAGTGGTCTCATTCTATTAAGAAGTTCAGAAAATTATATTTATATATTTAAAAAAATTATGTAATAAAATATTAAAAGTAGTTAACGATGTATTTCACTAACGTATAAAATCTCAATTACAAATGTTGTATTTTCTGAGCTACATAAAAGTGATAAAGTCTGAATTTTTTTGGAGATTTCAATCACTATACTCAGATCCATATATTTGTTATTTTTGTGCATCCCAAAATACATATTATTTCTAGTTCAAAATTTACACGTTTGTGGGATACAATATTAACTACATCATGATTTATTTTCAGATTTTTCTGAAACATACAAATATGATTTTTAATTACTTTTTCAGAAAGGGTCACTAGTGCTCATGTGCACCAAATCTTGTCCCTTGCAAAGGAAAAACTTAAAACGGAGTCCGAACTACACGTAGCCATTTATTTACAAACATTCAAAATTTGTATTTCAAAGTTTTGAAAAATCTGAAATAAAACTCTAGAAATAGCCACTGATGTATACTATAATGGTGCAAAATCTGAATACAAACTACTTCATAGTCTGGGCTACATAAAAATGTCAAATTATAACAAATTTTATAGTGAATAGTGCATATTTCAAGACTATAAAATTTATCAGATTTTGTTAATTTTGTGTAACCTAGAATATAAATCAATTTTCGTTAAGCTTTTTTACCACTGTAGAATCATTGACTACCTCTACAATTTCTAAAACGCCACACTCCTTGGGGCTGGTGCCAATGCATCACCCCACTATAGCCTGCCACGTCAGCTTTTTTCCTCACTCTCACCCCACTCTCACCCCACTCTCACCCCACGGTGCCAATGCACAGGCTATAGTGCCAGCTCTCACTTCTCTCTCCTCCACATCAGCTTTTCTCTCTCCTCGACATCAGCATTTCTTTTTCAGATTACAACATTCAAAATAATGCAAGAAAATTATTTTATTGAACTAAAATTGTTACCGATTACAATATTTGAAAAAATTACATTAAAATTTGAAAAAATTACATAAAAATTTGAAAAAATTACATAATCTAGGCATTAGCCCACACATGCTCAAACAAATCATGCTGGAGCTGTGTATACATCGGTGAGTCCCTCATTTCGTTGTCCATCTGAATCCTGGCTGCTAGGCTTGGTGGTGCAAGGTTGTGTATCGCAGGGCCGACATTGGAATCAACTGTCTCATAGATGTTCTCCAAATTTGTATCACGCTCATCGTCGATGATCATGTTGTGCAGAATGACACATGCACGCATGATCAACCCAAGAGTACGCCTCGAATACGAGCGTCCCGGAACTGCTAGAATGTTGAACCTAGCCTTCAGCACTCCAAAGGCACACTCCACATCTTTGCGCCAAGCTGATTGAGCAGCAGTGAACAGTCGATGTTTTTCACTTTGTGGAAGAGTAACACCTTTCATGAACACCGGCCAGGAGGGGTAGATGCCGTCGGCAAGGTAGTAACCATAGTTGTACTCGTGTCCATTCACCGTGAAGTTCACTATGGGTGCTTCTCCCCTAAGCACATCAGTGAACAACGACGACTGGTTGAGTACATTGATGTCATTGTTGGACCCGGCCACTCCAAAAAAGGCATGCCAGATCCAACGATCATACGACGCAACGGCTTCTAAGATTATGGTAGGGTGTTTGATGTCTCCCCTTGTGAATTGACCGGCATGCGCCACTGGGCAGTTCCTCCACCGCCAATGCATGCAATCGATGCTCCCTAACATGCCCGGAAAGCCACGCTCCTCGGCTTTGGCTAACAGACGCTGAGTATCCTCGACATTTGGTCGACGGCAAAAATGTTCCCCGTAACAGTCAATGATGCCTTCACAGAATCTATCTAGACAATCGATGAAGTTTGTCCGGCTAACTTAAGCCACTCATCTATCGTATCTGCAGCGCTCCATAAGCTAACACGCAAAGCCGCAGACACTTTTGTAGGGGAGAAAAACCAGCACGGTTGAGAGCATCAACTCTTTGGGTGAAATACGAAGAGTATTCACCCAATCTATCCACAATGCGTGAAAAGGGATCGCCTCATCCGATACCTTCACCGAAAGAAGCTCGGAGGATAATTGCAGTCGTCGGCGAAGTAGTCCTCGAAGAGCCGATCGTGGGCACCCAGACGATCACGCCTGATGAACTCTCGGCGGCGTCGCGGCCGTCTTGGCTCCGCCTCCTCGTTGAGCATCGCCTCCTCATACTCCGCCTGGAATGCACCGATCATATCACCCTACATTCCGTCGCTCAAACTGCTGCTAGACGAAGACATGGCGTTGAGAGGAGTGGAAATGGAGAGTGGAGGAAATGAAGTGAGGTGTGGAATGAGTGAAACCATATGGGGGGGTATTTATAGGGGGTGGGGATGAAATTTTGAAGTTTTTGGCTTTTTTTTTCAAATTTTTTGAGCCAGCAACGGCTACCCCAACGGCTAGCTGAGGTGGACGAATCAGATCGCGCCACCTCGCCCAGTCGTTACCCTCTCTCGCCCCGCCTATCGCCCCGACCGCCAACGCTGCCGCCTCCCTCTCTCACCCCCTCTCGCCCCTTCGCCCCCAACGCGGCGGCAGCGGGGCGCGGCGCGCCGGGCGGTGGATCCACCGCCGCGCGCCCGTCTCGCCCGCCTGTCGCCTCCCTCTCGCCCCGTCGCGGGCGGTAGCGCCCCGCCTCCAGCCCGCGTTGGCACCATCCTTAGACATTTCCCTTCAGAAGGACAGTTGCCTGATACGTGTGGTTCCGTTCTGTGGCCAGTTCCAAGAGTTTTTGTTTTTTGTTTTTTTTTTTGAAACTAGGCAAGAGGCTTGCCGTTCATTGATATAGTAGAAGAGAAATGGCCAGTTTATGAGGGAAACCAGCCGAAAACTGGTACAACACAACACAACACGCCGGCCCCGAGGCCGCGCACCACACGAGCCGACGGCCTAGCCACCCCAGTGGCCAAGGTCGACACCCACAAACAACTCAAAACGCAACAAGGCGGAAATTTGAGGAAATTTGAGGACAAAAACCAACCTCTAATTGGATAATTAGAAGGGCAATGGCACCATCAGCCTATCAGAATTCAAACATCATGTTTAACATTTTGATGTCTCATAAAACGCAAAATATTATTTTGCTGGAAGGCGACGTTTCCATCAACAACGAGACGTATGTGGTGACTTCGCTAATTTCAATACCGTCGGAAGAGCTCAGAGGGTAGGATGTTTTTTTTCGATAATGGACGCTTTATTACTTAAAGAAAGCAATTACACTCGGCCTCTGCATAACCAGGATGCACATAACCATTTATAAGTCTCAAAATCAAGTATCAAAAAGATAAAAAGGCATAATACATATCGTGTCGATAAAATGTAAAACGCCTAAGGGGTAGGTGGATCTTCAATCCTTAGATTATACGGTCACCCATGTAGCGAAAAAGTATCCCTCGCCGCAGCCTCCAATCGTGTACAGACCTCCATAAATAGGTCGTGGTTCTCCATTTGCTAAAGAGGTGACCACAAACGGAGAATACCGGTACATCTGTAGATAACCTGCAAGATAGAATAATTTTTATCGTTAATTTTTTTTTCATTTCTACATAGCCATAGCGCCCAGATAATTGCCAACGCACCCACCCTATGAAGCAATCTAAACCTTGAATCGATACCATGAAGCCAATTGCCAAAGACATTGGAACCACTTGTCGGAGGATTTGATAGTTTCGTCGTGATGACATAAAACACACCGAGTACTTCCATGCCAGTTGCGCTTAACAAGATTGTCTTTGGTGAGAATAACCCCACGACGAAGATACCATCCAATTTTTTTTTGTTTTTTAACGGTATTTTCATCTTCCAAATTTTCTTGTTATTATCAACTGGTACATCAGATTGGAGGATCTCTTTGTACAGGGAATCTACCGAGAAGGTTCCATTGGCATGTAGGTTCCACCGAAATTCGTCAGGTTCAAGCGATAGTTGAATATCCCCAACTGAACTAGTAAGGAATTCTATGCAACTAGCCTCTGCCCAATCAAAACCCGTCTGAACGTCACATCCGGAGGTGAGGTAGCCATTACCGTAGCAATGGTATCACTTTTGCGATGAACAATACTATACAAAGGAGGATAATGTTCACTTAAAGGGGCATTGTCTAACCAAATGTCCTCCCAAAACCGTATCTGTGCTCCATTGTTGATGGAAAAAGTACCATGGCGAAAGAAAATTTCTTCGTAGCTATGAGACCAGCCAAAAAATGTGAATCCCCTGGTTTTCAAACCACTTGGGATACCGCCTTTGAGCCGATATACTTTCTTCTTAAAATAGTTTGCCAAACCCCGTCCTCGGTAAGAAGCTTAAACAACCATTTACCTAATAAAGCTGAGTTCTTGACCTCAAGGTCATGAACACCAAGCCCACCTTGATCTTTGGGTCTACAGATTATACTCTATTTAACCGGTCGATTTTTTTTTTTCTCGCTGTCCCCTTGCCAAAAGAATCTGGATCGATAATAATCGAGTTTGTGTAAGACTCCTTTTGGTAAAAGAAAGAAAGATATCATATATAGTACCATGTTTGTCAGTCATAAATTAATGAGTACCAGTATTCCTCCAAGGGACAACAATTTACCTTTTCAACTGCTGAGTCGTTTTTGAAGTCTTTCTTCCACTATTTTCCATTCAACATTTGCGAGTCTCCGATAATGAATCGAAATACCCAAATATAGAATAGGAAATTGGCCTTGCCCACAACCAAACAACTATGTGTAAAGAGTTGCATCATATTGAGCATCACCGAAACAAAATAATTCACTTTTATGTAAATTAATCTTTAAACCCGAGAGCTGCTCGAACGCCGCCAAAATCAATTTGAGGTTGCGAGCTTTTTCAAGATCATGATCCATAAACATAATTATATCATCGGCGTATTGAAGGATTGATAAACCACCATCTACCAGCACTACTAGGAAAACCATTGTAGGTAGGAATGTATTCTGTGGCATCACATAATGTGTAGGTTTTTTTTTCATCCCCACGCAAATCCACCCCCTCCCCCGTGGAACGCCTTTTTTAGCTCTGTAAAATAGAAAAGAAACAGATAGAAATTTAAAAAAATAAAATCATTCGAGGTGCCCATGTATTATATTATCTAGTACCACTGAGAATTAACAAACATGAATTTTGACTTTTTTTTTGCAAAATTGCGTTGCAAAATCATCAAACTGGATTTGTGGTTGCATACGAACTCGAAAAAACGCACAATATATCAAAATGACCGGGAGAAAATTCTACATCCGAATTCACTGGGGTTTACCGGGTTAGCCAATTTTTAGAATTGCCAAATTCGAAAAGAGTAAAAAGTTACAGCAAAGTCAAGATTTTTTTCTGAAAAAATAAAAAAATCGAATTTTTTTCTGTGGCGCACCATCTGCACATGCGCCACAGAAATCTTAGCCCGAAATTTGAATTTCGGCGGCGCCCTTCTCCTCCTCCTCCTCTCCTCCACTTCTCCTCCTCCCTTCTCCTCCTTCTTCCTTCTCCCTTCTCCTCCTTCTCCCTTTTCCTCCACTTCTCCTCCTTCTCCCTTCTCCTCCTTCCCCTCCCTTCTTCTCCCTCCTCCTCCACCTCCTCCACCACTCGTCGACCTCCTCCTCCGGCTTCCTCCTCTGGCGACCACCGGCCTCCTCCTCCTCCTCCTTCGGCGACCTCCTCCGGCGACCACCACCACCACCACCACCTCCTCCTCCTCCTCCACCCACCCACCACCACCACCTCCTTCTCCTCCGGGACCACCACCACCACCACCTCCTCCTCCACCTCCTCCTCCACCACCACCACCACCACCACCTCCACCTCCACCACCACCACCTCCTCCACCACCACCACCACCACCACCACCACCTCCTCCTCCTCCACCACCACCCTCCGCCCCTCCTCCACCCACCCACCCACCCCACCCACCTTCAGCGACCTCCGGGAAATTAAAAAAAAAACGGCGAAATTCCGGCAGCCCCAGATCTAGATCTAGATCTGGCCGCCATTTTTTTTTTAAATTCAAAAAAAAATTCTGTGGCGCACCACTGCTGGGTGCGCCACAGAAGATTTCTGTGGCGCATGCTTACCTGGTGCGCCACAGAAGTTTTGAAATTTCTGTGACGCATGTAGATATGCGCCACAGAATTCAAATATCTGTCACGTGACAACTGTGGCGCAAGGCATATGCGCCACAGAAGTTCAAAAAGGTGCGCCACAAAAAAGATATTTCCTAGTAGTGCAGATGTGGAATCACTCCTTCAATCTGACCATCAGTATTAGCACGCTCGATCAATATAGCAAGCATATCCGCCACAATGTTAAACAACATTGACGATAACGGATCGCCTTGGCGTAAACCTTTCCGTGTCTGGAAGTAGTGGCCAGTGTCATCATTTATTAAAAGTGGGGAGAATTTCACTTCCTGGCCTCTGCACCAACTAGGGATGCACACATCCATTAAGCATGAGTACTAAATTTTTGATTGAATTTTATTGAATTCGAGTGTTTTGGGACGCTGCTGGGCAGATGCTTTAAGGTTTGAATTTGAGTTCGACTTGTGTTTGCCAATGCATGCCAGGCCAGTTTGTGCCACACACACTCATATGTGCAGGATGAAAGTGCCACTTGGCTAGGAGGGTTAAAATGTGTCCAACCAAAGCTGCATGCGTGCGTCGTTTGTTTCCGCGTTGATTTCCATGGTGTGGGGAGTACTTACAAATGCAGGGTTCTTGTTTGCGCAGCGAGAGAGACAAACCAGCAAATTATATGACGAGAGAAAATGGGAGCGGGCCGTCGTCGGTCCTGTCAGATTGGTGCGTCTGGGCTAGTTGATTCCCTTCTGGCCCTGACCCGTGCACCTGCGACCGCAGCCGAGTTCCATTTTCCTTTTCGATTTTCTGTTTCTGTCGCCAGCACGGTCGTCCACGCGCTCCGTTGTTCCATTGAAGTGCGTATCACAACTTCACAAACAAGGCAATCCATTTTCATTGATCAGCTACCGTGTTTCTTTTGCACTTTCGCATCGATATATATAAAGGCCAGGTTACATGTAGCTCTTTATTTTTAAAAAGTCAGAAATCATACTTTTAAGTTTTAAATTTTTTTGAGAAAAATCCTTGATGTCTCCAATGATGAAATCTACGAACATGCAAAATCTTGAAGTAAAATTCTTAGTATTTTAAGCTACACAAAAATAACAAATGTATGGATCTGAGTATAGTGAATAGTGTATATTTCAAAACTATAAAACTTGTCAGATTTTTTTATTTATATTTAGCCTACAATAAACAGGATTTTACATTAGGATTTTGCACTTTTGTAGATTTCATCATTTGCTACATCTACGATTTTTTCCAATTTTTTTAAAACTTATAATTTTTAAATTTTTGAAAATAAAAAGTTGCATGTAGCTCTGCCTTTATTTACAGTTTTCAATTGAACTTTATACTATATAGTTTTGCTGTTCGATCCATGCTGCGCGCGCATGCATGTACCTCTTGACCCTTCGATCCTGCGTACAAGTACAACGGGTAGTACCTGCCACACTCTGAACCACGTCGCATCCATGGACTGGTCGCATCATTCATCTTAATTATTCATTTTTCTGGAGTATGTGCGTATCCCTCCGTCCATAAATAGATACTAAAGATTTATTCACATTTGGATGTATCTATACACTAAATTGTGACTAGATACATTCAAATTTAGATAAACTTTTGGCATCTATTTATGGACAGAGGTAGTACTGTACTTCTACCAAGAGCATATTCAACTCGTCCTACCCATTTTAAACAAGAAAATTGATTAGCTGTGGCTCCGCCACTGCACTCACCTATATGAACGCACACACGTACGCCCTACCCTTATGAGCACCTCCGGAAGATTGGGCCGGCGGATTGGATCTTGAAATTGACGAAGTCACCATAGGCGCCTCTCTGTCGACGGGAACGTCGCCTCTCACTGAATGAATATTCCGCATTTATGAGACACACAGATGTCAAACCTGGGGTTTGAACTCTGGTGGACTTGGGCTACTGTTTGGGCCGGGATAACTAGCAGCCCAGAACATTTTATCCGCCCATACCGTATTAATTTTTTTAACCAAATTCACGAAAAAAAAGTCAACACATGAGTTAAAATTGGCCATACAAACAACGAAAATAGTGGTTCAAAATACGACTAATTTAGTCAATCACAATGTGAACATAAATAGTACATAATCAAGTTGCAAATGGGGCACACGTTCGAATGAAATGAAGTAAAGTAGGATAGATGTGGGTGATCACGCGTCATGTTCGCGGATGATGGTTAGCTTCTTCTCAAACCAAACCCTTTGGTCCGGATCCATGATTCTCAACTCGGTAAACATGATCCGGTTCTCCTCTGCAAGCAACTTAGCTGCGGCCTCCATCCTTTGGAACTCTATGGGCTGTTTGGTGATGTCGATGAAGGTGGTAGTGGTGGCCTCCTTCTCCCGACGCCGCTTTTCGTCCATCTTGGACAAGGCCTCTTGTGTCTCAGCCAACGCAAGGGCCTCAGCATCACAATTCAGATCGACCTTGGAGGACTTGTGGCCCTTTGGCCTAGATGGAAAGGCATTTTGGCCCAAAACTTCGTCTTCGCCATCAACGGCCACCGCCACAACGGCTCTGTCACCGTGGATGCTAATCTTGTAGTCCGCATAGCCTAGCTTCCACTTTGGAGAGTTCTTGACCGCATGCCAACATTGGAATCGCGTGTTGTCTCCACTGACGTATTTCGATCTTAAATTTAGGTCGCGAATACATCGATGCAGATAGACCGGCCAGTTTGCGTCAGCCGCTGGGCTAGGATTTTACCCATTTTCTGACCGCCAGAATATAAATGAGTATTTTCGACCCCTTTGCATCAGAGAACAAACACGCTTAATTAATCCTTTTGCATCGGACCTTGGCTGCTGAAGATGCGGTTGTTAGATGTGTAATCTGTATCCATATAGGTATGTTATAGTATACCACCCTAATATGGACTCCTCTCTGTAATTCACACGACAGGGGGTTTTCCTATCTCATATAACACGTAGCCGAACCCATGAGCCGGGGTATCGTTCCCTCTACGCTCGACAGCGGTGACTATACATTTAGCTTCAACTTGCAGAGCATGGTACTCCCGCCAGCACACCGCTTCGATGCACGATGGACTCGTCCCTTTGTAGCTTGCTGCCTTGCTGCACATACTCACTCATTAGCTGTGTGTGCTAGCTCTGGGTTGCCGCCTAGCTAGTCGTCCTCAACGTGAACCATGACTGGGATCAGATAGCACACATATCCTACGGCCTAGCTATCAGCTACGTACTGATAACTAGGTGCCGCTGCTGCTGCGTCCAGCAAAAGTCACAATGGCAGCGTGCAGCCAGCCCAAGATCGATATGTTACGGGGTGAAGTACCATGACAGGAAAATAACTCTACGCGTCACAGAGACGTGTGGCGCCGCATGCAAGAGACCATTGGATGGATGGAGAGGCTGCAAGGAAAATAGTATGCACGGCCGCACCACGGTATTGGCTTGAGGAAATTGCATATACCAGTAAGTGTTGGGGCAAACGTTGCGTAAACCAGTGACTCGAAATTGGTTTTGCGCAAACCAGCGACTCCATATAATACATTGCATGGCGCTCGTATAATCCATTGCATGGCGCTGTAATGATTAGATTACAACGTCAAGCACCATACTTTGGCATCTGCCGTGGCTTGGTATGTGCTGCGCGTGCACTAGCCCCATGGTTGACAGCTGCTTTGCTTCAAATTTGGCATTTCTACAATGATCTAAAAAGTAGAAAAACTATGTATAAGGGAATCTCTAGGCTGATCTATTTCGGACATAAAATATGTTTATTTTTGTCCGTTTGGATCGAGATGAATCCAGCGGCTTCAAGCAGGTACAAGCCTAATTAATGATATTTCATGTATGAAATATATAATTTACATGGGGCAAAAAAGAAAAAAAAATAGATATCCTAAAATCCTAGCTAAAACTAGGGTTAGCATCGGCGCCACCTATGCCTACACGTTGATGGCAGACCACCGGCGGCGACCAGTGCAATGGTGGCGCGGGCGCCTGTGGCCAGTACACCACCTGCTATGGTTGCGCTGCAAGTGGGGCAGGCACTGGCATAGGGGCCTACCACCCATGTGTAATAGCATCTCTAGCAGACACCACATCCGACCCCTATCAGCATAATAACCGCCTTTTTGTGGGTTTGGAGAGAAAAAAGAGATAGTCCAGACACCGCATCGGATCCCCATACCAAACACTTTATCTGGGCCATCCAGTTTGGCGCCGCGGAACCCCATTTCCTCCCCCGTGTTGGCGCGAAGGAACATTGAGTTCCTCCCCTTTCCCGCTTCTGCCAACCACCCGCCGCCGATTCCGCCGTCTCCACACTCTCTGGCCTCTGCAGCGGCGTGCTCGCACCAAGATGGAAGCCCCCAACCCGTCACCGCTCGCGGACCAGGCCGCGCCGCGCGGATCGACCCCACCCACCGCTGCCGGATCTAGCGTCGCCGCAGCAGCCGCCACCGAGGCGCTCGTGGTCGACGACGCCATGCAAGCTATCCTCCCCAACATCAAGCGGAAGCGGCTGGGGCAGTACGTCATCGCCGCCCCTCCCGCTGCTGCTGCCCCTCCTGCTCCGACCAAGCGGATGAAGAAGCCAGCCAACAAGCTGCCGGCGCAGAAGAAGCCGGCGTCGAGGATGCCCGGTGCGAAGAAGCCAGCCGCTGCCAAGATGGCGCCCTTGACAACTTTGACGGTGGCGATGGCCAAGGCGCTGCCAGCATCGGCCATCTCTAGCTGCTTGGCGAGTTCGGCGAGGCGGGGCGAGGGCCAACGGGCGACGGGGAGCGACAACGGCTTTTCTCCCAACGGCAGCTGACCGGATTTGGCCGGCCGCGGTGTGGCAGCTCGCGGGGGTGGGGAGTAACGACAAAACGGCAGTTTGAGCTCGAGTGCGGCCATTGGTTTACGATACATCACCTCTTTGCATCGCGGTGTAATATTTTTGAGGCTTTTTTTACATCTACATCATCAGCTGGAGCTGTTTATTTTTTAAACTAAGATGTTGTATATGGTAGTTATTTTTGTATGTACATTATTTGCTGGAGATGCTCTAATACCACCATGCCAGCCAAGCCACCTCATGTGGGTCTCCTTTACCAGTTACTATGTTGTTAACATGTTTAATTTGGTCATTACAGCTCTTCGCAATGAGTTACACGAGTAGCTGGTCTCTGCAAAAATAAATTCAAGTGACTGGTTTGCATAATGTTTGCCCCAAGAGTTACTGGTCTACGCAATTTCCTCTATTGGCTTGGGCGTTGGCTGTCCAAACTGTTCTCTACCAGAACTAGTAGAAGAATAGTAGTATTAGAGCATCCCACCGGCGCGCCCTAAATAGTCGCCGGCAGGGACGTCGACACTGTCGTATGGAGGAGTGCCGGCACAACATCCTCCATCTGGGGGAGCTGCTCCCACACTGGCGCCCCCATACGACAGCCCCGATAGATGATTTGAATTAAAAACTCAAACAAAAGAATAGAAATTCGAACAAGTTTTTGAATTTAAAGTTCGGGCCAACACACGGCCACCAAATTCGAATAGGTTTTCGAATATGAAGTTTGGACCAACATGCGGCCACCGAATGTCTAGTCCGGCTGCAAAAAACAACTTCGGCTTCCAGGCCAAATGATCAGATAAACGGGGTCATGGGCGGCTCAACCTCGACGACGTCCTCATCGTCGGCGAGCCCCGGCGGCAGCTCCATCGCTGCAACAGGATCCACGGTCACCGGGGGAGGCATGAACTTCGACGGTGCCGGCGGAGACATGAACGTCGAGGGTGTTGGGGGAGACGCCGACGCAGCTCGCGCCGCCAACACCTCTTGGCCGATGCGCTCGCGGTACATCTCATGCCACACCCTCGCCAACGGGTCCATCTTCTCCATGTCGACCATCAAGATCTTGGATTCTTGAGACATCTTGGCCAACGAAAGCTGCGTCGCTTAGTTGGTGGCCTTCATGGCGGCGGCGTTAGCTTCCATCTTCGCCACCTCCACCTTCTCCCTCTCCAACTTGATCTTCATGTCTTGCTTGTCTAGTATAGTCTTCTACACGACGGCGGCCCTATCCACCGCTTCCTTGTTCTCCATTGAGAAGGAGGATATCATCTTCTCGAGGGAGGCGTCCATGGCGGCCAATGCCGGCGCCGCATTCCTCTCGGCCTTGGCCTTCTTGTTGCCAATGGGGCACCCGGTGGAGGCGCCGGCTGGATCGACCGGCCCATCTTCCCCATCCTTGTTGAGAGTGTGGCGGATGTCGTCCCATTTCTTGCAACCTTGTAGCTTGTTGAAGCAATGCATGAAGGGGAAATCCTTGTCCTCGTGTTGGTGCTTGTACATCTTGAGGGCGTCGAGCATCTAACAATACATGATGCAATAACAAGATATAGAACAAGATGGACATCATCAAATAGATACACTATGATGCATTATGAAATAGACATCACCAAATGGACATAGATTATACCCAATCCACCATCGTCTTGCCGCTCTCCTTCCGGCCCTTAATCTTCTCATAATAGCCATGGAACTTGCTACACGCCGCCTTGATGATGTTCCAACGGTGGGAGATGGCGCCCTCGTTGCGGATCATGTTGATGGTGGCGTACTCACCATAGTTCTTCTTCTCGTTGAATGAATCAAGGATGCGCTTGTAGTACTTGCCAGAGGATTGATTGGCGCCGGTGATGGGGCAAAAGCTCACTTGCTTCCACGCGTCAATGAGACATTCATCCTCCAAAGACCTCCACCTAGGACCACGAGTGCCGCCGGTCCGCCTGTTCGTCGTCGTCGTCGTGGTCACGCCGGTGTCGGCGTCGATCAGCTCCTCCTGGACCTCCTCCTCCTCACCTTCGTCCTCGTCGGCCTCTTCTTCATACTCGTCGACGGGGGGTTCGTAGGCGTGGCCATTGCGTATGAAGCCGGTGAGGATCTCGTCCCCGGCGGCAATCTACGCAACAAGTTACCTACTTTCAGTCGCCGGTGTCTACGATGCACATAACACAAAAAGAAAGGAAACTCACCTCGTCGTCGCCCATGGACACGCCGGACGCGCTGCCGAACACCTGGTGGGCGCTCCTGCTCTCGTCGGCGAAGAGGTGGCGGGGAAGGCCGGTGCCGTCTGTCACGTGGCCGTCGGTGCTTCCCGGGCGGCGCAGGTCAGACGACGAGTTCAGGTCCACGCCCAAGCGAAAGGCGCTGCTGCCCCTCGGCACCGAATCCGGCGAGAACGACGCGTTGGGGTCGAAGGTCATGTCGCTGTCGGCGTACTCGGGGGAGTAGCGGGTGCGGCCGTCCATCTGCAACAGACGCATCTGCGAGATCGACGGCCCCTCCGCGTAGTACCTCGGCGACGAGGGTGAGTTCGAGAAGTTACGGCCGGCGGACTACTGGCTCCCTTCGGGCTGGCCGCTGCCCAAGCTGAGGCACACTTCAGCAGCAGACGCCGCTTTCACGGCTTCAAGAGCGGCGAGGCGGCGCCTTCTGCGGTCGGCCGTCGCAAAGGAGCAGCGGCGTTTCTCATCCTCCCACGCCTCATGCGACATGTTCGCCGGCTTCTCCTTCAGCGCCACGGTGCGCAGCTTCGGCGCCTTCGCTGCCTTCGCCGGAGCCTTTCTCTTCGGTGGCATGGCGGCGGCGAGGGTTTTTCGGGTTGGGGCCTGGATGGGAGATGGAGCGGCTGGTGGGAGAAATGAGCGGCGGAGGGGACGGAGTTTTGGTGGGAATGATGTATATTTTTGGGATGTGTGACTGATAGGCGACTCCCACGCCCAAAAAATTTCGTCTCGCGAGGCGCCGGCGCGCCCGATTCGCGCTCTTCGCGAAGGGGCCGGCACGGGGTTGCCGGCTTTTCTATTGGGCTCGAAAAAGCGCAAGTGTGAGCCCATTTTCGATGCCGGCCCCCAAAACGCTATCGGGGCCGCTATGGGCGCGCAGGTGGAGATGCTCTTAAACGAACAAAACTGCTCTCAAACCTGATACTCCACTTATCCAACACTCAAACTAGCCAAACAGATAGCTGAAATTAAGCAATCATAAGTGACAAGCTCACCAAGTTCTGAGATAATCCGAGCAAGTACTGGGCTGAGTCTAGGTTGGCAACACAACTCCACGTGGGACAACATTATAGAAGCACACAGCTACCTTGGGAGGCAGGAGAGGAAAATAATACAAGACGGAAATAGAAGACAAATTTTTTGATTTCTCAGAGAAAGAAACGTCAGGACAGGAGGATATTTTTTGTAGGTGGATGGGAGGACAGACGCGACATGATTACTGGACGTGAGAGTGAATGGTATAGGGCCCGACAGGCTTGAACACAGGTCCATTGACAGGGACCAATGGCCCGTTACAATCTCACGCCACGCCGAACGAAATGGATCTGTCTCTGTCATGCGGCCCCGGATGCATGCATGCCTCAAGTCTCCGTTGCTTGTTTGTTTGTTCGTCTAGCGAGCAAGTCCCGATCGAGCTAGCTACAACGTCATCTTGCAACACTCACTAATGGCGAGAGCGAGTCCTTGACGGTGATGCCATTGAAACTTGAATAAACGGCAAAGCCCATCCTCAAGTAGAAATATGCGGGCTTCTATTACTAGGCACAGGTCGCCTAGGGCTACGCGACACGGGAGGCGACCAAGGCCGCGCCGCCACTCGCCCTCCCCCTCCCATCCTCCCTCTGCTCTGCCATCGCCGGAGATCACGCCGGGCAAAGCCAGTGCAGTGACGACGGCAGCGGGGTCTCTCCTCCTTGTGGCAGCGGTGTGGTGCTCCGCGGATTCGGCAGCACGACACTGCGGGATCTCGCGGTGAGGGCGGCGCTTCGACGACGTAGGTGGGCGAGCCTCTCCCCAGCAGCGATGTGCCTGCTGCTGCAGAGTCGAGCTTTTGGTTCCCCACGGTCATCGGGCCAAGGGCTAGCCTATGGAGCTGCACTACTAGAAAAAGCCTTATTAGTGGCGCATCGGATTTGCTATCAGTGGCGCACATGGGTGCAGCACTGCTATCACGCCACTGCTAACTGTTAGCAGTGGCGCACCAGTGGTGCGCCACTGGTAATCCAAAGATTACCAATGGTGCACCCACTGCTAACGTACAGGTGCGCCACTGCTATATGGTCGAGGTGCGCCACTACGGAAAAAAGAGGTGCGCCACTAGTAAAAATTTGAAATTTGGATCTGGATCTAGATCAAGATTTTTTTTTATTTTTTTTTGCGTTTTTATTTATTTATTTTAGTTCTAGAATGCATCTTGTTACGTTCTCTGTGATGTGAAGCTCCACTTGCAGCTGAAGAAGAGGAAGGAAGGAGAGAATGAGGAGAAGGAGGAGAGGAGGAGGAGGAGTGGATGAGGAGGAGGAGGAGGAGGAGGAGGTGGCCGGAGTTGGACAAGGAATGGAGGAGGAGGGGGCCGAAGTTGGAGCAGGAGGGAGTGGAAGAGGAGGCCGGAGTGGAGGAGGATGCCTGATTTGGAGGAGGAGGAGGCCAGAGTGGAGGGGGGAGTGGAGGAGGAGGAGGTGGCCTGTGTTGGAAAAGGAGTGGAGGAGGACGAGGATGGAGTGGAGGAGTAGTAGAGGAGAAGGAGAGAAAGAGGAGAGGATGGAGGAAATGTGGAGGAGGGTGGGGATAAGGGTAAGTGGCTGGCCAAGGCATTTCAAATTTTGTGGGCGGAAGTTAGCAGTGCGCACCCCATGGCTTGGTGCGCCACTCGCTATTTTTTTTTGAAATTTCTGCCCAAAATCTAAAACCTGAAAAAGTCATGTTTCCTTTTCGATTTTTGGGAATCTAAAAATTGTCTAAACGCCCAGGGCGTTGAAATCGGATGTAAAATTTCGCGTAGATACATTTCATATAAAAAATATTTTCATCGGAGGTCGTATGCAACCAGAAATCCCGTTTACTGACACATGACGCAGTTTTGCAAAAACAAGTTGAAATTCATGTTTGTTAATTTATCTTGCAACTTGATGACATAACACATGGACATCTCGAAATTTCTATCTATTTTTTTATTTCTTTAAGAACCGAAAAGGTGATCCACTGTGGAGGGTGTGGGAATTTTGGGCGAGCGTGGCGCACACATATAGGTGCGCCATATGCACGCACCAAGAAATGCGCCGGTGTGGGGGAGGAGGTGGCTTTGGCAGATCCTTAGTGGTGGCACATTACTCTCCAGTAAAGTGGTGCGTCACAGCTAGCATTCTACGGCTAAGCCTTTTTCTAGTAGTGTTGGCTTGGTGGCGGCAGTCGTGGATTGGCTGCCGGCTCTTGGCACCGTGGTGGTGCTGGCGGTCATCTTGGTGGCGGCGGACTGGACCTCGACCGTCCAATCCCGTTCGGTTGTGGTGGTGGACCGGCTGTCAGAGCCTCCTACTCAACCTCGCTGGCAACATGCTAAAAGGAGGCTCCTTTTCTACGCTCGTCTGATAGATTTGGAGCGACAGTTGGCCTTGGCGAAATCCCCGCGTGTTGCTGACGACAGCGACGCCCGTGGGCGCGCCGTCACCTTCTTTGAGGCGTCATCATGGCCCTTCTCGTGCTCCCCCACCTCGAGCTCCGGGGAAACCCTAGATCCGTCTTCGGATCGGGCGGCAACGCAACTGTGTCGTTTCCTCCTTGGAGGTGTTGCTTTGGTTGTTCGGAGTCTTTGGTGCGTCTGATGGAGTTTATGTTTGGCCACCACTTAGAGTGTGAGGTTTTTGTGCGCAATGTACGTCGTTGGTGAGCCTTCTTGGTCGAAGTCTTCTCCCGTTTAGTTCTAGCCCCGCCGTCCACTCGCCATCTCTTAGGCGGTCAAGGGAGGGTGGAGAGTCGATCGACGCCAACTTGCAGTCGGGGTCAGCCTTCCAGGAGTTTCCTTCATCTAGAGTGACACGGTTCGGGAGCTTGGTGTATCGCCTCCCCACTATTCTTTGACGGCGACGGTGCAAGGCGAGATTTCGGTGTTTGCTTTTGGGTTGTGTTGTAAGCTGGGTGTGTGTTTGTATCGTGGTGGCCATGTTCAGTGTCGTTGTACCTGCTGTATTTGATTTTGTATATGATTGATACACCTTCCATAGTGTATTCTCGAAAAAAAATTATTTTTCAATTTTTTAGATTTTAGGACAAGGTTAGGTCATTTTGTTAAATGGACAGAACAACAACAACAACAACAATTTGATATTAAAGACCGATTGTTGATTGAATGTAGCCTAAAGATTAGTAGTGCCGTCGATGAGGTTGTGCAACCAAGGAGAGCTCTATTCTTTACGTTATAAGGTTATAAATATTAAGTCGAGGCAAACAATATTTCATTTGGTCAATATATATTTCTTTCTTTCTATCTTGCCAAAATAATCTCGATCGGAAATAGTCTAATCGCTGCAAGACTCATCTAGGTGAAAAAAAAAACTTGTACACTCCCGCACCTCCCGCACCTACGCGGCGGTGCCGGGCCGCGCCGGGCAGCCCCCAGCGGTTCCCCTCCTCCCCCTCTCTCGGGCTCCTCCCTCCCGCCGCCGCCGCCTGAGGCGCCGCCGGGCAAAGCCCTGGAGGTGTGGCTGCGGCGGCGGACTTCCTCTACCGAGACAGGCATGGG
This sequence comes from Lolium multiflorum, assembly GCA_030979885.1. NCBI lineage: Eukaryota > Viridiplantae > Streptophyta > Magnoliopsida > Poales > Poaceae > Lolium > Lolium multiflorum. Next base: position 5,092,329 of record CM061752.1, read on the forward strand.
GCGCGGTTTCGCGATGCCGGCGGCGGCATTCCGCATCAGCCTAGTCGATGGTGGTGCCATGGAGCGGCGGCGGCCAGAGATCATCGATGATCTCCATCGTTGGCGGGCGGCGGTGGTGGTTCGGGTCCGATCTGGGGCCTGATGGGCTCGGGAGGGCTACGGCCATGCCTTGCTTCTGCGTCGACAACGATGACGTCTTCGTGGATGTTTCTAGGCTTGTTCCGCGGCACGAGGACGCCATGGGCGGTTGCCCTGGGCATGGTGGTGGTGGCCTCCTCCTCCGCCGGAGGTGGTTGGCCGGTTGGGCTCGAAGGCGAGTTGGGAAAGCGCGGATGCCGGCGAAAACCGAGCCCCGACCCCGGTCACGGCGGGCGATGGCGGCGTTCACGCGCCGTTACTTTGCTGAAGGCATCGCCATTGCAGCCCGTGTTTGCCCACTCGTGTCGCTCCAGGGGAAACCCTAGATCCGTGGATCGGATGATGGCGACGCTACCACGTCGTTTCCCTCATGAGGGCATCATTCATGGAGTTGTGCATGGACAGAGAGGCCAATGGATGTTTTCAGTGGCGGCTGAGTGGGATTGCATTTTTCGCATCGACGTCGACGAGTCTTGGCAGCGTGGAGCAACAGGGTCTCGGCGAGGACCGCGTGTTGATGGGTTTGCGCAGGAAGGGGGCGCTGTCTGGCGTCGTGGTGGCGTCATCGGCAAGTTCGACGAAGTTTATATGGATCTTAACCTAGAAGATTGCTCTGAGGTTCGATGGCGGCGGCGGCCTCTATGGCGTGCATAAGACGTGCTCGCTAAAGAGTCTACTTATCCGGATGTACGCTCCTGTTTCGTCTAGAGTGCATTTCGGGGTACGCGATTGTTCCCAGTCCTGTTTTCGGTTTGTAGGTGTTGAGTAGTTGTTTCGGGTTATGTGATGTATGTTCTTTATCTATTTCTTTGTAGTATGATTCAATAAAATGCAATAAAAGCCGTATGCATCGATTGATGCAGATGCTAGGCTACCCTATTTCAAAAAAAAAAAAAATTAGTACCGAGTTAATAAGAATTTTTATGTCCGCCAAGGGATATGAGCTATACTTTCCAGCCACTTAATCACCTCTGTAGCCTATGCTCGACGTGTTTTCATTAAACATTTATGGATCTCCAATAATGTATTAGGATACCTGGATAGTTGATGGGAAACTGACCTTGCGAAAAAATTCAGTGTGCAAAGCGGCCTCGTAGCCGAAACAAAACACTTTAATTTCATAAAAGAAATATTTTAAGTCTTCAAAGTTTCTCGAAAACTGATAATATTGATTTTATATTTTTCGTTTTTCTAATATCATGCTCCATAAAGAGAATTGCATTGTCAGCGTATTAAAGGATAGAAAATCCATCATCGTCGAAGGTAGACCATATAATACAAACTCTAGTGTCTCTAATCATACAAATCAAATGAACCACTCAGTTTTTTGTGTACAAATAGTAGAACCCTTAAAAACTTATATGGTAGTTTATATGAAATACTTTTGGAAATCGTTTGAACCAAAAGAGGCCATAAAACCATTCGGTTTATTCAGTTTCTAGCTAGTGCATTTCTCAGCATGTATTGCAGATAAAAAAAAGTTCGAGGATGTATTGCAGATAAATTTCACACTGTACGCTAGCCTTTTGGACCCAGCTTGCTAGGCAGACATGATAAATTTTGGACAGCCACGACACGTCGAAGGCGGAACAGTACTTATGAAGTGGTCCGAGCAGGGAGGACAGGAAATTTGAGGTACATACGAACTGTTTGAAAATAGTGTCAGACGTGTGTACATATACGTGGTTGTACATATGTACACGCATACGTACATGTAGCAGCTATAGATGTAGCTTGATGAGCTTGGTACAAATTATGAATATATAATATACATGGTTTTTTTGTGAATGATTCAAGTAGACCGACGCTAGGTATGCATGACTGGGTCACTGTATGCATAGATTTGGGCTGACATGGGATCAAGTAAATTCAGTTTCGTCAGGCACGTGTCTGAAAACTCGTCTCAAATGCACCGGCGTACATGTACCAGTCCGCAATGTTAATTCACACAGTACGAAATCTCAAAAAAATAAATTCACACTGTACGAAATTGGAGTAAGTTTGCAACTGAATTCATTATTCACCTCTGCCTGGCAAACACCGGAGGGATTTCATGCATTATACTACCTGCACAAGTACAGTCAATTTGACGAATTCAATACTCAAGACAATTCCTGCATACGTATGCTAGTATCAAACCATTTGACGTACGTGTACAGTCGATTTGTTTATCCGGATCGATATATTCCTCTTGAAAACTTGTGCAGGTGGGAGTAAACAAATGCTGTCAGGTGGTGGTGTGGTGCATGCATCATGCGTGATTCCGTAATGTGATCACGCACGTATTAGTACAGACTATTATATATGATGCCCTAAACTACTCTGCACCCGTATCAATCTAAGCTTATCTTAAGTTCCTTAACTGGTCCCCGGATGCATCCGCACGCTCCAGCTGCTACACTTTGGTCACACCCACGTATAAGATTCCTGATCTTGAGGGGGTGCGTGGACAAGGATGTGTCTGGAGACTAATTAATGTATTCCTAGTTTTCACATTGCGTGGAATCCATCAGTTCGATTTTTTTTACATTACATTCTCAAAGTAAAAAAGGAAAATTTAATAGCAAAAAAAGAGAGTGCCATTAGCACATCAACTTCACATGGTTTCATTCATCCAGAAAATATGGGAACTAAAATGGAAAAAAAAAACCATATTCAGTAACACCAATAATTTTTTTTGAAATTACAAAAACATACGGAGCTTCATTCATACGAAACACCAATTATTAGCACATCAACTTCACATGGTTTCATTCATTCATGGAGCTTCATCGACGGTTATTCCTTCTTTCTCATCTCTGGGACAGATGTGGTCTTCTTGACCCGTTCAGCGATTTCCCGCGACTTCTTATCCGCATCCAACAACGTCAAGCCGACTCAGGGAGGAGCGGCAGTGGCGGCGCGCCGTCGACACGGTCTGGAGATTGAAGACGAAGAACATCTCAAGGATTTGGTTGTAATTTACCTTTTTGTTAAGGTGCTTTGTACTATTCGATGTTTCTCTTAATGCCAAGGTCTTTTTTCGCAAAAAAATAGAATTACACATCCATGATCGACCTGCCTGCCTCCCAGCAACACACATACATTACATTGGATGGAGTAATCATGTATGCATGCAAACGCTAAGGCCCCGCTTGGTTGATTGTTTTCGTGGCCAAATCGGGTGTAATTCTCGGTTCCAAGAAATGTCCGGACGGATTCCAAACTCAACGCTTGGCTGGTCGTATGATTTACAGTTCCCACACTATTTCCAGCCAAAAGACGCAGGTAAATTGCACGGACCATGGGATGTCCGGAAAATATACTCTAGTTTTGTTATGCACACTATAATTACAGAGCTGATAATTACACCGGGGGAAAGAGAACGGTTTTCCAAACGGGGCCTAATTACTCTGAGTCACTTTCCCCTTCCCTTCTCTCACCCAGCGACAATACCCTTGAGAGTCGGTTTTCTTCCCCGAGCCCTCTTCTCCCTCGAATTCGGCGGCGCTGCCGCTTGGAGGAGAGATGGTAGAGTGGCTTGGCTTGAACAGAGTAGTAGTAGTCTGGGCTGGTTGCCCTTTGTTGGCTTGATACCAGAGATTGGCGTGATGCCAGTAGAGTGGAGCGATTTCGTTGGCCAGATCTGGGGCTGTGTAGGGCTTGTCCTTCTTTCTCTTCTGCTTCAGAGGTTGGGGCCCAGAGTGAAGAAGAGGGCTGCCGTTCCCTTCAATAAGATCAAGGTTTCTGCCTTCCTCTTGGTAAGGTTTCGATCTGCTTCTCTGTTTCCTCCAGCCGGCTGTGGCGGCGAGGGGAGGAGGTGGAGTTCTGTGTCGTTCTTCTTCCACGGAGGATGGAGGATTCGTGTGCTGCTCGAGCAGGCTTCTTGCGCTCTCTGGAAAGCTCACCACCAGGGGACTGATGCTGGCATCGCTGCCTTGCCCTTGCATCCCATGGCCGAAGGGCGGCTCTTTTCCAGGAAATCAACCTCCATCTGGAGGCTTTTCTTTCCTGACATTCGCTGGACCTCGCCATCGCCAAATCTCCAAGTGGTTTGTCCCCGGAGGTGTGGAGATGGCCGGCGAGCTTGGATCTGCCACTAGTGGAAAACAGGGCTTCCGTGGGAGCCTTTTGTCGCGGGCGCGCCTGCACCCGCGACAAATGGCCTGGCCACGTCGCCCCGAAACCATGTGGAGCGCGCGAGGCTTTTGTCGCGGCCTTTGTCGCGGGCCGACACGACCCGCGACAAAAGGGGTCGGACCCCTTTTGTCGCGGGTCGTAATACGGCCCGCGACAAAATGTCCCCGCCTATATATATAGAAGCAGCCAGCCACCCCCACCTCATTTTTTCCTTGGTGGTGAAGGTGGAGGTGTATGCTAGCTCATTTTTCTACATGTGCACAAGAGGTGTTTGATGGAATGCTTGTGAGAGGGATGCCACTTGGTTTATTTGATAAGATTTCTCCTCTTTTTGATCCAAAAAGGTTAGCAACTATTTTCTTGACTATATATATATGCATAGTCCGTACAATACTAATTTTAGCAAGGTGATTGCATCTGATACATATATAATTGTGCTTATGATGCAGATGAGTCATCCATGGATGTACGGTAACCGATGTGCTCCCGCTTTCGAGAGGGCGTGAATTCTTTCTTGCTTGTGGCCGAGGCCAACAAGTCGAAGCAAGGTTTTATGTGCTGTCCATGTCTAAAATGTAAGAACGAGAAGGATTACTCTTGCTCAAGAGATATTAAGAGCCACCTGCTTCGGTTTGGGTTCATGTCCAGCTATAATGTTTGGACCAAGCACGGAGAAGAAGGGGTTATGATGGAAGACGGCGATGAGGAAGAAGATAATGATGAGAAGTATTATCGATCTATGTTCTCTGAATGCTTTGATACCGCAATGGACGACAATGAAGAAGAAGGAGGTGAAGAATGGCATCAGATGATCCTGTTGATGATGATCTTCCGGGCCATTTCTGATGCAAGAAGAGACTGTGACACGGATAAGGAGAGGTTGCCGACAAGATGTTAGAGGACCACCACAAATTGTTGTACCCAGGTTGTGAAGATGGGCATAGAAAGCTGGGTAGCATATTGGAATTGCTGAAATGGAAGGCAGAGGTCGGTGACTGACTCGGGATTTGAGAAATTGATGATAATATTAAAGAAGCTGTTTCCAAGAAATAATGAATTGCCCGTCAGGACATATGAAGCAAAGAAGCTTGTCTGCCCTCTAGGATTAGATGTGCGAAGATACATGCATGCATTAATGATCGTATCCTCTACCGCGGTGAGAAGTACGAGAATTTGAATAAATGCCCGATATGTGGTGCATTGCGGTATAAGATCAGAAAAGATGACCCGGTGATGTTGAGGGCGAGCCACCCAGGAAGAGGGTTCTGCGGTGATGTGGTATGCTCCAATAATACCACGGTTGAAACGTTTGTTCGAAACAAAGAGCATGCCAAGTTGTTGCGATGGCACATGGAAGAACGTAAGAAAGACGCGATGTTGAGGCACCCCGCTGATGGTCGGCAGTGGAGAAACATCGGGAGAGAGTTTCCGGATTTTGCAGGTGAGGCAAGGAACTTATACTTTGGTCTAAGTACAGATGGCATGAATCCTTTTGGGGAGCAGAGCTGCACCAGCACCTGGCCCGTGACTCTATGTATCTACAACCTTCCTCCTTGGTTGTGCATGAAGCGGAAGTTCATTATGATGCCAGTGCTTATCCAAGGCCCAAAGCAACCGGGCAACGACATTGATGTGTACCTAAGGCCATTAGTCGATGAACTTTTGGAGTTGTGGGCCAAACCAGGTGTACGTGTGTGGGATGAGCACACGGAGCAAGAATTTGACCTACGAGCGTTGCTATTCGTAACCATCAATGATTGGCCTGCTCTCAGTAACATTTCAGGACAGACGAACAAAGGATACAATGCATGCACACACTGTTTAGATGAGACTGAAAGTAAATATTTGGGAAAAAGCAGAAAAGTTGTGTACCCGCTCAATCGTCGTTTCCTTCCGCGCAAGCATCCCTTAAGGAAAAAGGCAAGCATTTCGATGGCGAGGCAGACCGCCGTCCGAAGCCTGTCCCCGTAGTGGTGCTGATATATTTGACATGGTCAAGGATTTAAATGTTATCTTTGGAAAGGGTCCAGGCAGTCGACCTGTTCCGAAAGACGATGACGGACACGCGCCCATGTGGAAGAAGAAATCTATTTTCTGGGAGCTAGAATATTGGAAAGTCCTGAAGTCCGCTCCGCAATCGACGTGATGCACCCGACCAAGAATCTTTGTGTGAATATTCTAGGTTTTCTGGGCGTGTATGGAAAGACAAAAGATACAACAGAAGCACGGGAGGACCAACTTCATAAAGGACGAAACGGCAATCATCCAGGGCAGTTTGTAGGCCTGCCAGCTATGCTCTTACCAAACAAGAGAAGGAGATCTTTTTGAAGCCCTATTCAGTATCAAGGTTCCGTCCGGTTTCTCGTCGAATATAAAGGGGATAGTAAATATGAAGGAGAAAAATTCCCTGAAGTCCCATGACTGTCACGTGCTTATGACACAATTGCTTCCGATTGCATTGAGGGGACTTCTACTAAAATGTTCGACTAGCCATTGTGAAGATATGTGCATTCCGAACGCAATTCAGATAATGGATCCAGAAACTTTGTCAGGATTACAGAAGATGTGGTCCAATGTCTTGTCACCGAGTTGTTGTTCCCACCATCCTTCTTCAATATTATGACGCACCTCCTCGTTCACCTCACCTAGTTGAAGAGATTAGAATTCTCGGTCCCGTATTTCTACACAATATGTTCCCTTCGAGAGGTTCATGGGAGTCTTAAAGAAATATGTTCATAACCGAGCTAGGCCGGAAGGAAGTATCTCAAAGGGCTACGAACCGAGGAGGTCATTGAGTTTTGTGTTGACTTTCTTCCCGACCTTAAGCCGATTGGTGTTCCTGAATCTCGGTATGAGGGGAGGCTGACTGGAAAAGGCACACTAGGAAGGAAAGCAACGGTGTGAGGGACAAGATTTCTTTCAATCAAGCGCACTACACAGTTCTATACAATTCTTGGTGGCTCCGTACATCGAGAAACATAAGAATGTTTTACGAGAAATAAACCCGGCCAGCCCGAGTCCTTGATTACACGTGAACACATGAATACCTTCGGCAGTTGGTTGCAAAGACATCTCATTAATGACCCATCTGCTATGGAGCAGCTGTACTTGTTGGCCAGGTTACCATCTTCAAACATATGTACATTCCAAGGGTACGAGATAAATGGGAATACATTTTACACGATCGACCAAGATAAGAAGAGCACCAACCAAAACAGCGGTGTCCGCTTCGATGCAAAGACGAGAATGGGCAGACCACCACATATTATGGATACATAGAGGAGATATGGGAACTTGACTATGGTCCCACTTTTAAGGTCCCTTTGTTTCGGTGCAAATGGGTGAAGCTCAGCTATACATATTGACGATAAGTACGGTATGATAACAGTGGATCCCAACAATCTTGCGTACCTGGACGAGCCTTTGTCCTAGCCAGAGGTGGCTCAAGTTTTCTACGTGAAGGACATGTCTAGCAAATCAAGAAAAAGAAATCAACAAAAGAATACATCAATCGAGGAGCCAAAGCGCCACATAGTTCTTTCGGGAAAAGAAACATCGTGGGAGTGGATGACAAGACAGACATGTCAGAAGATTATAATAAGTTTAAAGAAATTCCGCCCTTCACGGTGAAAATTGACCCAAGCATCTTGCTAAATGATGAAGATTCTCCATGGCTACGGCGTAGAAGATCACAACACTAGATGGCGATGTAATAATGTATTCTTCATATATAGTTCCCAAGACAATCTCTACATTTATGTAATAATGAAGATTAAACTGTGCTTGGCTTGTTGATCTGCTTGGCAAGGCGTATCGATGCTCCTTTTATAGGCACGGCACCGCTTCTACTTTGTCTTATTACTTCGACAGGCCGTCGTGCGCTACATGCTTTATCTCATCGAGCAAAGCGTCCACCGTCCTTATCCTGCCGACACCTTTAGTCGCGGTTGCAGCCACCAACCGTGACAAAAGGTTACCGACACATCCTTATCCTGCCGACAGCTTTAGTCGCGGTTGCAGCCACCAACCGTGACAAAAGGTTACCGACACATCCTTATTATCCTGCCGACATCTTTAGTCGCGGTTGCAGCCACCAACCGTGACAAAAGGCCCTCCTAGATAAGCCTCCCCGTCTTTTGTCGCGGTTTGAGCCTCCACCCGGGATGAAAGTTTCGCGCGCCACTTCGTTCCCGCCTATTTTCTTCCCGCATTCCCGCCATTTTCCACTATATATATGTAGGCTTGGACTCATATCTGCAAACCTCATCACTCTCTCCCATGGCTTCCATCGTATGTCTAACACCCCGGAGGCGGAGGCGCTGCGCCTCGAACTACCCCTGCCCGCCCGGCCACCGCGTCCCGACCGGCCGGTTGCCGAGCGTCGGAGGCCTACCGGTCCCTCCTATCCCTGTAGGTGTGCCACGCGAGATGGCCATCATGAACCACTACTATTTCGAGCTCACGCCCGAGCAGCGGAGGAATCCCTGGCATCCCGACTACAGCCCGACTTGGGACAGCTTCTTCATCAATCGGCGTGAGAGGGCGGTTGCCAGGCACGGGAGGACGGCCCGCCTCCTTCGAACTTCAACGAGGCCGGCCGTCGGATGTGGTGGCGCGGCCGGACTCTCCAGAGCGTCCGGCCTATCGTGGCCCCCGCCTGCGCTACCCTCAATCCCAGCCCACGCGTGGTCATCCGCCGAGGTTCGACAACCGCGACCCCGATGCTAGCGACGATGACGTCGGCGACTTTGATGACTACAGTGGCGACGTGTATAGGACTAGGCACGACTATGATTGAATGGCTCCAACATTCGAATCTAGCCATGTATCTTATTTTTCAGTTGAGCTCTTTAATTTCAGTTCAATCGTAATAAATTTCGTGTCAACCACTTTATTGAACAAAAACAACCGACAACGACTTTATAAACTAAATTTAAACTAATAGAACCGACAACGACTTTATTGAAATTACAATAAAATAGATAAATTACTAGTCTAGTCTCTACTCGTCGTCGGAGGTTGTCTCCGTCCAAAGGTCATCCCACCGAGGGTCGTTTCGGTCCAAGTTGTATTCGAGTTCTCGAGCTCGAAGGCGGCGACGGCCCGACGGTGCGCCTGTTGGACCTGCGTTGTGCCCTAAGGTTAGCAAAGAACGCGTCGGGGGACCGCGCTCCACCGGCGCATCAATCGCTCGTCGCGCCGGCGATGGCGATCCTGCGCTGCACTGGCGATGCCGGCGACGGTCCTCGTCGGTGACGAGGCACGGCGGTGGCGCGAGGAACTCCGCCTCCTCTAGCGATTCAACATCCGGAAGTTGATGTCGTGCCTCGCCGCCGAAAGCGCCACGCCGCCGCGTCGTAAGCGCGCGCCGCTCCTCCGTGTGTTGTACGTGCCGAGGGTGAGGCGGAAGCCACCGGCGCGTATCTCGGCGGTGAACCTACCGCTCGGATGCACTCGAACGCCACGGAAACCGGACGCCCCTCGACGACATGGAGGCATCCCGGAGATGAATGAGCGGAGGCGGTGGCGACGTGTGGTTGCGCCCGCACTCGTCGCTCTATATAGCGCACGCGGGGCATGGCACGTGTTAGCGGTGGCTACACGTCGCACGCCGCGCGGGCGGGTGAGGCACGTGGCAGCGGTGGCTACACGCCGCACGCCGGCGCGGGCGAGGCACGTGGAAGAGGTGGCGACACGTGGCACGGGGACGCGACACGAGTGGATATGATGCGAGATGCAAATAGTTATATGGATATCATATTCATGTTCATTGGATTTTTCTGATCAATTTTCATATATAAAACTTTTCTTTTTGAGTTACCATTTAAAAGTTATTGAAATAATAGTTTTTATTAAAAAAACAGAAAAACAAAAAAAAAACAGAAAAACAAAAACGTTGCAGGCCTGATCCGCGTGAAGCGCATCCAACGGCTCCGTGGAATCCAACGGCCTGGAGCCGTTGGATGCGCTCACGCGGATCGGCCGCCTCCTCCCACCCCTTTTGTCGCGGGTCGAGCCACGGCCCGCGATAAAGACCCCCTTGTCGCGGGTGGCACGACCCGTGATAAAAGGGGCCTTTTATCACGGGTCGTGCCACCACCCGCGACAAAAGGGGTTAGGTATAAATACCTAACCCCGCGCGAGCCCCCACCGCGACACACGGAGGCCAACACTTAGCGAAATTCACGCCGCCAGGCTGCCGGATTTTGCCGTGCCGCCGTCGATCTGCCGCGCCGTCGCCGCCGTCGATCTCCTCTGCCGCGCCGTCGCCGCCGTAGGCCTCCTCGAGCTCCCTCTGCCGCGCGTGCCCTCTGCCGCCCGCGCCCTCTGCCGCCGTCGATTGCCGCCGCGCGTGCCGCCCGCGCCGTCGATTGCCGCCGTGCCGCGCGCCCGCCGCCGCCGCCCTGTGCCCGTGCCGGCCCCGCCGCCGCGCCGCCGCGCCCCCTCCGCAGGTACAAGCCGCCGGCCATGTGCGCAGGCGCCGGCGCGGGCGCCCCCGGCCGGCCCTCTTTTTTTTTAATTTTTTTTTTCTTAGTTAGATAATTTGTATAATTAGTTAGTTCATTTTTGTAATTAGTTATTAGTTAGTTTATTTTTGTATATAGACATTTTAGTAATTAGTTATTAGTTAGATAATTAGTATGTAATTAGTTAGTTCATTTTTGTATATAGACATTTTAGTAATTAGTTATTAGTTAGATAATTAGTATGTAATTAGTTAGTTCATTTTTGTATATAGACATTTTAGTATGTAATTAGTTAGTTCATTTTTGTAAGTATTTTGTTGTAATTAGTTAGTTTATTTTTGTTGTAATTAGTTAGTTCAAATTTGTAGTTTAAATTTTGTAAGTATTTTGTTGTAATTAGTTAGTTTATTTTTGTTAAATGTAATTAGTTAGTTCAAATTTGTAGTTTAAATTTGATTAGTTAGTTCAAATTCGGATCGGCCGCCGACACACCTCTCGCAAACACCCGCCGACACACCCCTCTCGCAAACACACCCCTCTCGCAAACACCCGCCGAGACCCCTCTCGCAAACAACCGACGTCGACTCCCTCCCCCTCGCAAAAACCCGTCGCCGACACCCTCCCTCTCGCAAACACGCGCTCTCCCGCTCGCAAACACGCGCCGACACCCTCTCCTCTCGCAAACACGCGCACTCTCCATCTCGCAAACACGCGCCGACACCCTCTCCCTCTCGCAAACACGCGCCGCCGAGACCCTCTCCTCTCGCAAACACGCTTCGCCGACACCCTCTCCCTCTCGCAAACACGTGTCGCCGATTAGGGTTAGGGTTTGGTTTGTGTTTGATTAGGGTTAGGGTTTGGTTTGTGTTTGAACATTTACTTATCGATTTAATTCTTTTGCAGAAACAATGGATCAATTCGAACGGGACTTGGAACAGGAAGACATATTCGAGGACATGATCCGCGATGGTACAGAAGCCGACCGAGCCGCCCCGGTGATGGAGAAGCCGACGGCTCCGGCATGGAGAACCCGACGGCTCGCCATGGAGAAGCCGACGGCTCCGGTGACGGAGAAGCCGACGGCTCCGGTGACGGAGAAGCCGACGACGGCTCCGGTGACGAGGTATTAATGGAATTCTATATGTACATATGTATTGAGGCATTAGTATAGAGGCATTAATGCAATTCTATATGTATTCTCTTAGGCCTCCGAAGATAAGATAGAGAAACGAGGCCCGGCAAAGAAGTTGACCAAGAAAGACCACTTCACAATTGAAGTTATATCACCGGAAGGCCAACCGGTGGCACCCGAGAATGTCGGAGTGAAGTTCAAAAATCAGTGCGGAGTTGTGGTTAGAGATCGTGTCCCGATCACTGTCAGAGAATGGAACAAGACGAAGAATGTGTCCGAAAATCAGGTTGCCGATAGGTACAAGGACACACTTTTCAGAGACCTCATGGCACATTTCACTTTGCCAGATTTGGGATCGGAGTCTGAGAATGCTAAGCAGCGAGAGCTAGTGAAGAAATGGGCTCTTAAGAAGATGGGCGAACTTTTCCGGGCGTATAAGAACCGGTTATGGAAAAATTATAAGAAAGACAAGAAGCCTCCAGATTCGAGAACTACCTAGCGAAGCAGGAGCATAACTGGGAAGAATTTGTGAGGTACAAAGAATCAGAGGAGGCTGTGAACTGTCAAAAAAAACAAGAAGAATGCAAGCGAGAAGAAATATCACCATCATACGGGGCGAGGGGGCTACGAAGAGCCATGCCTAAGTGGGATGCACAAGAGGCCGAGATGGAGCTGAACGGGATCACTCCAACCCACGCGAGAAGGATGGGACATAAGGGCTCGAAATTGGTTCCTCGCGCATGGCTGTGAGTATGACATGAAGACAGGGAACATTGTTGAAAGTGACACCAGGGTTAGGGTACCCAGGCAAAATGGATTGAAGTGACGACAGATATAAAGGCGGGAAAACTAAAGTTTGCTCCCGATAGAGAGAAAGACTGCTGACGCTTGTCCTCGGTAATCCCGAGAAGGGAGGACGAACAAGAGGCTTCGGCCCTAGTGTTCCGTGGTCGCTTGGGTTTCCGGCCGACGCGGAGACTTATAGAAGCCGAGCGAGAGCTAAACAACGCCACCTGAGGTGCAGAATGACCGGATGGCCGAGTTCCAACGCGACTTGACCAGCAGCAGCGGAGCTTCAGCAGCAGCAGCTGGAGATAAATGAACTAAAAGGACAGCGCCCGCCAGATAATACCGCTGAAATATCTCAGCGACGAGACAGCAGCGTGGCCGACTCGGAGGCCCCTCCTACACGGATGATGATAGATGCCGGTCCTGGCGACCCCTTGGATGGAATCAAGGAGACAACACCTTGTGATCTCCATGAGGTGTTCAAGGTTTCAAGGTGGCGGTCGGCTATGTCTTACCGGCATTTGGACCTGAAGAGCCGGCAACATGGCATGGCAATCCGATTCCAGCTGGCTATGCTCGTGTCGGGGTGGATTCAGTTGTCCCGCGTGGGAGACATTGGAGCTCCATATCCCTGGAGGTGATGGGGGCTTACACTCGAGAGGTGCTGGGAGAAATCATTCTGGGAAAAGAAGAACATCAGCCGCAGCCGGGTAGCACCTAGTACCGGTCGTCCCACAGGTCACCATCACCTCCTCCAGTGATCGCAGGCCACCATCACCTCCTCCTACCGATCACATGTCGACACCATCACCCCGTGGGTACGACGTCGACCACGACATCGGTACTCCATCTCCATCTCCAGCGCCGCCGCCTCCGCCCACTAAGACTCGGAATGCACCCAGCCGGAAGCGTTTCAAGAGTCCTGTCCCCAAGAGGTCGCCCCTCCCAAAAGTACCAAAGGTTCCTCCCCCCGTCCTTGGGATCTTACGTCGAGGAAAATGCGGCCGCTGTTGCGAAACACAACTATGATCATTTCCATAAGCCAAAACCTCCAGCGCCAGAGCCATACACGAGAAGCAAATAGAATATGCTACTAGTTTTCTGAACACACCATCGCAGTATGAGTTACACGAGAAGAAGGATGACTATACACGCACTCTTGCGAAGGTTATTGACCAAAAGAAGGATGAAAAGGCTAAGGAGAAGGACATTGCTGGCACGAGCAAATCATCAGCTAGAAGTGCAGATGAGAAAAGGTCAAGTTCAACAAGTGCACCCCTCAAGGCCAAGCAAACGACAAAAGGCAAAAAGAGAAAGGAAGTTCCCCTCCTCGGTGCTCAGCCCAAACAATCGATCCCACCACTCAAAGTGTTTAATGTTCCCAAGGTGTACGAGGAACATGGTGGTGCTGTCAATATGGAAGAAGCTGCAACTCTAGCGGCTCAATGTGGAGTTACCGTGGACGAATTGTTTGGTGCAGATGCGCACTACCCACCGCTGATATAGCTCCTACATTTGTCTACGGGGAAGACTTGGTCAGCAGAGCAGCTGCATAAACCGCCAACACATATGCGGAATTTGCATCAACCTTGATGCATGCAAGGAGAAAAAATGTACATCGTGGCGAGTATACCATGGGAATATTACTACCGAAACGAGGAGATCCATATTGAGATGAATGAACTCTGGCAGTTATTCAATCTAGAAGCCCTCGACAAATCTCTCATGAGTTGCTATTGCTTGTAAGTTGTTAACTACATATAAGTTCATTTTCATTCAGTTCATGTTCGTTTTCATTGCATATATATACTCATTATATCTTATGGGTTCTCTTTTGCAGACTGATCAGTGAGTGCAAAAGTAATAATATTATCAATGTTGGGTTTGTTGACCCAGATAAAATACATGTTGAAACGGTGAAGCATAAACGCGAAGAAACGGGGGAAACCTACTAAGGTTTTTGGGGCAATATTTCTGTGATTCAATATTGTTTCCTTACAACTACGAGTGAGAGTCTTAATGATCTTTTATGCACATTCAATTTTTCTTACTCGATGTTAAGTGTAATTCCTGACGTATATATGCATAACATGTGCAGCTTCCACTGGATTCTACTAGACATTCAACCTGATAAGGGAATAGTTGAAGTAAGAGACCCATCGAGTAGAGGCCGACGGGTTCCGGACTTGCATTGCTCCAAGTGTAATTTCCTTCATCGCCGCGCTTTATCTTTCGTGAGATATCAATTAATTATCCACTCATTCAATCATTCTTTTGCCTGGCAGGGCTTGGCAAGCTTTGAAGAATGTTCATAAGGACATTACCTTTGCAAAGAAGCTAACATTTACTCCTGTAGCGTGCCCCCAGCAGCCACAAGGGACGAATCTATGTGGATACTACGTTTGCGAGTCCATTCGCATGTTAACCAGAAGCAAACAATAATAAATTCAACGTAAGCAATAACATTCACAACTTTATTTATTATCATCAATATTTCGTTATCAAGACTGATATAGTCATACTCATCTCATTTTCGTATATAGGTCGACTTCATGGGGACAGACTCCAACCAAAGGAACACGCACTAGGAATCGCGGAGGAAGTGGCGGGACTTTTGGTTAGAGAAGTAATAAACAACAAAGGCTTGTTTAGTCCAGATAGTTGTTCTACCTCCAAATAGACGGTCGTTAGTACCGTTTGTCGATCGTGAGCTCCATGTATATATGTAGGGAACCTACGAATATGTGTAAGGGGAATCGACTTCTGCTTCCAATATTTGTTTGATCGATCTATATATATATATAATGAATGAATGTGTACAACTTCTAGTAGCGTACAAATATATGCAACTTTTATTTTCTAACTAAAAATGAAATAACCAGTGTGTAGTGCGCACCTCAAACCCTAAAGTAGTGGCGCGCGTAGCCTTTTGTCGCGGCTGTAATACCGCCCGCGACAAAAGGGCTCCCTGCGCGCCCGCGGCTGCCACGTGGTGGACCTTATGTCGCGGGTCGAGCCCGGATAAAAGGCCACCTTTTTTGCGCCCCCGGCCCGCGCAAAAGGCCCTAACCACCCGATCAAAAGGCCTGTTTTCCACTAGTGTGGGAGGAGAGCACGAGCAACTTCCTCTCGACCTCGTTCTTGCGCCTTGAGGTCGCCGGCGAGCGGCGGAGAAGATACCCAGGCACCTGATTGCTTACAGTTTCTTTGTGCTAGGGTTCTTTTTGTAATTTTGGAGGCCTTATCTTCAAATATTAGGTTTTATAGGACAATAGAAGCCAGAGGGCCTCCTTGCAATTATGTACCTGCCGCTTTTAATAGATGTTTCTAGGCCTCTTGAGGCCGAATGTTGTTCAAAAAAAAAGGGCCTAATTAAGTATTATTGATCGATCGACTAGTTCATGATTGCAGTCAAGGAGCTAGATGCCGTACAAGTCTAGAGGCCACTAGTGAGATAGTAGTACGTATCCGGACTATCAGTGATGACAATGGTACGGATGTTTTTCTTTTGAGTATAGAGAGTGTGTGTGTAAGGTGCATGAGACGTGAAATACGAATGGTGAAGGCCGGGTGGCCTTGGATGCAGGCCCACGGACAGCGAGCGCCGGAGCCGTTGCTGTCAGGCCCATTTATTTCATCCACATGCCACGCCCTTGATGCAACGGAATCGACCTTGCTCTGTCATTTGGGCAGCCTGGGGCCACACTGTCTGATAGTGCATCGGTGCCTACTATTGTTTGAAATACTCCGTAAAAAAGAGTAGCGATCAAGTCACGATCGAGCACCACTTTACTACGTACAAATTGTACGTCTTGTTTATACTGTACGTGGGCAGTACTTGGCTCTAGATTAGTACGCACCTCCACATAGATCAATTTTCTCGATCAAGGGTATTTGAAATAATATAAATAATTTATTAAAGTTCATAATTTTTTTAGATTATGAACTAGTGATTACATGTATACCGTATGTGCTTGAGAAACACTCACATAGTTTAGAATATTTGTTAAATGGTGACAAATTAGTGTACGGTTGTATATTATGTTATTAAATGATGTACTTCCTCCGTTCGTAAAATAGTTTCTTATGCTTTTCTAGATACGGAGGTATATATACATGTTGTAAGGTGCATGAGACGTGCCGACCCCTCCCTGGCGGCGGCGGAGGCCCCCAGCCTCCAGCCCCTAGCGGACCTTCATCTCCCGCCCCTCAGGCCGTCGCTACTGCCGTCTTCGGTGGCGGTGGCGGCACCCCTCTCGTCGAAGGACGATGGGGTGGAGAGGGCTTCCGTGGCGGCGCATCATGGGAGGCGATGAGGCGCAGGTTGAGGACGCCGGGCGGCACGACTGCGTTGGCCGTGGCCTGATGCACTTCACCGGTAGCCATGGAGGAGTGGGTGGAGCGTGGCAGCCTTCGCCCCCGGCGGTGGTTCGGCGGTGGCGGCGATCTACGCATGATTTGGGTCCTCTTGGACCCAATCGACGCAGGATTCATGGCTTCGGCCAAGCCATCGTCGGTGCTCCGCGCCGCCTTTTTCTTCTCCGGTGATCCGGCAGGAGTGACTGGCGGCATGGGGGTTGCTGGTCTAGCTTTGATGGTGGCGGTCCTCGGTTTTCTCTCATGTGAAGATGAAGATCTGCCGGAGACCAGTCTGCCTTGATCTGGCTGGAGTGATGAGTTCCGGAAAGCTCCACCGGTGAATAGAACAGTGCATCTTTTGCCTGGAGTTTGCCGGATCGGGTGGTATTCGGTCGCGCGCACTCATGCTTTTATTCCGACCGTTTGGTTCTGGAGGGCGCGAAGCTCTATTCTATGTTGACATCAAGTGACTTTTTGGTCCATGGTGAAGTCAGAAGAAGGAATATCATGAAGGCCGGATTGGAGGACTAGCTAAGGAGGTTCAAGTCCCCGCGATGTTGAGGGACTTGCTTATGCCCAGCTCCACAGACTGTGAAGTTCGAGTCCTACCTTTCAGGTGAAACCCAAGGTCTGGTCTTAACTGTTGTGCCTGGCAATGACCTTGTTGGAGGCATTGTTTTGAGAGCGGGGACTATCTTCGTGGTGAAAACTTAAGATCTTTGGTCGGGCGACGACGGTGCAACTGTTCTTCTTAGAGGCGTTGCTTTTGGAGAGTCTCGTATTTCAGGTGTTGTCTTGGTGGATGTATTGCTGTTGCTAGGTCTAGGATGCTGTAGCGGGACTTTAGTTCCTTAGTTTTCTATTCACTTTTTTTGCTGTGTGCATCCGTACTGCCATTAGGGTGTTGCGTTGTTGCAGAGGCTGGGTGTAATTGGTATCTTTTGATATTAATATATTCTCTTTATTGAAAAAATATACATGTTGTAGCTATAGATACATCCGTATCTGAAAAAGTTGCGATTTTTTTTGGAACGGATGGAGTAGCATGTATGCAAGACACTATTTTTTCAGATCATATGTGTGTGTGTGTGTGTGTGTGGCGGGGGGGGGGGATGGGACCTCTTACGTGTCAAATTTATTATGTATTGACATTAATTATGAATTTGTGTGTCACATTTTGTTTTTATATATGCATGCATGTACAATAGAATGTTTTAAATAATCCATTTTGTGTAAAATATGATTTATGTCATAAGGAATATAATACACAACTTTATTAACGGCGTGTTACACCACGGCGTGTGGCCGGTACATAGAGTATCGGCTTCGCAGACTAACAAATGTATGTTGCTTACATCTCTCAGCCAGTATCGCGCCACGCCACCACATCGCGTGACCCCCGCGCCACCCCCTCGTGTGGATTCTAGTCCGTCGGATACGTCGCAGGCGTGGCTCCAGCGAACAAAAAGTTGCTTGCACCGCCACAATGTTGCTTGCAGTAGACGTATTTATGATGGATTGGTGAATTGTGATTGATGTGTGTCATGTGTGGTGACGGCGATCGTAGCCGAGTCGACTTGTGTGGTTGCCCGCAAACCATCTCGCGGGTTATGTTTCATTTTGCAGGGATGAGTGCTAATTTTTTGGCGCAATGTTGATTCATTTCCATTTCGTCAAATTTTGGCACTCAATATGTCCCAGTTTTAGCAAACATCGTGCTGAAATTTTCTTTGAATTTTAATATTTGTTTATTTATATAGGTTCTGTTATCTAGCAATCGAAAATTAGATGAGGATGGATCGATTAGTATTAGAAGACTATTACTTGGATCCGATATTTCAGGTTGTAGCAAGCGCAGGGACATATGTCCTGTGCCGCTGTGCGGCAGAAGATAGAAGAAGATCACGACGCCGCCAGAAACAAAACCCGACGCTGCCGGGGCCTATCTATCTCTATCTAGATCGGACACGCCACAACTGCTGCAGCTCAACGCTAGGATTACACGACACATGCAGACACTCAGCACAGTGCTATTATCACTATGCATCAGTAGTGCCATCAACTAGTAATGAACTGCTAGGAATGTGAACGTATTGTATTGCAATCGCATGGCGTGGTCCATCAATCAGCATGGTAGGGGAGTAGTACAGTAGTGCACATCCAGGAATTGCGATCGCATGGCAAGGCCCGTGCACCGCATGATCGATTACGCCGGCCCACGCAACATTTGGTGAGCTGCAGTTTTAATGCTCTGTGTCCACTAACCATCGATCGGTCCATAAACCACAACTTGTTCCTCACCCTCCATATCGATCCGCTCAGTCTCATCTCCACCATTGTATATGCATAGCAGCCAGCGTAAGCCTGAATCCCGATGGTGTGAGAAATTAAGTGTGGGAATGGGCCACGGTGAACAATGGGCCATGGGTCGAGCCATGCTCTACATCATCGCTCCATGCTTTAGGCGTCTTGACCATGACTCCTTGAGCAAGGGAACCAGTTGTAGAGCATGATGGCTTCAGCCACGGCTTCATGCTATAGAGCATGGCTTAATGAGGTGAGTAGCAATGCAAATCGGTAGTTTGCGAATTGATTTCGAAACCGGGTTATTATATGCCGACTTTCCAGGATTAGGTCACGTTCGGCATTTTCATCTACTTCATATACTAAGTGTGTAGACAATAGGCATGCCAACACAGTTAACTACAGAAAAAAATTCATCTCACCGATATTACAATACTTGAAGGATTAAAACAATATTATTTGGGTCTTCAAAAATTTGCACCACTTACTTCTGCTGGTGAATATAAATGGTGGCCCAGCGCATTATCGAATAGGTATTTCAAGTTTGTCTGAACAATATGAGAAGCAATATCCGACTTCTTTTGATAAATCCTTTTATGAAAATATGCTCAAGTTTGTCTAAACAATATGATGAGCAATATCCGAATTCTTTAGACAAATCATTTTATGAAAATATGCCTTGCATAGATCCAAGTAATTTACTATATTAATGTCACGGAAAAGCAGTTCCTTTTCCGTGCAATGTAGTAAATTACTTTCGCAACGTTGCACGGAAAAGGAAATATGGTGAACAAGTTACGATACATGGGGAGGTTAATTAAATTAGTTATTCATATTATACTTTAGCATGCATGCCATCCTATTTTCTATGAAATTCTTAAATTCTATAGAGTGATAAGTGATTTGATAATAAATGTGAAAAAGGAGGGGGTGGGGGGGCACATTCCCCGATGGCAATAAAGAGGGGTTTTGCTGTACCCTCAAACGAATACCATCCCTTCATTTCCATCCATCTAAAGGCTCACAAGAGTTCTTTTTTAGGGGGTCCGCCTTTATTAAAAAACAACAGATATACAAAATCGCTCCGGCGGTTCCACCAGCCACACAAGGAGGGCAAAATCATCTATCACAACACTCTTGGCGAGGCTGTGTGCTTCTGTAACAACCCAATTTTAGAAACCTTGTTTAAATAGAGTTCACTAGTGTAAAAATGAGGGCCAACAAAAACATTTTATGTTAACATGTTGACACAATGTCCATTTCATGATTTTCTTATTTAATGTGTTATGCTTGTCTCTTCAGCTGATTGTTGAACAAGTTTGTGAAACAACACATTCCTTGTGCCTTAGCGATTATGTCTTTCAAAATACTAATATCTATTTGAGAAAAGCATTATTTTGGAAAATTCTTTACAAGTAATTTAACTTTTCTAATACAAAGAGCCAAGATTTATTTTGACACAATGGTTTTCCAAAATAAGTATTAATAAAACTATAGGGATCTATAAGTTAGTATGATCCCACCACTTTGCAAACCATTGTTTTATAAGTATTTTACAAATGGATTTCAAACACCCTTTAAAAGCTTTAGAAAGGGGAGATGTTTATGTGTGCCCTATTTTCTGGAAAATCTTACCAAAGCTTTGCTCCTTTATTTAAAAACCTACTTGAACCCTACCATGACATGATCATCACTGAGCGCTTGTTCTTCAACAATTTCTTCTTGCCATGTCTGGTAGTTGTTCGTATTGACCTTGCTTGGCTGTTTGTGATGAGTTAACTTTGTGTGACTCAGTTTGACTTGTGGTATGAGAGCGATTTCTTTAGTTACTTGTGTGATGCTTGTGCCCCATATTACTTGTGTGCAAGAGGACTCTTTAGGAACCTCAGGAATCTCATGTAACTAAATCTATGAAATTATTCCAATACTATAATATCCACACTCGTTCAAATTTGGAGTTCCCTCCAAATTACCTAAAACCCTAAACCCTATTTTTTTCTTCTCTATTCTAACTAGAAAATTGTTTCTAGTTTTTATCATCTAATTTCCACCCAAAAATAATTTCCATAAAAATATTTTCTTTATATCAAATGCGTGTTTATGGTACTTATGCCATTACCTGCATTTTCGTGTCTTTTAAATATACGAAAATTTACCATTCGTTTGTATTAAAGTAGAATTATTTTAGCCTAAAATTTCACCTTGTTTTTCTCAAAACATCAAAAAGCTATTTTGAATGAGTTTCTTCAAAAATTGGATCTACTCAAAGGAGGTGATCAAAACCCTTTTCTTCTCTAGATAAAAATTTCATGCTATGTTCTCTACATCACCCTCACTTTTTTGGTCTATCTACTTCTTTAATGGTTTTGTTTAATTCAAATTGAGGTCAATTAGAAAAATATCACCACCTCGTTGGCCCTCCATCACAAGTGAGGACTTGGAGAAATTATCCACCAAAAGCAAAAACATTTGTTTGATCAACACATACACAATAAATGAGTTAGACCCATGCAAGAGTTCATTTGGAGTCTTATGCCCCAAAACTCTAAAAGGCATACGATTTATTAGATCTGCAGCAGGTTGACTACTTCTCCCCAAAGGAAAATGTCCATTCTTTCTCTCTACCACCCCATTTTGTTTTGATGCATTCACACGTGATGGTTTGATGTATAATACCATATGGACAAGAAGTTATTAAATTCACTATTGATATATTCACTCCATTATAAGATTATTTTCAAATTTACGCCAAACTGGTTATTCACCATATTAAAAAATCTTTAATTACAAGCATCTACATCTACTAAAATCAAAACATTTTAACGTCACATGACCTAGTTTATTGCAATTATAATACACAACCTGAGTCCTCTTCGAATAGTCAAGTCTGAGAGCACATTTCTTGGCTGAATTTGATTGCCTCAAAATAGTGCAGCCCGCTTTTCAATACTTTCTTGTGGAGTTGTGATCGGATTTTCCATATGATCATGTTCTTTAAATGGTCAAAAATACTCCAAGTATCTATCTAGTTCCATGATTTCTCATGCATATTTAGTTACCGTCTTCTTCTCTTGCTTGATATGCCTCAGTCCATGGAAAATCCAACTAACCTGCATCTTGTTCGATTTCCGTAAGAATTGTTTCTCAATACTTGTCAACACCTCAGTTGCGGAATGAAACCTTTCAACTTGTTCCCTCACAGTCTTCTCCATTGAACTGAGCAACCACAACATGATTTTCTTCCGATTTTGGTCCCATTGATCCCGTGAGACTTCTCCTCATTTCTCTCATCTTCTTTCAGAAATTTCTCCAGACCATGTGCCTCGAGGATCAAACTGGCATTGCGTACCCAGCTGAAATAATCACCTGGACTAGATAATTTAAATAGATTTGGTTCTATACTGATCTTCGTCACATCCCACGCATTGTGTGACCAGCGGTGGAGGACGCGAGGCGGCGTGGGTGCCGGTTGGCGCGAGGTGGCGGCGTGAAGTAGGGCGACGAGGAGGCGGCTCTCTCGCTGGACGAGGGCATTGAGGCGGCGGCTACGTCGCTGGAGCAAAGAGGCGGTCGACAACTCGATGTGGGGATTTTTTTTAGGGTTTCTACCCGATTTGGGGATTTTATACACAAATCTCTTTGGACTACTTCCTGATTCCGAAAAAGTGCAGGGTTCCTTTTGCAAAATAGTCGAGCGCGAATCACACACCGCATATAGTATATCTGTATGTAATTATTTCGTCGGTGTCACTGAAATCCGCCGAGAATTGTCTAACAGAACAAGCACAAGCTCTGATAAGGGAAGCTGTGAGGGAAAGCAACGAAGATACCAAACCCTTTTTCCCACCTAATGGATGATTCACTGAAATCTGATGCGCAACAAGCAAAAGCTCTGATAAGGGAAGCTGCGAGGGAGAGCAATGAAGATACGAAACCCTCTTGTCCCACCAAATTGATCTCCCTTGATGCCACGCCATTCCTCCTATATTAATTGACCCGATATTATTTGTGTGTGTGTGTGTGTGTGTGTGTGTGTGTGTACTAACCTGGTACGCACATATATCAGCTAGCTAGCAAGTGCCCGCCTATTCGTTTGATCGATCGCAATGCCCTTCAGTGACGATGAGCAGGACGTTCCTTCTGCAGATTCATCAGGAGGTCACCATCTCATCCAATTTATTGTTTAAGAATTAAAACAGTAGAATCTCATTAATCATATTGATTGATCTCTGAAAAATGAATGACGATGAAGCTGCAGGGCGAAAGCCGCTGGGCAATGGCGAAAAACTAGTGCGGCTGGTGGCGTACAGCAACAAGAAGGCGCCACTGAAGGTGAACAGGCAGCAGGTGATGCTGGAGCTCACCGATGCATCTTCCACCGGCTACCGCTCGGGGCTAGACCTCGTGGCTGTCCTGGACGTCAGCGGCAGCATGGCGGGGAAGAAGCTCCACGATACGAAGGTCGCCATGCAGTTCATCATCAAGAAGCTGAGCCCCATCGACCGCCTCTCCATCGTCTCCTTCTCCACCACCGCCAAGAGGGTGTGCCGGCTGCACTTCATGACGGAGGATCGTCAGGTAGAGCTGGAGCGTCTGGTCAACGAGCTGGAAGATGACAGCCTCACCAACATCAGCGACGGCCTCCTGACTGGCCGCCAAGTCCTCGACGGCCGCCGCCTCAGTGGCGGCCGCGTCGCCAGCATCATTCTCATGTCCGATGGGGAGCACAACGTGGGCAGCGTTCTTCCTGAGAATGTTGATGTCGGGAATGTGGCGGTCTACACGTTTGGTTTCGGTGACGACCACAAGCCGAGGGTACTGGACATGGTCGCCAAGAATAGCCGAGGAGGAACGTACAATTACGTCAAGGACGGGGTGGCCCTGAGCGGGCCTTTCTCGCAGATCCTGGGTGGCCTCCTCAGCGTCGTGGTCCGGGATCTCAAGCTCACCGTGTGGCCGGACGATTCCAAGATAGAGAAGGTGGACCCCGGGAGCTACCCGCAGACGCAGGACGCCGCCGCCGGCTCGGTCACCGTCAGCTTCGGCGATCTCTACAGCAGAGAAGTACGCAAGGTTATGGTTGACCTCCTCCTCCCTGCCGTCGAGAGGGAGTACGTCGCGACTGTCATCATCGCCCAATGCTCCTATAGGTAATTAACGTCGTCGTCTATTACTGTAATTAATATTTTTTTGTTAATTCTAAGCAAGGTCGACTTAGACGTACGTAGCACCAGCTGATCCTAATACATGCATGGGAACATGCATGCATGCTTCAGTGTCCAAGAAAAACCCTTCCTCGCCCCTCCCTTGAGGTGCTCTATACGCCGCACCCGAACAGCCGCCGGCCCGGACGCCATACAGCAGCCAACAGAGGTGAAGACCGAGCTGGCCCGTCGCGATCACGCGGACCTGATAGGGGAGGTGAGCACAATGGATCCTGCCGGCGCCCGTGACAAGCTGGAGGGGGGGCGAAAAGCCCTTGACAACCTTGATGAGTCCAACCCCATGGTCGGCATCTGGAAGACCGAGTCGGAGCAGCTCCGAAAGCTGACGGAGCCGCCGGAACTCTACGAGACGCAGGGCCGCCCCTACGCGAGGTCGACCAAGACGTCGCATGATCTCCAGCGCATGGCGTCCAGGGGCGACGTCCAGGACGTCAGACCCTTCGCCACGCCGCTCATGGACAAGTACCTGGAGCAGGCCAAAAAGTTTCAGGAGGATCCCAACATGCCGCTGCCGTCGCTGGATGACGACGTCAGGGATGAGGAGGAACCGCCTCCCATGCCGCTGCCGCTGCCGCCGGAGGACGAGGAGAGAGTGACGGAGACGCTGGTGCCGGATCAGCCCCGGGTGCCGACGACCTGGTGGGGGGAATATTCACCCCAACACAGGGCCACCTCCAGGCGGGCGTGGGTGATGGTGATCCTGTGCACGGTGCTGGCCATCCTTGTGGTGGTGACCATCGCGGCGGTGCTCTCCGTTTACCTCATCTACAAGCCCAACACGCCGTACCTGGAGGTCTCCGACGCGCAGCTGGGGCAGTTACAGGGCGGCCAGTACCTGCAGGTGTCCATCACCATCCTGGCCAACAACCTCAAATCCAAGGCGGACGCCACTTTCTCAAGCTTCGAACTCGCCATGGGGTTCCACGGTGCCGAGGTGGCGCTGCTGCGGTCAGAGCCCTTCGTGGTGCCGCGACAGAGCTCTCTGCCACTGCACTTCAACGTGGTGGCACTGGACCCTGCCGGGATGCGGGACATGGACGAGTCGCTCGACGCTGGCCTAGTGCCGCTCGACCTCTCCGGAAAGACGCGCACGCGGTGGAGGGTGGGCATCTTCCAAAAGCGCCAGTTTTGGACGCGCATCTCGTGCCGCCTCCGCTTCTTCTTCCCCGGCAACGGCACCGTCATGCCCACCGACCGCGAC
Organism: Lolium multiflorum; assembly: GCA_030979885.1. NCBI lineage: Eukaryota > Viridiplantae > Streptophyta > Magnoliopsida > Poales > Poaceae > Lolium > Lolium multiflorum. Next base: position 5,118,063 of record CM061752.1, read on the forward strand.
AGATGCCGCTCCAGGTTGACGTAGCAGGCAGTGCTCCTCCTCTGCTCGTCCCGATTATATTCTGCCATCGTTCCTTGGTTGTATAAAACAAATACATATGCCGTGCTTGTACATATAACTAGTTGATTCCCCGCGCGTTGCCGCTGGCAGGTACACAAAAGCTTGAAGTCTATGAAAAATCATGCTTATTTGCAAATGAAATTAGCTCATAAAGTTTAAACTATATAAACACGTATCTAGGTCTATTAGTGCTAATATAGTAACTCTTAATAATATTACAGCACCAAAACTACAACACAGTTTGCAGTTCGTAGAGGAAATAATTCTGGAAAAGGGAGGTAACACTACAGGAAACCACATTTGTGCCGTGTACCGAAAATACACGGCGAACAGCTCAAAACACTCGGTGAAGCCTGTGCTGTGTACAGCACTCGGCAAAGCCGACACCCGGCGAAGATTCCCTCGGCGAAGAATCTTTGCCATGTGCTTTCCTTCGGGTACTCGGCAAAGCCTCTTTGCCGTGTGTCAAGCGCTGGTACACAGCAAAGAAAAGGGCAGCTCCGTTTCCCTCCCAACTAATATCCCCTTTTTAAAAACAACGAAATAGGACAGCGAGGGCCTGGCGAGGCGATAGGCGATAGGCAGGCGATCTGGCGATTTTCAGGCGATCTCGCGCCGCCGCCGCTCCCTCCACCTCCCCGACCCCCCGCCGACACTGGTATTCGCCGGCGCGCCCGGCGGAGAATCATGTCCACCCCAAAGTGGTCAGCGGGCTTCCCATCGTTCGCCGAGGAGGTGAGGAGGGGCGAAGAGTCGAGGCGGAGGGAGAGGGAAGCGGTGATGGCGGAGGAGAGGAAGCAGGCGCTACTACGGCGGAAATTGCTGATCCTCCAGATCAGCCTCGCCTCCGATTGGGCGGTCGAGCAAATGGCGAAGGGCTGGCGTCCGCAGATCTCTGGGCAGGGGCTCGAGGAGCAGGTGGCTGCGGCGTTGGCGATGATCAAACTCAAGGATCCCGAAGACCCGAAGCGGCTCATGGCGGAGCAGGGGCTGGAGGATTTGGAGAATTGGACGCCGTGAGTGCCTCGCCTCGGCGGGTGCCTCTGGGATCCTCTCCACGGCGTGGTGCTGGAGCTGGGTCTGATGGCGCGGGTTCCAGGAGTTCAGCGGAGTTGCGGCGGCGAGTGGAGAGGATCCGACGAGGTAATCCGTCTCCAGCAAGGAGTGGCTCGCCGGAAAGGTTGGGGGAAGCTTGGAGAAGTTCCCGGACGCGAGCCTCGCAGCGCGGTCGCTCCGTGCGGGCGGTCTCGGATAGCCGTCGGTTTTCTGCAGATAGAAATCCAGCCGTTGATGCTTGTGATGGGTTGGCGGTTTTCAGAAATACGTCTTCTGTTCTAGATAAAGCAGTGGCGTCTCCGCTCGCTCTAGACAAAAAATCCCTGGGTGGATCTAGGGCTCCGCCTGGCTCTCAGACCTTAGTCAGGGTCAGGAGAGATCTAGTCCAAGCCAGATCCTTCACTCCAGCAGACTGCCACCCTGCCGGCGCGGGGTTCTTACCCAAGCCGACGATCATCAGGTTCTCGTAGCTGTGGGGGGTTGAAGCTGGGAGGAGGTCATACGCTGAGATTGTCAAGATGGCGGGCGGTGGTCGTGGTGCGGGGAGATTGGGAGGAGCTGGGAGTGGTCGTGGACATGGTGGTGGCCGTGCTCCGTCGGCTGCTGCTGCAACAAAAGCAACCTCATCTTCTCTTGGCGGTGCTTCAGATCCGGTCCCCATCAAGTCAGAATTTCCCCAGATCGTGGGACAACAGTTGGGCGCAGCTAATCAAGGTATGTTCCCCATGATGAATCCCAATATGTGGAACATGCCGATGAGCCAGTGGCAGCAATTCTTCGGCAACCAGCAGATCCCACCTACTGGTTTCAATCCTATGATGATGCTGCCGCCGGGGATTACCCCTAATCTCCTCCAGTCCAACAGTCAAGGGAACAGTGCTAGTCTGATGCCTTCACAACAGCAGCAAGCTTCAGGGAGTAATAAGATCAAGAAGAAGGTTCAGAAAGGGGCTGCCTCTGATGGATCAAAAAATAGTGGGGAGAGGACAGGAAATTCGATGCAACTGTCAGTGCCTAGTGGACCTGGTCCTATTCTGGACCCCAAGTTCAAGAATGTTACATGCTACAACTGTGGAGAACTGGGTCATTATGTTGGTCTCTGTACTAGGATTAAGAGATGCTTCATTTGCAGCAAGACTGGTCATCATATGGACAATTGTCTGATGTGGTATTCTCTCCTACCCACTGCTCAGTATTGGGGGAGTGCTAACCCTGGTCTAGGTTTCTTTCATGTGGAGGTAGAAGGGCCTGAGGCAGTCCAATGGTTGAACATGGACAATGTGGGAGTGGTGGTAGTTAAAGAGGGAGAAATATCTGCTGAAGAGCTTGAGAAGAGCTTCAATGACATGTGGAAAGTTAATTGGTTCTGGCAGATCAGACAAATTGGTCCTAAGAAGTTCCTGGTGAGGTTCCCTCCAAGCAAGAAAATTAAATAATTGGTGGAATACCCTTCCATCAATCTCAAGAAAGAGGGCGTGGTGATATATTTTGAGAACTGGGAGGGGGAAGCAGAGCCTTTTGAGGAATTTCAGGAGATATGGGTCATGATCATTGGCATTCCAGTCAAGTGGCTGACTTGGAAGACTATCTGCCAAGTCTCCACTACTCTTGGTGTGCTTGTCAATATTGATTGGCAAGGCATTTTCAGAAGCTTTTATAAAGAGGTTAGAGTTAAGGTGTCTGTGAGGGACAAATCAAAAATCCCATCAAACAAGCTCTTTGAGATGGAACAATGTTTCTTCCTTATTGACTTCTTTGTGGAGAATGAAGGTGAAACTATTGAGGTAGATGAGGATGATGATGAAGACCCTGGTCAGAGTAATGAAGGGGACAAGCTTGATGACGATGCTGAAATTGGGGATGACTTCAAGACCTTTGACAAGAGCAAAACTGGAGGGAATAACAACAAGATGGAGACTGATCATTCTTTCCATTCTGGTGGGATAAGTGTTCCTAGGTCTGCTGCTCAGGTGGCACTGGAGACGTCTGTACAGGACAAGGTATTTGGCAAAGAACCTCACATACCTACTGAGAGTGCTCTGGTGATTAGAAGTGCTGAGGAAAACATTGGTAAAAACCTTCTCCAACACTTTGAGGATGAGGAGGATGAGGATGCTGAAGGTGTCAAAGGGGATGAGAATGATATGCTGTCCAATGTTCCTGAGCCTTCCATGCCTTCCAGGGTGTGGAAGGAGAAGAAGCAATGGGGGCCTGTGCAAGCTACTAGGATGAGCTCTAGAATACCAAGAGATGGTAAAACTGCAATTGAAAAAGCTCAAGATCTTAAGAAGGCAAAGAATCTGGAAATTCCTAAAGGTACTAATACTTATGGCTTATCCAATTCTTTTGCTGCCCTTGATAATTATACTTTACTTGGTAATGCTAAAAATGCTGGCATTAGCCTAGGACATAAAACACATAATGTTGAGGCTGTTATTGACAAAATTAGAGAGGTTGAGTTAAAAAGACTTGATGATTTTCACCAGTCTAACCCTGCTTGCTTTCTTCCAATTGACATTAGTCTTTCTGTGGAAGAATTGAAAGTAGGTTTGGAGGATGGGGATGAGGTGTTATCTGATCAGAGCGATCACACTAGTGATGTTCCTGATGATGATGAGCCTTGGACATTAGTCCATAGTAGAAAAAAGGGTAGAAGGAAGCTTATTTTTAAAAATGGTAGTAGCTCTATTTTGGAATCCTAGAGGCTTAAATAGGCCTGACAAGCTCACTAGGGTGCATGATCTCATTAGAGAAACATGCCCTGATATTATTTGCTTCTCTGAAACCAAAAAGGAGGATTTCTCTAGTTTACAGCTGCAGCAACTAGATCCAAGGGGGAGATTCTCTTGGAACTGGTTACCAGCTGTGAAGACTGCTGGAGGGATCCTTGTTGGTATTAACTCTGAGATTTTTGACATAGTGAGATGGGATATTTTATCTTACTATGTGTCTGTACAAATTAAGTCAAAAAAAGATAGTGTCATTTGGAGAGTTATTGCTGTTTATGGTTCTGCTTATGAAGAACATAAACTTGATTTCATCAATGAGTTGCATAATATTATTGCTTGCTGGAGTGGTCCTACCCTAGTTGGTGGTGACTTCAACCTCATTAGAGAGAGGGGTGAGAAAAACACTGGTAACATCAACCAGCATTGGGCCAACCTATTCAATGATTGGATTAATAAATTCAATCTGTTGGAGCTTAAAAATCCCAGCAGACAGTTCTCTTGGGCTAATAACCAAGATAATTTGGTCATGGCCTTGCTGGACAGAGTCTTTGTGTCCACATGTTGGGAGGCTTTATTTCCTGCCAGTAGTCTAGCTTCGAAACCCAGGGTTGGCAGTGACCACACTCCTCTTATTGTGGACACTGGGGCCTTGAAAATTCCTCATTCTAAACAATTTAGATTTGAAAAATGGTGGCTTAAGATTGAGGGGTTTGATCAGGTGGTTGCCAAGTTCTGGCAGGTCCCTTGTCACCACAAGAATGCTCTTGATAGGTGGCAATTTAAAATGAGGAATACTAGGAAAGGGTTAAAAGGCTGGTCAGTTAATATTGAATCGGCTCAAAGGAAGCTTAAGCAAGGGCTGATTGCTGAATATGATCTGCTTGATATTCTTTCTGAGTCTCAAACCTTATCTCCAGCTTCTAAACAAAAAATGAAGAATATATCTGTTGAGCTGACTAAAATTTGGAGTAATGAAGAGATAAAAGCTAGACAAAGGTCTAGAGAAAGATATATCTTGGAAGGTGATCGTAATACTGCTTATTTTCATGCTGTAGCAAACCAGAGGAGGAGGAAGAAGCAAATATGTTAGTTGAAAGGGGAGGCAGGGATGGTTGAAGATAACAAAGGTATGTTAGATATTGCTGTTAAGTATTATAAAGATCTTTTCTGTAAAGAACCTTGCCTTGATATTGACTTGTTGGATGGTTTTTGGGATCCTGAGGATATGGTGTCTCAAGAACATAATAACATGCTTAATGCTGATTTTTCTGAGAAAGAGGTTAAGGATGCTATCTTTGGCTCTTATGCTGAGGGTGCTCCTGGACCTGATGGTTTTTCTTTCCTTTTTTATCAACATTTTTGGGAGCTCATTAGAGCTGATTTCATGGTCATGGTTAAAGATTGGAATGAGGGGAAGCTTGATCTGTATAGATTAAATTTCTCACTCTTGACTTTGATTCCAAAGGAAGATGATGCTGTAATTATACAGAAGTTCAGACCTATTGCCCTAACCAATTGCAGTTTTAAGATTTTTTCTAAATGTGCAACTAATAGGCTGGGGGTGGTTAGTGAAGAACTTATCTCTCCTAACCAAACAGCTTTCATTAAGGGGAGATACATTCTTGAGAGTGTTGTCTCTGCCCATGAAGTCATTCATGATGCAGTTCATAGGGGGCAATCTGGGTTTATTTTCAAACTGGATTATGAAAAAGCATATGATAGGGTTGATAGAGATTTCCTTCTGAGAGTCATGAGGATGAGGGGCTTTAGCCCTAGATGGATGTCTATTATTGAGGGGCTTCTACACAAAGGCTCTGTTGGTGTTAGGATTAATGATTGTAATAGTCATGTTTTCCTTACTAGCAGAGGTGTGAGGCAGGGGGACCCTATCTCCCCCATTCTCTTTAATTTTATCGCTGATGTCTTCACCAAAGTGCTGTCTAAAGCTGCTGGTGCTAGGCAGATTGCTGGTCTTATGCAAGAGCTGGGTGGAGGGGGTATCATTAGTATGCAATATGCTGATGATACTCTTCTGTTTCTAGAAAATAAGTTGCAGTTGGTCATAAATTTAAAATGGATTTTAGCTTGTTTTGAACATATGTCGGGCATGAGAATAAACTTTCATAAATGTGACCTGGTGCCTATTAATGTGGCTGAGGAGGATGCTCAACTTACTGCCCAATCTCTGAGTTGTAAATTAGGGGAGTTTCCTATGAATTATCTAGGTGTTCCCCTACATCATAGCAAACTTAGGAAGGAGGATATTCAACCTGTTGTTGATAAGATCCTCAAAAGAGCTGGAGGCTGGAGAGGAAAACTTCTTAACCATGCTGCTAAATTGGAGCTGGTTAGAAGTGTTCTGGCTAGTATTCCCCTTTACCTCCTTAGTGTGATTAAGTTCCCCAAATGGGCCATTACCATTATTAACTCCCAAATGGCTCACTGCCTCTGGGACAACTATGAGGGTCATCATAAATACCATCTAGCTAGTTGGGGGCTGGTAACTAGGAAGAAGGAATATGGAGGCTTGGGCATTCCTGATTTATCAGAGATGAACATGTGCCTCCTAGCCTCTTGGATCAAAAGATACCACTTGAGTGAAGACAAAATGTGGAAACAAATTGTGGATACCAAAATATAATTTGGATAATCCCAATCTTTTCTCTTGCTCTTTGGGTGGTGCCTCTCCCTTTTGGAAGGGGGTTATGTGGGCTGCCAAAGCTGCTAAGATGGGGTACCAGTGGAAAGTGGGGAATGGTAGGAATATTAAATTATGGGAGGACCATTGGTTTGGGTCTTGTTCTCTAGCTATCCAATATTGGGAGATTTATTTCCTAGTGAATGAACAGAATAAGACCATTGCTGATCTTTGGGATGGGTCTTCTCTGAAAATGACATTTAGGAGATGCTTTGACCATAGATTGATGCTACAATGGCTTGAGATTCAACAAATTGCTCAAACTCTAACTTTGAATGATTCAAAAGATTGTTTGATTTGGATGTGGGAAGCTAGTGGTCTATATAGTGTGAAATCCATGTATGCTGTTGTTAATTTTGGTGGGATTAAACCTGTTAATATTCAGTGTGTTTGGAAAATTAAAGTGCCCCCAAAAATTCACTTTTTTCTTTGGCTTCTTTTCCATAACAAATTGCTCACTAGAGACAATTTGGTTAAAAGAAAAAATGTTGACGACTTGACTTGTGTTTTTTGCAATGAAGTGGAGTCTTGTCAGCATCTCTTTTTTGATTGTGTGGTGGCATCAAAAATCTGGAAAGATATAGTCATGGCTTTGGGCCTTAACTATAAGATCTCAAACATGCATGACATTTCTTCCCTGTGGGATGATTTTAACAAGAATAATAATATTAATATGATTTTTGCTGCTGTCTTGAGAATCATCTGGATTACCAGGAATGATTTTGTTTTCAACCGTTCACAATGGCTTGGTATGCAGGGTTTATGGAGACACTTGGTTTACAGATGTGCACAATGGAGAATCCTGTTGAAGGAAGAAGGAAGAGGAGGGCTGATGACGATGCTGAGCAAGGTGGAGGAGGTAGCTCGGCTGCCGCCGCTGCTATTGTGGCCGGAACCTGGTTGACGCCGCAGAAGAAAGCTAGGTCGACACTGGAGGTATGTGATCTGAACAGCACCAGAGGTTTTGGTCCATTGCTGATCACTGCTGAGGACTTGGGGAGGACCCTGATGGCGAATGACTTAATCCTGGTGGGAGATGGTGCCGGGTTCCAAGTTTGCAGGCATCCTTGAGTCTTTGTGTTTGCTGTTCTACCTTAGGGCGTTATGTGCTGCTCCTGTTCCAGATGTTGGCTAAGAACACTTGCTGTTGGTGTCGTAGACTGTTTTGTGGGTTGTAGTAACCCTGTTCGTTAAGCGTGGTGTGCGCGGGAGTGCGTCGTTTGAAACTTGTTCTGCTGTATATGTTGGACTGTGGCTGGTTTCAATATATTTGGAACCGGGGCGATGCCCTTTTTCTCTAAAAAAAATATCTCCTTTTCTTCGCCGAGAACCACGGTACACTGACACTCGGCATAATTCGGCCACGTCACCGTTCTCCTCTTCGCCGAGTGCCTAATCCTGCGGCACACGGCAAAGAATAAAAAATGCCACGTCACCGTTCTTTCTTCGCCGAGTGCCTAATCATGCAGCACAAGGCAAAGAATAAAAAAGGCCACGTCACCGTTCTTTCTTTGCCGAGTGCCTTTTGCTGGGGTACACAGCAAAGAATAAAAAAGGCCACGTCACCCACTCTCTTCGCCGAGTGACATAGGCATCCCAAATGGGCCTGCCGAAAATAGTACCCGGGGTTTACTGAAGGCCCACTACCCGAAGAATAAGAAGATTCGGAAGCCCAAGATGTTATTAAGGAAAGCTAGAGTTGTAATAGGAAGTGTTATTTGTAATCTTACGGGATGAATTGGAAACCATCCCGGACTCTGTAACTTGTACAACACGAATCCCTCGGCTCCACCTCCTATATAAAGGGGGAGTCGAGGGACGAAGAGATCATCGAATCATTGCTTACAAACCTTAGTTTTCATAATCGTCGAGTACTTTTCGGCTGAAACCTTCGAGATCTACTTACCCTCTACTTCCAACTAAACCCTAGCCTACAACCCATAGGCATTGATAAGTTAATCCCTTGTCAATTGGCGCCGTCTGTGGGACTAGAGGTGTCAAGGAGCTGATCTCGATGGCACGTTCAAAATCGTCGACTTCGTCAACGCAAGCAACGCGATGGATGAGGTAAACAGATCGAAACTGGTCTAGTCGATTTTATTCCTCACCCGCCTCCCGTTTGGATGCATATGCGTATCTGGAGGAGCCCATGGAGATGACGTTCGGAAAGTTCTATTTCCGCGTCGAGAAGGAAGGAGCGTACCGTCTCGAAATTCCGATATCCTCGGGATTATCAGCGGTCAATTCCGATTTTTCGAGCGCAACATCGCCAATCGGGTCAGGTGGCGAGGAAATTTCGTCACCACGCTTCATCAGTAACAGGGCAAGTGAAAAACTCGCCAAGATCTTCAGCGACATGTCCTTAGAGTCGTCTGCGGACTCCAATATAAGCAGCGATTCCGACAGTGTCGACAGTCTCGATTTCATCGACAAATCCATTACTATGGGAAAGGTCTTCGCCAGTCTACGCGACGGTGTCACCAATTTCGACAAAATAGAAAAAATAAAATATCATCAGATCTATGCGATCGGAGAAACAAGTCGACCTCAAGAAGAGACATCAGAGAACTTCGATGAGGCGGGAAATCCGTTCGTCGACCCTGCGGATCTCACGCGAGGCCTAGGGACAAAATATATCGGCACGACAACGCGAGAGATGGTGCGATTTCCGCAGGCAGTATGGGATCGAGTGGAGAGAGCTATTAGTGGCACGGAGCCAATGACCGTAACAGCGACGCCAGAGGAACTACAAGCATATCAATATAGGCTCGCGCGTACTAGGCGAGAACTTGAAAAACAGAAGATTGCGCTAGACAGGAGGCAAGAAGCAGCATCGGCGTCAAGTAGGCGAAGAGCGGAACAGAGTCGACAATCAGGAACTTCGGGAAGCAATCAAAGAGGAGCTCGCAACAGGGCAAGATCTCGTTTAAACAACATACCCGAAGCTGAGAGGGAGAATCTGGTCCAAAACCTCGACATGTCCTTTATGTCGATAGACACGAGGGGGAATATTATTCCTAAGACACCAGAAGCGGGTACATGGCGACGCAAGCTTTTATCCTCGCGTCCAAACCACCTGCCGGAGATCCAAGAGAGGCGCTGTACAATATGGCTATGGCAGGAGTTGGAGCCATGGGAGCGGCGTTTGTAAGCTCACCCCCCGAAGGATTAACAAGGCAAAATAGTCCACGACCTGCTGTCGCAACACGAGTTCCCGAGAGAACAAGTGGGGCAAGAGACACGGAAATTCAAGCAAGAGTAGATAGGGCACGACAAAATAGGAGGGAGCATCGGAATTCTCCAGACATAGCTGAAGAAGATATGTGTGGGCTACCATGTTTTACAAGGAGGGTCCGAAAAACTCGGGTGCCTTCAGGGTTTAGGTTACCCGATAATTTCAAAAAATTCGACGGCTTGCAAGATCCCGAGGATTGGCTGGTCGACTATCTCGAGACGGTGAAACTAATAGGTGGAACAAGGGCAACGGCCATGCAGAGTATTCAAGTGCACTTAAGCGGAGCTGCAAGGTCTTGGATAAAAAAGCTTCCTCCAGGTTCCATCGACAGCTGGGATGATTTCGAGGACATATTCGTCAAAAACTTCAGATCCACCTGCAAGAAGCCTGCATCATTAGAGGAGCTGAGGTCGTGTCGACAAAAGCATGACGAATCTATGAGAAAATATATCCAGAGGTGGAACATCATTAAAAACTCAGCAGAAAACATATCTGACGAGAGGGCAATAGATGCGTTTGTGTCAGGAATCCGGCGAGGTGATTTCGTCGAGGACTTGGGAAGAACCAATCCAAAGACAGTATCAGCATTGATGGAGATCGCAAACAGATGGGCGGATGGAGAGGATGCTGTTCATAATAAGCGACATAGGTCACCAGAGGAGGACCGTGGTCGAAATTTTCAAAATAGGCGACGTTTTTCTCGACAGTTCTCGAGTTACGATGCTCCTGGCCAAATATCGGCTGGTTTTCAAGGAAACAGTGGAGGAAGCAATAGAGATGATCATCAAAAAAGCAATGACCAACGGGGCGACAATAGAGATGATTCCCGATATAACAGGCAAAATAGTGGACCAAGGTTCCAGAGACCATATATATCTCCCGAGGATATGATGAACGGGCCATGTCAGATGCATTTTTATCTCGACAATAACGGGAAGAGGCAGTCAGGACACCTGCAGAAGGATTGTCGAAATTTTCAAGCAATGTTGAGGTTCGCAGGGCAAGCCAATGCTCAGGCAGCAAATAGACATCCTCAGGGACCAAGGAGTGAGATCCACCTACCACCTCCTCCCGTAATTACGGACGAAAATCGACACCAGCTCAGAATAGCGGCAGCACCTCCACCACCGCCTTATGTTGATCCTAACTCCAACGGAGCGGTATCGATGATTCAGAAAGGAAGGCCATCCAATAGAGCTCAGAAAGTAATCTCGCGACAGGTGTTTATGGCAGAAAAATGCCCCCACCAACAGTCGAGTATCTTAATTGGTCAGGGCAAGATATTGGCTTCACCATAGCAGATCATCCGCAGCAAGTTCCTCGACCAGGACAATCAGCACTTATCTTACCAGCAGTTATTGCGGGATTTGATGTTTCTCGAGTATTCATAGACGGCGGCAGCAGTTTAAACCTTATGTATGCAGATACATTAAGGAAGATGAACATATCCCTAGCAAACTTGAAGCCAACAGACACAAGGTTCCACGGTATCACATCGGAGAAACCAAGTTATCCATTAGGGAAGATCAATCTCGACGTTCAGTTTGGAACCCGAGAGAATTATAGAATTGAGAGGCTGGAATTTGAAGTCGTGGATTTTCCGTCGCAATACCACGCTCTGTTAGGACGACCAGCATATGCTAGATTTATGGCGGTGCCACATTATACATACCTGTTGTGGAGGTTGCCTGGACCAAAGGGACCAATCACAATCAAAGGAAGCTTCGCCTAGCCGATAAGTGCGATAAGGATTTCCACCGGATATCGAAACTTTCGGGATGCAAGCTGAGTAGGCGTCAAGGAGTATGACCGACTACGACGTGCTGCCAGACGTTGGAAGACCAAACAAAGAATCAACTTTCAACACCGAGAAAATTCTAAGGAGGTGCAGATTCACCCGACAGACCCGAAAAAGACGACGTCCATCGCAAACGACATGGACCTCGCATAGAAAGCGCTCGTCGAGTTCCTCCGTGAGAACTGGAAAATCTTCGCATGGTGTCCAGCTGACATGCCAGGAGTACCCAGGGAACTTGCCGAGCACCACCTAAACGTGGATCCATTAGCGAGACCAATCAAACAACCCTTGCGGCGTTTTTCGGAACCAAACCGTAAAGCCATGGTGTCAGAAATCGATCGGCTAAGAGAAGCTGGTTTTATCAAAGAAATATTTACAGAAGCCACATGGGTAGCAAATCCTGTGTTGGTGCCGAAGAAAACACTAAGGTCCTTCGCATGTGCGTCGACTTTACGTGTCTCAATAAACATTGTCCAAAAGATCACTTTCCCCTCCCGAGGATCGATCAAATTATCGACTCCACGGCTGGATGTGAACGTCTTTCCTTCCTGGACGCATATTCTGGTTATAACCAGATCAGATTGAAAGAAGAAGATGAAGTAAAGACAGCGTTTATTACACCTTACGGCGTGTTTTGCTACAACAATGCCCTTTGGTCTAAAAAATGCGGGAGCAACATATCAAAGGATGATGCAGAAGTGTTTGGCGACACAAATTGGGAAAAACGTGCAAGTATACATCGACGATGTCGTCATAACATCAAAAAAGGGAGCAACATTGATCGAGGATCTCAAGGAAACCTTTGACAACCTCGACAAATTCTGTCTCAAGCTGAACCCGACGAAGTGTTCTTTCGGTGTCCCTGCAGGAGAACTTCTCGGGTTCTTAGTTTCAGCAAGAGGGATTGAAGCTAATCCAGAAAAAATACAAGCTATAGTAACAATGAGGAAACCAACAAAGTTAAAAGAAATACAACAATTAACTGGGCGAGTCGCAGCTTTGAGCAGATTCGTCGCCAGGTTAGGAGAAAAGGCGTTGCCGTTCTACGCCTTGATCAAGCAGGGAGAAAAGTTCCAATGGAACGAAGCGGCAGACAGAGCTTTCGAGGATCTCAAGCGCACAATTTCGACACCGCCAATCTTGGTGGCGCCTAAGGAAAAGGAACCTTTGCTGTTATATATTGCGGCTACACCTCAGGTGGTAAGCACAGCACTTGTCGTCGAAAGAGAGGAAGAAGGAAAAATTCATGGAATACAGAGGCCAGTGTACTTCATCAGCGAAGTTTTATCGCCTTCAAAGCAGCGATATCCTCAATACCAAAAGCTAGCATACGGAGTGTTTACAACCGCAAGAAAATTGCGGCAATATTTTTCGGCACACCCGATAATAGTGGTCAACGAGGCGCCCTTATCCAATATACTAAACAACCCAGAAGCTACGGGTCGCGTTTCCCTTTGGGGAATAGAGCTTTCCCCTCGGGACATCACGTATGAAAAAAGAAAAGCAATAAAATCACAAATTCTACCAGACTTCATTGCAGAGTGGATGGAGTTACAAAATACAGGACCACCGGATTTATCGAGAACTTGGACTATGAACTTGACGGGTCCAAGAGATTAGAAGGGGTGGAGCAGGCGTGATACTAGTATCACCAAGCGACAAGCTGAAGTATGTCTTGAGGATGACGTTCCCAAACGCATCTAACAATGAGGCAGAATGAAGCCCTCATACACGGATGAAGATGGCAAAAGCTTGGCGCAACTCGACTAAAAATATTCGGCGACTCGCAATTGGTGGCTCAGCAAGTCATGAATCAATGTGATGCAGTCAATGATAGTATGATAGCATACAAAGAAGTGTACAACGAGGTAGAGAAGCTGTTTGATGGATGCGAGGTAAATCACATCAGCAGGCTGAGCAACGATGAAGCCGACGTTCTCGCAAATATCGGGTCGCAGTGTCTTACGATTCCACCAGGTGTATTCTGGGAGGAAATAGCCGAGAGATCTACAAAGTCGAAAAAGACAAAAAAGAAGGAGAAGGACAAGAAACCCTCGGGGGCTGCAAAAGAAGTACCAGAAGAAGAAGAGGAACAGGACCTAGTAATGATGGTGCAAATTCCATGGATGCAGACGTTCATATCATACATCCTAAGAAAACAAGTACCCGGTGATCCAGTCGAAGCAAGGCGAGTTATCAGGCGTTCTAAAGCCTTCACTGTGGTCAAAGGGGAGTTATACAAACGAAGTATTTCGGGAGTGTTACAAAGGTGCGTCACACCTGAAGAAGGAAGGATAATCTTGAAGGATGTACACGAAGGAATATGTGGTCATCATGCAAGCAGTCGAGCTATAGCAGCCAAGGTTTTCAGAGCAGGATTTTATTGGATGACAGCAATCGAGGACGCGAAAGAAATAGTTCGTACTTGTGACGCATGCCAGAGATTTGCCGCAAAACCTCATTCTCCGGCAGCAGAGTTGATGCCAATACCGCTATCGTGGCCCTTTGCTCAGTGGGGTCTCGATATGGTGGGAAAATTACACAAAGCTTCGCCAGGAGGATATGAGTACTTGCTGGTTGCTGTCGACAAATTCACCAAGTGGATAGAAGCAAAGCCGATAAATTCACCAGATGCAACATCAGCAATAAAATTCGTGAAGGGCATCGTTTTTCGATTTGGAGTACCTCAGCATTGTCACATAACGGCAGCAACTTTACGTCAAAGGAGTTCAAGGCGTGTGCAGAGGTAGGCATCAAATTGCACTTCGCGTCAGTTGCACATCCTCAAACCAATGGTCAAGTCGAGAAAGCCAATGGCATCATCTGCAATGGCATCAAGAAACGCCTATTAGGACCACTGGAAAAAGCTCGACATACTTGGCCAGAAGAACTACCAAGTGTGTTATGGAGCATCCGAACAACACCAAATACAGCGACACAGAGACCCCATTTTTCCTTGTCCACGGAGCGACAGTACGCCAATAGAAATAGAGCACGACTCCCCGAGTCACGGAGTATAATGAAGAAGCTTCCAGCATTGGAAGACGATGTCGACGCACTCGACGAAGCTCGAGACGAAGTATTATCTAGGGTAACCAAATATCAGCAGGACCTGAAAAATTACCACAGTCGACGTTTGAGACCAAGATCTTTTCAAGTCGGAGACCTAGTTTTGCGACTCAATCAAGAGCGCACTGAAAAACTCGAGTCGCCATGGCTTGGCCCCTACGTCATAACGGAAGTAATTGAAGGAGGAGCATACAGGATAAAAGACAAGAAGACAGGGGTTCCCGAGAAAAACCCCTGGAACGTGGCACAGCTCAGGCGGTTCTACGCCTAGAGTTGAAATATAGTCCTTCTCTGTAAAAATACAATGTACCGAAACGCCCAGTTTTCGACGCACTCTTTTCCTTTTCGGGCACCGAGTGGGGCCGGAAAGGTTTTTAATGAGGCGGGCTGCTGCAATGTAATAAAGATAGTGGAAATATATTTCTTATTCTTCGACACGCTCGGGGGCTTGCACCCAGCAGCACCACATATAAACTACCGACAAAATAGAACTTGCAAAACAATAAACTTCGCCAGTACACCTCGCGAAACAATATAGAGACACAGGAAGAATCAATAAAAGGCTCGGGGGCTCGTTGAAATAAAAATAGTTCGAGATACTTGACAACATATGTGTTATTTACAATATACAGGCGATCTTCGACAGAGGAAAAACAACAAAGAAATTCTTCAATCAGTATTCAGTATAGCATCTATATTGATACCCTCGTTATTTGCAGCACCAGTGCTATGATCAGCATAACTACCCCTTACAAAGAATTCTGCATCAAGCCGAAGCAGTTCATCCATCATTTTTTCGGCTACAGGGCGCACAGTGTCGTCAATTTTGTCGACGTTTCTCCTTCGCTTCGCCTGTTTGGCCAGACACTTGTCGATAATTTGAGTAAGATCTAACTTTGGGTAGCAGATCTGTATCATAATCATGGCGAATCTTGCTCCAGCTTCTAGTTGAGCCCGCACAAATTGATGAATACGGGGAGCATCTCGAAATTTCTCCATCAAGGCAGGAAGGGTGTCTGGGATTTTGTTGCGAGGAAACATGGTGCTGTAGACTAAAGACATAGTTTTTGTACAGAAGTCGAGAAAATCGCGGACCTGAGTCGCGCGATCTTGAAATCTGACAATTTGGCGGGTGCGCTCGGAGTAACCCAAAAATTAGACCCATGTTGCGCAGCCAGTCTCAGCAAAACGGTGGTTCGAGCTTCAACACGTTGGTCTTCGGCAGCAAGATCCAGAAACGCGCCTGCCACATCAAACAAACAATCAAGGAACGAATGGTGAAAAATAATATCCAAAATGGTTACGAGCGGGAAACATACCTGTCATGTCCAAACTGGCATCAGTCATTAGCTGAAGCATATAATTCTCGCGGGAAGAAGCTTCAGCAGCTTCAGCAACAGCAACATCCTTCGCAGCGATGGCTTCTTTTGCCTGTTGAAGAGCAATTTCCTCTCTCTCGGACGCTTGTCGAGATTTGTCCATCATCGCAAGAGTTTGTTTCTTCATGGATTGAAGTTCTTGTCGAAGTTCTTGCAAATCTTTCGACAAATATTTGCTTGAAGAACCTTCGAGAGGGTTATCATCGATTAGCACTTTCTTCGAGAAGGAAGAGGCAGGTGAAGCATCGGCAGAGCAAGGATTGGTCGAATAGTTGTCAAATATTAACTGGAGAAGAAAGCGCCAGGATCAATGATAATACCAGAGGGAATTTCATTAATTTCCAGACAAATTTACATAGACATTACAAAAGAAGTTTCTCCAAAAAGGACTATCAGGATAATGGTCGCCACAGCTAAATTGGCGACAGGGGCAAAAGAGACAGAAAGCAAAAAACAAAGAGGCATGCAACTAGACCTCCGGCCTTGATGAGCTAGGAGTTGCCGCTGGTTTGATCCCGAGATAGGCCAGGATTTTCTTCGTGTTGGGCTTGGCTGCCTTAATCAACGACCTCCACCTTGACTGCTCTATCTGATCGGTGTCGCCAACCTTCATCCAATCAATAGTTTGTTGGGCGACGGGCAACAGATTCTCGACAGCAATCTTCATGTTTTCCTGGCGCATCTTCCAAGGTCCTCTGATGAATTGAAGCTCTGGGCAAGGGCAAGGAAAGTCTTGGGCTCCTCTTTCTTCGGGAAGAAGTAGGGGAACAGCGTCGACAGTCCCGCGTCGGCATTCGCCACGCCTTCACGAATTTCGGATCCATGTAACTCCAGATAAGAAAGTGCATCAAGGAGAGGATCATTGTCGGGATCCTCCAGATCAAACTCTTGGTTTGTTTGGCTTGCCACAGGAAATAAACATTGGTTAAAAAAAAAAAAAAAAAGCAAAAAGCAGGTCCCATAAAAAATAGAAGGGATCGATAATATTACCTTGAAAGCGTCGACTTTGCGATTTCAGACGCTTGAGAATCCCCTGCTCACGAGCAGCCTGTGCGGCTTTGTGCTCGTTTAAAGCAGTTTCAGCATCTTCAAGTTTTTTCTGCAGTTCCTCGACACTAGCAGCTTTTGCTTTGGCTTCATCAGCCTCTGTTTTGGCTTCGCTAGCAACAAGTTCGGCTTTCTTGCGGGCCGCTTCACTGCTCCAGTTTTTGAGCAAGTGCGTCGGCACGTTTGTTAGCCTCTGCAAGTTTCTCTGTCGAAATAAAAAGAAAGGTCAAAAATTGCGACAAACGACAGGAGCAAGAAGTCAAAAACAACGACAGCAAGAAAGGTATTACCTTCGGTTCTGTTGGCATACTCACGGTACCCAATGAATTGGGACCCGATGCGGATAAGCTCTTTGATCATGGGCTGTCAAGGAAGAACAAAGAAAGAGAAACATCGGTATGAGAAAAGAGCGAAGGCGTGAAAAAAAAAAAAAAAAAAAAAAAAACTTACATCATCCAAGAGCAGAGTAGAAGAGCTACCCAATTGAGGGGCAGGCTCAATGATCGTTTCAATCCTTGTCCTTTTTGGTGAAGGAGCAAGGGGGCTTGATGGCGGAGTACTGGTGATGACATCTCTTTGAGGAGGCGAGGATTCTTCTCCTTCAACTAGCGTATCCGAGGCAAGCAAAGTATGTGACGTGCTCGTCCGAGGAGCCACGTCAACAGTTGGTATTTCTTCCTCATCATCGCTGTGATTAAAACTCGACGGCATAAAAAGCAAGACAAGACAAACATTTCGAGTACAGAAAAAAGGAGAAATAAAAATAACTTACGAGCTGACGAGGGATTCAAGATAAGGATCGTAAGCCGCCTTCTGATGTGAAGGATCAACTTCTTCGGTTTTGGAAGTACCGGAATCTTCGACATCATTCCTCTTCCTTTTGCCTTTCGGGGAGACAGCGGGAGGAGGAGATTGTGCCGACGCAGTACCTTCGGAAGAACCCGCAGATTTTCGAGAATCCACGGGTTCATTCACCAAAGATGGAGCTTCCTGATTGTCATCAGTGACAATGGCCCTTTCTTCGACTTCTCCACCTTCAGGGAGAGGAGGAAGCGAGACAAGGTCTGGATGATTCTGTGCAAAATAAAAACAGGGACCGATATCAGAAAAGAAGTTACAAAAAAGTTAAGCAAAGCAACAGTAAGATAATAGACAAAGATTACCTGAGGGAGTGGATTGGTGGCGCTGAATGGTTTTACACGACAAGAAGCGGGGACAGGATCCTTTTTGCTGAGAGATGAGATTTTTCGGACAAGCTTTTCCAAGTCTTTAACTTCCAAATCCACCGACAGCCGATCTACATCCTCGTTGCCAGCATATCTCCATAGGGGATTTTTGCGAGCTTGAAGCGGCTGCACTCTAGTCCTAAGAAAATATGCAGTAATTTGGATACCCGATAACTCTTTGCCGCGAGTATTTTGCAACTCGTGAATACGAGCCATCAAGTTTTCTGTCGACGCCCTCTCTTCTTCGGTGGCTTCGCGTCCCAGGAGCGGCGGCGAAAAATTTTCTC
The DNA here is from genome assembly GCA_030979885.1 of Lolium multiflorum. NCBI lineage: Eukaryota > Viridiplantae > Streptophyta > Magnoliopsida > Poales > Poaceae > Lolium > Lolium multiflorum. Next base: position 5,136,647 of record CM061752.1, read on the forward strand.
GGCACCATCAAAAGGAGGGATGTTGTCCTCTGCACATCCATGGTTCTCCTCCTGAATGTACAACCACTTCTTGCGCCATCCTTGAACTGAGTCAGGAAGCTTGACGTCGAAGTAGTCGACAGTGGGCCGAACAGAAATCACAACGCCACCTATATTATAGGCGACATTGGGCGAGCCATTACGGCGGCAAAAGAAAATGCGCTTCCAAAGCGCCCAGTTAGGCTGGACGCCAAGGAAGGCCTCGCACAGAGTAATGAAAATGGAAATATGGAGGATTGAATTTGGCGTAAGGTGGTGGAGTTGCAGACCGTAGATAAAAAGAAGTCCACGGAGAAAAGGATGAATGGGGGCGGAAAGACCGCGGATGAGGTGGTCGACAAAACTTACCCGATACCCCATTGGAGGGGTTGGGTAACTTTCCTCACGGGGGAAGCGCAATGCCTGGGGTTTCTTGCCCAGTTTCCTCAGCATGTTGACGTCCTGAGCAGAAATCTTCGATCTTTCCCACTCCGCCGTTCCAAGATCCGCGGCGGCCATAGAGGACTCCGGCGTGCTATGCCTTGACAAGCGACGAGGTGGCATCAACAATGGCGCAGGAGAAATTTACAGCTGAGAGAAAGAAGACGGCGCGGGCGGAAGTGCCCAAGGAGGAAGAAGGCGAATCTATATAGGGGTGCGGTGAAACGACGAACCGTTGGATAAGGAAAATGTGTGACAGATGATAGCCACGTGGCATCAAGGGTAAAAAAGTAATTCAAACATCGCGGAAGTTACGGTGTGTGCGCCAGAAAAAGCGGAGGACGTGTGTACCTTACTTACACGACGTGTCAAGATAGTGGATTAATTGGGCCCGCATGGCGGCGAGAAAAGGCTTGTCGCAAATTTTTGACAGGCAATCGTGGCTATTGTCAGCAACAACGTCATCTTGACAGAAGAAAAAATTCGACTCAACAGCTTCATAAAAGGTGACACGGAAAAATAATGATTGAGCCTTTGATCAAATACAAGTTTCTGATCAAATGCTCGGGGGCTACTTTGGAAAAAAGAAAAAGATCTAGAAAGACAAAATAGAAATGGCGTGAGCCTATGACCAAATACAAATATTTGTTCATAGCCTCGGGGCTACTCCCATCGGAGCGCTGTTCGCGCACCCGAGAAATTATAAAACGTCGGGAGAAATATGTCGGCATAAGGCGTGGAGCCTACACCCAAGTACAAGTCCTTGGTTGTAGCCTCGGGGGCTACTCCCATTGGGAACGCTGTTCGCGTGATGAAATTATAAAAGAAAGAAAGAAAGAGAAAAAAGAAAGATAGAAGAGCAAAAGAGTATATTTCGAGTTATAATTAACTCTACATGTACTCCCATCGGGAGAGCAATATAAGTCATCGCTGACTCGATAAAATGTGCCATTCAAACAGCCGAAAAAGCACTCGACAATATATTCTCAGAACGCCAAAGTTGCGATCAATTTCTGAATGCCGCAAGTTTGCGAAGGTAAGACCCAGATCCGTTCTCTTGGCGTGGCATCGCCGAAGATCTGCGCTACTTTTATCCGTATCAACGATACGAAGAAAATCCTAACGGACGCGTTAGGTACCCAATAAATTTACGGGACTCGACGAATGGTAAGACCTTAAGCGGCACTGTCGAAGTTTACACCAGATTCCGAGATCATGTCCAGGGACGTGATTTTGAAGTAGGTTTTTGCGGATTGCCACTAGAGCAGTTAACTAGTACCTGATCCGTCGATGAACTAGCCCCAATTACCATTATCCCTGTACAATATAGATATCAATGAGGAAAAATAGAGAAAAGTTAAAGCTGTCGAATAAAAGTAAACAGTGGAGATTTTCCTTGACCCTACGATTCAAGTAAAATCTCGGGGGCTACTGACATAGGCATCCCAAATGGGCCTGCCGAAATAGTACCCGGGGTTTATGAAGGCCCACTACCCGAAGAATAAGAAGATTCGGAAGCCCAAGATGTTATTAAGGAAAGCTAGAGTTGTAATAGGAAGTGTTATTTGTAATCTTACGGGATGAATTGGAAACCATCCCGGACTCTGTAACTTGTACAACACGAATCCCTCGGCTCCACCTCCTATATAAAGGGGAGTCGAGGGACGAAGAGATCATCGAATCATTGCTTACAAACCTTAGTTTTCATAATCGTCGAGTACTTTTCGGCTGAAACCTTCGAGATCTACTTACCCTCTACTTCCAACTAAACCCTAGCCTACAACCCATAGGCATTGATAAGTTAATCCCTTGTCACCGAGTGCCTGACGCTGGGGTACATGGCAAAAAATAAAAAAGGCCACGTCACCCACTCTCTTCGCCGTGTGCCTGATCCTGGGATACACAGCAAAGAGTTCTTCGCCGTGTGCCTTTTCCTGGGATACATGGCAAAGCCCCCTGTATGAACCTAACACTGATACATATAACAATGCACATATATAAACCAACAAATCACAAAGAACTAGATATATCAATCCACATACGTTACAAACATCCCGAAGTTCGGAAAGAAATGATTACAAGTTCACAAATGGATAGTTCGCAAAGACACTACAAGTTCTCTGCCATGAACGGATGTGCAACACGACTCCGCCATCAAGTACAATCATGCCTCCGCCATAACATATCCAAGCCCACATCAACTAGGGCATCCTCGATGCAAGTCGACATCAACTAGGTAAATCCTACAAATTTGAAAGCATATAAGCATAAGGTTTACCACTAAAAAATAGTAGATTATTTTGACAAGCACAATTGACACATGATTCTCACAAGGCAAACAATTTACAAGTTGAGGTAATAAGCACAAAAGGGAGTAGTTTTGGGTATCTATGTGGCAATATGGTTAAAGATAGTGCTCGGCGTAATTTATACAAGCACGAGAAGGAGAAGAGCATGAGAACTCACAGAGTTGCCTCCTTATGCTGTGAAGGTAAGGATTTGCCGGCGGTGGCATGCGCGTACTACCAGCTGGGGTCACAGGGCTTGTATCCGCGTGGTGCGACTGGTTGTAGGAACTAGCCGATGGGATCCCCTGCAAGCATGGTAAACGAATATGCATGCATGAGACGGTAAGCACGGAACAAGTAAGATAAACTAACAGAAAGGATGCAAGAGAACTTACCAATGGCCCAGAAGGAGGAGGGAGAGGAGGGAGAGGAGGAAGAGGAGGTGCGCCGGCCATACCAGGTGCACCAGCTGCACGCAACATCTGGAAATCCAACTTAAGAAGGTAGGGTTCACAAGCTAAAAAAGAAGGCGTTGGTATTAGAGGTGTTGTAGGCAAGAACTTGCCGCGAATAGCTGGTCATAAGAAGCAAACCTCGCGTCGTGGCTTTGCAGCGTCGCCTTCACTTCGGCAAGTTCTCTCGACCTCCTCGGCATGACGGCGGTCTTCATCCCACTTAGCCTATGTCGTAATGTCATCATCATCGTTAGAATACAAAACATTTAAGCAATTTGTGAAGGGACCCGTAAAGAACATACATGCATCTTGTTGAACATGACTACCGAAGGCATTTAGTGGGTCTCTATACCAGGCTTTCCGCTCGTCCTGGTAGCATGGAGCTGGGACAAAGAAGGCGTGCTACTCGTGTCGACGGAACCGTCGCCAATATATAATCGGCCATTCTTCATGCCTTGTCCCGCGAGCATAGAAACCCCAGCGTCGATAGGCTACTTGTATGGGTCAGAGTCCGTACCCTTCACTTCCTTGAAATTCTCGCAGTAGGCTTTCTGTTTCAGGTCGAAGCTGTTGTTGAGCCACTTCGACTCCCCCTCCTTCACATCCTTCTTCATCCGGGTCTGACATAAAACCTCAAATTCATTGAGATCTTCGCCCGTCTCCTGTCTCTGCAAGAGAAAACATTAAGAACAATCAAGGCAACGCTCGCGCATAGAGAATAACAGTGGGAGAAGAAATAGGTAATGCATTTGCTCACCTTTTTTTTCCACGTAGGCACCAAAGGCGAGGGGGCCCTAACAGTGTACTCCACCTATCAAGAGGCGACGCCTTGTTTGTGCATCAAGGTGACTTCCCACGTACATCGGACATACCCAATTGTCCACTATCTGGGTATAGCACGCTTTCTTGGAGGCGCACCACTGAGGAGGCACCTGTGTACACATGATACAAAATATATGAAATTGATACTAACTTGCGAGCATGAAGTCAATAAGAAGCAAATATACTTACCAAATTATACTGCTCACATGTCATAAGCCTGAGCCGGGCATTGGACTTCGGAAGCAAAATCCTCTTCTCTTGCACGTACCAGTTAATCACACATCTCACGCACAACTCGTAGTACATTTCCGGGATAAGCTTGTGTGAAAGCTTACCCACGACGCGGCAGCATTCATTCTCTTTGCCTTTGGCTGGAGTAAAAAAATCCTACAAAGTTGCATTAAAAGGATAAAGTCATTAGTAGGCAATTAGTAGGGCTAGATTGAAAGTATTGACTAATAAATTGTCAAAGAAACTTACCCAAAACTCATTCAACACTCGATCAGCGATGCGTACGAACTTGGAATTATCATTGGCGCGTTTGTAATCGTAGAAGGTCCAAGCGGGATCACACGTACCATCAGGCAACTTGACTAGCCTAGGGCAGTACTCCCTAATAAGACATCCAAGGATGCCACTTGGAAGACGTGAGGGCCGCACGGGACCAACGTGTACTAAGCACCTACCAAAATGGAAAGACAAGATCAATATGTTGTACAAATGGAAAGCCAAGATCAATATGTTGCACATTGAAAAGCCAAGAGAGAGACACTTACTTTGGTCCCTTGGGCATGAGATAGATATGCTTCTGCCCATATGGTCGAGCGGGGAGTTTTGCATTCCCACGCAAGTACACCTTCCTACCCTCCGGCAGTGGCGGCGGCAAGACAGGTCGCCCCTCCCCTGTCCAAAGCTCCTCGGTAAGCTCACCCTCCACATACCCATCCGCCTCCTCGTCCCCCTCCACCCCTCCTGGCTCGTACTCCACCTCCACCTCCACCTCCTCCTCAGCGTCAACCTGCAGGTCCTCCTCCCTCCGCCCTCCTCCTCTACCTCATCCTCATCCTCATCCCTATCGTGTCGGTCCTGCCGTAAAAAGTGGTGAGAAAAAGGTTGGTCCTCCTCCTCCTCCTCCTCAACCTGTGGGGGAGGACTAGGAAGTCATTGTGCATGCCTCTAGAGGCGCTCAGCCCTCCCCAATCGTCCTGGCAGGGGCCTCAAAGAAGCGCTTGAAGGTTCCCCATCCTTCTTCTTCTTGCTTTTGAAGAAAGATGACACCGCTTCTTGAATGCCCTTTTTCTTAGCCGCACCTCCTACCATGTTTCAATCACCTGCGTTGACAAAAGTATCTTCATTAGTACACAAGATACAAAATGATGTAAATAGATGATAATAATAAAAGAAACCACCAGAATGCTACAAATAGGACAATTTTACAATCAAGGGTACATTCAAATCACGGTTACTACAAATAATGCTAAGATTACAACCACAAGTACATAGAGTTGTTGGTACAAATAAGGCTAAGCCAACAATCACGAGTACACAGACTAGTTGCTACAAATATGACAAGTTTACAGTCACGGGTACAGACAAATCACGATTACATATAGCTGACACAAATAGAGTTGTTACTACAAATAAGGCTAAGCTTAAAACCACGAGTACATAGTCTAAGTTTAGAAGCCTGTGTCGAGATTATTGGGAAGAATCAATGTTTCATCGCCGCAATCAGGGTTACCCCATTTCCACGAATCATCCACAAAACCAGCAGGTGGCCCGTTCGGATCATCGACGTCAAGGCCTTGCTGGAACCGGTCAAATAATCTCAAATCTTGCTCGTTCTGAACCTCCTCTACTACGTCCTGCAGATTGTCTACCTCCATGGCCTCGACTTCGTCTTTCGCGTTGTTAGTGTCCATGTACTCATCAAACGGCAAGTTGATAGTGAAATCCCCTACAAGGACATCTTCTTGGTAAAACTCCCCTCATATGTACTCGGGCCTATGCGGCGGTAATCATCAATGATGGGTGTAGGTGGTCTATGACGCGTCTGTACCTTGAAGACAACATCCCAACCTTGTAGATCATTCTTTCCATTCTGGTGGGATAAGTGTTCCTAGGTCTGCTGCTCAGGTGGCACTGGAGACGTCTGTACAGGACAAGGTATTTGGCAAAGAGCCTCACATACCTACTGAGAGTGCTCTGGTGATTAGAAGTGCTGAGGAAAACATTGGTAAAAACCTTCTCCAACACTTTGAGGATGAGGAGGATGAGGATGCTGAAGGTGTCAAAGGGGATGAGAATGATATGCTGTCCAATGTTCCTGAGCCTTCCATGCCTTCCAGGGTGTGGAAGGAGAAGAAGCAATGGGGGCCTGTGCAAGCTACTAGGATGAGCTCTAGAATACCAAGAGATGGTAAAACTGCAATTGAAAAAGCTCAAGATCTTAAGAAGGCAAAGAATCTGGAAATTCCTAAAGGTACTAATACTTATGGCTTATCCAATTCTTTTGCTGCCCTTGATAATTATACTTTACTTGGTAATGCTAAAAATGCTGGCATTAGCCTTGGACATAAAACACATAATGTTGAGGCTGTTATTGACAAAATTAGAGAGGTTGAGTTAAAAAGACTTGATGATTTTCACCAGTCTAACCCTGCTTGCTTTCTTCCAATTGACATTAGTCTTTCTGTGGAAGAATTGAAAGTAGGTTTGGAGGATGGGGATGAGGTGTTATTTGATCAGAGCGATCACACTAGTGATGTGCCTGATGATGATGAGCCTTGGACATTAGTCCATAGTAGAAAAAAGGGTAGAAGGAAGCTTATTTTTAAAAATGGTAGTAGCTCTATTTTGGAATCCTAGAGGCTTAAATAGGCCTGACAAGCTCACTAGGGTGCATGATCTTATTAGAGAAACATGCCCTGATATTATTTGCTTCTCTGAAACCAAAAAGGAGGATTTCTCTAGTTTACAGCTGCAGCAACTAGATCCAAGGGGGAGATTCTCTTGGAACTGGTTACCAGCTGTGAAGACTGCTGGAGGGATCCTTGTTGGTATTAACTCTGAGATTTTTGACATAGTGAGATGGGATATTTTATCTTACTGTGTGTCTGTACAAATTAAGTCAAAAAAAGATAGTGTCATTTGGAGAGTTATTGCTGTTTATGGTTCTGCTTATGAAGAACATAAACTTGATTTCATCAATGAGTTGCATAATATTATTGCTTGCTGGAGTGGTCCTACCCTAGTTGGTGGTGACTTCAACCTCATTAGAGAGAGGGGTGAGAAAAACACTGGTAACATCAACCAGCATTGGGCCAACCTATTCAATGATTGGATTAATAAATTCAATCTGTTGGAGCTTAAAAATCCCAGCAGACAGTTCTCTTGGGCTAATAACCAAGATAATTTGGTCATGGCCTTGCTGGACAGAGTCTTTGTGTCCACATGTTGGGAGGCTTTATTTCATGCCAGTAGTCTAGCTTCCAAACCTAGGGTTGGCAGTGACCACACTCCTCTTATTGTGGACACTGGGGCCTTGAAAATTCCTCATTCTAAACAATTTAGATTTGAAAAATGGTGGCTTAAGATTGAGGGGTTTGATCAGGTGGTTGCCAAGTTCTGGCAGGTCCCTTGTCACCACAAGAATGCTCTTGATAGGTGGCAATTTAAAATGAGGAATACTAGGAAAGGGTTAAAAGGCTGGTCAGTTAATATTGAATCGGCTCAAAGGAAGCTTAAGCAAGGGCTGATTGCTGAATATGATCTGCTTGATATTCTTTCTGAGTCTCAAACCTTATCTCCAGCTTCTAAACAAAAAATGAAGAATATATCTGTTGAGCTGACTAAAATTTGGAGTAATGAAGAGATAAAAGCTAGACAAAGGTCTAGAGAAAGATATATCTTGGAAGGTGATTGTAATACTGCTTATTTTCATGCTGTAGCAAACCAGAGGAGGAGGAAGAAGCAAATATGTTAGTTGAAAGGGGAGGCAGGGATGGTTGAAGATAACAAAGGTATGTTAGATATTGCTGTTAAGTATTATAAAGATCTTTTCTGTAAAGAACCTTGCCTTGATATTGACTTGTTGGATGGTTTTTGGGATCCTGAGGATATGGTGTCTCAAGAACATAATAACATGCTTAATGCTGATTTTTCTGAGAAAGAGGTTAAGGATGCTATCTTTGGCTCTTATGCTGAGGGTGCTCCTGGACCTGATGGTTTTTCTTTCCTTTTTTATCAACATTTTTGGGAGCTCATTAGAGCTGATTTCATGGTCATGGTTAAAGATTGGAATGAGGGGAAGCTTGATCTGTATAGATTAAATTTCTCACTCTTGACTTTGATTCCAAAGGAAGATGATGCTGTAATTATACAGAAGTTCAGACCTATTGCCCTAACCAATTGCAGTTTTAAGATTTTTTCTAAATGTGCAACTAATAGGCTGGGGGTGGTTAGTGAAGAACTTATCTCTCCTAACCAAACAACTTTCATTAAGGGGAGATACATTCTTGAGAGTGTTGTCTCTGCCCATGAAGTCATTCATGATGCAGTTCATAGGGGGCAATCTGGGTTTATTTTCAAACTGGATTATGAAAAAGCATATGATAGGGTTGATAGAGATTTCCTTCTGAGAGTCATGAGGATGAGGGGCTTTAGCCCTAGATGGATGTCTATTATTGAGGGGCTTCTACACAAAGGCTCTGTTGGTGTTAGGATTAATGATTGTAATAGTCATGTTTTCCTTACTAGCAGAGGTGTGAGGCAGGGGGACCCTATCTCCCCCATTCTCTTTAATTTTATGGCTGATGTCTTCACCAAAGTGCTGTCTAAAGCTGCTGGTGCTAGGCAGATTGCTGGTCTTATGCAAGAGCTGGGTGGAGGGGGTATCATTAGTATGCAATATGCTGATGATACTCTTCTGTTTCTAGAAAATAAGTTGCAGTTGGTCATAAATTTAAAATGGATTTTAGCTTGTTTTGAACATATGTCGGGCATGAGAATAAACTTTCATAAATGTGACCTGGTGCCTATTAATGTGGCTGAGGAGGATGCTCAACTTACTGCCCAATCTCTGAGTTGTAAATTAGGGGAGTTTCCTATGAATTATCTAGGTGTTCCCCTACATCATAGCAAACTTAGGAAGGAGGATATTTAACCTGTTGTTGATAAGATCCTCAAAAGAGCTGGAGGCTGGAGAGGAAAACTTCTTAACCATGCTGCTAAATTGGAGCTGGTTAGAAGTGTTCTGGCTAGTATTCCCCTTTACCTCCTTAGTGTGATTAAGTTCCCCAAATGGGCCATTACCATTATTAACTCCCAAATGGCTCACTGCCTCTGGGACAACTATGAGGGTCATCATAAATACCATCTAGCTAGTTGGGGGCTGGTAACTAGGAAGAAGGAATATGGAGGCTTGGGCATTCCTGATTTATCAGAGATGAACATGTGCCTCCTAGCCTCTTGGATCAAAAGATACCACTTGAGTGAAGACAAAATGTGGAAACAAATTGTGGATACCAAAATATAATTTGGATAATCCCAATCTTTTCTCTTGCTCTTTGGGTGGTGCCTCTCCCTTTTGGAAGGGGGTTATGTGGGCTGCCAAAGCTGCTAAGATGGGGTACCAGTGGAAAGTGGGGAATGGTAGGAATATTAAATTCTGGGAGGACCATTGGTTTGGGTCTTGTTCTCTGGCTATCCAATATTGGGAGATTTATTTCCTAGTGAATGAACAGAATAAGACCATTGCTGATCTTTGGGATGGGTCTTCTCTGAAAATGACATTTAGGAGATGCTTTGACCATAGATTGATGCTACAATGGCTTGAGATTCAACAAATTGCTCAAACTCTAACTTTGAATGATTCAAAAGATTGTTTGATTTGGATGTGGGAAGCTAGTGGTCTATATAGTGTGAAATCCATGTATGCTGTTGTTAATTTTGGTGGGATTAAACCTGTTAATATTCAGTGTGTTTGGAAAATTAAAGTGCCCCCAAAAATTCACTTTTTTCTTTGGCTTCTTTTCCATAACAAATTGCTCACTAGAGACAATTTGGTTAAAAGAAAAAATGTTGACGACTTGACTTGTGTTTTTTGCAATGAAGTGGAGTCTTGTCAGCATCTCTTTTTTGATTGTGTGGTGGCATCAAAAATCTGGAAAGATATAGTCATGGCTTTGGGCCTTAACTATAAGATCTCAAACATGCATGACATTTCTTCCCTGTGGGATGATTTTAACAAGAATAATAATATTAATATGATTTTTGCTGCTGTCTTGAGAATCATCTGGATTACCAGGAATGATTTTGTTTTCAACCGTTCACAATGGCTTGGTATGCAGGGTTTATGGAGACACTTGGTTTACAGCTGTGCACAATGGAGAATCCTGTTGAAGGAAGAAGGAAGAGGAGGGCTGATGACGATGCTGAGCAAGGTGGAGGAGGTAGCTCGGCTGCCGCCGCTGCTATTGTGGCCGGAACCTGGTTGATGCCGCAGAAGAAAGCTAGGTCGACACTGGAGGTATGTGATCTGAACAGCACCAGAGGTTTTGGTCCATTGCTGATCACTGCTGAGGACTTGGGGAGGACCCTGATGGCGAATGACTTAATCCTGGTGGGAGATGGTGCCGGGTTCCAAGTTTGCGGGCATCCTTGAGTCTTTGTGTTTGCTGTTCTACCTTAGGGCGTTATGTGCTGCTCCTGTTCCAGATATAGTCATGGCTTTGGGCCTTAACTATAAGATCTCAAACATGCATGACATTTCTTCCCTGTGGGATGATTTTAAAAAGAATAATAATATTAATATGATTTTTGCTGCTGTCTTGAGAATCATCTGGATTACCAGGAATGATTTTGTTTTCAACCGTTCACAATGGCTTGGTATGCAGGGTTTATGGAGACACTTGGTTTACAGCTGTGCACAATGGAGAATCCTGTTGAAGGAAGAAGGAAGAGGAGGGCTGATGACGATGCTGAGCAAGGTGGAGGAGGTAGCTCGGCTGCCGCCGCTGCTATTGTGGCCGGAACCTGGTTGACGCCGCAGAAGAAAGCTAGGTCGACACTGGAGGTATGTGATCTGAACAGCACCAGAGGTTTTGGTCCATTGCTGATCACTGCTGAGGACTTGGGGAGGACCCTAATGGCGAATGACTTAATCCTGGTGGGAGATGGTGCCGGGTTCCAAGTTTGCAGGCATCCTTGAGTCTTTGTGTTTGCTGTTCTACCTTAGGGCGTTATGTGCTGCTCCTGTTCCAGATGTTGGCTAAGAACTCTTGCTGTTGGTGTCGTAGACTGTTTTGTGGGTTGTAGTAACCCTGTTCGTTAAGCGTGGTGTGCGCGGGAGTGCGTCGTTTGAAACTTGTTCTGCTGTATATGTTGGACTGTGGCTGGTTTCAATATATTTGGAACCGGGGCGATGCCCTTTTTCTCTAAAAAAAATATCTCCTTTTCTTCGCCGAGAACCACGGTACACTGACACTCGGCATAATTCGGCCACGTCACCGTTCTCCTCTTCGGCGAGTGCCTAATCCTGCGGCACACGGCAAAGAATAAAAAATGCCACGTCACCGTTCTTTCTTCGCTGAGTGCCTAATCATGCAGCACAAGGCAAAGAATAAAAAAGGCCACGTCACCGTTCTTTCTTTGCCGAGTGCCTTTTGCTGGGGTACACAGCAAAGAATAAAAAAGGCCACGTCACCCACTCTCTTCGCCGAGTGCCTGACGCTGGGGTACATGGCAAAAAATAAAAAAGGCCACGTCACCCACTCTCTTCGCCGTGTGCCTGATCCTGGGATACACAGCAAAGAGCTCTTCGCCGTGTGCCTTTTCCTGGGATACATGGCAAAGCCCCCTGTATGAACCTAACACTGATACATATAACAATGCACATATATAAACCAACAAATCACAAAGAACTAGATATATCAATCCACATACGTTACAAACATCTCGAAGTTCGGAAAGAAATGATTACAAGTTCACAAATGGATAGTTCGCAAAGACACTACAAGTTCTCTGCCATGAACGGATGTGCAACACGACTCCGCCATCAAGTACAAGCATGCCTCCGCCATAACATATCCAAGCCCACATCAACTAGGGCATCCTCGATGCAAGTCGACATCAACTAGGTAAATCCTACAAATTTGAAAGCATATAAGCATAAGGTTTACCACTAAAAAATAGTAGATTATTTTGACAATCACAATTGACACATGATTCTCACAAGGCAAACAATTTACAAGTTGAGGTAATAAGCACAAAAGGGAGTAGTTTTGGGTATCTATGTGGCAATATGGTTAAAGATAGTGCTCGGCGTAATTTATACAAGCACGAGAAGGAGAAGAGCATGAGAACTCACAGAGTTGCCTCCTTATGCTGTGAAGGTCAGGATTTGCCGGCGGTGGCATGCGCGTACTACCAGCTGGGGTCACAGGGCTTGTATCCGCGTGGTGCGACTGGTTGTAGGAACCAGCCGATGGGATCCCCTGCAAGCATGGTAAACGAATATGCATGCATGAGACGGTAAGCACGGAACAAGTAAGATAAACTAACAGAAAGGATGCAAGAGAACTTACCAATGGCCCAGAAGGAGGAGGGAGAGGAGGGAGAGGAGGAAGAGGAGGTGCGCCGGCCATACCAGGTGCACCAGCTGCACGCAACATCTGGAAATCCAACTTAAGAAGGTAGGGTTCACAAGCTAAAAAAGAAGGCGTTGGTATTAGAGGTGTTGTAGGCAAGAACTTGCCGCGAATAGCTGGTCATAAGAAGCAAACCTCGCGTCGTGGCTTTGCAGCGTCGCCTTCACTTCGGCAAGTTCTCTCGACCTCCTCGGCATGACGGCGGTCTTCATCCCACTTAGCCTATGTCGTAATGTCATCATCATCGTTAGAATACAAAACATTTAAGCAATTTGTGAAGGGACCCGTAAAGAACATACATGCATCTTGTTGAACATGACTACCGAAGGCATTTAGTGGGTCTCTATACCAGGCTTTCCGCTCGTCCTGGTAGCATGGAGCTGGGACAAAGAAGGCGTGCTACTCGTGTCGACGGAACCGTCGCCAATATATAATCGGCCATTCTTCATGCCTTGTCCCGCGAGCATAGAAACCCCAGCGTCGATAGGCTACTTGTATGGGTCAGAGTCCGTACCCTTCACTTCCTTGAAATTCTCGCAGTAGGCTTTCTGTTTCAGGTCGAAGCTGTTGTTGAGCCACTTCGACTCCCCCTCCTTCACAGCCTTCTTCATCCGGGTCTGACATAAAACCTCAAATTCATTGAGATCTTCGCCCGTCTCCTGTCTCTGCAAGAGAAAACATTAAGAACAATCAAGGCAACGCTCGCGCATAGAGAATAACAGTGGGAGAAGAAATAGGTAATGCATTTGCTCACCTTTTTTTTCCACGTAGGCACCAAAGGCGAGGGGGCCCTAACAGTGTACTCCACCTATCAAGAGGTGACGCCTTGTTTGTGCATCAAGGTGACTTCCCACGTACATCGGACATACCCAATTGTCCACTATCTGGGTATAGCACGCTTTCTTGGAGGCGCACCACTGAGGAGGCACCTGTGTACACATGATACAAAATATATGAAATTGATACTAACTTGCGAGCATGAAGTCAATAAGAAGCAAATATACTTACCAAATTGTACTGCTCACATGTCATAAGCCTGAGCCGGGCATTGGACTTCGGAAGCAAAATCCTCTTCTCTTGCACGTACCAGTTAATCACACATCTCACGCACAACTCGTAGTACATTTCCGGGATAAGCTTGTGTGAAAGCTTACCCACGACGCGGCAGCATTCATTCTCTTTGCCTTTGGCTGGAGTAAAAAAATCCTACAAAGTTGCATTAAAAGGATAAAGTCATTAGTAGGCAATTAGTAGGGCTAGATTGAAAGTATTGACTAATAAATTGTCAAAGAAACTTACCCAAAACTCATTCAACACTCGATCAGCGATGCGTACGAACTTGGAACTATCATTGGCGCGTTTGTAATCGTAGAAGGTCCAAGCGGGATCACACGTACCATCAGGCAACTTGACTAGCCTAGGGCAGTACTCCCTAATAAGACATCCAAGGATGCCACTTGGAAGACGTGAGGGCCGCACGGGACCAACGTGTACTAAGCACCTACCAAAATGGAAAGACAAGATCAATATGTTGTACAAATGGAAAGCCAAGATCAATATGTTGCACATTGAAAAGCCAAGAGAGAGACACTTACTTTGGTCCCTCGGGCATGAGATAGATATGCTTCTGCGCATATGGTCGAGCGGGGAGTTTTGCATTCCCACGCAAGTACACCTTCCTACCCTCCGGCAGTGGCGGCGGCAAGACAGGTCGCCCCTCCCCTGTCCAAAGCTCCTCGGTAAGCTCACCCTCCACATACCCATCCGCCTCCTCGTCCCCCTCCACCCCTCCTGGCTCGTACTCCACCTCCACCTCCACCTCCTCCTCAGCGTCAACCTCTGGTCCTCCGCCCTCCTCCTCTACCTCATCCTCATCCTCATCCCTATCGTGTCGGTCCTGCCGTAAAAAGTGGTGAGAAAAAGGTTGGTCCTCCTCCTCCTCCTCCTCAACCTGTGGGGGAGGACTAGGAAGTCATTGTGCATGCCTCTAGAGGCGCTCAGCCCTCCCCAATCGTCCTGGCAGGGGCCTCAAAGAAGCGCTTGAAGGTTCCCCATCCTTCTTCTTCTTGCTTTTGAAGAAAGATGACACCGCTTCTTGAATGCCCTTTTTCTTAGCCGCACCTCCTACCATGTTTCAATCACCTGCGTTGACAAAAGTATCTTCATTAGTACACAAGATACAAAATGATGTAAATAGATGATAATAATAAAAGAAACCACCAGAATGCTACAAATAGGACAAGTTTACAATCAAGGGTACATACAAATCACGGTTACTACAAATAATGCTAAGATTACAACCACAAGTACATAGAGTTGTTGGTACAAATAAGGCTAAGCCAACAATCACGAGTACACAGACTAGTTGCTACAAATATGACAAGTTTACAGTCACGGGTACAGACAAATCACGATTACATATAGCTGACACAAATAGAGTTGTTACTACAAATAAGGCTAAGCTTAAAACCACGAGTACATAGTCTAAGTTTAGAAGCCCGTGTCGAGATTATTGGGAAGAATCAATGTTTCATCGCCGCAATCAGGGTTACCCCATTTCCACGAATCATCCACAAAACCAGCAGGTGGCCCATTCGGATCATCGACGTCAAGGCCTTGCTGGAACCGGTCAAATAATCTCAAATCTTGCTCGTTCTGAACCTCCTCTACTACGTCCTGCAGATTGTCTACCTCCATGGCCTCGACTTCGTCTTTCGCGTTGTTAGTGTCCATGTCCTCATCAAACGGCAAGTTGATAGTGAAATCCCCTACGAGGACATCTTCTTGGTAAAACTCCCCTCATATGTACTCGGGCCTATGCGGCGGTAATCATCACTGATGGGTGTAGGTGGTCTATGACGCGTCGGTACCTTGAAGACAACATCCCAACCTTGTAGACGTTTTTAGGGTTCTTGCATGAGTACGGGAGATAAAAGACTTGCGCGGCCTATGAAGCAAAAATATAGACATCATCTCCCACATAAACCGAGTCTCGTGCAACTTCAACCCACCCAATTTCGGGTTTCCGTCTCACTTTGGTTGGGTCAAACCAATGTCATTTAAATATAACGGGGTGATGCTTGATGTCAGATCCGTAATCAAGCTGCAATATTTCCTCGACTCTTCCATAGTAATGAACTCCATCCTCTCCATTACATAAGACCCCGCTATTTATTGTCTTCTTGTTGGGCTGATTCTGCGTGTAAGAATGGGTATGGAAGCGATACCCATTCACGTCATAAACATTTAATGTCTTGGCGGAAACCCTAAAGCCTTTGGCAATTGGTCTCAAGTCTTTCCTCATATCTTTACCTTTTCCTCCCTACAGGTTTAATAGGAATAGTTTGGTGTATTAGTTTATTCGAAGACCAACTAGGAATGCCGGCAACAGGAGCTAGGTTAGATAGAAAAATACCAAATTCGAGAACCAACTAATGAAACCTTCACCGCCACCATTGTTAAAAAATTCCACAGATTCTTCAAGGGTAGGCGCCCTGTTCAACCTCCAATATTGCCGAGTGAATTTTCTATGGCAATGAGAAGAGGCGGAGTTAGAAACAAACTTATGGAGATTGTTGGTGGAAAAAAATAAGTGAGCACATACTGGATGTACGGCTTCACTTCCTTCATGTTGTTCAAGATATATGACTGAATATTCAACCACTCGTGATGTTGTAGCTGCTTGCGTTTTGTGCCACTTGCCTTTCCACCAGAGGACATGTAGATGCTAAGCTAGGGTAGATCTTCATGGTTGGCGGCATTGTAATGAAGGAGTGGATTTTGCTTAGTGGGAATATTGTCATCATAGTACTTTGTTGTGAAGTTTTACACCTCCTCGTTAAGTTATGCCTCGGCTATGGATGCGTCAATCTTGTTTTTGTTGCCCCATTTTTCACGAAGCTTCTTCATCTCTCTCTCAGGCGGGTACTGCTAACAGAACTGCACATGCCCCCCCTTTTTTGCCTCTTCGCTAAGATGCAAGATCATATGTTGCATTGGAATAAACCAGCCTGGCGGAAGGATCTTCTCTAGCTTGCAAAGCAACTCGAGCGCCTGTTTATCTAGCTTCTCAACCACTTCACGGTCTAATTCTTTAGCACAAAGCTGGCGGAAGAAATAACTTAGCTCCGCTAGCACTCTCCATGTTTTTTTGTTGACATAGCCTCGTATCATCACCGGCATTATCCGCTCCAGCCATACGTGATAGTCATGACTCTTGAGCCCTTGTACTCGCAACGTTTCCATATTCACACCCCTTTGACAGTTTGCCGCGTAGACGTCAATGAAGAACAAGCTGTCGAGGAACCACTGGAATATTTCCCTCATGTCTACCTTTGAAGAGCAGAATGGGGCCGGTGGCTTATACCACCCTTTGCATTTGACGCCAGGACGCTTCATATCTTGATCTATCCTATCACACCATTTTTGTTGATCGAGTCTAGCCTTAACATTATCCTTCGACTTTTTAGTGTCCATTATTGTGCTCCAAAGGGACTCGATGATATTCTTTTCAGTGTGCATTACATCAATGTTATGCAGTAGTTCGAGATCCTAAAAGTACAGGAGCTTCCACAAGCATGGAATATGAGTCCAGTTGTGTGTCTTGTCATACCCCTCAAAACCAGTCCCATTGGCATTGGGCTTGTGAGCATCTAACTCCGCCTTGATTTTAATACCGGTCATCGCACGTGGTTTTGGAGCATGGACAACTCGGCCTCCCCTTCGTGTCTATCCGGAATTCATGATCCGCATCAAGGAACTGTCGATGTTCATTGAAGCAAGAATACTTGCCACCCTTTTGTAGCCAAAAGAAAGTCACGGCCTGCCGGCACTCTGGGCAAGGCCACTTCCCATGTGTACACCAGCCGCAGAACAAAGCACGTGCTGGTAGGTCATGCAGGGATGTGTGGCACCAAACATACATAGGGAAGTGCGTCTTTGTTACTGCGTCGTATGTTCGCACCCCATCGTTCCAGGCAATAAGCAAGTCATCAACCATCAGTTCCAGGTACACGCTCATATTCTTCCCCGGGGTATTTCGGTCCTGGTATTAACATAGACACAAACATGTTCTTTCATCGCATGCAGACGGAGGGGGGGGAGGGGAGATTCATGGGAATTACAAACATGGCCAACAGCTGTATGTCACAGATGACATACCATATGGATTGAACCCATCGGTTGATATCACAATCGCAACACTCCGAGGGTTGCCCGCTTTCGTTGGATATTTTGTGACGAATTTCTTCCATGCGCTACCATCCACTGGATGTATCATCTTCTCTTCGCTCTCCCTCTTGCCAAGTAGGAGCCATCTCATCTATTGGGCAGATTCCTCGGTTATAAAGAGCCTTTGGATCCTTGGTCGGAATGGAAGGTACCCTAGGATCTTTTGGGCTACTCCAGTCTGCCTCTTCTGACCATTACCAGCATCGACCTCGAAATACCTAGAGGATTTGCACTTGACACAGTACTTTGCTTCCGCATGCTCTTTTCTAAATAAAGTACATCCCTTTGGACAGCAGTGTATCTGCTCATATGGCATCTTAAGTGCACGGGATCTTCAAAGACTCGTACATGTTTTTGTCAGTAGGTGATTCGCTGGTAGAAGGCTTCCAACGATGGTCAGAAGATTGTCGAATCCATCTCTACACATGTTCCAGTCGCATTTAAAGGCCATCAGGCGTGCAATGGCATCTAGTTGAGTAACCTCAGTAAGCTCGTGCAGGGGTTTCTGTGCCACAAATAGAGCTTCGTAGAACAACTTTGTGCTTTGCTCCCCCTCCTCCTGTGTCTCCTGTATAGCTGGATTCTCAGGCGCATGTGCATTACGGAAGTCCTCTAAGCAGTCAGCAATCCCAGTGTCAAATTCTCCCATGCCATGACTCCCACCAGCCCCATCGGTCCTCGAACGCTTTGATTTTGTCTCACCATGGAAATCCCAAGTGTGGTAGAATGGTGTGAAACCGTACTTGACCAGGTGTTTACTAACTATCTCCATTGTTTGTTGTTTCTTGTTACCGCAGTCACGGCACAGGCACCAAGCAATATCATATCTCTTCTTATCAAATGCTGATTCTATGAACTGCTTGGTCTTCTCTATCCATTCCCCGGTCATTTCCCCCTGGCGGGATCGCCCCATGTACATCCACTCACGATTGTCCATCCTTTAGTAGGTGCCAAAATAGATATACAATAGTGCATTTAATTAACCATACGAGTTTAAAAAAATCAGTTTTTACGCCATGTATCCACCTATGGATCTACTAGGAATCCTAATCCCACCCGAGGATGTGCAGATTGGATACGTTCTCCATGCTCTAACCCGATCAAATACAGAATTTCAACAACACCTCCCCGCTGTTCTCCAGATACACGTCTCGGCAAATAGCCGAGAGGATGTGCATCCGGAGAACAATGGGAGGCACTGCCGAAATCCTATCTCGGAACGGAGCAGAGCATGGAAAACGTACCCAATCTACACATCCTCCAACTGTCCAAAAAATGTGGACAATCCAAAAGAATTATGGTTATAAATATGCAATTTAATGTATATTTATTTGTGTAACCCTTTCGAACGGGAGACGCCTAGGTTTCGCGACTGACTTGGTTATATAGACAAGAAAATAAACCCTAGGCACATTTGAGAGAGATGAAATTTTCTTATCCTCGAAGCATGATCGATCAGCGACGTTCTAGCAAACTCGACGCAATCTGCAGAAGGAGTAACAATTCTATTAATACAAATCTAATTACCAATGCAACATTTCTTTTTCTACAAATCTATTACTAATTCAACTTCTATAAATCAATTTCTACACAGCCCTATTTCTATAAATCTCATTTCCACACAAACCCTATTTCTACAAATCATATTTCTAAAAAAACCTAATTACCTAGAGGCTATACTGCCGTGGAGGTGGCCCGGTCGGAGAGATGGATGGCGGCTGGGGAGAACGCGGTCGAAATTGAGGCCGGCCAGAGTCGAGCTAGCACGGGGGCAAGCACCAGGGCAACGGGGCAGGGCAAGCCCTGGCCAGCAGGAGGTGGGTCAAGCCATGCCTCCCTGCGAGGCGACGGGCACAGGGGCAAGCACCAGGGTGGCAGGGATTTGCGGGAGATGGCAGGGCAGCGAGGCGGCGGGGCTCTGCGGTCAGTGGGGTGGCGGGGCAGCAGGGATCTGCGAGGCGGAGGGCAGCATGGATCTGCGAGGCGGCGGGGCTCTGTGGGGCGGCAGGGTGGCGGGGATATGCGTGGAGGCGGGGGAGATGGCCGACGGGGGGCAAGGTGGCAGCGGGGGGCGAGCTAGCGGCGGCACAAGGGACAAGCCAGCCGATGGTTGGTTTGGATGAAAAATGACTAAGGACTCGGACGAGTCGACCTAATTGTAGCGAAACGGGCTTTGCCGAGTGCTAAATTTTGGCCACTTGGCAAAGAGGGCTTTGTCGAGTGTTTTGCTGGCGGCACTCGACAAAGATGGGTTTTTTTCTAAAAGTTTATTTATTTCTTATCTCCTTTAATACAACATAATGTTTTGTTACTTTTCTTTTATTTATTTCTTTGCCTAGTGGGTCATGCCCTCCGATGCGAGGTTTGCAGCGAAACGGTCTACCCTCGCACGGTCTACCCCTTCTTAGCAACGCGTTCCACACACCCGCTTCACGCTAGCTCTCTGGGAATCAACACACATGCGATAGAAGAACACCTACGCAACGCGTTCCACACACCCGTCCCGCGTGCTAGCTCTCCGGGAATCCATAGGACTCTCCACTGTCTCCCGCCGATTCCGCTGGAATCGGTCCGGATTTGAACTACGTGTCAACTTTTCCTTGCTCCTGATTTTCTGGAAAAATCATTTTTAGCTCCAGAACATGTCATTTTATGTGCCGATCTTTTTCGGTTTCATGCGTTTTCGAGCAAGTGCACCGCCACACTCGCCGCGGCGAAATGGGACATCCGGTGGGTCCCATTTTAAGCACAAATAATTCAAAAAAAAGTGAGACCTTCACGAGGCATCATTTTATCTGACCTAGTTGCGAGAAAAAAAAATTCAAAGTTGGAATACGGCAGTTATTCCGGAAAATCATTCACGAAACAAGCTATCACCTACGGAGTTCTATGGCTTTTAGGACAAACAGGCTAGCTAATGGCCAACGGGCAGGCATAGTTTGCTGGAACGAGGCCATGTTGTGCACATGCGTGTGCCCTGGGACGGGAATCAACACTGTTTGTGGGGTTTTCCCATCGTGGCCACGGAAAACCCATTTTCCATTTTCCGAGTGCCGAAACGGGTTTTTTTGTGAAGCAGGTACAGGGAGCGCAAACTAGGGTTGAGGGAAACCCGTGCACAATGATAGAAGAACACCTACGCAATGCATTCCACACACCCACCCCACACTTTAGCTCTCCGGGAATCCATAGGATCCTCCGCCGTCTCCTGCCGAGTCCGCTGGAATCGAGCCAGATTTGAACTACGCGTCAACTTTTCCTTGCTCCTGATTTTCTGGAAAAATCATTTTTAGCTCCAGAACGTGTCATTTTATCTGCTGATCTTTTTCGGTGTCGCGTCTCTCCGAATAGGTACACTGCAGCAAAACGGGACGTCTGGTGGGTCCCATTTTGAGCACAACTAATTCAAAAAAATATCAAAAAAAGTGAGACCTTAGTGAGGCGTCATTTTATGCGGCCAAGTTGCGAGAAAAAAATTCAAAGTTGGAATACGGCAGTTATTCTAGAAAAGTGTTCACAAAATGAGCTATCACCTAGAAACGGGCTAGGTTTGACCTAAGAATAACTGCCGCAGCGAAACGGGACGTCCGGTGGGTCCTATTTTGAGCACAACTAATTCAAAAAAATCAGAAAATGTGAGACCTTCGCAAGGCGTCATTTTGTGTGACCCAATTGCTAGAAAAAAAATTCAAAGTTGGAATACGGAAGTTATTCCGAAAAAACATTCATGAAAAGAGCTATCACCTACGAAGTTCTATGGCTTTTAGGTCAAACGGGATAGGTTATGGCCAATAGGCATGCATAGTTTGCCGGAACGAGGCCATATTATGCACATTCGTGTGCCCTGGGATGTGAAGCAACGCTGTTTGCGGGGTTTTACCATCTTGGCCACGAAAAACCCGTTTTCCATTTTTCGAGTGCTGAAACGGGTTTTTTTTGTGAAGCAGGTATAGGGGGCGCAAACTAGGGTTGAGGGAAACCCATGCACAATGATAGAAGAACACTTATGCAACGCGTTCCACACACCCACCCCACGCGCTATCTCTTTAGGACCCACCGATTCCGCTGGAATCGGGTCGAATTTGAACTACGCGTCAACTTTTCCCTGTTCCTGATTTTCTGTAAAAATCATTTTTAGCTTCAAAATGTGTCATTCTATGTGCACATCTTTTTCGGTTTCGCGCGTCTCTGAACAGGTGCACCACCGTGCTCGCACTACACCACAGCACAAGATTCTCAACAGAAAAGTTGGTTGGGAAAGCCGCTTTCACCAACAGAAAGTCGGTCGGGGATCAGTATTGCCGACCGACACTGTTGGTCACTGTAAGTCCGGTCGGCAAAGGTCTTTCCCGACCAACATATATTTGCCAACCGGCGGTCTGACAGTACTGGAAAATCTTTCTCGACCGACATTTGCTTTCCCGACCGTTATTACATTCCCAACCGACTTGTTTTCCCGACCTACTATCCGTCAACATACACTTTTGCCGACCAACTGTTCGTTGGCCCAACCGTGAACTATGTTTTGCCCACCAACTTTCCCACTAGTTTTAGTATTCAGGTATGTATATTTAAAACAATTAAAACCAAAAAGAAGATTCAGCGCGTACTACTAAATCCAAAATAAGAAGGAAACCAACGCCTGCCCCCATCGATAATAAGAGGAACCGACGCCTTCCCCTGTGATTATTGTGCCTCGGCGAGAGTTTCTCGCCCGCACGCGCGTTGAATCGGAACGAGTTCTGCGCATCGCGAGCAAAGGCCGCCCTGATTTAATTTAAGCCATTGTGTGAGCGCCAGCAGCAGGAAACATGAATCAAAGCTGAAACTATATGTATAAAAATGTTTTTTCCCAGAATCAAGGTAGGGCGGGGAGGTTTCTGACCAGGCGCTTCTGCACTAGGTCGCTGTGTCGCCCCTAGTTGAGCTCGAAAAAACGGATCGGAGATTGGCCTCGGACGAACGCGGCGGGCGGCGACAGGATGTGGACGACGAAGCCTCACGGGATGCTCACTCATCGCCGCCTACCGGAGAGAGACTCGAGGACGAGCGGGAGAGGCGACGGCAGCCTCACCGGCCGATGAGCACGTGGCGGCGGAGGGAGCGCGTGATTGTGGCGGCGGAGCGAGCGAGTATGGTGGAAGATTTGGGGGCGGTCTTTGCCACTAGGTTTAGAGCCGAACGAAAATAAAAGAGGGAAATTTTGGTGGGCTGGGCCATTTTGGCGCTAAGTTTTCATTTTGGCGCTAAGGTTTTCGGTTTTCCCGCGAGCCGGCCCATTGCCTGCCAGTTGTTGGTCGGTATTACTTTACCGACCGATGGTTCGATGTCCATACCAAGAATCTCGACCGACTGTTGGACAACATGAATTTCCGACCGACCGCCTGTTGTTGTGTTTTTTCTTTCCCGACCAACAGTTGGTTGCCAGTTTTTCCGACCAACAATCTCTCGCCATTAATGACTATTACCGACCAACATCAGTTGGGAATTCAGTACTGTGGTGTAGTGTCGCCGCGGTAAAACGGGACATCCGCTGGGTCCCATTTTGAGCAAAACTAATTCAAAAAATATCAGAAAAATGTGAGACCTTCGCGAGGCATCATTTTATGTGACCAAGTTGTGAGAAAAAAATTCAAAGTTGGAATACGGCTGTTATACCCGAAAAACATTCATGGAATGAGCTATCACCAACGGAGTTCTATGGCTTTTAGGTCAAACGGGCTAGGTTATGGCCAACGGGCATGCATAGTTTGCTAAAACGAGGCCATATTGTGCATATGCATGTGTCCTGGGATGGGAATCAACGCTGTTTGCGTGGTTTTTACCATCGTTGCCGTGGAATATCTGTTTTCCATTTTATGAGTATCGAAATGGGTTTTTTTTGTGTGAAGTAGGTACAGGGGGCGCAAACTAGGGTTGAGAGAAACCCATGCATAACGATAGAAGAACTCCTACACAATGCATTCCACACACCCGCCCCGCGTGCTAGCTCTCCAGGAATCCAAAAGATCCTCCACCATCTCCCGCCGATTTCGCTGGAATCGGGCCGGATTTGAACCGCGCGTCAACTTATTCTTGCTCCTGATTTTCTAGAAAAATCATTTTTAGCTCCGAAAAGCATCATTTTATTTGCCTATCTTTTTTTGTTTCACGTGTCTCCGATCAGGTGCACCGCCGCTCTCGCCGCGGCGAAACAGGACGTCCAGTGGGTCCCATTTTGAGCCCCACTAATTAAAAAAATTAGAAATATGTGAGACCTTCGCGAGGCATCATTTAA
Source organism: Lolium multiflorum (assembly GCA_030979885.1). Classification (NCBI taxonomy): domain Eukaryota; kingdom Viridiplantae; phylum Streptophyta; class Magnoliopsida; order Poales; family Poaceae; genus Lolium; species Lolium multiflorum. The sequence continues at coordinate 5,160,825 of CM061752.1, forward strand.
TGTGACCCAGTTGCGAGAAAAACATTCAAAGTTGGAATATGGCAGTTATTCTAGAATAACATTCACGAAATGAGCTATCACCTACAGAGTTCTATGGCTTTTAGGTCAAACGGGCTAGGTTAAGGTCAACGGGCATGCATAGTTTGCCGGAACGAGGCCATATTGTGCGTATGCGAGTGCCCTCGGATGGGAATCAACTCTGTTTGTGGGGTTTTACCATCGTGGCCGCGGAAAACACGTTTTCCATTTTCTGAGTCCTGAAACGGGGTTTTTTGTGAAGTAGGTACAGGGGTGCAAACTAGGGTTGAGGGAAACCCATGCATAACGATAGAAGAACACCTATGCAACGCATTCCACACACCCTCCCAACGCGCTAGCTCTCCCGGAATCCATAGGATCCTCCGCCGTTTCCCGCCGATTCTACTAGAATCGGGCCGGATTTGAACCACGCGACAACATTTCCTTGGACCTGATTTTCTAGAAAAATCATTTTTAGCTCCGAAACGTGTCATTTTATGTGTCCATCCTTTTTGGTTTCACCCGTCTCCAAACAGGTGCACCGCCGTGCTCGCCGCGGTGAAATGGGACATCCGGTGGGTCCTATTTTGAGCACAACTAATTCAAAAAAATCAGAAAAATGTGAGACCTTTGCGAGGCGTCATTTTATGTGACCCAATTGCAAGAAAAAAATTCAAAATTGGAATACGACAGTTATTCCGAAAAAACATTCATGAGATGAGCTATCACCTACGGATTTCTATGGCTTTTAGGTCAAACGGGATAGGTTATGGCCAACAGGCATGCATAGTTTGCCGGAACGAGGCCATATTGTGCACATTCGTGTGCCTTGGGATGTGAAGAAACGCTGTTTGCGGGGTTTTACCATCTTGGCCACGAAAAACCCGTTTTCCATTTTTCGAGTGATGAAACGGGTTTTTTTTGTGAAGAAGGTACAGGGGCGCAAACTAGGGTTGAGGGAAACCCATGCACAATGATAGAAGAACACTTATGCAACGCGTTCCACACACAAACCCCACGCGCTAGCTCTTCAGGACCCACCGATTCCGCTGGAATCGGGTCGGATTTGAACTACGCGTCAACTTTTCCCTGTTCCTGAATTTTCTGTAAAAATCATTTTTAGCTTCAAAATGTGTCATTCTATGTGCACATCTTTTTCGGTTTCGCGTGTCTCTGAACAGGTGCACCACCGTGCTCGCACTACACCATAGCACAAGATTCTCAACAGACAAGTTGGTTGGGAAGCCGCTTTCACCAACAGAAAGTCGGTCGGGGATCAGTATTGCCGACCGACATTGTTGGTCACTGTAAGTCCGGTCGGCAAAGGTCTTTCCCGACCAACATATATTTGCCAACCGGCGGTCTGACAGTACTGGAAAATCTTTCCCGACCGACATTTGCTTTCCCGACCGTTATTACATTCCCAAACGACTTGTTTTCCCGAACTACTATCCGACAACATACACTTTTGCCGACCAACTGTTCGTTGGCCCAACCGTGAACTATGTTTTGCCCACCAACTTTCCCACTAGTTTCAGTATTCAGGTATGTATATTTAAAACAATTAAAACCAAAAAGAAGATTCAGCGCGTACTACTAAATCCAAAATAAGAAGGAAACCAACGCCTGCCCCCATCGATAATAGGAGGAACCGACGCCTTCCCCTGTGATTATTGTGCCTCGGCGACAGTTTCTCGCCCGCACGCGCGTTGAATCGGAACGAGTTCTGCGCATCGCGAGCAAAGGCCGCCCTGATTTAATTTAAGCCATTGTGCGAGCGCCAGCAGCAGGAAACACGAATCGAAGCTGAAACTATATGTATAAAAATGTTTTTCCCAGAATCAAGGTAGGGCGGGGAGGTTTCTCACCAGGCGCTTCTGCACTAGGTCGCTGTGTCGCCCCTAGTTGAGCTCGAAAAAATGGATCGGAGATTGGCCTCAGACGAACGCGGCGGGCGGCGACAGGATGTGGACGACGAAGCCTCACGGGATGCTCACTCGTCGCCGCCTACCGGAGAGAGACTCGAGGACGAGCGGGAGAGGCGACGGCAGCCTCGCCGGCCGATGAGCACGTGGCGGCGGAGGGAGCGCGTGATTGTGGCGGCGGAGCGAGCGAGTATGGTGGCAGATTTGGGGGTGGTCTTTGCCACTAGGTTTAGAGACGAACGAAAATAAAAGAGGGAAATTTTGGTGGGCTGGGCCATTTTGGCGCTAAGGTTTCATTTTGGCACTAAGGTTTTCTGTTTTCCCGCGAGCCGGCCCATTGCCTACCAGTTGTTGGTCGGTATTACTTTACCGACCGATGGTTCGATGTCCATACCAAGAATCCCGACCGACTGTTGGACAACATGAATTTCTGACCGACCGCCTGTTGTTGTGTTTTTTCTTTCCCGACCAACTGTTGGTTGCCAGTTTTTCCGACCAACAATCTCTCGCCATTAATGACTATTACCGACCAACATCAATTGGGAATTCAGTACTGTGGTGTAGTGTCACCGCGGTAAAACGGGACATCCGCTGGGTCCCATATTGAGCAAAACTAATTCAAAAAATATCAGAAAAATGTGAGACCTTCGCGAGGCATCATTTTATGTGACCCAGTTGTGAGAAAAAAATTCAAAGTTGGAATACGACTGTTATACCGGAAAAACATTCATGAAATGAGCTATCACCTACGGAGTTCTATGGCTTTTAGGTCAAACAGGCTAGGTTATGGCCAACGGGCATGCATAGTTTGCTAAAACGAGGCCATATTGTGCATATGCATGTGCCATGGGATGGGAATCAACACTGTTTGCAGGGTTTTTACCATCGTTGCCGTGGAAAATCTGTTTTCAATTTTCTGAGTATCGAAATGGGTTTTTTTGTGAAGTAGGTACAGGGGGCCCAAACTAGGGTTGAGAGAAACCCATGCATAACGATAGAAGAACTCCTACACAATGCATTCCACACACCCTCCCCGCGTGCTAGCTCTCCAGGAATCCAAAAGATCCTCCACCATCTCCCGCCGATTTCGCTGGAATCGGGCCAGATTTGAACCACGCGTCAACTTATTCTTGCTCCTAATTTTCTAGAAAAATCATTTTTAGCTCCGGAACGCGTCATTTTATTTGCCTATCTTTTTTTGTTTCACGTGTCTCCGATCAGGTGCACTGCCGCTCTCGCCGCGGCGAAACAGGACGTCCGGTGGGTCCCATTTTGAGCCCCACTAATATAAAAAAATCAGAAATATGTGAGACCTTCGCGAGGCGTCATTTAATGTGACCCAGTTGCGAGAAAAACATTCAAAGTTGGAATATGGCAGTTATTCTAGAATAACATTCACGAAATGGGATATCACCTACGGAGTTCTATGGCTTTTAGGTCAAACGGGCTTGGTTATGGCCAACGGGCTTGCATAGTTTGCCAGAACGAGGCCATATTGTGCATATGCATGTGCCCTGGGATGGGAATCAACGCTGTTTGTGGGGTTTTTACCATTGTGGCCGCGGAAAACCCGTTTTCCATTTTCCGAGTGCTGAAACGGGGTTTTTTGTGAAGTAGGTACAGGGGTGCAAACTATGTTTGAGGGAAACCCATGCATAGCGATAGAAGAACACCTACGCAATGCATTCCACACACCCGCCCCGCGCGCTAGCTCTCCAGGATTCCATAGGATCCTCCGCCGTTTCCCGCCGATTCCGCTGGAATCAGGCCGGATTTGGACCACGCATCAACTTTTCCTTGGACCTGATTTTCTATAAAAATCATTTTTAGCTCTGGAACATGTCATTTTATGTGTCCATCCTTTTTGGTTTCACGCGTCTCCGAACAGGTGCACCGCCGTGCTCGCCGCGGTGAAACGGGACGTCCGGTGGGTCCTATTTTGAGCACAACTAATTCAAAAAAATCAGAAAAATGTGAGACCTTCGCGAGGCGTCGTTTTATGTGACCCAATTGCAAGAAAAAATTCAAAGTTGGAATACGGCAGTTATTCCTGAAAAACATTCATGAAATGAGCTATCACCTACGGAGTTCTGTGGCTTTTAGGTCAAACGGGCTAGGTTATGGCCAACGGGCATGCATAGTTTGCGAGAACGAGGCCATATTGTGCATATGCGAGTGCCCTCGGATGGAAATCAACGCTGTTTGCGGGGTTTTACCATCGTGGTCACGGAAAACACATTTTCCATTTACTGAGTGCCGAAACGGGGTTTTTTTGTGTGTGAAGCAGGTATAGGGCGCAAACTAGGGTTGAGGGAAGCCCATGCATAATGATGGAAGAACACCTACGCAATGCATTCCACACACCCGCCCCTGCGTGTCACACCCCAACTTTTGCAACCATGATTAGTTGTCCTTAGTACAAGAATCAGGGGGAACAAAAAACTTTTTTCTAAAGACTAATTAGATGAATTGCCTTGATCTGTCTGTTAAGATGAATTGCCTTGATCTGCTGATAGATGACTTGTCTTGAATTGCATGTTGAGTTTTGTCTTGAGCTACCCCTAAGAACAACACCTCAAGTGGTAAAACAAGCAACTCACCTAATAAAACACATGTGTGGCTTAGGAAAAGTTGTTTTCCTTTTTACTACATCAAACCTTCTCTACTCATGGCAACATGAGTGTGCCTACTTAGAATTCATCCTTGTGGTATAATCTAGATCAACCCATCCTTGTTTCAAAACTTGGGATCATCTACCCTTTTCTACATCCTTCTCTTGAACCCTAGTCAAAAACCCTAGACAATTCAAATTTGGCTAAATCCTAAATATATTTCCAGGTTCCATTTTGGAGCCCTGGATTAAGCTATCTCTTGCCATCTTAGGCAATGCACCTAGTCCTAGACCTACCTTATCATGAGAACCTCCCAACCATGTCTTTGCCTTAGACCAGATCATTCATATACCCACTCATCCTGGCTGATTCTGAAGCCAAGTCAACAATCTGTTTTGGCAGGCTTATATGATTCCCACTTTGGCAGTTGCTCTCTAAGCACCCAAAACTGTTATTGGTAACCTCAATGCATGGATCTCATCTATGCATCACCATCTGCAACTTCCACGTATTGCATGTCCCATTCTACTCTAGCAACTCTTATACTCCCTTGATCTTGTACCCTATCCAATGTTTAACCTCAAGATCACTTCCTTCACTTTTACCTCTTGTTTTTATTCAAGTTAAATTTTCACAAAACTAAGAGTGGGAATGATGGGTACATTTTGTAGCCACCATCTACCATTGAGAACACTCCTCCCTAAATTAGTTTTCTTTCTCAAAAACCCTATTGTTTTTCCTTCTCTAGTTTTGATCACAAAACTAGATCTTTTAGTTTTATTAAATCTTTTCAAGATATTTCTTCAAAGAAAACAAATAACTGAAATGGGTTTTGTTTTTCATCCCATTTCTACCAAGTACTGATTTCTAAAACATTACTTTCTATTTTGCTTTCCTACAACAAAAGGCTGTTTATGGTACTTACACCATTTCTTGTTTTTCTCTTGTTTATTTAAAATTGAGAAAAACTCTACCTTACTTGATAAAGTAAGTAGAACATTTTGAATCCTATATTTTATCTGACCTCTCTCAACTTTATTCAAGGTCCACTTCAATTAAATTCCTTCCCATTTGTCCCTAGACAATTGAGGTGTTTCAAATACTTTTCCAATGAATTCAATTTCAAATGGCAACACTTGCACATCTTATGCACATCTCTGATCTACCACATTGTATTCCCCCCATCCTCCAATTCTTGATCAAATGGATGATCATTTGATACTTTCAAATGGGCTCCCTTCAACTAACCCTAGACTTAGGGAGTAATTCAAACCACTCCCAATTGACCTCTTATTTGAAGAACAACTTATATTTCATCATACCCATCTCACTCCTCAATTCTTTTCCATCATCACCTGGACCTCATGAATTGATGATTCATGTCACCATATTCATCCTTGTGAGTATATGGTTACTTCACTCACCATCTCTCTTAGCCTTGCACTATCATTGTCTAAACCACCATCACCACCATCATCTCTTGGCCAAATTTATAATTTGATCAAAGTGCTTTATTCTTCAACATTGGCACCAATGTTTATTATCACCTCTCTCCCCAATTTGAAGACATCATATATCCACTTTTAGCTAACCATCCCAATACTCAACCTTGGTCGACATGCATAAAGTGGCATTTGCACTTTGCTTGTCCACTTGTAAATGTCAAGAAGTAGCTGGCCATACCTAGCTCTTGACATGCATGAGCTGAATTTCTTCATCTCTATCATTCCTCCTCACTTCCTTTTTCCACAAGCCTTGCCTCCCACCTAACCCAATCATTAAATGGACAGCCACCCACCTTATCCAATCAATGAGGAGGCAGCCAACCAACCATCCCTCTATAAAAAGGGCTTGGCCGGCCACCTCCTCTCCTCTTGCTCTCATTTTTCCACTCTCCACTCTCTCATCCACCTTATCCACTCCCTCATATCCTTCTCCTCCACCCCACCCACGAAATGATGCTCCTCCTAGGCTCCGTGGCCGGCCATGGCCATGGAAAGCACACCAAGATGCAGCTCCCCTCCTCCCTCAAGCTCCTCCTCTCCCTTGGTCACCATGAGGAGCATCTCCCTCTCTCTTTTCCCCTAACCCTAGATGGTTTTCTCCCCTTCTCTTTTCCTCTCTTGCAAAGATTGGATCTTGATGCAGGTGCATGTTGAGCCAAGCATGGAGAAGCTTCACCTATCCTCAGATCTGAAGTCTTTGACCAAAGTTCGTCCAAATCCATTCAGTAATTTCTGCAATCTTGCTGTTTCAGATTCTGTACGAACTTGTAAAGTCCACAAAAACTCGTGTATAGCTCTGAATCGAGTGATTCAAAGTTCCACGGGTAACCACAGAAAAGACCACAACTTGGCGCCGGTCTCATCCTCAAATTCGTTTCAAATCTTCCTTGGTAAATAAAGTTCTGAAAACATGCAGAATCATTGTTTGTTAGATCTAAATCTTTCTACAAAACATTTTTGGGCAAACTCAACTGTGGGTGAAAGCCCTCTGCCACAGCTTCATTTTTCCGTTGGTGCCACTTCAAGTGCCCACCTAAAATTCAAACGGTACATAGATGAAGTTTTGGTCAGATCTGACTTTGTTCAATTACACCAGGAGTTGGCAATGAATTTTTGAGTGAAACAAATTCCCTTAGAACCAGATTTTCAGTACCTTTCAGATGCAACTGACCTCATATTTTTAGGATTTTTCTACGATTTTTGGCATACAGATCTTGTTTTCTGTACAGTCAGATTCATGCAAATTCCTAAAATAGTAGGTTTAACCTTTTTGAGTGAATCTGATTGGGTTTGTCTTGTTTTAGTACTGGCCATCTAGGAAAAATATTGTTAGTCTCTGTTCATGCATATTTGTTACTGTTAGTAATATGTGTGTGTCACATGATTTGTTGAACCAAAACTTGTTGTGTAATTGAAATCTTTGACCACCTCTTTGTTTATAAAAATGGTCAACCCATGTTTTATTCTTGCAAAACAAAACCTCTGCAACTTAAACTTAGTTTCAATGTTTTGTTTGAGTATTCAAAATAGTGTGGCATAATGTTTACTTCCTATTTTTTTGGGTGTAGAGTTATGTGAGCAAATTAAATTAGGGAAACTGATTTCTACTTTTCTAAAAGTGTTTGAAAATAAAATATGAATGATTTTGATGCCAAACCAATGCACTTGTCTTCTTTGTGGTGTTATCTACCAGGGGATATTTAACTTATGCCTTGGTGATAGCCAAGAGAGACAATTGTTAATTGGTGATGGTCTTTTGTCTTTTGGTAAGTGAGAAAAATGGGTTTTCTTTTAATTGCTTTGTAGTGACTTTAAGTCCTTAGTATGTTAGCCCTTAGTTGAATGGTTAATTTCTGATTGTTGCATGTTTGTTTGTTGGTGCAATGTGTTGATTGTGTTCCTTTTATATTTTCCGGCGATAGATGCGAACAATTCCGGAGAAGAAGAAGGAGTGGTTCGGACGAGGATTTTATTTATATTGTTGGAATTCTTATTTGAAGATCTTTGAAGAAGTCCAGGGACAAATAAGCCAACCAAGGCAAGCCATCTATTGATCTCTGAATATTGTGTTTCATATTGATGTCACCTTGTGGTGACTATTGCTTCTTGATCTTGTGTGTGCTAGTCTCTTTATCTCTTGTCAATGCATGCTTTGCCTTAAGCATGATGATCTTCTTGGTCACACCTTATGCTTGTCTTAGTATTTGTTGGAATATATGATGATCATGGCTATGCCATCCTACCTTGTTGATTCACATGCTTTACTTAAGCATGTGACACCTCTTGCCAATTCACCTCTACACCCCCTTTTGGTGTAGTGGTTACAACATCATATTCTTGGTGTGCTCTCATTTTGAGATGAGTATGCCTATCCACCTTTATTAGGTCAAATATTGTGGTCACCCTTACTCCCATTAGTGTTGGTTGGACTAACACCACAAATCTGAAAGTGTTTCCCCTCTTATGTTGTCAAAATACATGCTTACCTTAAGCAAGTATGACTCTTTTGATTCCCCCTCTATCCACCCCTCATTGGCATGATGACCATCATCACGGCCATAATGGAGTGTTAGTCCCCTCATGAAACTTTAGGTTGGGAACCCCTCAAGGTTTACCTTGTTGTAAATGTTTTACTAAAACCTTGGGTGAGATTACTTTACTCAAGTGTGAGTTTTTGAAAGGAAAGGATCATGGCAAAGATGGTTGAAAAGAGGAATGTGTGTGTGTGACTTGGGTTTTTGAGAAAAACGACACACGTTTCTTTGTATTCGCCCGGAACAACTAAACCGCGCAGCCACATTACCCCAACGTGGGCACGGGGCTTAGCTCGTAGTTTGTTCTTCTTAACATGGGACACCGCACAACTATACAAGGGTAAGAGTACCCCCGAGTCCGGATTGTCGTTGGTGGAGACAATAGTATAACGGGATGCCTTCGGGGTTACCCGTCCGGAAGACACTATGGGTCTCCTGACGTGGCAGTGGAGTCACGCTCAAAGTGAGGTGAGCTGCCACGGTGCCGGGGAGGTACATACTCCATATGGTAGGATCCCGTGCTAAGACGAATAGGCGAAAGGCTATGTCCGAGTTTTTGTCATGGCATAGTTGATATGTGGGGATGATGCCCACATTATAAACTCGCGGATCTTGTGGGGAAAGTGTGCAAACTCTGTAGAGTTAAATCTATTCAAATAGCCGCGTCCGCGGTCATGGACGGTTGGAATGGCCGTTGCCGAGCTGTGTCGAGATTTGTTTTAGAATTGCTTTACAAAGAAAGTTAGGAAGTGTTTGATGTACCGGAAGGGTACGGGAAAGCTTGTGCCGACCATATGGAGATGGTCGACGAAAAGAAAACAAAAATTGGGTTACCCCCTTCCTAGTGTTTCATGTAGAGGAATTCTTCTTAATAAAGATATAGAAATGTCATAGGATATCTTTTGGAGTATCTTCTTCTACAAAGATATAGAGATGTCGTAGAACCTCCTTGAAGTGTCCCCTTCAACTGCGAAGTTGGGATGCTATATCCACAAGAGAAACTGATTCTCTTCCTCATGCTATATCCACAAGAGAAACTGATTCTCTTCCTCATGCTATATCCACAAGAGAAACTAGTCTTTCCCTCTTGTCATCTTAGCTTAGCACTTATTATCTTGCGCTATTGCAAAGTACCTTCTTGATGGTTTGTGAGTACAATTCCAATGTACTCACGGCTTTGTCCCTGGCTATTTACTTGGCCAGACTTGGAGGAAATTCGACAAATGAAGAAGGATTGGGCGACGTCTATGCGAGCTAGGAACATTCTCCCAGTCAGTTGCCTGTAGGGTGATGGCAGATGACTTGGGCTCCGCGCTGATGAAGTGTTTCCGCTACTCTGATGACTTAGTTAGGCCCTTCGAGGCTATTATGTAAAGATTGGTCATGTGACCTTATTGTAATTTTCTTGCTCCATTTTGTAATGGATGATGTAATTCTGATATCAGTTCAGTTATGTGTTCACGGCGCACTAATCATGGGATCGTGAACTGTATACATAACGGGTATTTCGGACAGCTAGTCCGGGGTCCCCACAGAGCTGGTATCAGAGCCATCCTGACTGTAGGAGACCTTAGTTAGCATGGACGTTAGGTAGGAAACAAGTACTTGGGAAAAAACTATTTACGAAACAGATTCTTTCTTTAGTCGGAAGCATAGCTTCTACTCCTCTTATTTCTTCAAAAACTTCTAAATTCTTATCTCTCCGCTTTATAAAAAGGTTTGGAAATTCTTGCTCTATTGTCTCATCCACTTCAAACCTACATGATTGGATGATGTCCCCAACCCAGACCCGGAGACTCGAACTCAAAGATGGATCAATCCCTCGGGAAGACTCATGTATCTCCAACAACAGCTATTGAAGATTGGAGGCCGACTTAGTGTGCACGTAAAGGGATAATTAGATCATGTCTTTGGTTGTCACCAAAGTCTGTCAAGGAGCTGACCTTGCTCCTCCATGGACTCGCACTTTTTGCAGTCGTTAGGGATCAAGTCCTCGGTTCTTGACTAGTAATTTTTAGGCCAGCTACAAGAAGTTGTCGATTTTGGGAGTTCCTCAACAGCTACCCCTCTGAAGACCTCACATCCCCGAGATGTTGAGAACAGAAGACTACGCAGTTTTAGCCTCTGCCCCAACATCGACGACTCAACACCAGGATGCTTCACCACCAACTTCTTCGAGAGTCCTTGTTGAAGACGATGTCAACAAGATGAAGGCGCCACCATATGTGACCAGCCCCAAACCTATAGGATGGATAGGACACACTCAATCGCTTCGATTGAGCTACCCCCACGTATTAGGTATCCCTAGATACTTAGAGTGCCATGTCTGGTGTGATAATTGCTTGTAGTTCCCTAGTGTGCGGTCTTGAGTGTCCTTTATCTGTTTGTTGTGTGTATGTTTTCCTAGTATTTCGGTCTGAAAAACACTCTTAGTATGACAACCCAGCGTAGGAAGCCTCTCTAAGACGTTTTCACCGTCATCTACCTCGCCGTTAGAATGCTAACTGCTAGTTACTGGATAAGTTAAGGAAAGGCCCTAACTCTAGCCCGTTAGCAGCTGATTTTCCACCATCGGAGAAACTAACCCAGACCCCTATCCACGCTGACTACCTTCAAGATCAGCTGAAGCAACTGTACTACGCCAACGAAGCAGAAGCCCCTACCTTCAAAAGTGATTGCACCTCTGCGAGAAGCCTTACTAACTTGGTCTAACCTTGGAGTAATCGTGCTAACCTCGAGGATATCTTCTTGGAAACACCCGCTAACACACCATCTAACAAGCTGAGAGAACAATAGCGTCAAAGCCAAGCAACATCACATGGTTCATCTGGTCCTCATCAAGTGAAGCTCATGAAGATACCTCAAGACTCAAGATTAGGTGTAATTTACCCGCGCACCTCTTAGCTGGTAGAAGTCAGCACCGACCCACAAACTAAAGATTGTCTTCGACGACCTTTGTTGCTGCTTCATATGGAAACCAACTAGGCGTTTCATCGACTTACTAACTCACCGTGCGTCCTATGGTTTAGTAAACACCGTGAGTGCCTCTTAAAGCCGTGGTCTACACGCCCCCCCTGAAGATTCTTCAACTGAATACGGAAGATCGATGACTTCTTCAGAAGCCCCAGACAGGACCACAAGGTAGAAGCTCTGAGTTTTTCCGGAAGCCCGATGAAAAATATTAAGGGTGGTCTTCCACTAAAAATTGGAGCAAAACAAAAATTCAACCTTTCTAAAACACCGTTGGAAACATGGGATGCGTTAACTCCCCTTTGAAGCTGTGGACTGTACATCGCCCCCCCCCCCCTGAAGGTGTTTCAACTCAAGACAGGAGATCAATGACTTCCTCCAAAAAGCGCCCGACAAGACCTGTGGCCGAAGCTTAGAGTTTTCAACCCCCCCCCCCCACCCCCGATGAACAATTTTAAGGGTGGAAGACTTCGCCTTCCACTAAAATTTTAAGTTAACTCTAAAAAGCTTTCAACCCTGCTAAAGCACCGTTGGAGTGCACTAACCCTCCCAGAGTTGTGAACCCCCTCTAAGAATCGTTAAGAAACTACATATCCAACACCTTCTTGGAGTAGTCAACCTCTTCACGAAGCTTGCTCTCGGCCAGAATCTACCGTGTCTCTCAGAAGCTGAAGTTGCAACCCTCTCAACAACGGCACATCTACAGAAGAATGGAGTCTAACTTTAGTTAAACTATACAACCCCTCTAGTCCTATGCTTAGTAATCTCGGGATGAGATTATTTTAAGGGTGGAAGATCTGTCACACCCCAACTTTTGCAACCATGATTAGTTGTCCTTAGTACAAGAATCAGGGGGAACAAAAAACTTTTTTCTAAAGACTAATTAGATGAATTGCCTTGATCTGTCTGTTAAGATGAATTCCCTTGATCTGCTGATAGATGAATTGTCTTGAATTGCTTGTTGAGTTTTGTCTTGAGCTACCCCTAAGAACAACACCTCAAGTGGTAAAACAAGCAACTCACCTAATAAAACACATGTGTGGCTTAGGAAAAGTTGTTTTCCTTTTTACTACATCAAACCTTCTCTACTCATGGCAACATGAGTGTGCCTACTTAGAATTCATCCTTGTGGTATAATCTAGATCAACCCATCCTTGTTTCAAAACTTGGGATCATCTACCCTTTTCTACATCCTTCTCTTGAACCCTAGTCAAAAACCCTAGACAATTCAAATTTGGCTAAATCCAAAATCTATTTCCAGGTTCCATTTTGGAGCCCCTGGATTAAGCTATCTCTTGCCATCTTAGGCAATGCACCTGGTCCTAGACCTACCTTATCATGAGAACCTCCCAACCATGTCTTTGACTTAGACCAGATCATTCATATACCCACTCATCCTGGCTGATTCTGAAGCCAAGTCAACAATCTGTTTTGGCAGGCTTATATGATTCCCACTTTGGCAGTTGCTCTCTAAGCACCCACAACTGTTATTGGTAACCTCAATGCATGGATCTCATCTATGCATCACCATCTGCAACTTCCACGTCTTGCATGTCCCATTCTACTCTAGCAACTGTTATACTCCCTTGATCTTGTACCCTATCCAATGTTTAACATCAAGATCACTTCCTTCACTTTTACCTCTTGTTTTTATTCAAGTTAAATTTTCACAAAACTAAGAGTGGGAATGATGGGTACATTTTGTAGCCACCATCTACCCTTGAGAACACTCCTCCCTAAATTAGTTTTCTTTCTCAAAAACCCTATTGTTTTTCCTTCTCTAGTTTTGATCACAAAACTAGATCTTTTAGTTTTATTAAATCTTTTCAAGATATTTCTTCAAAGAAAACAAATAACTGAAATGGGTTTTGTTTTTCATCCCATTTCTACCAAGTACTGATTTCTAAAACATTACTTTCTATTTTGCTTTCCTACAACAAAAGGCTGTTTATGGTACTTACACCATTTCTTGTTTTTCTCTTGTTTATTTAAAATTGAGAAAAACTCTACCTTACTTGATAAAGTAAGTAGAACATTTTGAATCCTATATTCTACCTGACCTCTCTCAACTTTATTCAAGGTCCACTTCAATTAAATTCCTTCCCATTTGTCCCTAGACAATTGAGGTGTTTCAAATACTTTTCCAATGAATTCAATTTCAAATGGCAACACTTGCACATCTTATGCACATCTCTGATCTACCACATTGTATTCCCTCCATCCTCCAATTCTTGATCAAATGGATGATCATTTGATACTTTCAAATGGACTCCCTTCAACTAACCCTAGACTTAGGGAGTAATTCAAACCACTCCCAATTGACCTCTTATTTGAAGAACAACTTATATTTCATCATACCCATCTCACTCCTCCATTCTTTTCCATCATCACCTGGACCTCATGAATTGATGATTCATGTCACCATATTCATCCTTGTGAGTATATGGTTACTTCACTCACCATCTCTCTTAGCCTTGCTCTATCATTGTCTAAACCACCATCACCACCATCATCTCTTGGCCAAATTGATAATTTGATCAAGGTGCTTTATTCTTCAACATTGGCACCAATGTTTATTATCACCTCTCTCCCCAATTTGAAGACATCATCAAGCCACTTTTAGCTAACCATCCCAATACTCAACCTTGGTCGACATGCATAAAGTGGCATTTGCACTTTGCTTGTCCACTTGTAAATGTCAAGAAGTAGCCGACCATACCTAGCTCTTGACATGCATGAGCTGAATTTCTTCATCTCTATCATTCCTCCTCACTTCCTTCTTCCACAAGCCTTGTCTCCCACCTAACTCAATCATTAAATGGGCAGCCACCCACCTTAGCCAATCAATGAGGAGGCAGCCAACCCACCATCCCTCTATAAAAAGGGCTTGGCCGGCCACCTCCTCTCCTCTTGCTCTCATTTTTCCACTCTCCACTCTCTCATCCACCTTATCCACTCCCTCATATCCTTCTCCTCCACCCCACCCACGAAATGCTGCTCCTCCTAGGCTCCGTGGCCGGCCATGGCCATGGAAAGCACACCAAGATGCAGCTCCCCTCCTCCCTCAAGCTCCTCCTCTCCCTTGGTCACCATGAGGAGCATCTCCCTCTCTCTTTTCCCCTAACCCTAGATGGTTTTCTCCCCTTCTCTTTTCCTCTCTTGCAAAGATTGGATCTTGATGCAGGTGCATGTTGAGCCAAGCATGGAGAAGCTTCACCTATCCTCAGATCTGAAGTCTTTGACCAAAGTTCGTCCAAATCCATTCAGTAATTTCTGCAATCTTGCTGTTTCAGATTCTTTACGAACTTGTAAAGTCCACAAAAACTCGTGTATAGCTCCGAATCGAGTGATTCAAAGTTCCACGGGTAACCACAGAAAAGATCTACAACTTGGAGCCGGTCTCATCCTCAAATTCGTTTCAAATCTTCCTTGGTAAATAAAGTTCTGAAAACATGCAGAATCACTGTTTGTTAGATCTAAATCTTTCTACAAAACATTTTTGGGCAAACTCAACTGTGGGTGAAAGCCCTCTGCCACAGCTTCATTTTTCCGTTGGTGCCACTTCAAGTGCCCACCTAAAATTGAAATGGTACACATATGAAGTTTTGGTCAGATCTGACTTTGTTCAATTACACCAGGAGTTTGGGAATGAATTTTTGAGTGAAACCAATTGCCTTAGAACCAGATTTTCAGTACCTTTCAGATGCAACTCACCTCATATTTTTAGGATTTTCTACGATTTTGGGCATACAGATCTTGTTTTCTGTACAGTCAGATTCAAGCAAATTCCTAAAATAGTAGGATTAACCTTTTTGAGTGCATCCAATTGGGTTAGTCTTGTTTTAGTACTGGCCATCTAGGAAAAATATTGTTAGTCTCTGTTCATGCATATTTGTTACTGTTAGTAATATGTGTGTGTCACATGATTTGTTGAACCAAAACTTGTTGTGTAATTGAAATCTTTGACCACCTCTTTGTTTATAAAAATGGTCAACCCATGTTTTATTCTTGCAAAATAAAACCTCTGCAACTTAAACTTAGTTTCAATGTTTTGTTTGAGTATTCAAAATAGTGTGGCATAATGTTTACTTCCTACTTTTTTGGGTGTAGTGTTATGTGAGCAAATTAAATTAGGGAAACTGATTTCTACTTTTCCAAAAGTGTTTGAAAATAAAATATGAATGATTTTGATGCCAAACCAATGCACTTGTCTTCTTTGTGGTGTTATCTACCAGGGGATATTTAACTTATGCCTTGGTGATAGCCAAGAGAGGCAATTGTTAATTGGTGATGCTCTTTTGTCTTTTGGTAAGTGAGAAAAATGGGTTTTCTTTTAATTGTTTTGTAGTGACTTTAAGTCCTTAGTATGTTAGCCCTTAGTTGAATGGTTAATTTCTGATTGTTGCATGTTTGTTTGTTGGTGCAATGTGTTGATTGTGTTCCTTTTATATTTTCCGGCGATAGATGCGAACAATTCCGGAGAAGAAGAAGTGGTTCGGACGAGGATTTTATTTATATTGTTGGAATTCTTATTTGAAGATCTTTGAAGAAGTCCAGGGACAAATAAGCCAACCAAGGCAAGCCATCTATTGATCTCTGAATATTGTGTTTCATATTGATGTCACCTTGTGGTGACTATTGCTTCTTGATCTTGTGTGTGCTAGTCTCTTTATCTCTTGTCAATGCATGCTTTGCCTTAAGCATGATGATCTTCTTGGTCACACCTTATGCTTGTCTTAGTATTTGTTGGAATATATGATGATCATGGCTATGCCATCCTACCTTGTTGATTCACATGCTTTACTTAAGCATGTGACACCTCTTGCCAATTCACCTCTACAACCCCTTTTGGTGTAGTGGTTACAACATCATATTCTTGGTGTGCTCTCATTTTGAGATGAGTATGCCTATCCACCTTTATTAGGTCAAATATTGTGGTCACCCTTACTCCCATTAGTGTTGGTTGAACTAACACCACAAATCTGAAAGTGTTTCCCCTCTTATGTTGTCAAAATACATGTTTACCTTAAGCAAGTATGACTTTTTTGATTCCCCCTCTATCCACCCCTCATTGGAATGATGACCATCATCACGGCCATAATGGAGTGTTAGTCCCCTCATGAAACTTTAGGTTGGGAACCCCTCAAGGTTTACCTTGTTGTAAATGTTTTACTAAAACCTTGGGTGAGATTACTTTACTCAAGTGTGAGTTTTTGAAAGGAAAGGATCTTGGCAAAGATGATTGAAAAGAGGAATGTGTGTGTGTGACTTGGGTTTTTGAGAAAAATGACACACGTTTCTTTGTATTCGCCCGGAACAACTAAACCGCGCAGCCACATTACCCCAACGTGGGCACGGGGCTTAGCTCGTAGTTTGTTCTTCTTAACATGGGACACCGCACAACTATACAAGGGTAATAGTACCCCCGAGTCTGGATTGTCGTTGGTGGAGACAATTGTATAACGGGATGCCTTCGGGGCTACCCGTCCGGAAGACACTATGGGTCTCCTGACGTGGCGGTGGAGTCACGCTCAAAGTGAGGTGAGCTGCCACGGTGCCGGGAGGTACATACTCCATAGGGTAGGATCCCTTGCTAAGACGAATAGGCGATAGGCTTTGTCCGAGTTTTTGTCATGGCATAGTTGATATGCGGGGATGATGCCCACATGATAAACTCGCGGATCTTGTGGGGAAAGTGTGCAAACTCTGCAGAGTTAAATCTATTCGAATAGCCGCGTCCGCGGTCATGGACGGTTGGAATGGCCGTTGCCGAGCTGTGTCGAGATTTGTTTTAGAATTGCTTTACAAGGAAAGTGAGGAAGTGTTTGATGTACCGGAAGGGTACGGGAAAGCTTGTGCCGACCATATGGAGATGGTCGAGGAAAAGAAAACAAAAATTGGGTTACCCCCTTCCTAGTGTTTCATGTAGAGGAACTCTTCTTAATAAAGATATAGAAATGTCATAGGATATCTTTTGGAGTATCTTCTTCTACAAAGATATAGAGATGTCGTAGAACCTCCTTGAAGTGTCCCCTTCAACTGCGAAGTTGGGATGCTATATCCACAAGAGAAACTGATTCTCTTCCTCATGCTATATCCACAAGAGAAACTGATTCTCTTCCTCATGCTATATCCACAAGAGAAACTAGTATTTCCCTCTTGTCATCTTAGCTTAGCACTTGTTATCTTGCGCTATTGCAAAGTACCTTCTTGATGGTTTGCGAGTACAATTCCAATGTACTCACGGCTTTGTCCCTGGCTATTTACTTGGCCAGACTTGGAGGAAATTCGACAAATGAAGAAGGATTGGGCGACGTCTATGCGAGCTAGGAACGTTCTCCTAGTCAGTTGCATGTAGGGTGATGGCAGATGACTTGGGCTCCGCGCTGGTGAAGTGTTTCCGCTACTCTGATGACTTAGTTAGGCCCTTCGAGGCTATTATGTAAAGATTGGTCATGTGACCTTATTGTAATTTTCTTTTTTGTAATGGATGATGTAATTCTGATATCAGTTCGGTTATGTGTTCACGGCGCACTGATCATGGGATCGTGAACTGTATACATAACGGGTATTTCGGACAGCTAGTCCGGGGTCCCCACACTGCGCTAGCTCTCCGGGAATCCATAGGATCTTCCACCGTCTCCCACCGATTCTGCTGGAATCGGGCCGGATTTGAACCACGCGTCAACTTTTCCTTGCACCTGATTTTCTAGAAAAATCATTTTTTGCTCCGGAACGTGTCATTTTATCTGCCCATCTTTTTCAGTTTCACGTATTTTCCGAACAGGTGCACCGCCGCTCTCGCCATGGCAAAACAATACGCCCGGTGAGTCCCATTTTTAGCCCCACTAATTCAAAAAAAAAATCAGAAATATGTGAGACCTTCGCGAGGCATCATTTTATGTGACCCAGTTGCGAGAAAAAAATTCAAAGTTGGAATACGGCAGTTATTCTAGAAAAACATTCACGAAATGGGCTATCACCTACGGAGTTCCACTAGTAGAAAAATGGCCTTTAGTCCCGGTTCATAAGGGGCTTTAGTCCCGGTTGTGCAACCGGGACTAAATACCCGAGACTAAAGCCCCCCCCCCCCCTTTAGTCCCGGTTGCTTACGAACCGGGACTAAAGGTCCATCCACGTGGGCTGCGTGCGTCGGGGCAAAAATGCCTCCAGGTAAAAACAAAATTATTTTATTTTTTCTAAATTTTTTCCACTCCTTTTTTCTATTTTTTCAGAATTTCTATTTTCTATTATTTTAGTTATTTGCATAGTTTAGTCTCTAACTACAATTAACTCTAGTCAAATTACTTACTCGTGGTCAAACTTCCCGCTTGGTCACCCATCCTCCCACTACTCTAGCACTAGCACGCTTAACTTCCGAGTTCCATCCCGTCCCGCATCCAAGTGCTTCGCACGCATGTATGTGATACTAGTATCATATCAATCCTATTAACATGTTGGTTCGATGTCACATTTTTTTATTGTTTGAATTTCAAATAATTCTTTTAATAAACAAAAGTAATGATGTAATAATAATCTTGAATAAAAAATAAACATTAACTTTTTAATTTGTATTATTTCTAATTTTTTTTATTTTTTAATTTTTGAAATATTTATTTTTTTTGCCAAACCCAAAACCTAAAAATTTGAAAATGTAAAAATTGGGTAAAAGTAATAGTAATCTTTATGCAGGATGCAATTATTAATTTTAATTTTTTGAAAAATTAAAAAATATAAAATCCGTAATTTATAGCAAAAACTAAAATCTTCGTGTTTTCATATTTTCATTTGGAATTTTGAGAATCTAAAAATTGGCTAACCGGGTACACCCGGGTGAATTCGGATGTAACTTTTTCCCACGATGATTTTGATATATTATATGTTTGTTTCCGACGTCGTATGCAAAAGTTAATGTGGTTTTACCATTTTTCAAACCTTTTTTGCAAAAAAGTGAAAATTCGAATTTCTTAATTTCACCGAATAGTAGGTTGCATAACATACAAGAATCTGAAAACATTTTATTTTTTGAATTTTCTATCATTTTCTTTTGAATTTTACAAAGCAAAAAAAGGCGATCCACGGAAAAACCACCAACCGGGACTAAAGGGCACCAACCGGGACTAAAGAGGTGGGCCGCCATAGCCCTTTAGTCCCGGTTGGTGTTACAACCGGGACTAAAGGTCTACCCTTTAGTCTCGGCCGGAGCATTAGTCCCGCTTCCCCAGCAGAACCGGGACGAAAGACCCCATTAGTCCTGGGTCAAAGTATTTGGGGACTAATGGGGTGGTATGGAAGCCCTCTTTTCTACTAGTGTTCTATGGCTTTCAGGTCAAACAGGCTAGGTTATGGCCAACGGGCATGCATAGTTTGCCAGAACGAGGCCATATTATGCATATGCGTGTACCCTGGGATGGGAATCAACGCTGTTTGTGGGGTTTTTACCATTGTGGCCGCGGAAAACCCGTTTTCCATTTTTCGAGTGCTGAAACGTTTTTTTTGTGAAGTAGGTACAGGGGGTGCAAACTAGGGTTGGGGGAAACCCATGCACAACGATAGAAGATCACCTACGCAATGCATTCCACACACCTGCCCCACACGCTAGCTCTCCAGGAATCCATAGGATCCTCTGCCGTCTCCTGCCGATTCCGCTGGAATCGGGCCAGATTTGAACCACGCGTCATCTTTTCCTTTCTCCTGATTTTCTTGAAAAATCATTTTTAGCTCCAGAACATGTCATTTTATGTGCCCATCTTTTTCGGTTTCGCGCATCCCTGAACAGGTGCACCGCCGCAATCGCCGCGGCGAAACGGGACGTCCGGTGGGTCCCGTTTTGAGCACAACTAATTCAAAAAAAATCATAAAAATGTGAGAACTTCCCGAGGCATCATTTTATGTGACCCAGTTGCAAGAAAAAAATTCAAAGTTGGAATACGGCAGTTATTCCAGAAAAACATTCATGAAATGAGCTATCACCTACGGAGTTCTATGGCTTTTAGGTCAAACGGGCTAGGTTATGGCCAACGGGCATGCATAGTTTGCCGGAACGAGGCCATGGTGTGCACATGCGTGTGCCCTGGGACGGGAATCAACGCTGTTTATGGGGTTTTACCATCGTGGCCACGAAAAAGCTGATTTCCATTTTCTGAGTGCCAAAACGGTTTTTTTTTGTAAGCATGCACAGGGGGCGCAAACTAGGCTTGAGGGAAACCCATGCACAACGATAGTAGAACACTTACACAATGCGTTCCACACTCCTGCCCCGAGCGCTAGCTCTCCGGGAATCCATAGGATCCTCCGCTATCTCCCGCTGATTCCGCTGGAATCGGACCGGATTTGATCCACGCGTCAATGTTTCCTTGCTCCTGCTTTTATGGAAAAATCATTTTTAGCTCTAGAACGTGTCATTTTATCTGTCCATCTTTTTTGGTTTCGTGTGTCCCTGAACAGGTGCACCGCCGCGCTCACCGCGGCGAAACGGGACGTCCGGTGGGTCCCATTTTGAGCACAATTAATTCAAAAAAAAATTCAGAAAAATGTGAGACCTTCGCGAGGCATCATTTTATGTGACCCAGTTGTGAGAAAAAAAAATTCAAAGTTGGAATACAGCAGTTATTCCGGAAAAACATTAACGAAATGAGCTATCACCTACGGAGTTCTATGGCTTTTAGGTCAAACGGGCTAGGTTATGGCCAACGGGCATGCCTAAATTTCTGGAACGATGCCATATTGTGCACATGCATGTGCCCTAGGATGGGAATCAATGCTGTTTGTGGGGTTTTACCATCGTGGCAATGAAAAACCCATTTTCTATTTTCCGAGTGCCGAAACGGTTTTTTTTGTGAAGCAGGTACAGGTGGCGTAAACTAGGATTAAGGGAAACCCATGCACAACAATAGAAGAACACCTACGCAATCCGTTCAGCACACCTGCCCCGCGCGCTAGCTCTCCAAGAATCCATAGGATCCTCCGCTTCTACCGTCAATTCCGCTGGAATCGGGCCGGATTTGAACCACGCGTCTACTTTTCCTTTCTCCTGATTTTCTGGAAAAATCATTTTTAGCTCCGGAACGTGTCATTTTATGTGCCCATCTTTTTCAGTTTCGCGTGTCTCCGAATAGGTGCACCGCCGCGCTCGCCGCGGCAAAACGAGACTTCTGGTGGGTGCCATTTTGAGCACAACTAATTGAAAAAAATTTCAGAAAAATGTGAGACCTTCGCGATTTGTCATTTTATGTGACCTAGTTGCGAGAATTTTTTTTTTTGAAATGGCCTCACTTACCCGTGGAGCACCAATATGTGGTGCGCCATGGGTATTTCCAGCCCAAGCCCACCCGGTGGACAAACCCTAACCTGCTTTTAAGCCACCCCTGTGCGCCTCCGAACCCTAGCCCTCGCGCCACCACTGCTCTCCCTAGCTTCCCCTCTGAACCCTAGCCCTCTGCTAAGACCACCAACACCACATCCTCACCATCGCCCCGCCACCACAGGCCACTCTACTTCGAGTTGAGGCCACCCTAGCCCTCTGCTAAGACCACGAACACCACCTCCTCACTGTCGCCCTGCCACCACAGGCCACTCCGCTTTGAGCTGAGGCCACAATGAGCTTCACCTCGCTCCCCTCTTTCTCCAAGCCCAAGGAATCGTCCCGTGAGGCCTTGAGTCGATGTTAGCTTCGCCGATTCCCTCTCCGACCGCTGGAAGTAATCCTTTGATTCTGGCCATTCCGGTCCTTGTCCTCCCCTTCTAACATAGATATAGCTTCCTGGTGACCACCTCTTCCTCCCAGACTTCTTCTCCGTCTTCTCCGCCCTGCCGCACTTCCCTACAGGTTCCCGCCGGTGTTGTCATTTGTGACCTTTTGGTCCCTGGTGTCATGCGCTCGCTTCCGAGCGACGGAGCCTCCTTTGACCAAGCTCACTACAACCACCACTTCTGATGGATAAAGCGCGAGTGGAAATTGAGGGGAAAATTGAAATAGACACTGACAGAAAGAACTAGACCAAAAAACCTGAGCAAAAAAATAGACAATAAAACCGATAACAAAAACGAGACGAAACCATGAGCGAACGGCTACAAATTCATACCCGTGGCACACCATGTCGTGCGCCACTGGTAACAGTTACCCGTAGCGCACCACATGGTGCGCCACGTGTATGTACACTACTAGTGTAGCACCAAATGGTGCACCACATGTAACTATTACCAGTGGCACGCTAGTCATGGCGCATCCGTGGTGCGCCACCACAGGTAGTGAAATTGGGTGCGCCACGGGTAGCTGTTTTTCTAGTAATGGCTTTCGAGCCAAATGAGCTAGGTCATGACCACAACCATGGCATAGTTTGTTCAAATTACCCCATATTTTTCACATGTGTGCATCTTGGGATGGCAAACAATGTTGATGTTGGGGGTTTTCACTGTCTTTGCCCAAAAATCTATTTTTTTCTAAGCGCCAAAAATGGTTTTTTTGTGAAGCACCTACCAATAAACCATTCAAAAATTGGACGACCAATATTTTCAAGAATAGTAGACCACATTCTATGTACAAATCACCAACTGGTTGCATCTCAAAATATTTCTATGTACATCTCACCAAAAAGACAAATAGTTGCCGATTCAGTTGGAAATGGGTCAAATTTGAACTATAGATGCTTGATAGTTTGCTCCTGATTTTTTCCAAAAATATTTTTTAGGTTCATAACTATTTATTTCATCATAGGTCCAAAAATATTTTTGTAATATTCAAACCCTAGGTAAGAAAGTTAATGCCCGCCGTTTTGGCCACATATTGAATCAAGCACAAGTAATTCAAAATAAAAATAAAAAAAGGAAAACCTTTGCATTGAGTCATTCTATGTGACCTAGATGCTAGGAAATATAACAAACTTCGAGTACGGTATTTATTCTAAAAATCCCTTCTCAGAAATTAGCTACCAAGTACGAAGTTTCATGGCTTTCAAGCCAAATGAGCTAGGTCATGACCACAACTAGGGAATAGTTTTTAAAAATGACCCCATATTGTGCCCATGTGTGCATATTGGGATGACAAACAATGTGGATTTTGGGTTTTTAATTTTCTTTGCACAGAAAAATCATTTTTCTTTTTTTGAATGCCAAAAATGGTTTTTTTTTGTTAAGAACCTGCCAAGAAATCATTTCAAAACTGGACCACCCAAAATTTCACAAATAGTATACCATATTTTATGTATAATTCACCAATTGGTTGCATATCAAAAGATTTTTAGATACCGCTCGACAAATAGACAAATTCCTACCGATTTAGGAGGAAGTTGGTCAAATTTGAACTATAGGCGCTTCATAGTTTGCTCATGATTTTTTCCAAAAATCATTTTTAGATACACAATTAGCTATTTCATCAGTGATCCACAAAGACTTTTATTTTATTTTGGGAAGTTAATTTTCTATTTATCTAAGTTTTCATCCTCTTCTAGATTTTTTATAAGAAAATAAATAAATAATGCTAAATTATCTCTATTTACTATGACTGAAAGTAGGTCCATATCACATGTTCGTCCTATGGGCCATTGGCCTATTCGGTTTACTGATAACTACAAAGAGGTAGAAATAAAGGGATTGGTCATGGACACCAGGCCTAGGCCCAACAAGCGAAAAATGTAAATAAAAGCCTGCAGTGCCGATGAATATCGCGAACGAGTGGGTGGCTGCTGGTTTGTTCCTGTTAGCGATAACCAGCGGTGTTAGGTTCAACCCCTTGGGTGGACATTTTTGCGCCATTATTTCAGTAATATCTGGTTGTTCCTGGCCCGTATGTAAGGTGGCCCACACGTCAGTTCTAGGATGTGAGGTGAGCGGGTCTTCTTACACAGGTCCCACCTATCAGTTTTGGTCAACTAATCAATTTGTGGATTCCTCCTGCGAATGGGTACCACCTGTCATAGGTAGCCCATTACTTGGTCCCACATGCCAGTAGTCACAATTGACACAGACATGACATGTAGGCGAAATTGTAGGCATAATTGAGACATACACATGCCACATAATCAAAATTGATGAGTTGGTTGCGACACATAGACATGCCACATAAGAAAAAATGATGAGTTGTCTGCTCTATATACTCACGACGATTTAAATTGGTCGTAATCGGTTAAATACAAAGTTGTAAATCACATGGTTCACATTATGATGATTTCATCTAATGAAAATATGACCTTCTTGATTCAGATCGTCGTAATTTTTATAGGGTATTGGCCCTCCCGAACAGCTTACGACCATCTAGTGCGAAATTGTCAAATGGCGATTTCACCCATGTGTCATTGAGAAAAGGTAACAAGTCAAAACATTTCTTGTAGTGTATGTAGTTACCCAAGTGTTTATGGTTTGGCTATCATGAAGAAGTTGACGTAGTTACGACCAACCGATTACACCTGAAATTATCTAGGTGTTCAGGGTAGAGTTAACCAGGTGTTTATAGTATAGCTATCATCACCAAATCGATGCAGCTACCATGCTCTCTAGGTAATAATTATCCACATATTACCTATCGATTTATCCATGTGTTTATGATTCGGCTATCACCAAGAAGCAGATGTAGTTACAAAGGTGTTCAGGTTATAATTACCAACCAATTTTAACTCATTCTCATATTTTAACTCATAAGTCAACAAAATTTGATGCATCACATAAGAAATTGATAATAAACGGGCAGGGTATGGGTATACCCACGGGTACGAGGCTATACCCGTGCCCTACCCATGACTTAGCGGGCAGGGTATGGGTACTACCCATGGGCATAAAAGTGTACCCATACCATGCCCATGTGGGTACGGTACCCGCGGGTACCCGTACCCGTGGGTAAAATTGCCATCCTTAAACTTAAGCGTCCATGGTTCCCGCGATGGAGCACTATTGGTTCCTCATAAAGGATGCCCTAGTGTCCATTTTCCTCCTTGCGATGGAGCACTATCGGTTCCTCATGGAGGATGCCCTATTGTCCATTTTCCACCTTGATGGAGCACTATCGGTTCCTCATGGAGGATGCCCTAGTGTCCAATTTCCACCTGCACTCTGTATTCTTTGGTTCCCGTGCGTGTGGTGCTCGAGATATCCAGCGCCAAGTACCTTGGTGAGGTGGCCGTGATGGGTAGCGACCTCAAAACCAGAGCTCAGTAATCCAGGCTTGAGGCTTTAGGGGGCTGATCCCGGAAAAGACACCATGCCCAGCCCTCGCTCGAGTGGTGCACGTCAGAGGGGTACTCTAGAATGTAAGAGGGTTTTCTCAAAGAGATTGGTTTGGCTACGGCGAGAGCACATTAGATGTGGTGGCACGTAGTACATTTTTGAAAAGGTTTTCTGCTTTCGAATACGGCGAGAGCACATTAGATGTGGTGGCACGTAGTACATCCGCCGTGACAGGTGCACGGGGTTTGAGGAAGCCTCAAAAAAGCAAAAAACCAGCCGCCATGACAAGTGCACGGGGCTCCCTCCGGGAGGGCTGAAACTCACACGGACACGGGGTGTCGATGCTTACTGTGAGGTCCAGTTGGAGAAGGGCGCGCACAGCACCATCGTGGCTCGGGGAGCTCGTAGAGATGGGCCGACCCAGTTCGTACCGTGACTGGTGTCACGGATAGAACTTTCGAAGATGATGGATGTTCCAGGCGTTTGGTAACGCATCTCCGTCTTCATTCTCAAGGCGCACAGCTCCCGGCCTTGAGACATGAGCGACCCTGAATGGGCCGTCCCACATCGGCGAGAGCTTGTGGAGGCCTTCTCGAGAGAGTATGCGCCGCAGCACAAGGTCGCCTACCTCGAGCGTGCGGACGCGAATGTTGCGGCTGTGGTAGCGACGCAGAGCTTGCTGGTACCGGGCCACGCGGACGACGACCCGGTGTCGAGCCTCCTCCAGGAGAGTGAGGTCGTCCTGCCGTAGCTCATCTTGTTGAGTCTCGTTGAAGGCGAGAACTCTTGGAGAGCCGTGCTTGAGCTCGGCAGGGATGACCTCTTCAGCGCCGTAGACGAGGAAGAAAGGAGTCTCCCTAGTCGGCTTCGTAGCCGTGGTGCGGATTGACCAGAGCACCCCTTCGAGGGTGTCCAGCCACCGTTTGCCACATGCCTTCAGCTTCTTCTGGAAGCTCCTTGTCTTGAGCCCTTTCAGGACCTCGGCGTTGGCGCGCTCAGCTTGGCCATTGCTTCGGGAGTGGGCGATGGAGGCGTAACAGATCTTGATGCCAATGTCAGCACAGTAGGACTTGAAGAGCCCACTGGTGAATTGGCTGCCGTTGTCCGTGGTGATGCTGTTGGGGACGCCGAAGCGACAGACCAAGCCCTTGATGAACTTCACCGCGGAACTGGCAGGAATGGTCCACACAGCCTCCACCTCCACCCACTTGGTGAACTTGTCGACGGCGACGAAGAGGAACCGGTAGCCCCCGAGCGCCCGTGGGAATGGCCCAAGGATGTCCAGCCCCCAGACCGCGAACGGCCATGAGAGTGGAATGGTTTGAAGCCCTTACACCGGTTAATGAATCTGCTTGGCGTGGAACTGGCATGCTTCGCAGGACTTGACGATCTTGATGGCGTCGTCGAGGGCCGTGGGCCAGTAGAAGCAGCTGCGGAACGCCTTCCCAGCAAGAGTTCGCGCGGAGGAGTGGTTGCTGCACTCTCCAGCATGAATGTCGTCGATGAGCTTCTTGCCCTCCTCGAGGGGAATGCAGCGCAGGGCAACCCCGTTGGGGCGCCTGCAGTAGATCTCCCCGTCGATGAGGCAGTAGTTCTTGGCGCGCCGTACCAGGCTTTCTGCCGCCGCGTCGTCCTTCTCTGGAGGGAGGCCTCCTTTGAGGTAGTCCTGGATCTCGTCGATCCACCCTGCCTCCTGGGGAGCGATGGCCACGACAAGACAGTTTCCTGAGGGCGGGCCGCAGTCGGGAGCCCTAGTGGTAGGCGGAGGTGGGAGATCCTCGGGGAGATGCGGACGGAGGCCTCGTGGAGGGTTGGAACAACCTCCCCTCGAAGACACCTGGGCGCTGAACTTCTCCGCGAGACGCCAGCATGGCAATCTCATCGGCTTCCTTGTTGTCGCCGCGGTGAGCGAAGGTTAGCCCTAACCCGAGGAAGTGCTTTTCCATGCGTCGCACCTCCTCGAGGTAGGCTATCATGTGGTCATCCTTCGGCTTGTAGACCTTGTTGGAGAAGTGGATAAGGAGCTGAGAGTCTCCCTGCACGATGAGGCGCTTGACGCCGAGGGCTACTGCGGCTCTAAGACCAGCGAGTAGGCCCTCGTATTCGGCGATGTTGTTGGAGCACTTGTCGGTGTCCTTGAAGCGGAGTTGGACAACGTAGCGCAGCTTGTCACCCATTGGGGAGGTGAGTATGGCTGCGGATCCAGCCCCGTGCTTGTTAAAGCCGCCGTCGAAGGTCATGGACCAGAGCCCCGCGCTGAGCTTACCCGGCTGCTGGGTTTCTTCCTCCGCTTCCCCGTCGTCGGGGGATGCATTGGTCCATTCTACGGTGAACTCAGCGAGGGTTCAGCTCTTCTTGGTGGGAGTGGTGTCGGACGTGAGCTCGAACGGCTGCAGCTCGATGGCCCACTCCGCTACTCGCCCCGTCGCGTTGGGGTTGCATAGCACGGTCTCCAGTGGGTACTTGGTGACGACCCTGATCGGATGTGCTTGGAAGTAGGGTCGGAGCTTCCGTGACGCTATGAGGAGCGTGTAGAGGAGCTTCTGCTGCTGGGTGTACCTTTCGCGAGCGTCGCGCAACACCATGCTGATGAAGTAGACCGGGTGTTGCACGAACCGGGAGGCCGAGGTTTCCTCCGGGGAAGGCTCGAGAGCCTCCGCGAGGGTC
Source organism: Lolium multiflorum (assembly GCA_030979885.1). Classification (NCBI taxonomy): domain Eukaryota; kingdom Viridiplantae; phylum Streptophyta; class Magnoliopsida; order Poales; family Poaceae; genus Lolium; species Lolium multiflorum. The sequence goes on from CM061752.1 coordinate 5,189,213, forward strand.
GACTCCCCAGTAGGTCCATCGAGGCCATCCGGCGGGGATGTCTCGGCGAGGTCACCCTGCAACACTTCCAGCACACTGTCAGGGGACGTACCTTCCTCGGAGAGGTCCTGGGGCTTGGGCTTGGACTTGGATGCCTTCTTCTTGAGGGGTGGCCCTTCCCGTTCCGCCACCAGGACCGCACTTGCCGTGCGCGGGGTGGCCGCCAGGCACAGTAGCAGAGGCTCGCGGGCTCGCAGCGCCACCATGACCGGGGGAATGGTGAGGTACCGCTTGAGTGCCGCGAGTGCCTCATCTGCTTCTGGGGTCCATTTGAACTCGCCTGTCTTCTTCATGAGTTTGAAGAAAGGCAGGGCTTTCTCACCGAGGCGAGCGATGAAGCGTCCGAGTGCCGCGAGGCACCCCGTGAGGCGTTGAATGTCCTTGAGCTTCCGTGGCGGCTTCATCTCCTCGATGGCGTGGATCTTGTCGGGGTTAGCCTCAATACCGCGGAGCGACACGAGGAAACCCAGGAGCTTACCCGAAGGCACACCGAAGACACACTTGGCGGGGTTGACCTTGATGTTGACTTTGCAGAGGTTGGTGAAGGTCTCGCGAAGGTCCTCTATGAGAGTGTCCCCCTTGCGAGTTTTGACCACGATGTCGTCGACGTAGGCCTCTGTGTTCCGGCCCATCTGCTCACCGAGAGCGATGCGCATCAGCCTCTGGAAGGTAGCTCCAGCATTCTTGAGGCCGAAGGGCATGCCGATGTAGCAGTAGATGCCGCACGGGGTGGTGAACGCTGTCTTCTCGGCATCCTCCTTGGCCATCTTGATCTGATGATAGCCTGAAAAGGCATCCAGAAAGCATAGGAGATCGCACCCGGTGGTGGAGTCAACGATCTCGTCGATGCGCGGTAGGGGATATGGATCCTTGGGGCAGGCCTTGTTGAGGTCCGTGAAGTCGATGCAGAGGCGTCCTCCTCTCGCTAGCTTGGGCAAAACGACAGGGTTGGCCAGCCACTCAGCGTGAGCGACGGACTCGATGAGCTGGGCCTTCTTAAGCTTCTCCACCTCCTCGATGATGAATTGCTGCTTCTGCGGCGCTTGACGCCGCACCTTCTGCTTTACCGGGTGCGCTCCCGGGAACACTGCTAGGTGGTGCTCAATCACCTTCCTGGGTACACCAGACATATCTGACGGTGTTCTGGCGAACATGTCGGAGTTTTCCTGCAGGAAGGCGATGAGCGCGCTTTCCTATTTGTCCGGGAGGTTGGCGCCGATGATGACGGTAAGACCCGAGTCGCTGGAGTCCAGAACCACCTTCTTGGTGGCTGTCCTCTCCGCGGTGAACTCAGGCTTCCTCTTCCCTGCTGGCGATACCAGCAACTCCTCTGCGAGGGTTGCCACAAATGCCGGAGGGATGACCTCGCGGAGGGTCGAGTCGGGAGCCGACCCCTCTCCGCCGTGCGAGCCCTCGTGCATCTGCGTGTCTCCATCGCCAGCGGGGAGCTCTATGGCAGCGGTCTTGAACGCGCACTCTAGGGTGAGTGCGGCGTCCCGCTCGTCGCAGCGGATGGGGATGATGTCACCTCCAGCCCCCGGCATCTTGACGACGTTGTAGGTGTGATAGGTTGCTGCCATGAACTGCGCCAGGGCAGGGTAGCCGAGGATGGCGTTGTATGGTAGGTTGATTAGGCGACATCGAAGTCGATGTGCTCGGTGCGGTAGCTCCCTGGGATGCCGAACGTGACGGGGAGCCGCACCTGCCCGACGGGCGTGGTGGAACCGTCCGTGACCCCAGAGAACGGATTCGTAGCTCTCAGGCGGTCGCGGGGCACGCCCAGCTTGTCAAAGGCTTCGATAGAGAGGACGTTCAAGCTCGCGCCGCCGTCGATGAGAGTCCGGAAGACTGTGGAGCCGCAGATGATGGGGGAGCAAACCATAGGAAGCGCCCCACCAGGTCGGTGGTCCTGGGATGATCCCGAAGACCGAAGGAGATGGCCTGCTGCGACCACTTGAGACGTGGTGCGCATCCAGCAGGCACCGAGGCAGCGACCGCTCGGGGGTGCTGCCACGGGTGCCCGGCAGGCCCTGGAGTGCTTGCTCCGCCGAGGAGGCAAGTGATGTTGCGGGGAGCGGCGGCGGCCGCCACGTCCCGGCTGGCGTACTCGTTGGCCAGCGAGAAGAGCCTTCCCACCGTGATACAGCCCACGGGTAAGGAGTCGAGGGCGTCACGCATCCGGATGTGGTTGAGCCCCGCCATGAAGGCGTTGTAGAGGGTGATGTCGGGGAGCCCGGGGATTCGCCGAGCAACTGACCCGAAACACCGGACGTATGAACGGAGCCTCTCACCGCGGCGCTGATGCACAGCGTGGAGGGTCCGTAGGGTGGCTAGGCGTTCACGAACACCTTGCGGAGCGGCCCCTCGAAGGGCGCGCCCATTGCGGCGTCTGGACGGCCCAGCCCCCTGCCGCGCCTGTTGATTATTCCGACCGCGGGGCGCGTCCCCGTGAAGGGCGCACCCGGCGCGGCCAGCACAGAGGTGCGGCACTGGTGGCTCGGGCTCCTGGCCGAGGAGTAGAGCCGGTGGCGGTGCAGGCGCGTCATCGGCGCCGGCCACGGGTGCTCCGGCCAGGGCTCGTGCAAGCCCGTCGATGTAGGAGAGCCACTGGTCGAGGCTGGTGCCGAGGGGGCGGGTGCGCAGGAGCTCCTACGGCACCAAGAGCGCAGCCCCAGGCACGAGGTCGCGGCGTGGCGCGCGCCCGTCGAGCGGCCCGTCGCGACTGACCATGCTAATGAAGGTGTCGGAGAAGAACGTTGGCGTGCTTGAGTCCCCTACCTGGCGCGCCAAATGCCGGAGATTCGTGTCCTCGAAGGAACACGGGTGTCACCGAACCCGAGAGGTACGGACACTGGGGACTCAGGAGAACGTCGACGCCTTCCCAACGGTGGCACTGCAGAGATGAACACGGCAGTTACCCAGGTTCAGGGCCCTCGGAGAGGTAAAACCCCTACTTCCTGCTTTGGTGGATGTATTGCAGGTCTCGATGGAGAAGATGACCGTACAGAGGTTCTAGGGTTTGATATCGCTGAGGATCGACCTCCTCTACGCTAGCAAGGCTAGTCCTTATATAGGGGGCTGGTCCTCTTCCCTCAAATATCTTGAGCGGGAAGGGTTCCCACAATTCCCCGACGAGGGCGGGAGGCTCCCTCGCGCTTTACAGATAGACTCTGTCCATGGTCGATTAAAGCATCGGTCCATGACAGAGGGTGAGGGAGGCGGTGACGCCTTCTCTGGCAGCTTGTGCCGTCCATCCCGTCTTTTCACCAAAGTGGCAAAGACAAGGCCTTGGTGGCGTGGTCCTCGACGAGCCGGTCATTCCACCAAAGTGGTAAAGGCAGGTTGTCTCCTCGGGGTGGAGCTTTGAGCTCAGCCTCGATGTCATCAGCGTCCGGCCGGTTTGTCCCGTAGCTCCAGTAGCACGTTCTCCTCGTCCTTGCGGGCGGGCCCCGCGAAGCTGGAATCCGATGCCCCCTTGGTTGATTTTATCGTCTCCAGAGGGGCTCTCTGACTCGGAGAGGCTGGTGGCTCGGGGACCTCCGCGAGGGAGTTCCTCCCCGAGCCTGTCTTCCTCTCCGGCTGTGTGTCTCCATGAGGGTTTTACGCCTCGTGGAGCCTCACTCGGGAGTAGCCTCCTCGAGCGATTGCTTCCGAGTAGCCACTATGGGCCCAGCAACCGTAGGTCCATGGCACCCTAATTGCCAGGGATCCCACAAAGACCTGAACTACTTCACGGTATGGACAGACGTCAAGCTTTCCTGTATGTGAAAATCATGCTAGAGGAACACCATCGAGGAGGTAGAACCCTCCTCAAACACTGTCGTTTATAATTAAGGTAGTTTTTCTTCCACCGTGGGAAAACAATTTCTGGAGCCAAAATTTTAGTGCCAGCTTTTGAGTTTATAGAGATATGTTACAATGATTTCCCAGCCAAATTTTAGCGCAAAGTTTAGAGAAGTTGCAATAATTTCTACAAAACATGCAACACTCGGTAAATCATGGCAATAACTAGTAGGTAGGTACTACCACGAAACTACGGAGCATGGTAATATATCACATATATTGCAACGGATTTCAACAAAATTACAACGACATGGTCTCGAGGCGATAGAAAATGGCTAATGCCATGGAATTTCAAATTGTGGTGATAGGCCCATGTTGTTGCAACGATATCATATTTTCTGCCAAAAATCATTGCAATACTAAGGAATCCATCTAGTTAATTTTGGTGGGCCCCCCCTGAAATAGGATGGGATGGCTTATGCACGTGCATTTTTTTCCTGGGATTTAAATTTTGAACCTATATATACAGTGGCGGAGCCAGGGCCCGGCATGCCCGGGCGGCTGCCCGGGCTAAGCTCATGAACCCCCAATGAAATTAAGGAAGAATTAGTGCGGTCATTTAATGCTGACCAATGGAATTACGGGAGTGTAGTGAAGTTTGCCCTGGCTACACTAGCGAGCTAGCTCCGCTAGTGTACATATATAGAACCGTTTCTCTGAATTATGAACCATTTTCACCGTTGTGTTTCTCGCGTCGAAATCATCAAAACCAGATACTATATTGATAGGTTTCGATGAACTTTTTTTGACGTGATGGGTACTTCCCACCCGAGGGTATGTGTACTACCAGTTAGACCTCGGCATGGGTAGCCTGGCCTGGTCAGCCCGACCCGGCCCAGCCCGAAAATCATGGGCCAGGCCTGATCGCGCCTGCGGTCCGGGCCTGGGCCCGAGGTTTGAGCCTGAACGCTGGGCTAGGTCGGGCCAGGGCTTCACATATGGGTGATTTAACGAGGAGGCCCGGCGGGCTTTTCCACTGCTGGGCTAGGCTTGGGCCTAAAATCAAGGACCGACGGTCAGGCTAGGCTAGGCCTAGGCTTGGGTTTTCTGCACCGGGCTTTGTTAGGCCCGGTCCGGCCCAAAGTATGGCCCCAGTGTACTACTCATTGGTAGTACAAGTGTTAATTTCCCAGGATGAGTAGGATGTTATCCGTGCATTTTTCCCGGATTCAAAATTCAAAACGAATCATCAATAAAACTATTCATCCAAATTACGTATGAACCGTTTTCACCGTTACATTTCTCGCATTGAAATATTCGAAACTAGATGCCATGTTGATAGGTTTTGATGAACTTTTGTTTGGCATGAGGTGTACTTCCCAAACAAGTGTATGTGTACTTCCTTTTTTGTGTATATGTACTTTCCATGTGTACTTCCCATGTTTGTGTGTACTTCTATTTTTTTGTCTATTTCTCATGTTTGTTTGTGTATTTCCCGCTTGTGTGCGTACTTTTGTACTTCTCGCACGCGTGTATACTTTTCGTGTTTGCATGTGTATTTTCAATGTTTGCGTGTATTTCCCAAATAGTGTGTGTAGTTTTCGTCTTCACTAATGTTGCATCGATGAATAAATCTGCAAAAAAAATAGAAAAAATGAAAGATTATAGAAGATCGAAAGAGAAAAGGACAAAACCGAAGGAAAAAATATAGAAAACCGAAAAAAACCTGCCCCACTAGTGAAAGATGCTGATCATAAATTAGCTTGTTTATTTCCTTTATGCCCCCCCCCCCACGTGCTACCATGATCATAATCATTACATAAAAATAATATATGTTTATCAATTTTGATCGAGCGGAATGAATTAAAGTTTCCATTGCTACTGCTAGCTAGACATCCCAGGCCTTCTGATGACCAGCTCCGTGTCCATGTCCATGTACCACTGCCGCCGCTCCTCATCATCATCGTCTGGTCCTTCATCGCCACCGGGTGATCTTGCATCGTCTGCTGTTGCCACACTTCTTGTGACCAGCTCTAGCAGCGGCAGCGCCTTGTACTCTTCGCGGAGCTCTGAGTTCTCCCTCAACAGCTTCTCCTCCTGAGTTTATGCAATATATACATCACCATTAGTCACCTACTGGATCATGTTAATCGCCATTAGCTGCTATTTTCTATGATTTAATTCTGCTTTATATATGTACCTTCTTCCTGAGCTCCAAAATTTGATCCATCATCAACTTTTGCTGCTCCAGATCAATAATCCAAGAGTTATTTAATACAAAACAAAACATATCATATCATAGACAAAAGAATTTATGCAGATTTGGTATTAGCTTGCCTTCTTTTCCCGGATATTGGTTAGGCTCTTATTCAGCTGCAGCTCAAGCTCTTGCAGCTCCTGCGCTGAACACGACCCTAAGCCTTCTCCAGACAGCTTCCTGCATGCACATGATCATTAGTTAATCTGTATCCCAAGATCAATACGCTAGGCCCATGGAACATTTCTTCTTTAACTTCCATGTGCAAGATTTAATTTATTTTTATGTTTACTAGATAATTAATCAGATAAATCACTCATGTCGATCGTCTCACCTCTGGTTGGCCTCGATTGCGTCTATCTTCTGCTTCAAGGCTGTAGCCTCAAATCTGCACATCTGCGCGCGTACATTTATTTGCAGTTTAAAAAAATGTGGCGTGAGAACTGTATAGTACATTGCACACACAATTTGATCTGAGAACTATGTGTAATATATCTAGATTACGTAGCATAAGAGGGTGGGGGCTTTGCACCTGGACGCTGGCAGGTTCAAGAGCTTTCTCATTGGTTGGTATACTCCCTTTTGTGTGGTTCAGGTAGCGATCAATTGTCTTCTGCAAACTGATCATGGTTTCCAGATGTTAACACAACACTACAGGAATCGAGTAGTTTGCCCTAGGCCAGGGGCCTACGGGAAAGGCTGTAAAACGCACGGCAAATCGATACGGCAAATTCCGATCGACCGTTAAATCGGCCAATTTGCCTAGGGCAAATATAATTGCACACGGTAAACGCTTTGCCGTGAGTGTTTCACAGCCTACGCCAAACTACCACGGGCTAATGGCGTCAAGTAACCTAGCGAGTCCCATATTACTAATTTGCCATGTTTTTATTTTGGCTTACGGCAAATCTCTCTGTTTCTAACCAAAAAAAAAAACACGCATCAATGAAGCCGTGCCTGTGCACGACGGCCGCCGAGCCTCGCCTCGCTTCGACGGAGACCGTGCCAGTGCTGCGCCTCGACGAAGACCATGCCCACGCGTTGCCTCGACGGTGGAGCGCCGCCCGGACAAGCGCCGCGAGCGTGGCCGAGGCAAGCGCCGCCTCCGCGTGGGCGGTGCGTTGGGCGGCCGACGAGGAGCGCCGCCCGGACGAGCGCCTCGAGCGGGACCTCAGCACCGCCGCGAGCGTGGCCGAGGCAAGGGCCTTCCACGCGTGCGCCAGCGTCTGCGCCATCGCCGCCACCGCGTGCGGCGCGTCGGACACGCGCCACACCTTCACAGACACGTCCAGGCTGCCGCTGTACACCACCCACCACCGCGTTGACGGACTCCACCTCGTCCATGCCCACGCACTTCATCGGGCCAGTGTGGCCGGCCAGCACAGCGAGGCGGGAGTGGTCGACGACGCCCTCGTCGTGTCTGCTGCTTCCACCACCCTCCTACATCCGTTGGACCCCTTCCCTAGCTAGCTCCTTTTCACCTCCGTCGCCGCCAAAGGCATTTGAGGTGCTCCCTTCTCTCTCCCACCGTCCTAGCAGCGGCCGGCGGTTGGCGCCGCATCGGAGTCTCTACCTGCGTGTTTTTTGGTGGTTCGGCCTTGGCGGACCGTCCTGGATTCATTCTAGATTTTGTAGTGTCCCGTCTTGTGTCTTCCTCGCTCGTCTCATGATAGATAATATATGTGTGTCTCGTGGTCGGTCGGCCACTGGTTGTGGAGCTCCGATGGTTCATGTCCCGAGTTAGAGGAGCATCCATCTGCCTACACGTACTACTTGGAGATATTTCATGTGTACGGCCACCTGCTGGCTGCCCTTGTTGGTAAACAAAACAGTAGACGCCGCAGGAGTACGTACGGACCTAGCTAGTATCTCGGAGCAAAACACAAAGAAGAAGAAGAGAAGAAGAGAAGGAAGGAAATCAATCAGGGATGGAAGACTATGGGTACGTACTCTGGCGCTGATCCGTACTCGTAGCGACGTCCAGTCGAGGAGAAGACGACGAGCGCCACCTCGGCGTCGCAGAGCACGCCCAGCTCGAACGCCTTCTTCAGCAGCCCTGTCCGCCGCTTCGAGAACGTCACCTGCCGGCTTGTGGCGTCCTCGATCCGCCGAATCTCCCGCCGCCTACTCCTTCCACCACCGGTCATCGTCTTCCTCGCCGCCGTATATATCCACGATCTGCTGCTGCCGCTGGGCGCCTCCTTCGCCTCCCTCAACCGCCCGTATTTAAAAGTTTTAGGACGTGAGTTCTGATGTAACTACTAGGTTCGTTCTAGCATTTTATTCCTACAACTTACTCCCTATGGTTTGATTTGATTACTTTTAAAATTATGTATTCTTATAAGCATTAGATTAGATTATCTGTACGTACTAGGGAAGATTAGATTACCGTGTGGATGAACTAGGCACCTCCGGGTGTACTAATGCACTAGATGATTGATTAGCACCTTTAATGAATAAAAAAAATCTGATTTTCTTTTTACAATGTTAATACAGTTCACATTTACCATTTCTTAAAACTTCATCTCTTGTACAAAAAAAAAAAAAACTTCATCTCAAGATTGGACTCACGGCTAAAGAAAAAAATGACATACCAATGTAATAATACTATTCAGTTCATATTTGAATTCGGCATTATTGATAGCTTGATTTGTCTTTTTGTTTCTGAGCTATGAGTCAAATTTGAATGTGAAATTTTAACACATGGTAGATGTGCATCCTATCTACCTCCTGATTTTTATTCAGATTTTTTTATTAACTTTAGATGTGTTTTATTATGACCTGGTACACTAGTACATCTATAGTAGCTAGTGCATCATGCATGCCGGTAACGAGTGACATGACCCACTCCGGCCACGGCTTTATATAAAAAAGTCAGTTGCAGCAGATAACCATAGAGACAGAGGCTGTACACCGGAACAACTTCGTGAGTAGTAGTACTTTATTTTTAATATTCGCGAGGTCCCGATTCCTCAAGGGCAAAACTATTCACACATCTTAGCCAATTGTTTTGCTTAGTTTGTTTGTTTACAGGCGGTGCTAGAGTGTTTAGTCCAGGCCTTGTTACACCTACCGTGACTTCTTGTCCGGCTAGCTCAAATACATTAGCCTTTTGTGTAGAATATGATATCCTGCCTAAGTAATCCGGCCCAACTTGGGACTTGTTGAGCCTACACAATGCTAAACAAATCTGTTAAAAAAGGCGCATAATAATTTTTTTAATATCCAAAGTAACAAGATTTATTGTTTTAAATTTGTGAAACATATGAAATACCTGGTATTAGATTCGAGAAATTTCTGAAATATTGTAACAGTCTGAATTTCTAGAAATATAAATTTTTGGATTTGTGATTGTTGCTAGTGGTTAAAGGCATTTTGAGAACAATTTCTTGTATGGATGAACTAAGCACCTCCGGGTGTACTAATGCACTAGATGATTGATTAGCACCTTTAATGAATATAAAAATAATCTGATTTGCTTCACAATGTTAATACAGCTCACATTTACCATTTCTTAAAACTTCATCTGAATATTGGACTCACGGCTAAAGAAATAAAAAATGACATACCAATGTAATACTATTCAGTTCATATTTGAATTTGGCATTATTCATAGCTTGATTTGTCTTTTTGTTTCTTGAGCTATGAGTCAAATTTGAATGTGAAATTTTAACACATGGTAGATGTGCATCCTATCTACCTCCTGATTTTTTATTAACTTTGGATGTGTTTTATTATGACCTGGTACACTAGTACATCTATAGTAGCTAGTGCTTCATGTATGCTGGTAACGAGTGACATGGCCCACTCCACGACTTTATATAAAAAGTAGGTTGCAGCAGATGACCATAGAGACAGAGGCTGTACACCGGAACACCGCGACTTTATTTTTAAGAAACAAAGTATTGGAGGATGCCCTTACTCCTATGAGGTTTGATTTGCTTTTGGGAGAGGATATATTCCTCGTACATTGGATAAGTTACTTTAGGACAGGTTTGATTAGATTGTTGTGTGGGATAATATATTGTATTAATAATGTGTGACATGATGACACGACGAAAGGCAACAGAGACGCAGACGAGGTAGAGAGACGAAGACACCTCTATACACTATTGGTGGCCGCGGGAATGACTTTATTTCTAAGATAAGATTCGTGTGTCGGGATTACCCATCGCAGCGGGGCCAGCACTATTGTTCCATGTGCATGCGTGTCGACGAAACATTTCTGCAGTGGGACCCATGTCCGTATATATGGCGTACGGCAGCAGGACCGCCACGAACGACCAGCTCCTTTAGCACTGATCACCAACGACCAGCTCCATCCACTGCGATGAGGGGTCATTTTCTCGAGCGGCACTCCAACGCTACAGTGTTTGCGGTGCTACTTTACGCGTGTGTGTTGCTACGGTGCATATTGCGCTATGTCATAAATAGCTCAAAAATACTAAAAATTACAAATAGGTTCTTGGATCACTTAGTGACGACTAAAGACACTAGCACGAGCTGAAGGCGCGCGGCCGCAATCGCCCCTCCATCACCGGAGCCGAGCAAAGCTTGTCGTAGTAGAGCTTGTTGTAGATGATGACAACCGTAGATTAGAAGAGACTGACATGATACCACGCCAACGAACACAACCTGCTTATGGAGGTATCTACACGGTTGGAGGACACGGCGAGGGATATTTTTATCCAACATGGATGGCAGCGTAATCTTCAGATCGACCATCATACACCTTAGGCGGCTTTACTGTTCACGAGTTGTTTTCTTGTATTGCGCCTTTTTTTGTTGGTTTTGCTGGTTTTGAGCGGTTATGTGCATCTCAGTTATGCAGAGGCCGGGTGTAATACTTAAACTTTTTAAATAATAAAGCACCCTTTATCGAAAAAAAGGTAAACGGATTTACATTGGGTTTATCAATTTTCGAAGGAAAAGTGAGCAAAGCATCCACCCTAAGAAAATTCAAAATTAGCAGGACCTCAATTCACACATGGCATCAAAAACCAAGCTTTCATGTATCAGCCGTTCCATGATTGATAAACCGAAGTTTTACATGGAACACAGATTGTTACATCATGATATATATCCACACAGGTTACAACTATTTCCCAATTTGTACAGTCATATCCATCGATGCCATCCATCGAAACAATAACTCCAGAAAGTGTGGAAGCTGAGGCGGCGACAGTTGCACGGCGCTGTGCACAGGAGAGCCGGGAATCGATCTGCACCTCCATCCGACCAGATTTACCCCTCCATCCAGCCAACACTGCCACTATCTACGAATGACCTCTGCCGTCCGGCCCCTCTACATGCCGTGCCGCCTCGAGGGGCTCACCTTGGTAAGTGTTACTGTGCTAGCTACAGGCCTACAGCCACTAGCCGATGAGGGGGAGGAACGGGAGGAGCCGAGGAGACTGAGAGCAAGTACAATAAGTCCTAGTCAGCTGGCTATAAGGATTAAAATAGTATATTATTACTTAGTTGGAGGAGAGAGAGGAGGAGAGAGAAGGAGAGTGGGCTCCAGCTCTAGCACGTGCTCCTAGGCACTTTGTGAGAGTGAAAGGTGGGTCATACATTGATAAAATACTACATTTTTATATCTCACTATTGTATATGTTGGCTCTAAGTTGGCTATAGGTGACATGGCACTTGGCTTATAGCCAGCAGCTGGCTACACTATTGGAATTGCTCTGAGCAAGAAGGCGAGACGCCGAGGAGCGTCATCACAACGAGGATGCGGCCGTCTCGGGACGACGCACAGAGGACACCATGGTCTAAGAGCAAGTACAATAAGGCTGACTCAGCAGGCTATAAGAATTAAAATAGTGTTGTTTTGCTTAGGTGGATGAGAGAGAAGTGGAGAGAGAAGAGAGATGGGCTCTCATGCAAGAGCCAGCTCTTGCACGTGCTCCTAGGCACTTTGTGTGGGCCTTTTACACATAAAGTTATCAATCCTTAAAGCCAACTATTGTACAAGTTAGCTATAAGCTGACTATAGCTGGCCTTATAGCCAGCACCCGGCTGCACTATTGGAATTGCTCTAAGCCGACGAGTATCATGGCCACATCGGTGGGTACAAGGCAACAAATGAGCCGGAGACATCTGGAACTGAGGCACTACAAAGGAGGCGTCGGGGAGCTCAGCTGGCAGCGTGCCCCCCAGCCCACAGCTGCGCCAGCGACCCCGAACTGCAGTTAGGGTTAGCAGCAGGGGGCGGCGACAGGTATTGGCGGAGGAAAGCTGACAAGACGCTGCATCCAAAATTTAATCAGTCCGCTCCAGCCACAGGCAGCCGTCCACTCACTTGCTTTTGTATAGCTTAGCCGCTAGAAGTGACATGTAATGGTACCGTAAGATTATGCATCAAACCTCCAAAACTCCTCCGATGTTCTGCAAGACTAAGTATCTGCTCACATCTTATATTTACTAATTGGAGACTCCCAATAAGCCTCCTGGTTAATCCTAGAAATCAACAACTAACTATCCATCGGATCTATGCGTAAGCTATCCATATCCGTCGGATGAATTAACTTAGCGCGTGTTTGCGTGCACGCGTAGGTCATTTTGGCTGATGGATGTGATTGGCTGATCGGAAACCATCTCCTTCGCATCGGCTCTTCTATTCCACAAGCGCATCCACGAGCGACCCCTGGCGGCTGACTTCAAAGTTCTAGCCGCTCTGCAATCAAAATCTTAAGGAAGACAAGATCCAATCAAATCTCCCCCGTTTCCTTCTTTCCATCCTTCGAATCATGAATAATGTGTGATTAAATTGGTCAGTCTATGGTTCATGCACTAGAGCAGATTGTGTACAGACGGCAATTCGAGGCAGATTAAGCTGCCACAATGGATCAGTTATCAGTGAATATAGCAGCGAACGATCACCAGTAATATATCGATCTTGAACTGTGGTACTTTTTTTCTCCATCACGATGGTCCGTCTGACTACTGTTGCTTTCTTGCTTGCCTCTGTGGTATTGCGTTCAAGGTGTTTGACTAATTGCTGACTAGGTGATGTATCAATTATACTTAAGGGATTTCCTTGGAAATAATTATGATATTATGGTCTAAGAGAGGTAAGAAATTCAAGTTATACTTCTAATTATGATATACATTGCAATCATATTCTGGTATGCTTCACGAGTGCTAATCACACTAGTGGAGAAGAGGCCTTTGGTCCCAAGCAAATGTCCCAGTGCTGAACCAAACCGGATCCAATGGGGGCATTGGTCCCGGTTCGTTTCTGCCCAGGACGACCCCACCCACTGGCGCCTGTCCTGTAGTGGCCTTTGGACCCGGTTTGTATTACAAACCGGACCCAGGGCCCGCAGGCTGTCAGTCGTGGGGAACCCTTTAGTCCCGGTTTGTAATACAAACCGGGTCCAAAGGCCCCCCCCTCTGGCTATATAACCTTGCCCCTGCCCAAGGGTCCAAACACTTGGCCATTTTTTCACTTTCTTCAAAAGAGGGTGTATTGCTCTCCTCTCTTCTTCACATGCACAAGAGGTGTTCGATGAAATGCTTAAGAGGATTTGCCACTTGAGTTTACACAAATCAAGCCACACTTAACTTGCTTTTTTCTTCTTCATCGAGGTTAACAACTTTATCCTTTTCATCTGCAATTGATAAAATGCATGTGTATATATACATCGTGATTTCTGGTTTTGATCAGCTTAATTATATCATGCAGATGAATCGGCAATGGATGTACATTGACCGACGGTTTGACGAGTTCACTGCGGGCCTGGATAATTTTATGGCCGTGGCGGAGGCAAACAAACATGGTGGCTTCATGTATTGTCCATGTGTGGACCGCAAGAATACCGTAAATTACGCTCACTCGAGTCTCATTCACGCCACCTTCTGCGATCCGGTTTCATGCCCAGCTACTATTGTTGGACCAAGCACGGAGAAAGAGGGTTATGATGGAAGACAATGACGAAGAGGAAGAGGATGATGACGGTTATCCCAATTTCCCTGAATACGATGATACTGCAGAAGGCAATGAAGACAATGAAGTAGAAGATCAAGAGGCACCAGATGAGCCTGCTGATGATGATCTTGGCCGGGCCATTGCCGATGCAAGGAGAGAATGTGAAACTGAAAAGGAAAGGTTGGCCTTCGACAAGATGATAGAAGATCACAACAAATTGTTATACCCAACTTGCGAAGATGGCCATAAAAAGCTAGGCAGCACACTGGAATTGTTGCAATGGAAGGCAGAGAACGGTGTCACTGACTCAGGATTTGGAAAGTTGTGACAATAATTAAGAGGAAGCTTCCAAGGGGTAACGAATTGTCCGCCAGTACGACGAAGCGAAGAAGATTGTCTGCCCTCTAGGATTAGATGTGCAAAAGATACATGCATGCATTAATGACGCATCCTCTACCGCGATGAGTACGAGAATTTGGATGCATGTCCGGTGTGCACTGCATTGCGGTATAAGATCAGACGAGATGACCCTGGTGATGTTGAGGGCGAGCGCCCCAGAAGAGGGTTCCTGCCAAGGTTATGTGGTATGCTCCTATAATACCACGGCTGAAACGCTTGTTCAGAAATAAAGAGCATGCTAGGTTGTTGCGATGGCACAAAGAAGACCGTAAGAAAGACGTGATGTTGAGGCACCCTGCTGATGGCTCCCAATGGAGAAAAATCGATAGAGAGTTCCCAAACTTTGCACAGATGCAAGGAACTTACGGTTTGGTCTAAGTACAGATGGCATGAATCCTTTTGGAGAGCAGAGCTGCAGCCATAGCACCTGGCCGTGACTCTTTGTATATATAATCTTCCTCCTTGGTTGTGCATGAAGCGGAAGTTCATTATGATGCCAGTGCTCATACAAGGCCCGAAGCAACCCGGAAACGACATTGATGTGTACCGAAGCCATTAGTCCAAGAACTTCTACAGCTGTGGACCCTAGCAGGTGTACGTGTGTGGGACGAGCACAAGGGAGGAATTTGACCTACGAGCCCTGACCATCAATGACTGGCCTGCTCTTGGTAACATTTCAGACAGTCAAACAAGGGATACAATGCATGCACGCACTGTTTACATGAGCTCGAAGGTGATTATTTGGAAAAAGGTCGTGTACCTGGGGCATCGTCGATTTCTTAGGACTACCCATCCCATAAGAAAGAAAGGCAAGCATTACAACGGTGAGGCTGATCACCGGAGGAAGCCTCCCATCGTGATGGTGTTGATATATTTGGTATGGTCAAGGATCTAGATGTAATATTTGGAAAGGGTCCTGGCGGACCTGTTCCGAATGACGATGCCGGACACGCGCCCATGTGGAAGAAGAAATCTATATTTTGGGATCTACCCTATTGGGAAGTCTTAGAGGTCCGCTCTTCAATCGATGTGATGCACGTGACGAAGAATCTTTGCGTGAACCTGCTAGGCTTTCTGGTGTGTACGGAAGACAAAAGATACACCAGAAGCACGGGAGGACCAGCAACGTTGGAAAGACCCCAAAAAGCTGCATGAGAGAGTTAAAGGACGTCATTTATCCAGCTACGCTCTTACAAAAGCAGAGAAGGAAATATTTTTGAATGTCTTAGCAGTATCAAGGTCCCGTCTGGCTTCTCCTCCAATATAAAGGGAATAATAAATATGGAGAAGAAAACATTCCGAACCTGAAGTCTCATGACTGTCACGTGATAATGACACAGTTGCTTCCGATTGCATTGAGGGGGCTTCTACCGGAAAATGTTCGACCGCCCATTGTGAAGCTATGTGCATTCCTCAATGCAATTTCTCGAAGGTAATAAATCCAGAAATTCTACCGAGGTTGCAGAATGATGTGGTCCAATGTCTCGTTAGTTTTGAGCTGGTGTTCCCACCATCCTTCTTCAATATTATGACACATCTCCTCGTTCACCCGGTCGATGAGATTTCCATTCTCGGTCCTGTGTTTCTACACAATATGTTCCCCTTCGAGAGGTTCATGGGAGTCTTAAAGAAATATGTTCATAACCGTGCTAGGCCAGAAGGAAGCATCTCCAAGGGCTATGGAACAGAGGAGGTCATTGAGTTCTGTGTTGACTTTATTCCTGGCCTTAAGCCGATTGGTGTTCCTGAATCGCGGCATGAGGGAAGACTAAGTGGAAAAGGCACGCTAGGAAGGAAATCAATGATATGTAGGGACGGGATTTCTTTGACTCAAGCACACTACACAGTTCTACAAAGTTCCACCTTGGTGGCTCCGTATAT
Source organism: Lolium multiflorum (assembly GCA_030979885.1). Classification (NCBI taxonomy): domain Eukaryota; kingdom Viridiplantae; phylum Streptophyta; class Magnoliopsida; order Poales; family Poaceae; genus Lolium; species Lolium multiflorum. The sequence goes on from CM061752.1 coordinate 5,205,505, forward strand.
CGGTGACCACAAGAACTTTGTACGCTCCCAGAACCCGGGGCAGTCGAACGATTGGATTAGACGTGAACACATGTCGACTTTCGGCGGTTGGTTGCAAAAACATCTCCTGAATAACATCGATATTGAAGATCAGCTGTACTTGTTGGCCCAGACACCATCTTCGACTGTAGTGACTTTCCAAGGGTACGAGATAAATGGGAATACATTTTACACGATCGCCCAAGATAAAAAGAGCACCAACCAAAACAGTGGTCCGATTTGATGCAATAATCAATGAAGGCCCAAATGACACATATTATGGTTACATAGAGGATATATGGGAACTTGACTATGGACCTTCTTTTAAGGTCCCTTTGTGTAGGTGCAAATGGGTCAACAAAACGGGGTTCAGGTAGACAAGTTGTATGGAATGACAACGTTGATCTCAACAATCTTGGGTATAGAGACGAACCATTCGTCCTAGCCAAGGATGTGGCCCATGTTTTCTATGTGAAGGATATGTCTACCAAACCAAGAAAAAGGAAACATAAGGAAACGAATACATCAAACGATGAGCTAAAGCGCCACATAGTTCTTTCGGAAAAAGAAACATCGTGGGAGTGGAGGACAAGACAGACATGTCGAAGATTATAATAAGTTTGATGAAATTCCACCCTTCAGAGTGAACATTGATCCAAGCATCAAGTTAAATGATGAAGATGCTCCATGGTTACGGCCGAAGAAGGTTAAATGATGAAGATGCTCCATCATCAAGTTAATTGAAGAATGTAACTGTATGTAATCATGTAACTGTATGTAATCATCAACATGGCAACACTGTTAGAGGAGATGTAGTCGTTCACGGGCTTGCAGGGAAAAAATTCCGAGGCGCAGCTTCCGAAGATGCCGTAGGGCGTGTGCACCAACGACATCTTCGAGAAGCTGCGCCACGGAGATTTCCCAACCCTTTCCCCAACACCGTTAGAGGAGATGTAGTCGTTCACGGGCTTGCAGGGAAAAATTCGCTTCCGAAGATGTCGAGGGCGTGTGCACCAACGACATCTTCGAGAAGCTGCGCCACGGAGATTTCCCAACCCTTTCCCCAACACCGTTAGAGGAGATGTAGTCGTTCACGGGCTTGCAGGGAAAATTTTGCGCAGCTTCCGAAGATGCCGTAGGGCGTGTGCACCAACGACATCTTCGAGAAACTGCGCCACGGGAGATTTCCCAACCCTTTCCTTCATCCATGGGGATGAAACTCTGCTTGGCTTGTTGATCTGCTTGGCAAGGCATATCGATGCTCCTTTTATAGGCACGACACCGCTTCTACTTTGTCTTGTTCCTTCGACAGGCGTCGTGCGCTACATGCTTTATCTCATCGAGCAGTGCGTCCACCCATGCGTTCTTATCCTGCCGACATCTTTAGTCCCGGTTGCACCCACCAGCCGGGACTAAAGGTTACCCACACGTCCTTATCCCACCGACAGTTTTGTTAGATGACAAAAAAAAGGATCTTTAGTCCCGGATGTACCCACCAGCCGGGACTAATGTTTGCCTGACTAATCCTCCCCGGATAATGCAGAAACCAGATAAGCCTCCCCTAAGTTTCCGCCGCTCCCGCCATTTTTCTTCCCGCCTTTCGCTTCCCGCCTCCGTCCTCCCGCCATTTTTTCACTATATATATGTAGGCTTGGCCTGGCCTCCATTTACATATCACATCTAGACTCATATCTGCAAACCTCATCACTCTGTCCCATGGCTTCCATCGTATCTCTAACCCTCCGGGAGGCGCTTTGCGCCTCGAACTACCCCTGCCCGCCGGGCTACCGCGTCCCGACCGGCTGGTTGCTGAGCATCGGAGGCGTACCGGTCCCTCCTGTCCCTCTAGGTGTGGCGCGCGAGATGGCCATCACGAACCACTACTACTTCGAGCTCACGCCAGAGCAGCGGAGGAATCCCCAGTGGCATCCCGACTACAGCCCGACTTGGGAAAGCTTCTTCATCAATCGGCGTGAGAGGGCGCTGTGCACGAGGAGGGCGGCCCGCCTCCTTCGAACTTCAACGAGGCCGGCCGTCGGCTGTGGTGGCGCGGCCGGACTCTCCAGGCGTCATGGCCTACCGTGGCCCCCGCCTCGCTCCTCGTCCGCCCACGCGTGCTCTCCCCGAGGTTCGACTCCGCGACCCCGATGCCGCGACGATGATGACGGCGACTACGATGACTATAGTGGCGACTACTATAGGGCTAGGCACGAGTATGACTGAATGACTCGAACAGTCGAATCTGGCCATGTATCTTAATTTTCAGTTGAGCTTTGTACTTTAATTCCAGTTCAATCGTAATAATTTTTTATTCCCGCCCATTGTTTCCCGCCCTTTTCCTCACGTGCGCCGTCGTGGCGGGAAACTTTTCTCATCATCAGCGTCTGCCACAACGACTTTATTGAAAATACAATTAAAATAGATAAACAACTAGTCTAGTCGATCTACTCGTCGTCGGAGGTTGTCTCGGTCCAAATGTCGTCCCACCGAGGGTCGTTGTCGGCCCAAGTTGTATTCGGGTTGTCGAGCTCGAACTCGGCGACGGCCCGACGGTGGCGCTGTTGGACCTGCGATGTGCCCGGAGGTCAGCGAAGAACGCGTCGGTGTTGTCGACGTCGTTGGGAACTGCGCCCTCCACTGGCGCATCAACTCCGTCGCTCGGCGATGGCGATCCGGCGCTGCACCGGCGGTGGCGGCGACGGTCCGTCGGCGACGAGGCACGGCCGGCGCGAGGAACTCCGCCCCTCTAGCGATTCGACGTCCGGAAAGTTCATGTCGCGCGTGGCCGCCGAAATCGCCACGCGGCCGCGTCGTAAGCGCGCGCCGCCAGCTCCGGGGTGTTGTACGTGCCGAGGGTGAGCCGAAGCCACCGGCGCGCATCTCGGCGTAGAACCTACCTTCGGACGCGCTCGGACGCCACGGAAGCCGGACGAGCCTCGACGGCGGCATCCCGGCGACGAATGAGCGGAGGCGACGGCGACGTGTGGTTGCGCGCGCACGCGACGCTTTATAGCACACGAAGCGACGCGGCAAGTTTGGCGACAGGTGGCGCGGGGAAGCGGCGGGGCGTGGCACGTGGAAGCGGCATCGGCACGCCGGCGGCAGGCGAGGCACGTGAAGCGGCGACACGTGGCACGGGAAGGGACACGTGTGGCACGGCGGTGGCGGTGGCGGCGGCGGCGGTGGACACGTGTGGCACGGCGGTGGCGGTGGCCAGTACATGGCGGTGGCGGTGGCACGGCGGCGGCGGTGGCCAGTACGTGGCCTTTTTTTGATTTGAAATAAGGCGGGAACGAAATTTTTTGGCCTTTGGTCCCGGTTGTATAAACCGGGACTAAAGGCCTATTTTGCGCGCAGCAAAAAATCAGCAAAATAGTTTTAGTCCCGGTTTGTATTACAAACCGGGACCAAAGGGGGGCCTTTAGTCCCGGTTTGTAATACCAACCGGGACCAAAGGGGGTCTCCCCTATAACTGATCGTCTCCTTCCTCGCGCAAATCAATCGCGCGAGGAGGAGAACCAGAGCGCCGCCAGGCTGCCCCATTCGCCGCCGCGCTTGCCGCCGCCCACCGCGCCGCTGCGCCCGCCGCCGTGTTCGCCGCCTCCACGCGGCGCGCCACCGCCGCCGACCGCGCGTCACCGGCCTCACGCTCCGCCCTCCTCCACCGCGCGCTGCTCCTCCACCGCCGCGCTCCTCCACCGCCGCTGCCGCGCCGCTCGCGTCGCCGCCTCCCGTCGCGCCGCGCCTGCTTGCACCTCGCTCCTCTCCGCCAAGGTGAGCCCCGCCGCCGCCCCCTTTTTTTTTGTTATTAGATTAGTTGTTAGGTTAATTAGTTAGAATTAAAACAATAGTTAGAAAAAAGTTAGTAAATTAGTTAGAAAAATAGTTAGAAAATTAGTTAGTAAAATTAGTTAGTAAAATAGTAGTTAGTTAGTGTTAGTGAAAATAGTTAGAAAAATTAGTTAGTAAAATTAGTTAAAAAAATAGTTAGAAAATTAGTTAGTAAAATTAGTTAGTAAAATAGTTAGAAATTTAGTTAAAACAATAGTTAGAAAATTAGTTAGTAAAATTAGTTAGTAAAATAGTTAGTTAGTGTTAGTGAAAAATTAGTTAGTTAGTGTTAGTGTTACAAAAATAGTTATGAGGGCCGCCGCGCCGGTAACCGCTACGCTCGCGATGGCGCCCCCAAATACGGTAGTGCCGACGCCCCTGCCGGCGCCCCCAAAATAGAGTATGTAGTGCCGGCGCCCCCCAAACGGTAGTGCCGGCGCCGACTAACATAAAAGTAGTGAAGCTATTTTTTTATTTATGTTAACGTTGGTACATATATATATATGATTTGTTTTCGTAGCAACGATGCCGCGACAGCCGCCCCGCCGTGGTCGGACTATTCTAGAGGAGATGCAGCAGATGGGGGAGGTCCGGGATTGGGCTCCGCCGGGGTGGCACTGGGAGGTCTTAGCTTCCGGGGCGCGCACCTTGGTGCGGAATCCGGGTCCCGTCGTCGACCCGGATATTTTGTGGTGGAGGTCTTATGGGCCACGGTCGTTTAGGGAGCCGGCCCGCCGAGGGGAGGTAGCTCAGCGCATTGCAGCGGAGGACGAGCACGTTCGCCGTTACGTTAGACACCATGTATAGGACCGGATGGCGGGTTATGCAGGGATCTCATGTTAGCTATGCTCCCGTTGTTGTTCCGTGGCTTTGGGGGTTCACCCAGCGCGGCTCAGGACCCGGTCGGCGCGGTATAGGACCCGGTCGACGCGGTTGAGAGGTTGTAGTACGTAGTGATTGATGTATTAGGGTTAAATAAACATGAACCCGATCTATGTATGCATGTAACTGCACTATCTGCTTTCAGCACTATATTATCGATCCTTAGTTAAGAACTACATATGTAACTCCATTTTCAGTTTTCTGCATTATCCTTAATTTGATCATATGATGGTTCCTATATATAACTTGCAAGTCGTTGTAGAAAGCATGGACGGATACAGAGACGAAGCCACAGAAAAATTCATGGCTGACCTCATAGCCAACGGTACTCGGATGATCGCGACGACGGCGTTATTCCAGATGATGGCGGTGACGATGTCACCGCAACTTTTTTGAATGACTCCGGTGAGGGAGCGGAGAATATTGAGCGAACAGAAGATGGCTCCGGAACCATAGTTATCACCCAGGTATATAAATTAAGCCGCTGCTGATCGACTAGATGCATTAACTAATTAAATTGTACTGACGATGAATTATTTTTTAGCCCTCCGGATCGAGCACTTCTAAAGTCGAAGAAGCGAGGCCCGGCCAAAAAGTTGGACGACGGTGTTAGGCACGACATCACCCATATCGCTAAGGATGGTAAACCGATTGCTCCCGAGAACCATGCAAAGTCATTTATAGCTCAATGCGGAGTGCTTGTTAGGGACCACGTCCCGATCACCGTTCGAGAGTGGAACAAGCCGAAGGGACTAGTGCTGTCTGCAGAGGAAGAAGCTCAAGGTCTTTATATCGATGATGTAGCCAAAGACAGCATTCTGACCAAGCTCATGGCACATTTCAACATAGTACCTCCAGAGGGGGATGCCGATGAAAAGGCAAAGATGGAGAAGGCAGTCCGCGACTTTGCCAAGAAGAAGATGGCCGAACTATTCAAGAACCACAAGAAAAGATTGCGCGGCCTTATCAAGAAAGACAAGACTCCGGACAGTGAGAAGGTAAAAAATCACTGGGATGAATTCGTGAAAGCACGGAGTCGAAGAATTTAAGAAAAGGTCGGAAACAAATAAGGCAAATGCTGCGTTGAAGAAATATCACCAAGTTATGGGTCCAGGTGGATACAGGGCTAACCGTCCTAAGTGGCAGGCAGCTGAGGCGGAACTGACCAGAAAGGGATCAGATTAGACACACGGTTGGACCGAACGGTCGAAGGAGTGGTTCTACGGGATTGGGGGAAAGTTGGATCCCAGGGAAGTGCATCTATAAGAAAGCTCATCTGAAGCATCCCATTGAAGCCCTGGAACAAGCACATAAGGATGTGGAGGAGGGGAGGTTCCAGCCCGAAAGAGAGAACGATGAGCTGACACGCGCCCTTGGGAACAAAGAACACGGCGGACGAACACGAGGCACGAAGGCTCCGTGTGAAGTATGGCTTTCCTGCGGAAAGGAAGAGATTTCCTGATAAAAGCCATGAGAGGAGAAAGGCAAGGGAAACAGACCGCTAGCGTCCTTAGAGGATTCTATGAGCACCATGAAAGCCCAATTAACCATAGTAACCCAAGTACTTACATCCCAGATGGCTCAGGGGCAGGCTGTAGATCCTGCATTGCTCAATGCTATCGTCCCGCTGCAATCTCAACACCGGAAAAGCAGCGTGGCTTCCACTCAGCAGGTGGTTAATGATGATGATGACCAGGTGGTCGAGCCTCCTCGCTACCCCCCCCTGATCTCACCGAGAGCCGTCCTTGTGAGCTGCATGTTAAAGTTTTCAACCTATCGTTCAAGGCGGCGGTCGGCATCCTCTTACCTACAAGGACTTACCATTGCCGTCCGGTCCAAGACGACTCTGTTGTGATGGTGGATGAAGTGTTGAGAGATTATGAGGAGTTGGTGCTTGAGCACCCTGCAGGTGAAGATGGGGAAATCAAAGAACTGGGAGAAGCCCGTAGAACCACCGTGCAATGGCGGAAGGAGAACATTGTGTTTCCAGGTGAGAAGCCACCAAGCAGGCCACCTCGTCCGCCTCCTCCGCCACCTGCGCAGTCTCCTCCGCGTGATGATTCTCCTATGCGCGATGATGATTCCCCCTGTGCATGAGCAGTCTCCTCCGCGTGACAATACTCCGCCGCCTCCTCCTCCTCCTCCTCAGGAGACTCCGCCGCCTCCACCTAAGCAAAAGAGGAAGCTAACCGCGGAACCTCCTACAGCTCCGAAGAGATCATCAACTCCGATGAGGGCACAGACTCCAGAGTTGTTACCACATGAAGACTGATGAGCAAAAGGCGTTTCTTGCGCCGAAGAAGACGTTTATTGCACCACATACAATGAAGCACTTTGCCGAGACGAGAATAAAGAGAGCTGAGCCGAGAAGTGATTATGACCGCTCTCTTGGACAGTCCTCTAGAGCGAGCAAAGCAAAAAAGTCGCCCAGCTTGGACAACAGGGAAATCAGTCCATACCCCACTTCGTCGTGCACCTATGATTCCAGAGACGGCATCGATGATCGAACGGGAGGCTAGACGTCGGAGCAGATGTTGAGTACGAAGATTACTATCCAACGGCTGAAGTCGTAAACAAGTATAGATACGGACATGATCTCGTCAAACCGGAGCTCGCGCGTCTAGGGACTCAGATGCGAAGGTTGCATGAATGGTACCAAAGCCTGTCGAAGAGGTGATCGCTACCTCACGGTGTATCTTAGAGATGAGCATTACTTCCGGGGGGGAGGAGATAAACCTTGAGTTAGAAGAACTGTTTCAGTTATTCAATCAAGACGCCCTCGACAAAGCTGTCATCAGTTGCTACTGCCTGTAAGTGATTTATTTATGTAATTAAGTCTGTAGCTCAGCTCATTCATTTGCACTAACAATTATCCTCACTATATTCTTTGTGTACGCTATATATTAATTATGCAGAATGAAGAAGCTCGAATGCAAAAGAGGTAAGCTCCATGACATCGGGTTCATTGACCCAAACACAGTTCATGAAGTCACGGTTCGACAGTACCCCAAGGACACAGAGACAACATGCTACTGTTTTTACAGAAGCAAGCAAACAAAGAGGATATATACTTTCCCTACAACTTCAAGTGAGTGTTATAACATACATTATGCTTGTGCAGCTTCCACTTTATTCTCGTAATCATTGAGCTATGCTTGTGCAGCTTCCACTTTATTCTCCTAATCATTGATCTTAAGAAAGGAGTCGTAAATGTCATGGACTCGAAACGTAAAGAACATGCGGAATGGGCGGACATGGCTGCCATCCTCCGAGGTAATTTCAATCAATTTCGTATCGCATCTTCATCTGTTCTAATTCGACGATATCATCAACTAATCAATAACTCATTTACTCATTTTTTCTTTGCCGGGCAGGGCTTGGAAACAGTTCATCAATACTGTTCCGGGTAAATGGAAACCGGAGCTTACATTTAAAGATTACCCTGTAAGTAGTACTATATATATAGCTATGTCCGTGAATCTCTTTGATATTTTCTTTCAATACGATGCTTGATTATTCGTTTGATCGAACTATTTTTTCGTAAAGTGTATGAGGCAGGAATCCGGGAATAACTTATGTGGATACTACGTCTGCGACTTCATTCGTGAGATGGCAAGTCACAGGGATGCGGAGGACGCTATACACCACACTCGTGTACGTGAACAATATTTCACAATTAATCTTATTACCATCAATTGTATTGAGTTCCATTCATATATATTGATCTCCTTTTTTTAATATAGATGATACGCCTGCGGGACTCTCTCATAACGGAGGATCGCATACGAGCAATTCAAGAGGAACTCGCGGGATTCTTTCTTAACGAGGCCATTGCCCCAAATGGAGAGTACTATCGGCAGTTCGTAGATCTTGAACGACGTAGTGGTCACGCATTATTGTGGGAATAGATTTAGTAAAGAGGTCCGACTTTATATTATAAATATGCATACATTACATGTATCGTTGACGATGTCTATATATATTCATGACGATTTTTTGTGGTTTCTTGAATGATATATATGCATTGCTGAAACTCTGCCGCGGCAGAGAAACGCCTTTCTCTGCCGCGGCAGAGAAACGCTGCTCCACCCTAAACCTGTGCCGCGGCAGAAATAGCACCTGCCGCGGCAGAGAAACCTGAGTTTCTACCACGAACCGGGACCAAAGGCCTTCCACCGCGAGCGCCCTGGCCGCACCACGTGGCGCGGCCTTTAGGCCCGGTGCAACTTTGAACCGGGACTAAAGGGGGACCCTTTAGTCCCGCCTAATTGGTCCCGGTTTGGAAACCGGGACTAAAGGCCCAAATGGACCGGGCCTATAGCCCCGTTTTCCACTAGTGTCAACATGCATACGATACAAGCAGGTACGCGGATGCTCTGAAGTCTGAAGTCTGAACTCATCTGCTTTTGGAAGGAGATTACTTTTAGCATGGAGGGATCAGTTAAAGGCATTCTTTCTGCATGACCTCAAGTCAAACACTGGACGACAGGCTCAGTTTGACATTTACATGAGTCTTTAGAGATGGTTTTCCATGATACCTTTTTCTAATATTTACTAACTGGAGTATTAGCCAAATTAGTCAAAGTTTTTCAGGAGAGGATTTCTATGTTTATTCTTCATACACCATATACATACAGATTATATTTTTGGTATATCTAACCCTTAAACCTCGCAGCATTAAATGAAGGCATGATGCCTAGGTTCGGAATAATTTATGAATTTGATATTTACCACAGATCGTCTTGCTACATATCTTGAACTGATGTAAATAGAGTCTATAATCGTTTCTTGGTAAATCTGGTGTCAGAATTTAGAAATGTTCCTATAAATATAATTGCGCTAGCTGCATGTTCAGATACAGAAGAAGGCTTAGTATGAATTTTCATGCAACTATAACTATATAATCAATCAACATTTCTTAGGTCCGTTTCTAACAATATGTTTGATCGATTTCCTCTGCAGGTCAGGTATCTAGCGTTTGGAGCTGCCGCTTATAGAAAACATAATGTTGAATATATTTTAACCTATGGCCTATCAAAGTGTCCTTTTACATGCTTTTAGATGCAGAAAAAGGCTTAGTATGATTTTTTCTTGCAACTATAACTATGCAATCAATCTACATTTCTTAGGTCCGTTTCTAACAATAGGTTTGATCTATTTCCTTTGCAGGTCAGGTATCTAGCGCCTGGAGCCGCCCCTTATAGAAAATATAATGTGAAATATATTTTAAAGGATGGCCTATCAAATTGTCCTTTTACATGCTTTTAATAAGCTACACAAGTGAGTTGTCTAGATTGCTAATGTCCACAAGACGTCAGTTAAATGTTTTTCGTCCGATTAGCTAATTGTTGCTTTCCATCGTGCACAAATAAATACTTGGAGATATATGCAGTACTGTAACTTATTTACATCTCCAGTCACAGATAGGATTTATAATCTTCATCATTAGTGCGCATATGATTTTCCCTAGCACCAACTTGCAGAATGGCCTAATTATTTATGTCACTTAAACTGCATCTCTTTTTCCAGGTACAAAACAATTCTCTACTTTATTTTGCTATGTTCTTGACATACCATTCTGTTTTGCAAATCCATGTACAAATCTGTTTTGCATAAAGGTCGGGGGATAAATCATATGTGCTTCTGAGAGAAGTATTGATGAGGTTGAGAGGCTGCATCTTAAAATGCATATTCTCTCATCCATTTTTTAGATTGAATCTTTTCGTCATTTTCTCAAATTGAATATCTAGAGTGTTTTAGTTTAGACTTGGATTTGTGATCCCCCGGAAAGGTTTTCTTGACACTTTTGGGTAGAGTCAAACAAACAAAAATGTATACTTCATTATTTTTTCAACTATAGAAATATATTTCCCTGGTATGCTTGTCGTGTCAATTTTCCTGACTTACTTGCTAGATGACTACTGTTGAGGAAAATAAGGGAAAAAAGTGTCTTCTTTCTATTCCTGAGTTATGATTAGGTGTTAAATGATAATTTGATGTAGCATGGCTGCATGGAGATGACTTCATATATACACATCCTCTAATTAATAATGGCAACCAAGCTGAAGCAAGTTTTCTAATACTCTTACAACTGCCTTGCAACTTGACAAACTGCAGGAGGTAGCTGAGAAAAGCTGCATATGTTTCTCCGTACAAAAAAAACATGCTGAGTCTAATTTTAACTTTGGAAAGTTCACACAAGAGCTCTAATGCATCAACATCTTCCTGAGATTTGCGTCTTATTAAGTGCATCTGGTGCACAATTATTTGTTACAGCGAGATTGGGGTTTCTAGGTCAAAGTTGAACATTTTTTGACGTATAGCTACCTAAACTTCATATTTTTCCGCTGCATTCACTCGCAACCCAGGCCGAGAAAGTCATGTTGACTTGGTGTTTGTGTTATAAGCGGGCTTCTATCTCAGATAGACTAATACAAGTTTGGGTTATGATGTTTTTTGTTGCATGCAATAAATCGAAAGGGGTCATCATTTCAATTTTAGGCATGGGGCTTTCCAGAATCTTTCCAATTTGTATTCAACTCTGGGAACGATATGATCATGACCTTTTTTGCAAACATACTGGGAATGGTATTTGCTTGGGATGTAATCATATGTTCTTACTATGTGTACGTATTGCACAAATTTTTGTTTCCACTTGATACCTTCCTCTTTCTTCATTTGTCAGGAACATATTATGGGGTTTCTGTTTCCAAGAATAAATGGAATATTACACTTAGAAAATTCCAAGGAAAAGAAAAACTCATAGACGATGAGGAAAGGTAAAACACATTCAACTATAAGCTCTAACTCCATATCTAAGTTGGGTGAAGCAAACGAGATATGAATGGCAATTCAATACGGGCGGAAGATTTCATAGGAGTCTAACTAAAGATTTAATAAATTTATTATTGTTCAGTTGTAAGTGTTGAGCTAACAGGGTTTTTTCTCTAAACTTACCACAATAAAACAATAACCTTCAAAAAAATTATGTATGTGAAGTAGCCCGTGCGATGCACGGGTTGATGACTAGTATGTATAATTATTATATCACCTCAAGTTGTGTTCCGAAAAGCTAAAGATATCTTGCCTCCTCTATGGCCAGTTCTTACCTTAAACTTACAACATGCACGACCTCTTAACTCTGCGCCGGGCAAAACCTCCCTAGTGACATGACGACACGGCGAAAGGTGAAAGCGATCTGATATAAAAGTCAGCTGCAGTAGAGAGACGAAGACGACAGCGATCTTCGAATCTTATTTCTAAGGGCATGCCCAATGCACTACTCTAGGGTACCGCTCCACAGCTTTAGCTAAGTTTGGGCGGTCCAAAGTAGGTTAGCCTCCTTTTGAGCAAGCGAGATCTTAAGCCTTAAAAGCATGGTTTTTGGAGAGAGAAAGAGATATATAGTGTCTATTTGTAGGGTTCCTTCTCTTTTTTTTCTTACTAAAGTTGTAGCTTTTATTTGAGAGATAAAATTAATCATACTGCTTCTAATAACTTTTTTACATGGAGCAGCTAGCTGCGTATGTCACCACTGCTCGTGCCCTAAAACGAAAGGCGACTATTGCAGCGGCCAGCACTATTGTTCTATGTGCATGCGTGTCGACGAAACATTTCTGATGTGGGACCCATGTCCGTACGGCGTACGGCAGCAGGACGACCACGAACGACCATCTCCTTTAGCTTTAGCACCACCACCCACTGACCACCAACGACCAGCTCCATCCACTGCGATTTTCCCGAGCGGTACTCCCAACGCTAGTGTTTGCAGTGCTACTTTACGTGTGTGTGTGTTGCTACGGTGCATATTGCGCTATGTCTGCAGCTAGATCTTCCGTGGCACTTTTTCAGTGCTGTGGAGGTTTGCACGCAAGATTTTGTTCCTCATGTTGAGTGATTAGACCACGAGCGCGGATCACCGTAGTACCTTTCATATGTATTTATGCATATGAAATCTGGAGAAATTAAAAACTTTTTGATTGAACTTGACAAAAAGATCAAAGTTTCACTTCTGTCGATGAGTTAGGGTTAGACAGTCGACATGAGTGCGATAAGTTCCGACCTGACCTTTGCTGTATTTTTAACTTTTGAGCACAATTCAATTAAAAGAATATGTCATCCACATACAATATCAGGAATGTTACAGAGCTCCCACTCACTTTCTTGTAAATACAAGCTTCTCCAAAAGTTTGTATAAATCCAAAGTCTTTGATCACCTTATCAAAGCGTCGGTTCCAACTCCAGGATGCTTGCTTCAGTCCATAAATGGAACGCTGAAGTTTGCATACCTTGTCAGCATTTTTAGGATCGACAAAACCTTTGGGTTGTACCATATACAACTCTTACTCAATGTCACCATTAAGGAACGCCGTTTGACATCCATCTGCCAAATTTCATAATCAAAAAATGCAGCGATTGCTAACAATATCCTCACAGACGTTAGCTACAGGTGAGAAAGTCTCATCGTAGTCAACTCCTTGAATTTGTCGGAACCCTTTCAAGTCGAGCTTTATAGAAAGTAATATTACCATCGCATCTATTTTTCTTTTGAAGATCCATTTATTTCAGCCTTGCGGCTATCAGGTAAGTCTACCAAAGTCCATACTTGGTTATCATACATGGATCCCATTTCGGATTTCATGGCCTCTTGCCATTTGTTGGAATCTGGGCTCATCATTGCTTCCTCATACGTCGCAGGGTCATCATTGTTGTCCACAATCATGACATTTAAGGCGGGGTCGTACCAATCAGGAGTGGCACGAATCCTCGTCGACCTGCGAGGTTCAGTAGTAACTTCGTTCGAAGTTTCATGATCATTATCATTAGCTTCCTCTCTTATCGGTGCAGGTGGTAGCGGAACATCTTCCGGTACTGCGCTACTCTGATTTTTGAGAGAAGGTTCAGTAACCTCGTTGATTTCTACTTTCCTTCCAGTCACTTCTTTCGAGAGAAACTCCTTCTCAAGAAAGGATCCATTCTTGGCAACAAAGATTTTACCTCGGATCTATGATAGAAGGTATACCCAATTGTTTCTTTAGGGTATCCTATGAAGACGCATTTCTCCACTTTGGGTTCGAGCTTGTCAGGTTGTAACTTTTTTACATAAGCTTCGCAGCCTCAAATTTTAAGGAACGACAACTTAGGTTTTTTTCCAAACCACAATTCATACAGTGTCGTTTTAACGGATTTAGATGGTGCCCTATTTAAAGTGAATGCTGTTGTCTCTAATTCACAACTCTAAAACGATAACGGTAAATCTGTAAGAGACATCATAGATCGAACCATATCCAAGAGAGTTCAATTACGACGTTCGGACACACCATTGCGCTGTGGTGTTCCCGGCGGTGTCAACTGTGAAAGTATTCCGCATTTCTTTAAATGCATGCCAAACTCATAACTCAGATATTCACCTCCATGATCAGAACGTAGAAATTTAATCTTCTTGTGACATTGATTTTCTACTTCACTTTGGAATTCCTTAAACTTCTCGAAAGTTTCGGATTTGTGTTTCATCAAGTAGATATACCCATATCTACTCAAATCATCCGTGAAAGTATGAATATGTGTATCACTACTATCTAGATTTAACAAGAATAAACCATTCATCTCAGGTGCATGACCATAAAAGATATTATTCATATAAATCGAACAACCATTATTCTCAGACTTGAATAAATAACCGTCTTGCAATAAACAAGATCCAGATATAATGTTCACGCTTAACGCAGGCACCAAATAATAATTATTCAGATTTAAAACTAATCCCGACGGTAGATGTAGGGGGAGCGTGCCGACAGCGATCTCATCGACCTTGGATCCATTTCCAACGCGCATCGTCACCTCGTCCCTTGCTAGTCTTCGTTTATTCCGTAGCTCCTGTTTCGAGTTACAAATATGAGCAACCAAACCAGTATCAAATACCCGGCACTACTACGATTACTAGTAAGATACACATCAATAACATGTATATCAGATATACCTTTCTTTTTGATGTTGCCGCTCTTCGATCTGCCAGTACTTTGAGCAGTTCTTCCAGTGTCCCTCTTCTTTGCAGTAATAGCACATAGTATCAGGCTTGGGGCCAGCCTTGGGTTTCTTAGGAGGCGCGGCAGCTTTCTTGCCGCCCTTCTTGAATTTACCCTTTTCCTTAGGCTTGCCCTGCTTCTTGAACTTGGTGGTCTTATTAACCATCAACACTTGGTGCTCTTTCTTTATCTCCAATTCATCAGTTTTCAGCATTGAGAAGAGTTCAGGTAACGTCTTGTCCATGCACTGCATGTTGTAGTTCATCACGAAGTTCTTGTAACTAGGTGGCAGTGATTGAAGGATACGATGAATCCCCAAGGCATTAGGAATCGTTATTCCCAAGTCTAGGAGTTTCTTCGCGTGCCCAGACATTTTGAGCACGTGCTCGCTAACGGAGCTGCCCTCTTCCATCTTACAGTTAAAAAACTTTTCAGAAGCATCATAGCTTTCCACGGCCGCATGAGTTTCAAATATCATTTTGATCTCACTGATTCTATCATGAGGGTCGTGGTTCTCAAAGCGTTTCTGAAGCTCCGATTCTAAACCGTAGAGGATGGCACATTGAACTGTGGAGTAATGATTTTTCCGAGTGAGGTAAACATTTTTAGCCTCATCGGTAGCTGTTTCTGCAGGTGGGTCACCCAGCGGTGCATCGAGCACATAAAGCAGTTGTCCAGCAGTGAGGACAATCCTCATGTTACAGAACCAGTCCGTAAAGTTGCTTCCATTGTTTTCCAGCTTTTCTTTCTCTAGGCACGAATTAAAATTGATGGTAGGGGTCGCCATAATCTACAACATATTTGCAAAGAGTTTAGACTAAGTTCATGATAAATTGAGTTTACTATTAATTCTTAAATTAACTAGGTGAACTCCCACTCAAAACAATATCCCTCACATTGTCTTAGTGCTCACACGAACCAAATCCACTGCACCAAGTCCGATCATCACGAGAGATGATATAGCTTCAATGGCGAACATCAACATGTTCATCATATCATCTATATGATTCATGCTTAACCTTTCGGTCTGCTGTGTTCCGATGCCATGTCTGTACATGCTAGGCTCGTCAAGTCCAAGCTTAGTTTCCGCATGTGCAAATCTGGTTTGCACCCGTTGTATGCATACGTTGAGTCTATCCCACCCGATCATCATGAGATGCTTCGAAACAATGAGTCTTAGCAACGGTGCTAACTAGGATGAACACTTTATTATCTTGATTTTTAGTGAGAGGGATCATCTTATAATGCTACCGTCACGATCTAAGCAATACAAGATGCATAAAAAGGATTAACATCACATGCAATTCATAATGTAATATGATATGGTCATTTTATCTTTGCCCCTTTGATCTTCATCTCCAAAGCACGGGTATGATCTCCATCATCAACGGGCATGATCTCCATCATCGTCGGCGGGGCGTCAAGGTCAATGGCGCCGTTTTCATGGTTGTCCACCACGTGTAGCAACTATTACAACTACTTTGAAATAAAACTACTACATGAAATATAAAGACAACCATAAGGCTCCTGCCAGTTGCCACAATACAATAATGATTATCTCATACATCAAATATATTCACAATCACATCATGGCCATATCACATCACCAAACCCTGTAAAAACAAGTTAGACGCCTCTAATTTTGTTTGCATATTTTACGTGGTTCAGGGTTTTCGAGTAAGATCTGATCTACCTACGAACATGAACCACAACGCTGATACAAGTGTTGTCAATTGCAAATTGTAAATTGGATCTTAACTATGGTGAGAGAGACAGACACCCACAAAGCCACTTATGCAATACAAGTTGCATGTCGAGCGTGGAGCAAGTATCATGAACACAGTCATGTAAGGTTAGCCCGGGCCGCTTCATCCCACCATGCCGCAAGATGCAAAGTACACGATAAACAAGAGACAACAAAAGCATCAACGCCCACAAACCATTGTGTTCTACTCGTGCAACCAATCTATGCATAGACACAGCTCTGATACCACTGTTGGGATTCGTAGCATAGAAAACAAAAAAATTCCTACCGCAAGAACGAATAACAAGCCAAGATCTAATCTAGTAGATGGTAGCAACGAGGTGAAGATCACCATACCCTTGAAGATCGCTAAGCGTTAACGAGATAGATCTCGTGGTTGATGTAGTCGATCACTTGCCGCTTCCAAAAGCGCGTAGAAGATCTTGATGGTGCCACAATCGGGCACCACCGCACTCGGTCACACGTACGGTGTTGATGATGACGTCCTTCTCCCCGTTCCAGCGGGCAGCGGATGTAGTAGATCCTCCTCGGAATCCCGCCAGCACGACGGCGTGGTGGCGGTGGTGGTGGAGATCTCCGGCAGCGCTTCGCCGTAAGCACCGCGGGAGAAATAGGAGGAGGGAGTATCTAGGGTTTGGGAGAGAGGGGGTGCTGGGGCGCCGGCCTTGGTGCCCTTGGGTGGTGCGGCTGCTGTGGTGGTCGCCCCCCTCCCCTCTCCCTCTCTTTATATAGGTGGAACCTCCTAGGATTGCCCCAAAACCAATTTGAAGTCCAACTCCGAAAACTGCCATAAAGGGGAAACCTAGGTGGAGTGGGATTGCTCCCCTTCCTTGTCCCTTGGCCGGCCAGGGTGGTGGAGTCCACCATGGACTCCACCTTCCCTCTTGGTTGGCCGGCTAGGGTTGGTGGAGTCAATCCGGGCCTCCACCTTCCATAGTGATTTATTCCGGAAGCTTCTAGAATATTCTAGCGCCTTCCATAAATGCACCGGATCATTTCCAAACTTGGAAAGTGACTTCCTATATATGAATCTTATTCTCTAGACCATTCTGGAACTCCTCGTGATGTCCTGGATCCCATCCGAGACTCCGAACAACATTCGAACTCCATTCCATATTCCATATCTACTTAAAACGACATCAAACCTTAAGTGTGTCACCCTACGGTTCAAGAACTGCGGACATGATCGAGACTCTTCTCCGATCAATAACTAATAGCGGGACCTGGAGATCCATAATAGCTCCCACATATTCAACGATGACTTCGTGATCGAAAGAACCATTTACATAAAATAACGATTCCCTTTGTCTCGCGATATTTTACTTATCCGAAGTTTGATCGTCGGTATCTCTATACCTAGTTCCACCTCATTACCGATAAGTACTCTTTACTCGTACCGTGATATGATATCCCTTGTGAGCCAGTCACATGCTTGCAAGCTAGTTGGATGTCATTCCACCGAGAGGGCCCAGAGTAAATCTATCCGTCATTTTGATGGACAAATCCCACTTTTGATCCACGTGCCTCAACCCTATACTTTCCGAACACTTAATGCCACCTTTATAACAACCCATTTACGAAGTAGTGTTTGGTGTCATCAAAGGATCCATCCGGTGTAGGTGATTAACATGATCTCATGGTCGAAGGATTAGGTTACTATGTATCTTAAAGCTTGAAGCACAACGAACTAAATGACTTGATCATATTCTACGCTTACTATGGGTGTATGTCCATCACATCATTCACCTAATGATATGATCTTGTTATTAATAACATCCAATGTTCATGATCATGAAACTATGATCATCTATTAATCAACAAGCTAGTTTAAAAAGAGGCTTACTAGGGACTCTTTTATGTTTACAAAACACACAAGTATTAATGTTTCCGGTTAATACAATTATAGCATGGAATGCAAACATTTATCATAAACACAAAGATATAATAATAACTATTTTATTATTGCCTCTTGGGCATATCTCCAACATGAAGGCGGAGCGCAGGACGGTGGCGTCCAAGTGATGTGCATGCACTAGGTGTTAGTGGCGGCGTGCAGGCCTGCTCTGGCCCGACTTTGGCCTAGAGGTTGCTGCTAATGTGCTCGCCAGCCTGCCACATTTGGGCAGGAGGCAGGGAAGGTGGGCGTTGTGCTCTGGCCGTGCAGGGAGGAGGTAGCAGGCTCGTAGTGCCGCTAGGAGCCAGCTAGTGGCGTGGGGGCTGCTGGCTTGTCCTGAATAATGGTGGTTTGGCCCTGCTGCTCTTCTTGTGCCAAGCCTCTTCAATCTTGCCACCGACGAGTTTTGGTTTTACTGTCTGAGATCTCCGTTGTTTGGCGCATGGCGTCCCTGGATATCTTGATCGGAATCGATCCGGTCGTGCGCGCCCTTATCTTCAGCCAGTTAGGCTTCATGAGGGCGTAGCGTGAAGCTTCGCTTTCTTGTCGGTGCCATGGGACATGTCTAAGTATAGATTTCCATGGTATTGACGGAGGTGGAGAAAGTCATGGTAGCTGCGATTGGAGGTTTTGAAGTCATGGCGAAGAGGTGTATTGGTTGCAACGAAGACTATGTTGCACATGCTCTTCCTATGTGTTAGGTGTTTGGTGACTTGCAGCAGCGGCCTCGGCAAGCGGGGGTGGTGCTCCTCGAGTACCGAGTCACGATTTCCAGGGTGAAAACCCAAGGTCTAGCCTTTATTGGTTGTATCTGGCAATGGCCTTGCTGAAGGCATTGTTTAGTGAACTCACACTTTCTCCTGGGTGAAAACCTAAGATTTTCGATCGGGCGATGACAATGCTTGTGCATTGTTTCCTTCTTGGAGGCGTTTTCTTTTGGAGAATCTCTTTTGTAGTCGAGGTGTTGTATTCGGTGGTGGTTAGAGTGCTGCTATTGCGAGTGTTTCATCACCGCGGCGGGGTTTTTTTTTTATTTTTCACTACCTTTTTTTTGGGTGTGCGCATCCTTGATGTCTTCGGGCATCTTGTTGGTGCAGAGGCTGGGTGTAATTTGTATTTCCGCGTACTTGGACGGATAATTATAACCAACTTTTAGCAGTCTTTGGGATCATGCACAAGACCATAGTTCAAGTCTGTAGCTACTACAATCGGCATATTCCGTCAAAACAACGTGTGGTGATTACAATTCTGCCACAATTGGGTCTTGGTAGAACGATGTATAGTGGGGAGGCTAGACATGCACCAGTAGCATATCAGATTGCCATTGTCAAAGACATACGAACCATTCAGGAGCATAAAGCTAATACACATTTGGTATCACCTTTTACCGCAATGGCATACGATGATTTAGGTGAGGACATGGAGGTAGTGTTGGGGAACGTGCTACACAAAACAAATTTTTTTACTGTGCACGAAGAACCAAGATCACTATCGAGGTGCAGGCAACGAGGATATACCCTTGACGAGTAGATGATCACGTCATTGCAGCGGAGTTGGTGACGTTGTCGATGAATTCCTCAGACTCCCGCAGCTAGGTTATACCTCCCACCTGCAGGAGTTTTCTCCTCACGAAGATCTGCACGATCGAGCGTCGAAGTAGACAACGCCTCCGAGGTATCCACGTGTATCGGCATAGTGTCACCGCGTCATCGGGTGATCTAGCACTACAACGAAGCAGCGAACTAACTTGGTGAAGATTGAAGTCTCCAGGATCGCCCTCTAGATTAGATCTAGAAGGAGGTAGAGATTCTGGCATTGCTTGCCCAATAGAGAGAGAGAGAGAGAGAGAGAGAGAGAGAGAGTTGTGGTGCTTAGGATTTGTGGGCGTCGGGGCTGGTGCGGCCAAGGAGGGGGCAAGGGCTGTGACTTGGGATGCCTTGTCTAGCACCCCCACCTATCATTTTATAGGTGGCAAAGCCTCCTAGGTCAGCCAGCGAAGGGGAGGAAGAGTCCCTTCCTAATTTGGCCAAAGGGGGGAAGGAGTCCTTGTTGGACTCCAACTCCCCTCTCCCTTTCCTATACGACCAATGGGGGCACCTTGGCCCACAAGGCAACGTGGGGGCAGCAGGCCAGGGGGCCTTATGGACCCTTCTAAAATATGCAGGAACCTTCCAGACATTCCTTAACCTTCTACAATCTTCTAGAACCTTCTAGTACCTTCCAATAGCATCCGAAACACTTCCGGACATCACCGGACACATCCGGGACCTCCTGGAACGCTTTCAAGACTCTTCAAAATACTTTCAGAACCCTTCTCTCTCATTCTTCATATCATAGTTGCATTCCTACATGTCTCTAAACCGTTAAGCATGTGATCCTATAGGTTCTATCATGTGTGGACATGTCCGAAACACTTCCGGTTAATAATCGATAGTGTGATTTGGATACCCATTATGATTCACACATATCAGTGGAGATGTTTATCGTGCGAACCTTTAGTATTCCCGTATATATTTGCCTTTGCTTCATGATACGTTACACAACACGAGGCGAGACTATAGCGGTATCCCATGATCAACTCTTTGATCACTATACCTAGTTATCCTCGTTACCTGGCATGTACTCTGTTCGCATTTCCATATTTCGATACCCTTGCGACTAACACATAGTCACAATACTTGGCCAGGTGAGAATGGTCATCGTAATACCAAGTGGCCCCAGAGTGTATCTCTCCATCGCCAGAGGAGCAAATTCCAGTCTTGACATATTTAATACCACGTCATACTTTGTGGTATACCCGAAAGCCACATTTATGATTACCTAGTTACAGATTAACGTTTGGTGTCTCCTAAGTAACCATCCGGTATTTAGGTCTACAGTATTCTCATGGTCTAAGGATGCTTGTGAATGTTAACATGTATTATGAGAAAATACTTGCAACATATTGACGATGTGTCTCACAGTGTATCAACGGGGTCTGTTCAGCACCAATGTTACCCTAACAATGTGCTCTCATTATTGCCGGCATCCTTGTAACTCTTAATATACCCATGGTCAGGAAAGCAAGACCAACAACAATACATGAGCTACTCCAGAGGCCTTACTTGGAACCTGGTTGGTGTTTATTACTCCACACATGCAATTAGGTTTCCTCCGAATCTCATATACTGGAACTAATGCAATTCTAGCATAGAACATAAACTTAATCATGACCGTGATAATAGAATGATAACACATTTATTATTGTCTATAGGGCATATTTCCAACAGATAGAACATCTGAATTTTGTCAAGTCTGACCCAGAAGAAGCAACCAAGTATCTTGACAAATGTGTTGAGATGCTGAAGGCATTTATGGGAACTCACAAAAGTTTAGTCGAAGAGATGGAAGACATGATCTACAAGTTCATAGACCCAATTAATTTCCTAGCCACAAGAAGGAAGTTAGACTCTGAAGCACGTTTAGGGCATCACAATCCACCACCGAGACCAGGTGTTTACACTGATACTGAAGAAGAAGACACTGAGCCTGAAACACCTGTATTTCAGCCATGCCATACCTATAACTCAAGTGTTGATCCTACTAAACCTGTACAATATTCTAATCAATGAGAATGGGAGATACCTGAAGCGTCAAGACCAATCGGAAATTCTAAAGATTGGGAAATGGAGTTGTATGCAGGTACAATTAGTGACACAATACAGTTTGAGTCAGGAGATGATTATTCTACGAGGTATATGGTTGCACCACAATGAACCTTTGGTAGATGCACAAACCCAATTCCTATTGACATTGATGATGATGCAAGCACACATACACTGTACTTTTAAGGAAGTTATGGTAATCCAGCAAATGCAAACATGGGGGTTGATGAAGAAATACCAATGCCATTTCGTACGGATAGATCTGACCATACTTATATGGCTGAGTCTAGTGATGAATATGACAACAGTACTACAACATACAATTACCTGGATAATTTCTTTAGTATGACTGATCTGATTCTTGGATCGGATTCAGATAGTGATTATCGTCCATCAGGAGTGAAAGTTCATGGAAGCCCCCATGTGTGGTTTTGGTAATTAATGACAATCACTATGGACTAAAGTTTGCATTGAGTTATGATTGTAGGATTTGTCCATAGACAATGCTTGAACCATATGTTGGCTTCAAGGTTGCAGGAAGAATAAAGTGAAGAAGATAAAGTGATGACCACGACGTTAATCAAGGAGTGAGCCGAAGATTGGTCATGAGAGAGCTGAGCCTATGGCAAGTATGTTTTAAAGAAGAAGATGGAGTGAGCCCTCATGTGTATCATCAAGACATCAACATAATGAAGAAAGAAGAAATGAAGTGCAAGTTTAAGATGAGCCATATCGAAGAGATCATATGCTTGAAGCTTGCCGTCCTCATGGTGATCATGGATATGTGAATAGTTGCCCAATGAAGAGGCTCTCCCATAGTAGATTATGGGGAGCAATTTGCTAGACTTCACCAAGTAAGCACAATCAAGAAAGGCGCTCCATCTTGAAGCGGTCAAGATCTCCATCATCTAGCTCAAGTGGAATATGCGCACGGCAAAGGTTTGTTCTTGATAGGGTTTCCTTCTTACTGGTCTCACGGTGTTAGTTGGGAGATCGGTTTATAGGATAGTTAGCCGTACTATCAAGAGGGGCCCTCGAGTGAGTATCTTGATCGTATCATTCGGAAAGAGTTCAAACTTTGCATCCTTGGCATCATCTTTCTTGGTTGTTATTTGGATCTTATCCATGTGTGGATTTAGAGCTTGTGCTTATTCTCATGACAAGCTCTAGTTCAGCGAAAACGGATTTCGTATGAAAAACTTGTTGCATATTTTATGTTGGAGGTTTTACCAGTTTTCACGTAAAGAGGTTCCTCACCTCTATATTCTTGGAAAAATCTCTCATGCTGGTTCTTAAGATTTTCCAACAAAATTGGTTTCATCTCAATCGGAGTTTCCGTTGTCAAGTTATTGCAGTTTTCATAAAGTGTGTTCTTTGACCAGATGTTCTGCTCCCTCGGGCCGGTACTACCGCCAACCGGTAGTACTGCCCTTCTACCGGGGCTACTTACGGAATTGGGTTTCCCGGCTCTGTTTGTGTTCTGTGTGAGGAACCGCAATTGCGGAAGTTGGGCCGGCGGTAGGTTGGTATTACCGTTGGCCGGTAGTACCGCCTTACTTCCGCCCGGAAGTGACCGTTGGGCAGCTCGCTTCCTAGCCAGAACATCCGGCCCCGGGATGGAGAAGTTCTGGCCCATGCATGTTCTGCACATAACAGTTGTATTTTATGGGTACCTACTTAAGGGGTCTTCTGCCCCAAAGGCACCGAACTTCTTGTCGTCGTGGTGAACTAATAGATGCCATGGGTAGGCTTATGTTGGGGCCAAATGTACACCGAGGGATCCGGAGGAGGGGAGGATGGAGATGAAACTCAAGCAAACGCACACGGGACACATGATCTACCTAGGTTCAGGACTCTCGTGAGGAGGTAAGACCCCTACTCCTGCATGTCTGTAGTACATGAACTCAACAAGGAGCTACAATGGTGTTCTTCAGCTCTTGGCCAAAGGTTGAAGATGAAGCTAGAGGGAGAAAACCCTAAGAGAGCTAGCAGGAACCCTTGGAATCGTAATCTAACCTCCCGTGCAAGGGAGCTGGCCCTCTCCTTATATAGTGTAGAGGAGGCTTACAAGAGAAAGAACCAAGGAGGGAATCTATGCCTACATCAGCCACCTTTATAAAGTAGCCTTGGCTCAGGCCGTGATGTCCTCGCCTGCGTCCCATGTCTGGTGACCCGAGTTGGCCGGCCTACGGCTGCTCCTTCGTCAGCAACGTGCTTTGGCCTCAGGGCTTCGTCATAAAGCTGATCTTGCTTATCTCACCATTGTCCCATAGAGGGCGACCGGATCTTTGACCAGCACCGGACCGTTGGTCCTATGCCGGATCCATAACAGTTTTACCCGGAGTAAACCGGAGCTTTGCCTGTTATGCTCTTTGAGACTTTGGCTTAACTTAGACTTGTCATAGATCATGCCGGTATCTCCTGCTCCGGCATACCTATCCCGGTATACAGGACCATACGTACCAGGCAACCTTTAAACCGGTTGCCCTTATCTTTAATGATTGACGGGCTTGTCCGGATTACCTTGTAAACCGGTTTCTAGCCATCTCACTTAGGCACATTTGCCATACTCTTGACCTACCGGGGGTCATCCCCCCGACATTAGTCCCCGAAGCTGGTGTGGTCCAGCAGAGCAAGCCGATGGGCCGCATCAGATTCTTGTAATAATCGCACCGGATTAGTTCTTTCGGTTTCCATTTTAACCGGCAGCATCCTTATTTGCCAACTTCCAATCTGAGAACTGTATTAAACCGGGAACGTTAATAGCTCAACCGGATCTATTCCGGCAGGCTCCGCATGTTCTCCCCCCTCGAGAGTAGTGAGAATATTTCAAAACTTGTACTTGTCAGAGACATGCGCCACTGTTCCTGACAGTGCAGTGGTCAGCGAGGGTCAAATCGCTCCGTCTTCCGCGCGCATTAACTGCTCCGTATTTGATCCATGTGGCCCTCTGTGTGGCCCTTTATCCGCATGTACCATCGCGCCACGTGGACAATTGCGGGCATCGTGGGCCGAGCGGTTCCACCGCCCACGATCTCCCCGCGCCTATAAAGGGGGACGGGCGGTTCCCCTTCGTCTTCAACTTCACTTCTTCCCTTCGCAACGCTCCGCCGCCCGCAGTAACCTCTGCGCGCTGCCTCCGTCGCCGTGCGTTTCCTCCGTACAAGCACCGCTTGTATCACCACGACCCTCGCCGGCGAGCCCTCCGTCGCCACGTTCAAGTCCTCCGCCGCCGTTTCCCCGCGGTCAGTAGATCCAATCTACCATTTCCTCACTTCGCTCGCATTCTTCGCGTTCGTGCTTGCATCGGTTTGGACCTAAGCAATTTCCTTACGATCTTGTTCTATTTCCTTCCTTTTTTAGATCGATAGTTGCACGTAGATTTGAGCGAGAGTAGTTTGTGGTATTTCGGATTTGACTCCCCGTCCAATGGATTCCTGCGGCCGCTGGGACGGATCTGATGTTACCGAAGCCGAGATTGAATGGCTATATCGGTCTCGACGCATACCGGAAGGCGTCACATGCCGGATCCCCAAGGATGAGCTGGTGCCGGCACCGGAACCTGGCGAAGTGGTAATTTTTACCGCGCACTTTGCGCGCGGTTTAGGATTACCGGTTTCCGATTTCTTCTGATCCTTCTTGGATTTTTATGAACTCCAGCAACATCATCTTCCGGCAAATGCCGTCTTCATTCTCTCCTCCTTCGCGGCTTTCTGCGAAGGGTATGCCAGGCTTTGGCCCTCTCTCAAGCTGTGGGCCTGGCTATATTCTCTCCGGATTAATTCCATCCAAGATCCCACTGTACCGCTCCCCAAGCCGATCGTATAGTGTGGAGCTTGTATAGTGGTTCCACGCAAGAAGAGCCCACACGTGAAGATGGCCAGTTTAGAATCATGCCGGAAGTGGCAGAGGACTTTCTTCTATGACAAGAATACCGGCGCCGCTGACTTGATTAATCTTCTGGCTTACGTTGCTGGCGAACCCTCGCGGGTCAATTGGTTATACAACCCCAAGCAATCCGACAAGGAGACCAATCGGATCTTTCAGTATATCGAGGGGCTCCAAGAGGATCACGAGCCAACGGCGGACGACATCGTGCGCACTTTTATCACGCGCCGGGTTCTGCCACTTCAGCGCCGTGTTCACAAGATATGCCAGATGAGTGGGCCTCTGGACCCCACTAGGATTTCAACTTTCAAACTTTTGAAGCCGGATGTGGTCGTCAAGGTCAAGGCCATCGCCAAGACCAAGATGCCGATCGATTGGAACTGGGGTATGGAACCCTTCTCCCGCACCAATCCGCCCCCCAATGTAAGGGCTTCGCGGGACTCCGGAATACCTTTTCCATAATGTTCAAATTAGCATCTTTCTAACTACTGACTCGTCCTTTTCAGAACTTTCATCGCCAAGCTCGCGAGGAACCTGCCGAGTTCACCACTGACCGAACGGTGTGGGATCAAGAGGATCCGGATTCTGTTCAAAACACCCCGGTACACGAGATGGACGCCATCCTTGATTCTGGCTCCGGTAAGACTTCTGCACACACTTCATCAAGAGCTCAAGCCAATGATTCCGGCAGCGATGATGATGACTGCATAATGCTAGAGGTATATGACCCTGTGCCCATCTCCTACGCATATCCCGCGGATTCGGCTTCAGCTGATCCGAAAACTCAGGTGGTGGAGAACGCCGTCCCGCTCACCGTCGAGAAGCCGACAGTGGCCAAGACTTCCCGTGCTAAGAGGACTCAGGATTCCGGACCCAGCAGCCCCCAAGCACCGACAAAACACATAGCCAAGGGCCGGCTGGGTCCGGAAAAGATCCAGAGCCATTCCGACCTCCAACAGGCAAGATTTTATTCCGGCTTGTATTCCGCATTCATTTCATCCCGGTATAATTGTACTTCTTTTAGCAATTATTGTTTTCCTGTTTTTAGCGCCGGGCTCGAGGTTAACCGGAGCGCGCCCGGAAGGACTCCCCTACCCCCAAGACAAACAACACACCGCAGGATGAAGGAGATGAAGAAGAAGCTCCTCTTCAGATGCCTAGCCCCTCTAAGGGCAAGTGCAATACTGACCGGGTTTCCTCGTCTGGGCTTGATGCCGGTGGATCCCGCTCAACTCCTGAGGAGCCACCAACAAGTGCGGGGAACGTGGCCCCGAATAAGGAAGATCACCGTGATGGGGCTGGCTTTATGTCGCCACCTGACCGAGACGAAGACCCCGGCGCCAGCAAAATGGGCGCCGGCTTTGACCAATCTGGACCATCGGAACCCGAAGTGGTTTCATCAGTCCTTGACAAAAGTTCAGCTAATGCTCCACCAGTTTCCTCTATACCGGTTCCACCTTCACCTCCGCCGGCAACTTTAGAGCCGGCAGGCTCTATCGTGATCCCGCCAGCACCACCGACCAAGTCGCCCGGCAAGACCATCTCTTCCCCCGGCAAGCCTCCGGTTGCTCCTGGCGTCGACAAGATCAAGAAGAAGGTTGCTTCCCGGAGGGCTCCTGAGGTCACCCCGGATCAGCACTCCAGAGCTCTGCAAGCCACCGTGGCTGCCCCGACCAGCTCCAAGGCTCTCACGCTCCATACCAGCAGGGCCGCCGCTTCTATCAGTGACAAACTGGTGATGCATACCGGCCGGATAATGGAGAAAACCGTAGTGATGAAAGCTTGGGCTCGCTGGAGCATTATGCCGATGCATGGAACAACTCGGACTTAACCGATGTTACCTCTAGGCTTGGGAAGGACGGCCAAGCCACCATTGATTCTCGTGGGCCTCGACCAATAATCCAATAGCTGGGCAGGCTTAAACGCTGCATGCGAGAAACCGACATGGCATGGTTTGATGTCGACAAGAACGTGTCGGTAAGCATCTCTCTTCCGAGATAATTTTCATAGCACAGTTATAATTAATACCGGCTTAGATATGAAAGATATGTATCCTCATAGTCCCCGAGATTTGGGTTAAGTGAGAAACACTTAGCGCGAATCTTTGCGAAATTCGATACTCATAGTCCCCTAGTTTTGGGTTAAGCGCGCAGCGCTTAGCGTGAAACTACTTAAAAATCCGGTATCCATAGTCCCCGAATTTCGGGTTAAGCGCGTAGCGCTTAGCGCGAAACTGCTTAAAAATCCGGTATCCATAGTCTCTTCCGGAATAACCTCCTTTCCGGTTTAATATCTTACAGGTGGTGCTGGAGTCCCGGAAGAAGCTGTATGAGGACCTGCTATGGGAGCACCGAGAGCTTTCAAACGCTCACAAGGCGCTTCAAATTGCACACCAAGGTTAGCTCTTGCTTTCATCTTTTTCTTTGACCGGCATCTTTTTCATGCCAGTTATGCTTTACCGGTTTTGCTTTTATTCAGCCGAACCTCAGGACTCCTCCCAGCTGGAAGAACTTGTCAGCCGTGTATCGGCCCTCCAAGGTTTGTTTCTTGTGCTTTGTGTTTGCACTTCTCATGTTACATTTGCTCATATTCACTATTCCGGTTTAGGCGAAAAGGAGACTCTCTCTTCTCAGCATCTGGCTGAACTTCAAAAACAGAGGGAGGAAACTGCTCGCCTGAAAGAGGAGCTGATCCAGCTCAAGCTGCAGCATAATACTGATTTGAAGCAAGCTGTTGAGGCCGGCAAGGTCAGGCTGGACCACGCCCGGAAGGAGCTAACTGAGCTGCACGCCCGCGAGATAAAAGAGGTACAGGACCAGCTGCATGGGGAGCTCAAAGCCGAGAAGGATCTGCGCGAGCTAGAGAAAAAGCGCAATGATGCCCTCCAAGAAATCCGAAGCACTCAGGCTAAGATCATCGCTGACTTGGACGAAAAAGTCCGGAGTAAGTTTTTTCCGTCTTTTGTGAGTTTCTTCTTTATACCGGCATCATTTGTTATTTCCCGCAGCGACCTTCCCGGAGTCCCAAGCTAGAGCCGTTGAGGCCGTTGCGAAGACCCGGCATGGAGATCCGGCATCTGATGCCGATGCTTGGACTACTGAGGAGTACCTGACGGCCCTGTCTGCCCGTGTTTCTTACAAGGGTAAACTCGGCAAGTTGCCTGACGCCGCCATCCGCGTATTTTCCACCCTGTGGCCCGGCGAAAAGGTACCGGACCACGTCGAGGTCATCGCCTCTCTCCTAATGGGAAGCAGCACCCGACTTAATGAATGGCGTCGTTCTGCCGCACGCTCTGGTGCTGGTACCGCACTAAGGTTCGTCTGCTCTTGGTATGAGGGCATCGACCTTGATGCGCTGGAAACTCTTCGGTCTGGTGCTCCCACTGATACCGATCCGGCACTCCAGGCCAAAGGCCAGCAGCGGGCTTACCAGCTCGCTCACTATGCTCCAACAAGCCAATTTATTCTGGCTCCGCCGGAACTTCAAGATGAGGAGAGTGACGACGAAGAGGGCGATGCTAAGGACGAAGAAGCCGTGGATGAAGAAATTATCGCTGAAGATCCCACCTCGAAGTCGGTCGACCCCGCACCCCAAGATCCGGCTTCTTCCAGCCAAGCTCCTGGAAGCTCCCCTTCTGATGCCCCCGAAGCCGGTGCGGCTTAGGAAACTGTTATCTGGTGTCTCAAAACATTGAATTCGTTAAAAGCCCGGTATGCCGGGTTGGTGATGTAATATACAGTTTAAGTCCTTTTGGTTTGATGCTACTCTTATAATATGTCGTTTAAGACCTTAATTATTAAGTACTCCGGGTTCAGTCCCCGAGTTCAATTTAGTGTTTGCTTAGTTCTTTGACTTTGGCTCTGTCTACCTCTTTTGGGCGTTCGACGTATGAGTTCCAAATCCCTTTTGCCAAGTAAACAATCTTTGAACTTTAGGAAAAAAAATCGAGTAAGCCGAAATTTTTGCAAAAAACCGGTATAACCGGGGTTAGTTAAATCTTATTTCGGATCGCTTATTTTTGTCTTCTTATTCGTTTTTCACGTGTTCAAGTTTCTCTGGCTTTTCTTGCTTGCCATGAAGCCGGGTTGCGGACATCAGCTAAGCCGAAGATCAACCTTCGGTTTAAACACACTACTAAGCCGGAACAGAAAATTTCAAATAAGCCAACCGGCATACACAGAAAAAATAAACATATAACATGCAAGTTCAATAAAGGCAGTCCCCGGGTTTCATTCGGGATGCCGTCATTTCATTCGTAGTAAATATTGAGAGGGTACAAGAACACCTTACATCACATCCTCAGGAAAAGAAAGGGCGAAGAAGAGCTACATTCCATGGGCGTTTGGTTTCGTCACCCGACTTATCTGCTACGCCTTTCTTTGCCTCCTGCGCATCTATAAGATAATAAGCATCATTGTGTAGAGCTTTGCTCACTATGAATGGTCCCTCCCATGGGGATGCTAGCTTATGCTGTCTACAGTGCGTTGCACCAGACGTAGCACTAGGTCTCCTTCTTGGAAAGCTCGTGGATTTACCGTCCGGCTGTGATAGCATCGGACGTTTTGCTGGTAAACAGCTGATCTGGCGAGTGCCAATTCTCTTGCTTCTTCGAGCAGATCGACATTATTTTCCCGGGCCTCTTTGACCTCTTGCTCTGTATATAACTGCACTCGTGGTGAGTCATGGATGATGTCGGTTCTGATAGCCGCTTCTGCTCCATATACCATGAAAAATGGCGTGTATCCGGTTGACCGGTTTGGTGTGGTTCTTAGACTCCACAACACAGATGGTAGTTCATCAAGCCAACATCCCGGAGTTTTTTCCAGAGGCTCGATAAGCCGTGGCTTTATTACGGCCAGCACCAGAGCGTTTGTTCTTTCCACTTGCCCATTGGTTTGAGGGTGCGCCACTGAGGCAATATCAAGCCAGATGTTTTTAACCTCGCAAAAGAGAGCAAATTCTCCCACAGCAAAATTTGTCCCATTGTCCGTAATGATGCAGTGCGGGTATCCATACCGCAGGATGATGTACCTCAGGAACTTCATTGTTGTGTGTCCATCGCATTTCCAGATTGGTTTGACTTCCACCCACTTGGTAAATTTATCCACCATGACCAAAATATGAGTCATGTTCCCTCGTTCCGGCCGGAAAGGTCCAACCATATCAAGGCACCATACCGCGAACGTCCAAGTTATTGGGATGGTCTTTAAGCCGAAAGCTGGAGTGTGATTCTGCTTGTTGTATCTCTGGCATCCGTTGACCTTCCGGACCATGTCTTCCGCATCTTCCAGCGCAGTGAGCCAATAGAACCCATGCCGGAAAGCTTTCGCGACCAAGGCTCGTGATGAGGCATGGTGCCCACATTCCCCTTGGTGGATTTTCCGGAGTATCTCCTTGCCTTCTTCTGGCTCCACACAGCGCTGCAACACTCCTGCAACACTTCTCTTGTACATCTCGCCATTGATGATGGTGTAAGCTTTTGCTCTCCTCTGAATCCTTCTAGCCTCGACTTCCTCAGCCGGTAAACCGTCATTGACCAGAAATTCCATGATCGGTTTTACCCAAGATGGTGCTTCCCGAACGACAAAACCCGGCATATCAACCTCCATGCACTCCAACGACATAGCCTCTTCCGGCATCGACCCCGAAGTACCCGGGTTAGATGAAGCAGTCCCCGGGTTTACTTTGTCAATGTCCATCGGGACCACACGTGATTCCGGAACAAAGATTGATTCAGATTCCGGGCTCGGCTTGATCGACGGCTTCCGGAGATGAGCCAAGGCTATTCCAGGAGGGATTTCTTGCCTAGATGAGCCTAGTTTAGAAAAAGTATCCGCTGCTTCGTTCTCTGCTCGCGGCACATGGTGAAACTCACAACCTTCAAAAAAACCGGCAATTTGCTGCACATGAAACCGGTATGATGCCCTGTTGGCATCCTTTTCGTCCCAATCTCCGGAACATTGCTGTACCACCAGATCCGAGTCTCCATAGCAAATGATCCGGCGTACTCCCACTTCTTTTGCCACCTTGAGCCCATGTACTAATGCTTCATACTCAGCGACATTGTTAGATGCCCTGAAATAGATCTGCAGCACATATCTGAGGTTATCCCCCTTTGGTGAGGTGAGTACTACTCCGGCACCAAGGCCTTCCTTGAGCTTTGAGCCATCAAAGTGCATTTTCTAGTATTCCGTTTCCAGCTTGAACGGCTTATATTGTATCTCGGCCCAATCCACGAGGAAATCTGCCAGCGCTTGCGACTTGATGGCATCTCTTCTTTCGTACCGAGGCACGTAAGGAGATAGTTCAATCGCCCACTTGGCTATCCTGCCGCTGGCATCTTTATTGCCGACGATCTCCGAGATTGGAGCCTCACACACTACCGTCATTGGATGTTCTTCGAAGTAATGCTTAAGTTTCTTGGCGGACATGAACACGCCACAGGTCATTGTTTGGTAATGGGGATAGTTCTGTTTCGAAAGGGAGAGTACTTCGCTTAGGTAGTATACCGGCCTTTGCACGGTTTTTCCTTCCTCTTCTCTTTCCACAACCACCACAACACTTACGACCCGGTTTGTGGCCGCTATGTATAACAACATTGGTTCTTTGGGCAGTGGAGATGCCAGTACCGGTGCTGTGGCCAACATTATCTTCAGCTCCTTGAATGCTGCATCAGCTTGCGAAGTCCAGATGAACTTGTCCGACTTTTTCATCAATGCATACAAGGGCAAAGCTTTTTCTCCCAACCGGCTCACAAACCGGCTTAGAGATGCCAAGCACCCGGTGAACTTTTGTACATCGTTTAGAGTTTGTGGCAACTCCATTCTTTCTATCGCCCGGATTTTAACCGGATTAGATTCTATGCCGCGGCTCAAAACTAGGAAGCCTAGTAATTTTCCAGCCGGCACACCGAAGGTGCACTTTGCCGGGTTAAGTTTCATCCGGAATCTTCTTAAGTTATCAAATGTTTCTCTCAGATCACCGATTAGGGTATCCTTTTCTTTTGTTTTTATGACAACATCATCGACATACACTTGCACATTTTTACCGATTTGGTTATGTAAGCATTTTTGCATACATCGCTGGTATGTTGCGCTGGCATTTCTCAAACCAAAAGGCATAGTGACATAGCAATAAGCCCCGTGCGGGGTAATAAACGCAGTTTTTATTTGATCTTCCTTTTTCAGGGGAATCTGGTGGAAACCAGAATAAGCATCCATAAAAGATAACAACTCACACCCAGCAGTGGAATCGATCACTTGATCAATCCGAGGTAACGGAAACGGATCTTTGGGACAAGCCTTGTTCAGATGCGTGTAGTCAATACACTTGCGCCAAGCTTTCGGCGCTTTTGGGTCTTCCTCCTTCTTCTTCTCGACGAGGACTGGATTGGCCAGCCATTCGGCATGCAAGACTTCCACAATGAAGCCGGATACCGGTAGCTTGGTGACTTCCTCGCCGATGATCTTCCTTCGGTCTTCAGCGAAGCGGCGCAAGGGCTGCTTTACCGGCTTAGCGTCTTTCCAGACATTTAAAGAGTGCTCAGCCAACTCCCTCGGCACACCCACCAAGTCATAAGTAGACCAGGCGAAGATGTTCTGATTCTCATGGAGGAAGTTGACGAGCGCGCTTTCCTATGCCTCACTTAATCCGGCACTGATACAGACGGTGCGCTCTGGGTATGCCGGATCCAGAACAATGTCCTTTGTCTCCTTTGGTGGCTTGAAAGCCGTTCCGCCGAGCGGGTTGCTCATTGCCGCCATGTTCAGCTGTGCCGATTGTGCCAGTGCGACAGCAGTCTGGATTCTTCTCTTCTCCTCCGCTATGACCAATGATTCGGCCAAGCATGATCCAGCTGAAGCGGTTTCCAGCAAGATCTTGTAGTTGCCCACCACCGTTATGATTCCGTTGGGTGCCGGTATCTTCATCTTGAGGTAAGCCACATGAGTTGAGGCCATGAACTTCGTTAATGCCGGCCTCCCCAGCAAAGTGTGATATGGGCTATCGAGATCAACCACTTCAAACAGAATGTTCTCAACTCGGCAGTTGTCCTTGCCAATAAACAAGACATCCACTCGAACTTTGCCCAATGGTGAGCACGACAAACCCGGATCTATGCCATGGAACGTGGTGTGGCTCGGCTCCAGCATGTTCTCGGTGATTCCGAGCATATGCATCGTGTGCCGGTACATTATATTGATACTGCTGCCATTATCAACCAGCACCATGCTAAACCGGACTCGTACTGATGGTCCGTGCATTATGGGGTCAACCACTAGTGCATAACCACCGGGATTGGGCATCACTTTTGGGTGATCCTTCAAAGTCCAGGTGATCTCTTGCTGCGACCATTGCATGTATCTCAGAACGGCTGGTATGACGGCATTCACTTCCATGGAGCGCCGATGTAAGCTCTGCCGGTGCGTCGGCTCGGTCACAAAGACCACACAGCACATGTCCAGATCTTGATATACATTCCGGCCCAGACGCGCCCGAGGCGCAGCATTGTTATTATTACCATCGTCCACCTGATGGACTCCTTCCTGCTGCTGTGGCCGGTTTGCAGGAGCTTGAACCGGTTGTGCATTTGCTCCGGTAAGAGGAGGTGGAGGTGGGTCCAAGAGCAGTTCCGGGTTGTATGGTTTGCCGGCTTACTCGGGTTAGGAGTGTGAAACCTGCACGGCTGATCCATCGCCGACTCCATGGTATACTTGGGCTGATCGTGCCAGGGCTTCTTTTCCCCCCACTATTTCTTCGGGCCATCCCACGGCTGACCTCCGGTTTTCTGCCTTTGGCTTCCGCCGGCTTCTGGGTTATCTTGCACCGCTACCATTTGCTGCATGCCGTATCTTCTATCCGGAAAATCTTCTCTCCTCTTGTGGTGGCTGTTGTTGTTTCAGAAATCTTGGCGTGGCGGGTATCTTGGCAGTGGGTCTGCCGCAATTGCCGGCTGCATCGGATCACCCAGTGCATAACTGTCCGCTACCTTGATCATCTCGGCCAGAGCGGTTGGCATGTTTCTCTGCAGCCTTTGCCACAACGGTGAGCCTCGCCGGCATCCATTGCAGAACCAACTGATGGCTTGAGCTTCTATCACTCCTTCACATGAGTTTCTTGTTGCACTCCACCGGGTTAGATATTCCTGGTCGGTTTCGTTCTCGTGTTGCTGGCACATGGCGAGCTGCTGCGGACGATTCGGCCTCTTGTACGTGCTACTGAAGTTATTGACAAAGGCTTCTTCAAAATCTAGCCACCCGTTTATACTTCCTCTGGGCAAGTTGTTCAACCAGATGCGTGCCGGTCCCACCAATACTGACGGTATGAATCTAACCGCCCACCGGCGATTTCCTCCTTCGGCTACATATACTGCCGTGATGTAATCAACGAGCCAATCTTCCGGCTTGGTGCTACCATCATAAGTCCTCGTGTCCTGGGGCAATTGAAAGTTACACACCGGAGGCTCCTCCCTCATGATTCGGGGGCCGAAACACGGCGGACCCGGAGGACCTTCAGCTTCGATCATCTCGGACAGGTAGACTCTGTCCAACCCGTGCCGCACATCTTGCGTCAGCAGAAATATTTCTCCCACACGATCTCCTAGAGGGTTTCTGTGATAACCGACTCTATCTAATTCTGAGTCACCATCATCATACCGGCTTGGTGCTGCATCACCGGCTCTCGGGTATCTCGGTGGTGGCCTTTCTCCACCGGCATTTGCCGCTCTTGCCGGGCGATAATTTTTCCCGGCTTCATCGTCTCCGGCATAACCATTTCCGGCATTGTCGTGGCCTCCCCCATTGCTTCTTCTGCCGGCATTGTTCAGCCCGGGTTTTTGTTTTCCGGCTAAGACCGGATCATACACCATCATCTGTTGGGTGTTATTACCTTTTTCCCTTCTTCTGTCGGGACGGGGGGACGATGCCTGCCCATGCGATTTTTCTCTGGCATCCCTAACCGAATGAACGACTTGGGATGCACCGGCACCTTGCTTGCTCCGGGCAGCCTCTGCAGTTTGTTTAGTAGCCATAGCAAGTAATTCTTTAACCCGGGCTTGCTGTTTTACTAGAGCATCACCCGACAGAGATTCTAGTGCCTCTACTGCGGCTTGAGCAGCCCTAATAGTTTTACCCGACAGAGATTCTAGTGCTATACTTCGGCTTCTCTGCCAGCGAAAGGTACGCCGACATAGATTTACCGGAATGAACTTCCCGGCGCAAGTCCTTATCTAAGTTACGACCTCTAAGCCGGGTAGCAGCTACTCTAGCAGGATCTGTGCTAATAGAAGCAAAGCCATGGGCTGCATTGTACTCACGTAGGGTGATGTTGAGCTCCTGCTGGGCACGAGCGATCTCGGTGGCTCCGGTAAGAAGCGTCTGGCGCTGCACCTCAAGCTCGGCCTGGGTCAATACCGCATCGGTATTGGGCGCGACGGGCGTTGACGGCACGTCCATGGCGGCTTGAAGCGGAGTTGCTGCCGGAGGCACGTTGGAGATGCCGGCGATGTTCTCATCTCACTCCAGCGCGGGCTTGGCCGGGTGCGCGGACATGGTGGCGGCGTTGTTGCCACCGGCTGCTGCTTTGCCGGCATCTCCCGTGCCGGCCATCATCACCTCGACGCTGCCAGTGGTTCGATCGGTACGCGACCCGCGGGCTGCGCGTGACACCGGTGGATCCGGTGCCACCAGCACCACTGAAGGGTACCGGCGTGCCGGCACAGTGCCGACGTAGACCCGGTGCAAGCCGAAGAGCATGACGCCGCCGTTCCTGGGGAACTTGGTGCCGTTGGCAAAGATGCCGGCATTGTCGCTCACGAAGTCCAACGAGCCGAGCCGCTGGATGAGACCAGAGACCACATGCTCGCCAGAGGCGGTGACGAACCCTGTCCGGATACGAACCCCAGCCGGCGCAGCTGTGAGCCCCACGGTGGGCGCCAACTGTCGTCGTGGTGAACTAACAGATGCCATGGGTAGGCTTATGTTGGGGCCAAATGTACACCGAGGGATCCGGAGGAGGGGAGGATGGAGATGAAACTCAAGCAAACGCACACGGGACATAGGATCTACCCAGGTTCAGGTCCCTCGTGAGGAGGTAAGACCCCTACTCCTGCATGTCTGTAGTATATGAACTCAACAAGGAGCTACAATGGTGTTCTTCTGCTCTTGGCCAAAGGTTGAAGATGAAGCTATAGGGAGAAAACCCTAAGAGAGCTAGCAGGAACCCTTGGGATCGTAATCTAACCTCCCGTGCAAGGGAGTTGCCCCTCTCCTTATATAGTGGAGAGGAGGCTTACAAGAGAAAGAACCAAGGAGGGAATCTATGCCTACATCAGCCACCTTTATAAAGTAGCCTTGGCTCAGGCCGTGATGTCCTCGCCTGCGTCCCTTGTCTGGTGACCCAAGTTGGTCGGCCTACGGCTGCTCCTTCGTCAGCAACGTGCTTTGGCCTCAGGGCTTCGTCATAAAGCTGATCTTGCTTATCTCACCAATGTCCTTTAGAGGGCGACCGGATCTTTAACCAGCACCGGACCGTTGGTCCTATGCCGGATCCATAACAGTTTTACCCGGAGTAAACCGGAGCTTCGCCTCTTATGCTCTTTGAGACTTTGGCTTAACTTAGACTCGTCCGGCATAGTCATGTCGGTATCTCCTGCTCCGGCATACCTATCCCGGTATACCGGACCATACGTACCAGGCAACCTTTAAACCGGTTGCCCTTATCTTTAATGATTGCCGGGCTTGTCCGGATTACCTTGTAAACCGGTTTCTAGCCATCTCACTTAGACACATTTGCCATACTCTTGACCTACCGGGGGTCATCCCCCCGACACTTCTTGACCTCATTTTTGTCCCCCATTGTTGAATCTCTTGAGCTTGCTTCCTCATTCTCCCGCCCATGATTCTTGCACCCTCATGAGGGAAAAGAGAGAGGAGATCTAGATCTTGGAGAAATTTGGTGTTCTCCTCCTTTGTTCTACCTCTCTTATTCCCCCATAGCTTTTGTAGGTTTGGTGGAATTTGGGAGTGAAGGACTTTCCACTGCATTTGGTGCATTGGTTTCAGTTCTCCACGGTGATACGTGGAAGTGAAAGTTCGTGGGCTAATTACTTACTCTAGGGTGCTTGTACCCGGAGCTTGTTCCTCTTGGGTTCTTGGAACCCTAGACGGCTTGGTGACTTGGTGGTGTCGCAGAGCTCAACCATTGTGGTGTAAAGCTCGCGGTCGATTACTTGGGAGCCTCCAATTAAGTTGTGGAGTTTACCCCAAGCTTGTCCCGGTTCGGTGACCACCCTCAAGGGTCCCCTAGTGGATCGTGGCATCTTGCATTGTGCAAGAGCGCGAGGAGATTACGGTGCGCCATTGTGGCATTTGAGGAGCACTGTGCCACCGCACCGCTCCAACGGAGACTAGCTTCCTTTGGGAAGTGAATTTCGGCATACATCCTCGTCTCCGCGTTCCCTCGGTTGTTCCTATACCCGAGCTCTTTACTTATGCCATTTATTTTGTGATAGCCTTCGTGCTTGAAGTTATATATCTTGCTATCACCTGGTTGCTTGTATTGCTTAGCAACATAGGTGAACCCTAGTATATATAGGTTTTGTGCTTGACAAATTAAACGCTAGTTTTATTCCACATTTGTCCAAGACAATATCGTAGAAGTTTTAAACCCCCTATTCACCCCCCCTCTAGGCAATATCCGTGTCCTTTCAAGGAGCTAGTGCTAGAGTCAATGTTCCAGGATCACTTAGACGCACTTCACATTTTCACAGATGTATTCTAGGGAAATACAATGAGGGATGCCAGTAGAAGACATATATAGCCTGCTATAGTATTGTATTGTAATGCGTGCAACGTATTGTAGAGCTTGGGTACTAGGCCAGAATAAGTGAGATAATACTCACTAGTACTCACTAGTAGAAAACAGGGCTTTTGTCCGAAGCCCATGGAAGCTTTGGTCCCGGTCTAAATACGAACCGGGATTAATGGGCCGCATTAGTCCCGGTTTGAACGGTGCGGGCCACAAAACCCTCTAGTCCCGGTTCGTTTGGAACCTTACCAACCGGGACTAAAGGGGTTACAGCAGGCTGCCTCCGGGGCGAAAGCTTTTTGTCCCGGTCGGTATTAGCAACCGGGACTAAAGGTTTTCTATGTTTTTTTTGCTCCGCACGCACCCCACCCCCCCTGTGGATCGCCTTTTTTAGCTTTGTAAAATACAAAAGAAAATGACAAAAAATTCAAAAAACAAAATGTTTTGAGATTCCTGTATGTTACGCAACCTACTATTAGGGGAAATTAACAAATTTGAATTTTGACTTTTTTTGCAAATAAAATTTATGAAAAGGTAAAATAGCATTATCTTTTGCATACGACATCAGGAAAAAATGTATAATATATCAAAATGATCATGCGAAAAAGTTACATCCGGTTGCTATTTTTTAGATTCTCAAAATTCGAAATGGAAATTTAAAAGCAGGAAGATTTTAGTTTTTGCCTAAAATTCAGGATTTTATATTTTTTATATTTTTTAAAAATTTAAATCCCGCAGAAAGATTACTATTTATTTAAAAATTTAAAAATTTAAATTTTTTAAAAAAAATAAAAAATTATTAAAAAATTATTTTCGATTTATTTATTCAAAATTATTAT
Organism: Lolium multiflorum; assembly: GCA_030979885.1. NCBI lineage: Eukaryota > Viridiplantae > Streptophyta > Magnoliopsida > Poales > Poaceae > Lolium > Lolium multiflorum. Next base: position 5,245,095 of record CM061752.1, read on the forward strand.
TACATCATTACTTTTATTTATTAAAAGAATTATTTGGATTTCAAACAATAAAGAAAAGTGTGACATCGTGACCAACATGTTAATAGGATTGATATGATACTAGTATCAATATCATGCGCGTGAAGCACTTGGAAGCGGGACGGGAATGAACTCGGAAGTTAAGCGTGCTAGTGCTGGAGTAGTGGGATGATGAGTGACCGAGCGGAAAGTTTGACCATGAGTAAGTAATTTGACTAGAGATTAAGTGTCAGAGACTAAACTTGTCAATAACTGAAATACTAGAAATTCTGAAAAAAATAGAAAAAAGAGGGAGTGGAAAATAATTAGAAAAAAAATAGACGAAATAGCCTTTAGTCCCGGTTGGTGTTACAAATCGGGACTAAATATCCCTCGTCCTGCCGCGAGTCCGCAACCCACGTGGAGAACCTTTTAGTCCCGGTTTGTATTTCAACCGGGACTATTGCGCAGTCCCGGCTACGTAACCGGAACTAAAGCCCCAAACAAACCGGGACTAAAGCCCCGTTTTTCAGTAGTGACTATTATACTTTGTAACCGCGACTAATGTAATATAAGTTTCATTGATGAGAGCATTTTGCATCATGTTTTATTAAATGTTTTGCATACGTAGACATAGGATTTTTAGTATTTTATTACCACGCACCCGCGCACCTATTTTGCTGATTTCACCAGGATCCCAAAAATAAAGAGGAGAAAAGTCAAACTAAGAAAAGTTACCAATGTTTGCCATAGATATGTTGATTGGGAGTAATGAAATCCCTCCATACAAAAAGCCACGCACCAGGGAGTCAAGGGGAAGAACCAATTTGCGCAACAAACTATCCAGTAGCTTTAACGCCACACCCGCCCGTACCGGCGGCCGTACAATAGTCCCAGGGGTTCGTCCTGTCAAATACTTTCACCTAGTGCACTCGGATCAGATTTCAGAGTCACAGAGACGCTGCCACACATGACAGCACACATAGCCTACCTCTTGATTACAACTTGGACACTTACTGTTACCAATGCACCTACAACTCAGCTAAGACCACGACGTACAAACCAAACTTGCCATGAAATCTTAATACTTTCCTAAGCTAGTGAATCCAACTCACAGACTTCACATGATTAGGCAAGATTATTGCTAACAATATCCCCTAATCTTGACTTGTAATCTCCTCATACTTCTCTGGTCTTGACTACAAGCCCACACGGTCGCATCTACACGTGCAACGTACAAGACTTGACACACAGATAGTCTTCACGTCGAACCAATTTAACTCCTCACTGTCCCACTACACGCCGAGCATGATCTCCTCGCCGAGACATGGAGATGGCCACCTTGCCACCTTATCTTCGCGCACGTCGATCCTTGCTCCTGGGCAACTCCTCGAACGTGGCACGCTTCAACTGCAACGGATCCTCACAGAGACGAGCACTTGGACACAACGACGACTCCCAGACTTGACGCCGACTCGATGTGCCAACTTGCACACCATGACTCCTTGACTCTCACCGCGGTTGACGATCTTGACGAGACTCTCGTACCGCACCTCGGCACCACCTCTCCCATCAACGATCATCGACCTCCACCGACTTGCCGATGACGACACCCTGTCGTCTCCTCCGTGTCGCACCGCTGAGCGACGATCGCCCGCTGTGTCACTAACGACGGTGTGCCGCCGTCTCCACCCGGTCGCTCTGCCGAGCAACGGTCGCCCGCCCCGAGGCGCTAGTAGGGTCGCCTCCCCGGGGCAAGCGTGGCCTCAAATCTTGAACCTCGCTCTGATACCAATTGTTAGAATTTGCCCACGGATCGATCACATGAAACTAGACAAACATACACGCAAGAAAATCTTATTGCCAAGGGCACGTGTCGTGCCCGTTTTTTTTCTTTATTGCTTCTCAATTTTCTGTTTTAAAACTCACGACTTGCTCGTGTATAAATAGCAAAGTTTTAAATAGCCGTCTATAGCCTGGCTATAACCCGGCAATAGCCTTTTGGAAGCTCCTGCTACGGCTATGCCATTTATAGGCTAAATGAGAAAAACCGCTAATAGCCGGTTATAGCCTCATTTAGCCCCTAATTAGCCTCTAATTTAGCCGCTAAATCTGCTGTTTTCTGAATTTCTCCTCTCTTCTCCTTTTTATCTCTTGTTTTCTTAATTTGTGTTCCATATAATTCGATAAAAGTTGTGAGTTGAGTAGCTGAATACATGTTTGACTTGAATAGTTGAATGAGTTGTAGGTTGAATCGTGTTTTAGTCATAGTTTTTCTCTCTTTTTTGCTAAGATATGACTGAAATGTTTCATATTTTTGAAAAAACGCTAAATAGATTAGCCCGCCATAGCCCGGCTATAGCTTTTCTTAGCCTCTAAAAACGTTGAGGCTAAATGAAATAGCCGCCTATTTTAAACTATGATAAATAGGTAAACCTAAACCTACTCGCACTAGTAGAAAAACGCACATTCGTACCGGTTCCAGAGGGCCATTCGTACCGGTTTCGCAACCGGTATAAAAAATCCGGTACAAAAGCCCCCCCTTTCGTACCGGTTCCTTACGAACCGGTATTAAAGGGGCCTCCACGTGGGCCACCAGGAGAGCTCAGGGCCAGGGAGCTTTGGTACCGGTTTGTAATACGAACCGGTACCAAAGGTTTCCACCCGCGGCAGAGAAAATGCATGAATCTCTGCCGCGGCAGGGTTTAGGGTTTTTGGAGGGTTTAGGGTATCGGAGTGTTTCATATCGCGTCGATGCACCAGAAACGCGTTTGGGTTTACGCAGTACATGAAGATCAAGGTGATGCATATCAAGTTGGTGCATATAATATAACACACATGTAATTGCATAAGATCGCAAATTAAGTAGCATGCATGAAGATCGATCTTCATGCATAGTGGTACTCTCCGAGGCGTACTCTATATATGTCTATTACATGCATGTAGCATAGTGGTACTCCGACTCAAACTATATGTAACATGTACATCTTCATTCATAGTGGTACTCTGCGAATGGTGGTAAGACGTCCCGAAGGAAAAATCCCGCCAATTCCTCGCCTATTGCTATGAAGCGGTCCTCGATTGAGATCTTGTTCCGCTTTCTTGCCAACTATAAAAGAATAAGATACAAATGAATACATGAGCTATGTGTGTGTGTATATATATATATCAAATCACAATCAAACAACTATTACTAAAACTCAGCAGAACTTATGATAAGAAAATAAATTTGTGAATATTGTTTTCGTACCTCTTTATTTCTTTCATTATTCATTCTCTCGCTGACAATTCTGTGGATGTACTCGCAAACGTAGAATCCACAGAGATCAGTCCCTTGTGGTTGTTGCGGGCATTTCTTTACAAGAATATAATTCAATCAAACAATAGTCAAGTATGATAAATGTGTGTGGACCTAGGTAGTACTACTTACTTTCGCACGCCATCGCAGCTTCGGTTGCCATTCATGGGACTTATCTTCCTTGATGAAAGTTTCCCATACGCTGCCCGACAAAAGAAAATGCATAAAAGAGTTATCAATTAGTTGATAGCAGGAAATTAACGAAACAAACCGATAAGAATTGAAATTACCTTCTGAGCATAAGAAAACAAGACTTGTATAGTTCTGAATTTTTGCTTAGTGAGTCAAAGACTTCAACTTCTCCATCGTACATTTTGATGATGAGAAGAATATAGTGAAACCTACGCACATTTAAATATGTAGTGTCATATATATAAGTCATCAGTTTTTGACATACGGTGAGCAAAATATAATGTGTTATAAGACAGTAAGACTCACTGGAAGTTGTAAGGCCAAATTATTAGCCTTTTGTCACGTTGACGCTTCAAAAACCTTAGCAAAGTCTCCGGTGTATCCTTGTTATAGAGGGGTTCTTCTATGGTTCTAACATGCATTGTGTCCGGGTCAATGAACCCAATGTTCGTGATTTCGTCCCTTTTGCATTCGAGCATCTTCGATCTGCATAATATAGCGCACAAAAGATTATAATTTGCAGATAATGAACGAGCTGAGCTAAAGACTTGTCAAATTAAATAAATCACTTACAGACAATAGCAACTGATGATAGATTTGTCGATTGCCCGGAGATTGTATAACTGGAAAAGCTCGTTGAAGTCAACGTTCACACAGTATTCCTGGAAGTAGTGCTCTTCCCTAACTCGCACCATGATACTCTCGGTCCCTCCCTTTGAGGCATTAAGGTACCACGAATGCAAGTTACGCATACATGTTGGTAGCTTCCTGAGATTCTCGACCAAATCTTTCCCTTGAACAAATTGATATGCTCGTTCAGGGAAGGCGTAATCGGTTGTGTTTTGTAGAGAACTTTGAACGGCCTTCCCGTCAAACACCTTCAGAGGGGGGACCGATTGAACGGGTTGTTGTCCGAGCTGGTAGACTTGGTGTATCCCTTTTATCTCCTTGATACCCGATTGAACGGGTTTTGTCGCCTCGATCATCTCGTCATATGACCTTTCAATAGAACGCCTATAGTCAGATGGCGGCGATGGTACAGGGTCATATAGATTCTCAACGGTACGCACAACTTTCACCCGATCTAGTGTCTTCTCAAAAGGTATCTCTGGCTTTCTTAGCAAAAAAGGATTTCAGCTCGGACTCAACGGTTTCCCTCTTTTCCTCTTCACTTTTTCCCAAGGTAACTTCTCAATGGGCGGCTGTGGTTTCTCCATTCTAGATCTCTTCCTAGGCGGCGTACCGTTCCGCTTAACGGGCGCTGTCTTACGCGGGGGATCTCGAGATGGTGGACTCACGCTGGGGTCCCTCTCAGGTAGGTGTGGACTTGGCTGCTCATGAGGACTGCTACCAGGAGGGGTCGATGGCATTTGCTGCTCATGTGGACCGCTACCACGAGGAGTCGGTGGCCTTTGCAAAAGGACGATGTATTTCTTCGGCCATAGGGCGAAACCGTGCTTGACATTGGCCAGTGTCCTCTCATCGTCACCTCTAGGAATATCAAGCTCCACTGTTTCAAAACCCGAAACAACTTCATCCACCCCGACACGAACACAGCCAGGTGGAATGGGCATATGATGGTGCGTTGCTCCATCTTCACTTGGGTAAACATAGCCGACCGCCACCTTAACGGACGCGGTCTTGAATAACATATGTAGCTCGCAATCTATCTTCTCCGTGACATAATCCACGGGGTAGCTTCCTCCACATCCGTCAAGATGCGAGGAACCCACACTGCTTCTTCGAGATGGGGCAGCATCGGCTTGAGGATCCTGTAGAAGCGCTGATCAGGTGCCCTCTGATTTCTCTCAAGCGCCTCCACCCTATTTAACAATTCCGCTACAATGTCCGCCTCCTTCTTCTTCTTTCGCGAACGGCTTCTATCCGGCGCTGTCCGCCACGCTTCCTTCATGGTGAGACCTGGGCGAGCTCGTACCCGTCCAACGTGTTCAGGATTCCCTGAGCGAGTGTCACTCGTCATTCTCTCTATCGGGAGTGTACTCTCCCTTTCCGACCTTTTCAATTGCCTCCACAAGCTTCGGTACGATTGCCTCAATTTTTTCCTTCCATTTTGCAACGATCAGCCCTGTCTTTGGGTCCAACCCTGCCCCATGCGCAAACAACCAGAACTTGGACCGTTCAGGCCAGTCCCATGTCTGTGGAGTGATTCCTGCATCCATCAGTTTATTTTCAAACGCTGTCCACTTCGGAATGGCAGTCTTGTAGCCACCTGACCCGAAATGATGCCAAAGTTTCTTCTTTGAAGCATTTTTCGTATTTGTGACCGATCGGGACACAAAAGTAGACGATTGCTTATACCTCTTAAATGCGGGCCAGTGATCTTCTATCTTCACTAGATTATCATTGAATACTGGATCTTCATTCTTATATTTGTCCCATAAATTTTTCTTCCAGGTCTGGAATTGTATGGCCATCTTCTTCCATGTCCATTCCCTGACTTTATTCTTCTGGCTTCCGTCATGTCTTCCGGTAGGCTGAATCGTGTCAGAGACTGTCCCAAAGAAAAATTTTCATCGTCGTTGACATAACTAGCTTCAGTCCCCGCTTTCTTCGGCTTATGCCACTCTTGAATGCTGATCGGTACATGGTCCCTAACAAGAACTCCGGCTTGATTTGTAAATTTGCGGCAGTGCTCTTTGGGATGCTCCGGTTCACCATTAGCCTTAAATGCCGTGAGGGCTAACCTGTCCTCGCCCTTTAACACTTTCGTCGGGCCTCGTTTTGTTTTAACAGACTTGCTCGATGATCCAGGCTAAAAGAAAAATTATTCGTTAATAAGTGCAATACAAATAAATGAATGCATCTACGGATGAACATAGACTTGATACATAAATATACACCTCGCCGGAGTTTGTTATGGACACTTCGTTGTCTCTTCTAATTTGTTCAGACTCAAGTCCCTCGCCGAAATCATTCAGAAAGTCTTCGAACTCGTTGTCATCTCCATCGGGTTCCGTACCACGGGCACTCTCATCCTTCACCTATCTCGATGCCGTCCTCCATACCTCAATGTCACTACAAATTTAAGAAAGCAATTATTTCATTCATCATATCATGATCATAACAGATTGCTAGATGGATAACAATTCAAATGAAGAAAGCAAAAAACCCTAACGGACCGCCACGGACTCGGCTATTTCTCGACCCTAACTCTATGTCGCGGCGGCACCGCCACGGACTCGGCTTGATCATGACTTCATGAGTCGTTTAATTTCTTACGAGTTGCAAATTTAGAGCTTCTCAATGGATTCGTTTCTATTTTTTCGAGCACCAAAGGTTGATGGGCGGCGGCCACGACATGGGTGGCGGCCACAACGGCGGCGTGAAGGGGTTCGTGTCCAACCTCGTCGGCGGCAGCAAAGGCCACGGGTACGGGTACGGCCAGCAGGGTCACGGCGGCTACGGCAGCAGCTACGGACACGGCGGCTACGAGCAGGCTAGGGGTACGGCGGCCATGGCCAGCAGCACGGCGGGTATGTGCAGCAGGGGCACGACGCCTACGAGCACGGCTACGGCGGCGGCACGTGCAGCAGCAGCACGCCACGGCCACGGCCACGGGCACGGCCGCCGCGGCCACGGCACGGCCACGGCCACGGCACGCACGGCACGGCGGCCACGGGCACGTACAGCAGCACGGCTACGGACACGGGCACGGGCACGGCCACCACGGCCACCGGCACGCCATGCCGCCGCACCAGGGCCACGGCTATGCCGCCGGCGCCTACCTCCGCACGCACGGTAACCACGGGCACGGGCATGCCGCCGGCGCCTACCCTCCGCACGGCGGCGCGGCATTTCGTCGAACAGGCCGCGGGCGTGCGTGAGGGGAGGCCGCCAGCGAGCGCGCGGCCGGCCGGCGGGCTCCTCCCGCGAGGCGCGCGGCGGCCGGGAGGCGAGGCGAGGGAGGGAGAGGAGGTCCTCACCTCGGTTGCCGGCGCGGGGAGAGGTGGAGCGGCGGGCGACGCGGCGACGACGGCGACCCGGCCTGCTGCTGCGCGCGACGGTGGCGTGGCGCTGCGGGCAACGGCGACGGCGGCGGCGCGTGGAGCTTCGGGCGATGGCGACGGCGGCGGCGCGTGGAGCTGCGGGCGACGGCGCGGGCGACGGCGAGCTCGGGCCTGTGTGCGCGCGGCGGTGCTGTTTTTTTGGCAAAGTTGGCCACGCGCCTAAGTGTTAACACAGGGGAAGGGCCAGGTCTTTCGTACCGGTTGGTGGTACCAACCGGTACCAAAGGTTTTTTTTTGTTTTTGTTTTTCTTTTGCTGTTTTCTTTTCTTTTGCTGTTTCTTTTGTTTTTCTTTTGCTGTTTCTTTTTCTTTTCTTTTTCTTTTATGTTTCTTTTCTTTTCTATTTATTTTTTCTATTGCTTTTCTTTTCTATTTATTTTTTCTATTGCTTTTCCTTTTCTTTTCGTTTCTTTTCTTTTCTATTTTTTTCTATTTCTTTTCCTTTTCTTTTTCTTCTCTATTTCTTTTCTATTTCTTTTTTTAATTCTTTTCTATATCTTTTCTATTTCTTTTCTACTTCTTTTCTTACTCTCGCCATGACGCCGTCGCGCGGTTTCCCGCCCGACGTCGCGCGGAAACTTTCCCGCCACGACGCCGCGTGGGAGAAAAAGGCGAGAAAGAAAGGGCGGGAATAAAATTTTATTACGATTGAACTCGAATTAAAAGTACATGGCCAGATTTGACTGTTCAGTCATACTCGTGCCTAGCCCTATAGTAGTCGCCACTGTAGTCATCGTAGTCGCCGTCATCATCGTGGCATCGGGGTCGCGGTCGAACCTCGGCGGGAGAGCACGCGTGGGCTGGGACCGAGGGTAGCGCAGCGGGGGCCACGGTAGGCCATGACGCCGGAGAGTCCGGCCGCGCCACCACAGCCGGCCGGCCTCGTTGAAGTTCGAAGGAGGCGGGCCGCCCTCCTCGTGCGGCAAGCGCCCTCACGCCGATTGATGAAGAAGCTTTCCCAAGTCGGGTGTAGTCGGGATGCCACTGTTCCTCCGCTGCTCGCGTGAGCTCGGCAGTAGTGGTTCATGATGGCCATCTCGCGCCACACCTAGAGGGACCGGAGGGACCGGTACGCCTCCGACGCTCAGAACCAGCCGGTCGGGACGCGGCACCCCGGCGGGCAGGGGCGAGGCGCAAAGCGCCTCCGCCTCCCGGTTAGAGATACGATGGAAGCCATGGGAGAGAATGATGAGGTTTGCAGATATGAGTCTAGATGTGATATGTAAATGGAGGCCAAGCCTACATATATATAGTGAAAAAATGGCGGGATGACGGAGGCGGAACAGAGGCGGGAACCGGTGGAAAGCGCGGGAAGAAAATAGGCGGGAACGCAATGGGAAACCTTTAGTACCGGCTGGTGGGTGCAACCGGTACTAAAGGTGGTTTTTCTGTCATGTAACAAAACGTCGGTGGGATAAGGACGCGTGGGTAACCTTTAGTACCGGCTGGTGGGTGCAACCGGTACTAAAGGTGGTTTTCTGTCATGTAACAAACCTCGGGGATAAGGACGCGTGTAACCTCTAGTACCGGCTGGTGCAACCGGTACTAAAGCTGTCGGCAGGATAAGGACGCCCGCTCGATGAGATAAAGCATGTAGCGCACGACGCCCTGTCGGAGGAAGAAGACAAAGTAGAAGCGGCGCCGTGCCTATAAAAGGAGCATTGATACGCCATGGCAAGCAGCTCTACAAGCCAACATGGATGGAGAGTTTCATCCCCATGGATGGAGGAAAGGGTAGGGAAATCTCCCGTGGCGGAACTTGTCGAAGATGCCCTTGGTGCACACGCCCTATGGCATCTTCGGTTCCGAAAAATTTCCCGCAAGCCCGTGAAAGACTCCATCTCCTCTAACAATGTTGGGGAAAGGGTTGGGAAATCTCCGTGAACTTCTCGAATATGCCCTTGGTGCACATGCCCTATATATGGCATATTCGGAAGTTCCGCCTCGGAAAATTGCAAGCCCGTGAAAGCTACTTAACTAGTAAAACAAGCCAACCATCTCCATTGTTAATATCTTACATACAGTAACATCATTACACAAAAGTGATTTCCATATCGAGATACACAAGTTATGATCCCTATCTAGCTAGTCTTCTGAGTTTTCTTCGTGTGTTTCCCTTTCTTCTGCGACGCAACCATGGCCAATCTTCATTATTTAAGATGATGCTTGGGTCAGTTTTTACCTTGAAGGGTGGAATATCATCAAACTTATTATAATCTTCTGACATGTCTGTCTTGTCCTCTACTCCGACGATGTTTCTTTTTCCTGAAAGAACTATGTGCCGCTTTGGCTCATCGTATGATGTGTAGTCTTGCCTTTTTTTTCGGTTTGCTAGACATGTCCTTCACATAAAAACCTGAGCCACTTCACTGGCTAGGACGAATGGTTCGGTGTCGTACCCTAGATTCTTGAGATCCACTGTAGTCATTCCGTACTGCGGGTCTACCTGTACCCCGTCTTTCAGGTGAACCATTTGCACCAAACAAAGGGATCTTGAAATTAGGTCCATAGTCAAGTTCCCATATCTCCTCTATGTACCCATAATATGTGACCTTGTTCCCATTGCCATCTTCTGCATCAAAGCGGACACCACTGTTTTGGTTGGTGCTCTTTTTATCTTGGGCGAACGTGTAAAATGTGTTCCCATTAATCTCGTACCCTTGAAAAGTCGATATAGTCGAAGATGGTTGCTTGGCCAACAAGTATAGCTGCTCGTCATCAGTGACATTCATGAGACGTGTTTGCAACCAACCGCCGAAAGTCTTCATGTGTTCTCCATCAATCAAATCTTCACGTTGCTCCGGGTATTTAGAGCGTAAGATATCCTTGTGTTCCTCTTTGTACGGAGCCACCAAGATGGAATTATGTAGAACTGTGTAGTGTGCTTGAGTGAAAGAATGTCCGTCCATACACGTTGTTTCTTTCCTAGCGTGCCTTTTCCACGCAGTCTCCCCTCATAGCGCGATTCAGGAACACCGATCGGCTTAAGGTCAGCAATAAAGTCAACACAAAACTCAATGACCTCCTCCATAGCCCTTGGAGATTCTTCCTTCTGGCCTAGCACGGTTATGAACGTACTTCTTTAAGACTCCCATGAATCTCTCAAAGCGGAACATGTTGTGTAAAAATACAGGATCGAGAACGCCAATCTCTTCGACCATGTGAACTAGGAGATGTGTCATAATATTGAAGAAGGATGGTGGGAACACCAACTCGAAGCTGACTAGACATTGCACCACATCCTTCTGTAAATTTTGTAGAGTAAGTGGATTGATCACCTTCTGAGAAATTGCATTGAGGAACGCACATAGCTTCACGATGGGTACTCGAACATTTTAGAAGCCCTCAATGCAACCGGAAGTAATTGTGTCATAATCACGTGGCGTCATGAGACTTTAGGTTTTGAAATTTTTTCTCGACATGTTTATTATTCCCTTTATATTCGACGAGAACCAGACGGGACCTTGATGCTACTCAGGACTTCAAAAAAGATCTCCTTCTCCTCTTTGGTAAGAGCGTAGCTGGCAGGACCTTGATACTTCTCTGGATTCAGGTTGTTTCCTTCGTGGATACTTTGCTGGTCCTGCCGTGCATCCGGTGTATCTTTTGTCTTCCCATACACGCCCAAGAAGTTTAGTAGGTTCACGCAAAGATTTTTCGTCACGTGCATCACGTCGATTGCAGAGTGAACCTCTAAGAATTTCCAGTAGGGTAGCTCCCAAAATATCGACTTCTTCTTCCACATGGGTACATGTCCGTCAACATCATGCGGAACAGATTGTCCGCCAGGACCCTTTCCAAAGATCACTTTTAAATCCTTGACCATATCATATATAACTTCCCCAGTAGGGCGGGTTTCGTTCGGTTATCTGCCTCACCTCCGAAATGCTTTCCTCTCTTTCTTACATGATGTTGTTTTGGAAGAAATCGACGATGCCCCAGGTACACATTCTTGTTTCCCAAATATTTACTGTCAGTCACCTAAATGTGTGCATGCATTGTATCCCTTGTTTGACTGCCCTGAAATGTTACCAAGAGCAGGCCAATCATTGATGGTTACAAATAACAACGCTCGTAGGTTAAATTCCTTTTGTTCGTGCTCATCCCACACAGGTACACCTTCTTCACGCCACAACTCTAAAAGTTCTTCAACCAATGGCCTCAGGTACACATCAATGTCGTTGCCGGTTTGCTTCGGGCCTTGGATGAGCACTGGCATCATAATGAACTTCCGCTTCATGCACAACCAAGGAGGAAGGTTATAGATACATAGAGTCACCGGCCAGGTGCTATGACTGGAGCTCTGCTCCCCGAAAGGATTAAAGCCATCTGTACTTAGACCAAATCTTAAGTTCCTTGCGTCATCTGAAAATGACTTGAACTCTCTGTCGATTTTTCTCCACTGTGACCCGTCAGCGGGGTGTCTCAGCATCACATCTTTCTTACGGTCCTGTCCTCTTTGTGCCATCGCAACAACTTGGCATGCTCTTTGTTCTGGAACAAACGTTTCAACCATGGTATTATAGGAGCATACCACATCACCTTCGCAGGAACCCTCTTCCGGGGGTGGACTCGCCCTCAACATCGCCAGGGTCATCTCGCCTGATCTTATACCTCAATGCACTACATACCGGGCATGCATTCAAATTCTCGTACTCCCGCGGTAGAGGATGCAGTCATTGATGCATGCATGTATCTTCTGCACCTCTAATCCTAGAGGGCAGACAACCTTCTTTGCTTCATACGTAGTAGAGGGCAATACGTTCTCCTGAAGCATCTTCTTTATTATTTTCAGCAACTTTTCAAATCCCTTGTCAGAAGTACCATTCTCTGCCTTCCATTGCAGCAATTCAAGCGTGGTACCTAGCTTTTTATGGCCATTTTCGCAATTTGGGTACAACAGTTTGTTGTGATCCTCTAACATTTTCTCCAATTTCAACCTCTCCTTTGTACTTCCGCAGTTCATCTTCGCATCAAGAATGGCCCGACCCAAATCGTCATCCGGGTCATCAAAAATCGGCTCATCAAAAATGGGCTCTTCTTCAGCTTCGTCTTCCCCATTCTACTATCACCGTCTTGAATATAGGATAGTTGTCACTATCCTCTTCTTCTTCGTTGTCTTCCAATATAACCCCTCTTTCTCCGTGCTTGGTCCAGCAATTATAGCTGGGCATGAAACCGTTCTCCAGCAGGTGGACGTGAATGGTCTTTGAGGTAGAGTAATCCTTCATATTCTTACAGGAACTACATGGACAATAGATGAAATCACTCGACCGCCTGTTTGCCTTAGCCACGTTGAGAAAATAATGCATGCCATTAATGAACTCGGGATGGCACCGGTCACCGTACATCCATTGTCGACTCATCTGCATTATATATGTATATCAAAAATCATTAATTACACAACATCGTGGATATATGAGTGACCAACTTAATTAATATTCAAGTTCATCACATAAAACTAAATATTTTTTATAAAAAAGAAGAGGCTCACCGAGGTGGTACGGTGCCGGCTAGGGGACGACGCTGGCGATCGACGGCGGTGAGGACGGGGATGATACTAATTAAAACCTACAAAACATACCATAATTTCAGCTCAAATTGCATATAAAAAAATAAAATCCCTAACTTAGGCATTTCATCAAACACCTTGCTAGCACTAGAAAAATAGTACGAGTTAAACTACCAAAGAAATGAGCTAAATTAGGAACGCCGGAAGAAAGGATGATATTGCTAACCCTTGGATAGATGGAGGTCGTTAATCTTGTTTAAATGGTGGAGAAAAAATGAAAATTTGTTGGAGTGTGAGAGGTGCAAAAGTTTTAGAAATGTGAGAGAGATGAGAAAATGAGAATGGATCGGGGGCAGGGGGGGGGCAGTGAGCATATGAGGCACCCTTTAGTATCGGTTGCTAACACGAACCGGTACCAAAGGTTCAACCCTGGCCCCACCCTCACCTGCTATTCTGGCCGAAGACCTTTCGTACCGGTTCCTAACACGAACCGGTACGAAAGCCCGTAACGAACCGGTACGAATGCTCCTCGCCCGTCTGAACGCCCGAACCGGTACAAATGTCACCTTTAATACCGGTTCATAAGGGAACCGGTATTAAAGTCTAAAACGGTTGCCCCTTTTTCTATTAGTGTCGTACACAGCTTCCTAGCACTACACGGACAGCACTACACGGACAGCACACATAGCCAACCTCTTGATTACAACTTGGACACTTATTGTTACCAATGCACCTACAACTCAGCTAAGACCACGACGTACAAACCAAACTTGCCATGAAATCTTAATACTTTCCTAAGCTAGCTAGTGATCAATCCAACTCAGACTCCACATGATTAGGCAAGGTTATTGCTAACAGGGGCGTACCTACATTCACCTAGCAGGGTGCACAGGACACCGGTAGAATTTGCATCTCCATGGTTATAGTCTAAGCATGTAGAGTGACCCCCTGTGGCAAAACTACTTGTTACAATTGATCAAACCTGGTACACCGGTGTCATCCCCAATATAAGGAACGCATATGGTTCTCCTCTGCCCGCTTCATCCACCTCCATTTCTCCTCTCAACTCATCAACCTTCATACTTGGGAGTTGAGCAATTGATCAAACCTGGTACACCGGTGTCATCCCCAATATAAGGAACGCATATGGTTCTCCTCTGCCTGCTTCATCCACCTCCATCTCTCCTCTCAACTCATCAACCTTCATACTTGGGAGTTAAGAGGTGATCACCAGATGGGTATACTGGTGATTACGGTAGACCTGCAATGCTGCCGCTGCAGGGCGAAGATCAAGAATGTCCTGGAGTGCCTCCGAGGTACGTAAAACCAGCTGGGGAATGGTATCTTGGAGCCGGGAAATTATTCTAGATTTATTATTGTTGGTGGAGCACTTCATATTATACAGTTTTTTTTATTCATGGAAGATCGTGCGAGGAATCATTTTTTCGATTAACTAGTGTACGAGGAATCACGCAGTTACGGATTAATAAATAAATCGTTTTTAATTACGTGTTTGTTTGTGTGTGTGTGGCAGAGGATTACTGCATCGAGAAGATTGAGTTCGAGGACAAGGCCAACAAGGTGATCGTCCGCGGGAAATTCGACGCAGAGAAGCTCTGCAAGAAGATCTGGTGCAAGGCCTGCAACGCCGTCAAGGCGATCATCATCGTCGACGTATGGCCGCCGCCGCCGCCAAAAACATGCCCGACTAAGCAGCCAAAAACATGCCCAACCAAGAAACGCCCCCCGGACCCGGAGCCGCCGAAACCAACATACAAGTTCGTGCCATACCCGTACCCGGTGCCGTACCCTATCCCTATGCAGTGCCGCTGGAACTGCCCTCCGCAGCAGTGTCGCTGCTGCCCCACCACCAAGCCACCCCCGCCGCCGCCGGAGCCGAAGCCCAGCGAGTGCTCGCAGTCGCATCACCACGGCGGCTGCGGCTGCGGCTGCAAACCTGCACCACCGGCGCCGTGCTACTGCTCAAACCAGGGAGGCTGCAGCTGCAGAAATTACTCTAACTGGCCGCCGCCTACCTGGTGGCCGCCGCAGCAACCCTTCTTCCCGCCGCTATGGTCGACCGATTGCTTTGATCTATGATTACTACTATGAACACCGCGCGCGATTTCTTTGGATTGCATTGACATGCTGCTACGTTAGCTACCATACCATACGTGCCTCCAAAATCGAAATTTGTAATGCGAGGCTCAATAAGCTAGTCCGGTGTTACTTGTGTATGTACTATACGTGCAATGTGTACGTCCACAAGTTGTGCTGCTCAATATACGAGCAGGAATATGTGTAACTAATCATGCTGTGCGGGAATATGTACATGTACCTAATCCTGTTTATTTGTGAACGTAATCCAATTGATCTGTTGAATTCATTGTGCATGTTAATTGTAGCTACGCTGCTATTAGCTTTTTTTAGTATATAGTGAAGTGAAACAAAAGAAATTGAGCATGTGCTACACATGTAAACAGAAAAATGAGATTATACCAACCATTTTGACACCCAACTAAACTAGGTCCCGAGCCCTCTTATCATGAGTCAACATCAGTGGCATACAATTTTGATCCAAGATAAATGGATAGACCGTGTAGGTCACTGCCCAACAATGACACAGAGAGGCACAAAGCATCACAAACACAACAGGACGTCTAATCAGATAGGTCGGCATAGGGTGGTTATGGTGCTATATGGACAATCCTTGTCTTGAATTTTCTCGGCTAGCTACATAGTGGTGCACAGTCTTGAGAGAGACATATGAAAAGAGTCCATATCATGGAATTTCACACTGTTCACTCTTGCACACAGACATATAAATTTATAGTAAACGAATTCATCATTCCAATATTAAATAAGTCACGGGCAAATAATTATACATCTCTAACTATGTTTTGTTTTCTAAAGTCCATTATTTCTGCAGAAAAAAAAACCATTAGTGATTCGGTGTAAGGCTGCACTTTGGAAGTTTTGGAATTGAGGATTGTTCCTTGTTTGGTGGTCCTAGCTATGGGACCGATTCCTGTCTTTGGCAGAGGGCATGTTCCTGGCTGTGGGGTTTCCGTCGGATTTGGACTAGCTACCAACTCCAGCGAGCGACTCTCCCTTGTACTAAACGCTGAATTTTGATGCGTGGCCCAAATCGAATATATAGTGGCTTTTAACGTGAGAGCTATATTGATTAGAGGAAATTGCACAAAGACACAAACCTTTAAGGCTAGGGTAACACAAAACCACAAGTCTAGGCACTACGGGAAAAACTGCCGTTGCCGTGCACTGTATCTTTGCCGTGTGTTCCCGCACGGCAAAGATTTCTTTGCCGTGCGCACGTAGAGAAACGCACGGCAAAGATTTTGGCCACGGCAAACATAGACACGAGCGCACGGCAAATATATGATTCACGGCAACGACGGAAGAGAGCGCACGGCAAAGGACCAACATAGCGCACGGCAAAGATAGGTTACACGGCAAAGGCGCTGGCACACGGCAAAGCACAAAAGACATCGCCGTGCACGCCTTTGCCTAGTGTTTTTAACAAACGCACGGCAAAGCAAGTCTTTGCCTAGTGTTTTTAACAAACACACGGCAAAGCAAGCCTTTGCCTAGTGTAAGCGCACGGCAAAGATGTAAAAATTGGATTTCTTCTCAGCTCAAAAGGTGTGGCGTGGTATAGTTATCAACAAACGAACACTTAGCTAAGTGGCAAGGTTGCACGCTTTCCCTACTCTGCGTCCTAGGTTCGAATCCCAGACCGACCAGTTTGGAGCTTTTTTTTAGATAAAACATATTTGGTACACAACAAAGAAGCGACCTTTGGCCTTTGCCGTGCAACATTGGCGAGACGCACGGCAAAGAAGCCTTTGCCGTCAATGGCATTACCGTGCGACCTTTGCCGTGCGGCATCGCTCGGCAAAGTCTTTGCCGTGCATATAAGGCCCTTTGCCGTGCAAATAGTTGCACGGCAAAGACAGTTTTTCCCCGTAGTGAGGGGCTTTTAACCGGTACGCACAACTCTATGGCTAAATAGTACAAACAGAAAACACATAATCTCTATGGTTATGGAGTTAATAAGAAGTATGACATGTGGGCCCAATATTCCAGTGACTCTAGCAAAGGCTCTGTCATGGGCATACCTTTTGGGTACCCATTGTTACCATGCCCGGCTCAGCCCAATATAGAGAAGGCCCAAGAAGGCAACCCGAATAAGTAGTCGACTAGGACTCTTGTAAAACCCTAGGCTGGTTGTATATATAAAGCCAATCAGGGCACCCATATAGAAAAAAGGGGAAGATAGACAAGATAGATAACATAGTTCCGCCTACGGCGGCCCCCTGTAAACATACTTGTGATCATATACTAGATTGCTAGCAGCACGTAGGGATCCTCCACCGAGGGGACCCGAAGCTGGGTATATCGTGTACCCAATCTCGCTCCCGGAATCTCCATCGTCACTCTTTCCCGAAACCCAAGTCTAGAATCTGTAGGCATGGGCGAGGTGATCCCTCGTCAATTGGCACCGTCTGTGGGAAACGCGATGACTGGATTTCGTTATCCGGGCGGGATCCATTGAGTTTGTCATCAACAATCGCCAAGATCTCATCTGGCCGGTTCATCGCCAACTTGCAGCAGTGGTCAATCGGAAAAAGGCGCGTACGCAAGAGCTGGTGCGCTTCTCGGAAAAATCAAGGTCACGGACAACCGAAGCTGTACCCGACAGTACGCGTCGCCTCAAGCAGCATGTCGCGTGCAACGTCAAGGATGCAAGCAACCAGATGTCTTAACAATTTCCACGAATAAGGAAAAAGATCAAGTCCCAAGGAAGAGCACAGTTCGGTTTTGTTTTTCTCAATTACTCTTTCACGCCGATAAACTCAGCTAAGTTTTTAGCTCATCTACTACTAGTTTTCTCTCGTTAAAAGAAAAAAGAAATTGTCAGCCATACGTCTAGTGATATAACTAGTCTACTTTGTACTAGCAACACTGGTCTTTTTCGCTATTTGTGCATGTACTCGCCATGCCCATCGCCGATTCATCGACACGGAACCACCGTAGATCGGACACTTTCGCAGATCTGCAGTCATGGACTCATCCCGTTCGGACATACCGTCATGATTTCGTCATCCGACAAAGAGATCATCAGGTGATATATTTCTAATTAATTACTATTCGTAAAATTTATTTGGCCAAATATTTTTTTGGCTTGTGCTGTTATTTGCACGTAGATTTCCGCGTTCCAATACAACTTCGGATCGGAACAAGCTCCGATTACTTCGCCGCGTGCAGTCGCATGCGCGGGGCTCGCCCGCTGCGAACTCGACATCGCGCACTAGCTTCGCTCGGGAGCTCGCCCGCCGTGAACCCGACAACGCGCACTCGCCTCGCCCGGGGGCTCGCCCGCCACAAACTCGACGATTCTCTCCTCCATGCCGACTACTTCCACCGTGTCGAATATTTTCGGCTAAACGTCGCACGGCTCCGCTGCATCGGCTGCGTCCGCTTCGTCGACTCCGTTTGCCGGACGACCTACTTCAACGTCGACTCCGCCGCATCCAATAATAAAGCTAAGTGTCCCTCTTCCAAGAGTTAATTATTTATTTACTTTCGCCACACCCGACACTCGGGGCTGCGCCATTACATCGTTGCCGCAAATACACTCGATTATTCGGGTACTGCGAAATAAAACTCATCGGTAACCCGTTCTTTCTGCGCATTATTTCATTCATATAGGCAATGACCTAATTGATATAGCATTCAAGTACCTGACTATCAAATGCATAAACACGTCTTTTTCCTCATTAGAATATTTCAACAATAATTTTTCTTAGATGTTAATCTTTTATTGTAATTCACCTTCGTAAAAAAATTCTGCTACAAGAGAATTTATTGGTTACGATAGGCATAACCATTTACTTTGACTGCAATTATGATATTGGAAGAAGTTTTGTACTTATGCGATGAGGCCAAGCGCTACTATATTGGAAAGAAATGAAGTTATTAGTAAATTTATTTTCTATGGTTATCAAACTGACCCGATGCACTTCCGGGCTAGAGGATTCATTTTCTATGGGTATGACTAGATTTATTTTCTATGGTTATTTAATATTGATCCGATGCACTTCCGGTGGATTCATCTATATGGTTGTTATCGGTTTCATCGTAAATAATACTGACCCGAGGCACTTCCGGGTCAGTAGATTTATCTTTTATGGTTATCAGGGGATTTAACTTTTATGGTTATCAATGGATTTATCCTTCATGGTTATATAAATACTGATCCGATGCACTTCCTGGTCAGTGGATTCATCTTCTGTGGTCCTCAGTGGATTCATCTTCTATGGTTATCTAGTACTGGCTCGACGCATTTTCGGGTCCATGGATTCATCTTGTACATAATTGTTGGAGATATGCCCAAGAGGCAATAATAAAATGGTTATTATATATCTTTATGTTCATGATAAATGTTTACATACCATGCTATAATTGTATTAACCGAAACATTGATACATGTGTGTTATGTGAACAACAAGGAGTCCCTAGTAAGCCTCTTGTATAACTAGCTTGTTGATTAATAGATGATCATCGTTTCATGATCATGAACATTGGATGTTATTAATAACAAGGTTATGTCATTGATGAATGATGTAATGGACACACCCATTTAAGCGTAGCATAAGATCACGTCATTAAGTTCATTTGCTATAAGCTTTCGATACATAGTTACCTAGTCCTTTCGACCATGAGATCATATAAATCACTTATGCCGGAAGGGTACTTTGATTACATCAAACGCCATTGCGTAAATGGGTGGTTATAAAGGTGGGATTAGGTATTCGGAAAGTATGAGTTGAGGCATATGGATCAACAGTGGGATTTGTCCATCCCGATGACGGATAGATATACTCTGGGCCCTCTCGGTGGAATGTCGTCTAATTAGCTTGCAAGCATATGAATGGTTCATAAGAGACCACATACCACGGTACGAGTAAAGAGTACTTGTCGGAGACGAGGTTGAACAAGGTATAGAGATACCGATGATCAAACCTCGGACAAGTAAAATATCGCGTGACAAAGGGAATCGGTGTCGTATGTAAATGGTTCAATCGATCACTAAGTTATCGTTGAATATGTGGGAGCCATTATGGATCTCCGATCCCGCTATTGGTTATTGGTCGGAGAGAAGTCTCAACCATGTCTGCATAGTTCACGAACCGTAGGGTGACACACTTAAGGTTTGATGTCGTTTAAGTAGATATGGAATATGGAATGGAGTTCGAAGTTTTGTTCGGAGTCTCGGATGGGATCCAGGACATCACGAGGAGTTCCGGAATGGTCCGGAGAATAAGATTCATATATAGGAAGTCACTTTCCAAGTTTGGAAATGATCCGGTGAATTTATGGAAGGTGGTTTCTAGAATTATCCGGAATAAATCACTATGGAAGGAGGAGTCCCGGAGGGACTCCACAAACCCTAACCAGCCAACCAAGTGTGAGGGTGGAGTCCATGGTGGACTCCACCTCCTTGGCCGGCCAAGTAAAGGGGGAAGGGGAGAGTCCGTGTCACTCTAGGTTTCATCCATAAGGCAGTTTTTCTGGGGTCTTATTCGAAGACTTTGGGCAAACCCTTGGGGTTCCACCTATATAATGAGGAGGAGAGGGAGGGGCTGCCTATGGCTTGGCCGCACCACCTAGGGCAGCCAAGGGCCGGCGCCCAAGTGCCCCTCCCCTCTCCCCAAACCCTAGCCTCTCCTCCTCCACATAATACTCCCGCGCATAGGTGAAGCCCGCCGGAGTTCTCCACCTCCACCGCCACCACGCCGTCGTGCCGGGATTCCGAGGAGGATCTACTACTTCCGCTGCCCGCTGGAACGGGGAGGAGGACGTCGTCTTCATCAACACCGAACGTGTGACCGAGTACGGAGGTGCTGCCCGTTTGTGGCACCGTCAAGATCTTCTACGCGCTTGCAAGCGGCAAGTGATCATCTTCGCAACAACGAGATCTAATCTCGTAGGCTTTGGAAATCTTCAAGGGTTAGTCTCGTGATCCCCTCGTTGCTACCATCTTCTAGATTGCATCTTGGCTTGTTTTTCGTTCTTGCGGTAGGAAAATTTTGTTTTCTACGAATCCCATCGTGGTATCGAGCCGTGTCTATGCATAGATTGGTTGCACGAGTAGAACACAATTGTTTTGTGGGCGTTGATGCTTTGTTGTCTTTAGTTCGTGTACTTTGCATCTTGCGGCATGGTGGGATGAAGCGGCCCGGCTAACTTTACATGACCGCGTTCATGAGACTTGCTCCACGTTCGACATGCAACTTGTATTGCATAAGTGGCTTTGCGGGTGTCTGTCTCTCGCACCATAGTGAAGATTCAATTTACTCTTTCTATTGACAACACTAGTATCACCGTTGTGGTTCATGTTCGTATGTAGATTGGATCTTACTCGAAAACCCTAAACCACGTAAAATATGCAAACCAAATTAGAGGCGTCTAACTTATTTTTGCAGGGTTTGGTGATGTGATATGGCCATAATGTGATGATGAATATGTATGAGATGATCATTATTGTATTGTGCAACCGGCAGGAGCCTTATGCTTGTCTTTAAATTTCATGTTGAGTAGTATTTCAAAGAAGTTGTAATAGTTGCTACATGGAGAACAATCATGAAGACGGCGCCATGGACCTTGACGCTACGCCGACGATGATGGAGATCATGCCCGTTGATGATGGAGATCATGTCCGTGCTTTGGAGATGAAGATCAAAGGCGCAAAGACTAAAGGGCCATATCATATCACATATGAATTGCATGTGATGTTAATCCTTTATGCATCTTATCTTGCTTAGATCGCGACGGTAGCATTATAAGATGATCCCTCACACTAATATCAAGATAATAAAGTGTTCTCCCCTCGTATGCACCGTTGCTACAGTTCGTCGTTTGAAGCATCTCGTGATGATCGGATGTGATAGACTCTACGTTCACATGTAAGCCATGTTTGCACACGCGGAATACTTGGGTTTGCTTGACGAGCCTAGCATGTACAGACATGGCCTCGGGACAACGGAAACCGAAAGGTTGAACACGAGTCATATGGATGATATGATCAACATGTTGATGTTCACCATTGAAGCTACATCATCTCACGTGATGATCGGTTTTGGTGTAGTGGATGTGGATCGTGTACCACTTAACAACTATGAGGGATGTTGTATTAAGTGGGAGTTCATTAGTAATTAGATTAAAACATGAACTAATTATCATGAACATAGTCTGAATAGTATTTTGAATTAAATTTGTAGAATTGGCATCCGTTATCTACCATGCGCTAGTCTTGTAATTGAGATAGAAATACTGTTAAGTCTGACAAGTAACTTTACGGACTGGTACCGTATTGTTAAAGAATCAAGAAATGATTAAGTCCTATTGCAAACTTTTAGTAAACCTCACATTGTTGATTCAAAGAGCAATGGTTTCAATTAGTACCTAAAGTCATCTTGTCTCCGTGAAACTTGAAGTTCAAATCCGTTTGAAAAGTAAGGAGCTGGAATTTTTTTTTCAGAAATAAGCAAGGTATGAGATATATGTGATATCTAAGACCTTATTGCAAGATGATAGAATATAATCTAGTGAGACTACATGAACTCATAAGTTTTATGGGAATGTACGAAGGTTGAAGACGCCAGGCGTCCCAATCCTCCAACTAGTTGGGCACTAACGATATTCGCATATCCATGAAGTGATCGTCTTTAGTATGCACCGTTGCTAAGACTCGTCGTTTCGAAGCATCACGTGATGATCGGGTGTGATAGATTCTACGTGTGCATACAACGGGTGCAAGCCAGATTTGCACATGCGAGTATTGAGGTTAAACTTTACGAGCCTAGCATGTACAGACATGGTCTCGGAAAGTCGTCATGATATGATGGATAAAATTATGAGTGAAATTGTTCATCATATTACAAAGTTACTAATAGTGAAATCTGGAACACTTGTCATATGATGATCAACTTCAAAGTAAGAACCTCAAGGTTATTGGTATTTGACCAATGGACCTAGAAGTTATTGAAGGTGAAGTGTTTTCTGAGAATGAGGAAAGCTAAAAGAGAAACTACAAAAGATATTTTGGCAGAAAGAAAGAAAAGACTAGAAAGTCTAGCTCAGGTGTATATAAATGATATACATGTTATGGATGTATTCCTTGTTTGGTCACATAATGAAATTCTTGGGTATTTGTACCAGATTGATTGGTATGAGATGTCATACAACGCAATACAAGAATACTATGGCCTAAGTGACTGATAAGGAATATGGTAATAATGCACGTCTGGAACATAATAAAGTGTTATTATGTTTGTCGTTTGCATTCTATCTAGCCCTTAGGATTTATAATAAAGAACTTAATAATTGTTATTTTGCTCTGGTCAAATGAAAACAATGAGTTGTTCAAATTATGACCTTACTCCATATACGATGGATAAGTTATTATAAATCTTAATGGTGAAACACACATACATAACACTGACGCTAATATGCCGTAAGGCAAATGATTTGAATTCCACTAATTAGTGGAACCGCCATTTAGGTCATGTTAGAAAGGAACGCATGAAGGAACTCCATGCAAATGGATTTTTGGAGTCATTTGATTTTTGAATCGTTTGGCGCTTGCAAATCTCTTCTAAAGAGAATGACTGAAATACCGTTCATAGGCCAAGAGTTGAACGGGCAACTAACTTAGTGGAAACATACATGATGATGTATGTGGTTCACTGGGCATAGTTGTGTGCGGGAGATTCTTCTACTTCATGAAAACTTCCAACAATGAATTGAGTGTATATATGTGGATATATTTATTCGATAAGGAAGAAGTTTGAAACTTTTTGAATGGATTCAAATAAATTTCAGCATGAAGTGGAAATCATCGTAATAGAAAAGTCAAATATCTATGATAGGATCATGGTGGAAATATTTGAATTACGAGTTTTAGCGAACATCTAAAAGAGTTATGAAATTGTTCTACAACTCACGTTCCTTGGAGTATCATAGTGATGATGGAGTATCCGAGTAACGTATCCAAACCTTGTTGGGTTAATGATGAGATAATATGACGCCATTATATTTTTGTAGATTATGCTTTAGTGACTACCGCTTTTACACTATATAGAGCATCATCATGATCCGTTGAAATGACACCATACGAGTTATGGCATGGGTATGAACCCTGATAGTCCTTTCTTAAATTTTGGTATGCATAGCATAAGTAAATAAGTTTACAACCAAAATCGGATGAATGTCTTTGTTGGTTATCCCAGAGATTTGATTGGGAATTCTTCCCACTATGGAGACAAAGACAAAAGTGTTTGTCAATGTTTCTTATTTCCAAGAAATTGTTTCTAGCGAAGTATTTGAGTGGGAGGACAATAGAACTTGATAAGGTTTATGAACCTGAGCATAATGATCAGAGTAGCGCAGCATCGGAAATAGTTCCGAAGCGGCCACGACGATCATGGCTCCCATGACTACAAAGTGTTTTAGCCATGGAGATCGAAGTACCTATTGAACCTTGTAGATTTGGTTTACTTTGTGATCAAATAAATGATTTGTGGACAAAGGATTGATTTTGAACAATGATAAACCAACTACATACAAAGAAGTTATGATGGGCCCCGACTCCGTTAAAATGGCTATGCGCCATGAAATCCAAGATAGGTGAATACTTTTTGAAAGTAAATGAATCTATGAAATTGATGGACTTGGATGAAATATCCTTGAAGAAGCTCGACTTGTCAAAAAGTTGTTTACGACAAAGTTCAAAGAGTTGACTACGATAAGATTAGATTTTCCGTAGCAATGCTTATAGTCTATGTGGATTATTCTAGTAATCGCTACATATTTCTTTTATGAGATATGTTAGTAGGATGGGAAAATATATTACTTAACAGAAGTGTGTATTAAAGGTGTATACAAGATACAACCAAGAGTTTTGCTAGTCCGTAGAATACTAGATAGTAATACGAACTTCAATTGGATGAAGTGAGTATTGCGGAGTTAGAATCTTCACCGGATGAAATAGTCAAAAAGTTTTTGATTTTATCAGAAACGATGAAGATGCTTGCATTTGCAAGAAATTAAGTGGGAGCGGAGACATATTTGTAATACTTTATGTAGATGACATATCGTTGATTATAAATAATGTAATTATGTAATTGATTAAAAAGGTTTCATTGAGAATTAACTTCAATGAAAGGATATGGACTGAAACATATTTAGTGTCAAGATCTATGAAGATAGATTGAAACACATAATAAGTTTAAGTCAAAGTACATAGAATGAATATTGAAGTAGTTCAATATAAAGAAGGTGTTCTTTTCATGTGAATGTTTAACAAGACTTGAGTGTATATGACACTCGATGAGTAAAAGCACATGAGTGATTTTAGATCACGAATAATATGTACAAAATCAGATGTCCTATGCTAAAGTGTTATGAGCATATACCAGAATGATTCATGTGATGATTATTGGACGACTGTAAGAATATCCTTGGGTACTTTAGAAGAACCAAGGATATATATATAATTTTATATGGGGTAATGACAAACAAATCGTTGTAAGGTGTTGCATCGATATTAGTTTGGTCACATATAAAAATGAATTTCAAATCTCAATTAGGCTAAGTGTTGTTTAAAAGGTAGCACAATGTTAGATTTAGAAGAGTTCTAAATATTGTGACGGATTCTACAAACGAAGGCAGTATGTCATTGTTTTGACAATGACTAAGGATGTTAAGTCGAGGAGTTCTTTGAGAACTTGGTGTAGTTCCGATAGTGTCAGAACTTGGAAGCTATATTGTGTGTGACAATATTAGTGACATATTTCAGACCGCGGAATTAAGGTTCCACCAGAAGACCAAACATATTTAATGCCGACTTATTTAATGAGTGATGCGTGAAGACGCAAATGAATTGCAAAATACATACGTTTCTGAGCATGTCAGATCCGTTGACTAAAAACCTCTCCCGTGAGCAAAACATGATAAGCACCAGAAGGCCAATGTGTTATATCTTTACAAATGTAAACTAGATTATTGACTCTAGTGCAAGTGGGAGACTGTTGGAGATATGCCCAAGAGGCAATAATAAAATGGTTATTATATATCTTTATGTTCATGATAAATGTTTACATACCATGCTATAATTGTATTAACCGAAACATTGATACATGTGTGTTATGTGAACAACAAGGAGTCCCTATTAAGCCTCTTGTATAACTAGCTTGTTGATTAATAGATGATCATCGTTTCATGATCATGAACATTGGATGTTATTAATAACAAGGTTATGTCATTGATGAATGATGTAATGGACACACCCATTTAAGCGTAGCATAAGATCACGTCATTAAGTTCATTTGCTATAAGCTTTCGATACATAGTTACCTAGTCCTTTCGACCATGAGATCATATAAATCACTTATGCCGGAAGGGTACTTTGATTACATCAAACGCCACTGCGTAAATGGGTGGTTATAAAGGTGGGATTAGGTATTCGGAAAGTATGAGTTGAGGCATATGGATCAACGGTGGGATTTGTCCATCCCGATGACGGATAGATATACTCTGGGCCCTCTCGGTGGAATGTCGTCTAATTAGCTTGCAAGCATATGAATGGTTCATAAGAGACCACATACCACGAGTAAAGAGTACTTGTCAGAGACGAGGTTGAACAAGGTATAGAGATACCGATGATCAAACCTCGACAAGTAAAATATCGCGTGACAAAGGGAATCGGTATCGTATGTAAATGGTTCAATCGATCACTAAGTTATCGTTGAATATGTGGGAGCCATTATGGATCTCCAGATCCCGCTATTGGTTATTGGTCGGAGAGAAGTCTCAACCATGTCCATAGTTCACGAACCGTAGGGTGACACACTTAAGGTTTGATGTCGTTTAAGTAGATATGGAATATGGAATGGAGTTCGAAGTTTTGTTCGGAGTCTCGGATGGGATCCAGGACATCACGAGGAGTTCCGGAATGGTCCGGAGAATAAGATTCATATATAGGAAGTCACTTTCCAAGTTTGGAAATGATCCGGTGAATTTATGGAAGGTGGTTTCTAGAATTATCCGGAATAA
Source organism: Lolium multiflorum (assembly GCA_030979885.1). Taxonomy (NCBI): domain Eukaryota; kingdom Viridiplantae; phylum Streptophyta; class Magnoliopsida; order Poales; family Poaceae; genus Lolium; species Lolium multiflorum. The sequence continues at coordinate 5,272,260 of CM061752.1, forward strand.
ATCACTATGGAAGGAGGAGTCCCGGAGGGACTCCACAAACCCTAACCAGCCAACCAAGTGGGAGGGTGGAGTCCATGGTGGACTCCACCTCCTTGGCCGGCCAAGTAAAGGGGAAGGGGAGAGTCCCTGTCCCTCTAGGTTTCGTCCATAAGGCAGTTTTTGGGGTCTTATTCGAAGACTTTGGGCAAACCCTTGGGGTTCCACCTATATAATGAGGAGGAGAGGGAGGGGCTGCCTATGGCTTGGCCGCACCACCTAGGGCATCCAAGGGCCGGCGCCCAAGTGCCCCTCCCCTCTCCCCAAACCCTAGCCTCTCCTCCTCCACATAATACTCCCGCAGCGCATAGGCGAAGCCCTGCCGGAGTTCTCCACCACCACCGCCACCACGCCGTCGTGCTGCCGGGATTCCGAGGAGGATCTACTACTTCCGCTGCCCGCTGGAACGGGGAGGAGGACGTCGTCTTCATCAACACCGAACGTGTGACCGAGTACGGAGGTGCTGCCCGTTTGTGGCACCGTCAAGATCTTCTACGCGCTTTTGCAAGCGGCAAGTGATCATCTGCTGCAACAACGAGATCTAATCTCGTAGGCTTTGGAAATCTTCAAGGGTTAGTCTCGTGATCCCCTCGTTGCTACCATCTTCTAGATTGCATCTTGGCTTGTTTTTCGTTCTTGCGGTAGGAAAATTTTGTTTTCTATGCTACGAATCCCATCAATAATAACTACCCGATGCAATTTCGGCTCAGTGGACTCATTTTGTAGGGTTATCAACATATTTTATCTTTAATGGCTTCATCTTTAATGGCGTCAGTGGGTTCATTTTATATGGTTATCAATGGATTTAATCTTCAATGGTTTAGTCTTTAGTGGATTCATCTTTGAATGCTTCATCTTTAATGGCTGGATTCATCTTCGAATGCTGCATCTTTCCCGTGTGCCAAGAACACAAGGGAAATTAGGGAAAACACACGGCGGGATAGTTTGTTTCCTGGGAAAAGGTACACTGGGCCGCCGAGTCGGGAAGAGTACAATCTCCGTGTGTCAAAAACAAAGCACACGGAACTATATACTCCCTCTGTCCCAAATTAGATTTCACAGATTTGTCCAGATTTGTATGTATTTATACACTAAAACACGTTTTCACACATACGTATCTAGATAAATCTGCGACAAGTAATTCTGGACATGGCGAGTATATTTACATATCTTTACTATTAAGGTGAAACCCGTGGTGGTGTCACACCTCATATGGTGTCACACTTCTCACTAATTACATGTCGAATGCCACCGGACAGCACTAAAAAAAACTCTCTCATCTAATATGCAAGGAATCGCGCCACAGTTTGTTACAGCACCAAAATTTACAAGAGTTAAGCGGACGGGATAAGTGCATCGTCCAACATGACTCCCTCTCCGCAACAAACAAAGTGAACTTCAGATCTACCGTGCCAACACCACGAACAAAAGCATGTAACCCATTCTCCATCAAGACGGAAGAATTCCGGATGACCTGGTAAGAAATGAACATAGAGATGTCAGAACACACATGAATATTAGCACCCGTATCAATCCACCAACATGGAGATTGAAATACCGAAAAACAGTAAAACGATTACCGTACACATCAGCATTGCTAGCGGTCACAACGTTGACATTCTTCGTCTTTTTCTTGCGGTCTGCACGTTCTGGGCAGTCCATAGAAAAATGGCCAACCTCTCCACAGATAAATCAGCTTAGATCAGCTTTATTGATCTTCTTCTTCTTGACGGTTGTAGTCTTTACATGCTTATTGAAAACGGGCTTGTTATTCCCTTTGTTCTTGTTGTAGGGTTTCTTCTGCATCATGTTGGCGCTAGACTGACCCTCTCCTTTCTCATTAGTCACGTGCTTGCAAGCGATATAGAATGTGCGTTACCTGAGCGGGTCCTGAGTATATCTATCCGTTACACGGATTGACAAATCCCACTCTCGATACATACCACCCAACAAGTACTTTCTGAGATACCCAAAGATACCTTTATGATCACCGAATTACGAAGTGACGTTTGACACCTTCAAAGTATTCTTCCGGTACTAGGGAGTAGCATAATCTCATGGTCTAAGGATTGGTATATTTGACATTGGGAAAGCTATGGCAATTAAACATTGACACGATCGTATTGCTTTGCTTAGTTAGGTCTTGTCCATCATGTCATTCTCCTAATGACATGATCCTGTTGTTAATTGATAACACATGTTTATGGTTAGGAAACCTTAACCATCATTAACCAACAGACTAGTCTAGTAGAGACTTACTAGGGACACGGTGTTGTCTACAAATCACACAATTATTAATGTTTCCGCTTAATATAATTTTAGCATGGAGTATAGACATTTATCATGAATAAGGAAATATGATAATAAGTATATTATTATTGCCTCTAAAACATATTTCCAACAAAAAAACACATCCGTAAAATTAAGACTTGAAAAAGCTTGAAAGAATCTTATCTTTGTTAAATATAGTTTACGATGCATATGGTGAGTACCAAGAAGGGGTTACACAACCACTGTATACACCGTAGGCTGAAATCGTTGGCTTCGCCAGCCTCCAAGATCCTGCAAAAATCCACAAAAATAATCTTAGTATTTAAGAATTTTAATTAACGTAATTTAATTTTGAATTTATTAGTAACATATTTAATTAATTAATTTTGAAGTTATAAGTATATCACTTAAATTTGTGTCTGTGAATATCTTTTTAAATTTTTATCGTGTGAATTTTTTGAATATCTGTCTATATTTTATAATATCTATAATCTATATCTATAATCTATAATCTATACCTACTAATAAAGGAAGTAAGGTTTCTCCCCAGATTTTTCATCCGTTTTTGATTTGCCCTCATATTTCAATGGAAATTACAAGCATTGCCACCGTTTAGTTACGAAAACGTTTCACTCTGTTCTATTCTAGTATGTCGTCCCATGCGTGCGTGCTTGTTCCGTCCAATACTTTAAGGCGCGCACATTCCTGGGCTAACCTTGGTCCGTCCGGTTGTAGGCCCATTAGTGTCTAGCTCAAGCCCAATTGGAAAGTTAAAAGGAGGTTTATTTTAGTCCCACCTCACTTTGTTATAGTCTTTTCCACCGGTTCATATAGATCAAATTTTCTGAAATACTATCGGCAAGCTGGGTTGGAAAACAATAAGCAGCGCCACAATTGGTTGGTCTCAGAGACGCATGCGCAGATGTTTGAGAGACGCAGAGCTACCGCTCTCTCCGAGGCCAGAGAGCTAAAAAGAGGTTTAAAACGCACGGGCAAATGTATGCCACGGAACCTGGCGCGGAGTGTGGAGGAGGACGGCGGGTCGAGACGAAGTTGGGCAACGCGGCTGCGGCGGAAGCAGGCGGGAGCTTGTGGGGAAGGACGTTGACCGGCACGCTGGGCGTATACCGCGAGCTTGGCTGCGCAGAGGAAGCAGCTCGCGCGGCGCGCTCGGCCTGGTGGACGGGTGGGAAATAGTTGTGGCATTGCAACCGACTCCATAATACCATTCTGACTATATTTAATTATCCTGTCCCGACTATGGATTGAACTATGAGAATTATCTAATGATTATTGCTCATTCGAGATTTAATTCCAAACCCCTGCGAAGAATAGCTTTTCTTTTTTTTTGTATTTGTTGCTGCGATTTTTTACACGGGCCAAAAAAATATTAACTGAAAAACAATTTGTATCAACCCGTCGTAAGCCACGGGTAAATGTGCTATCTGTACCTAATAATAAAAGCAAAAGCGTTTATGTGGTTTAGTTTGGTTTGGCACGTCGTAAAATCGTGTCCGTCCGCCGCGTCCTTACGTGGTACAAGAAGTGCAGACCATGGGCCAAACCGGGAAGGAATCGAATCAACGAGATTTGCAGACTAAACCTGACCGAACAGTATGTAAACTGTGTGTCGCCTGGTCTCTGGTGTATATCATGTACAACCCTAAGGCTCCCCGCGAATGTAACTATCTTTGTGTCCTCGATGGATTGACCAATCCAACAACGGTACCCAACCCTAGCTAGCTGGCCTCGGCACGTTGTCCGATAGCCGCCGCCAGCCACGTACTGGTACGTCGATCGTTTCTCATGCTCCTTACCACATCCTTCGATGATTTTTCCATCGGTAGCATCCTCTTCAACTCGGCCATTAAGAAGGAAGACGGGACCTGAGCCCCTGATCAAGCTGGCGCTGCAGACGGCCGCCAGCGGCATCAAGTCTGGACGTCGCTCCATGGGGTTCAGGGATGGCTCTTGGTCAGGTTCTGGCACATCGCTTCGACCAAGGCTTACAAGGCGCTTCGTTTGGTCGACCAAGAAGCAGCAGCCGGCGTGCACGTGAAGGAGACGACGCAAGTTGGTGGTGACCAAGAACATAAATCAAGGATGATATTCTTCATGCCAGGGAAGTTCCTTCGATAGGTCTATTCACGGAGGACCGATGGAATATGGAAGATTTTTTCTATTTCGCTTTCCGCAGCAACGCGCGGGCATTGTCCTAGTCTATACCTAATCTATACCTACTAATAAAGGAAGTAAGCTTTCTCCCCAAAAATTTCGTCCGTTTTTAACATGTCCTTGTTTTTCAGTCGTAATTACCAGCTTTGCCACCGCCCAAGTCAAATACCGGATGGTTTGGACAGACCAACAAATCCCCTCCCCTGCCTCCGGTGGTCGCACATGGCTTCCAGCAACGTTCGGCAACAGCTGGGAACAGAGAAGAGCAGACGGCGGGGAGAGCTAGCAGCGGAGGGAGGTCGAGGCGGGCAGCTTCGTCGCTCCGGAACGGATGCGTGCTCACGATCCCTCCCACAGCTCAGAAAAAAGCCCTCGATCGATCCCCTGTCGTGATGGCCTCCACGGCGTAGGACGAGGTGTTTGGCCGTGTGCTGCTGATCACCTGGCTCAGTCCGACGGCCCCACGAGTCCCGATCCAGCGGTGAGGCCCTCCCCTGGCGCTAATTAAAGTCGACCCGGAGCGCGTGAGGTCCCATGAGCGCGCCGTCCGCAGCTGAGAAATCCAACATACAGGGACTCGAGGTGAGGGGAGACGGACATCGAGCCGCGCCATTAGCAGAGAGGGCGATTAGCCTGAGGAGAGCACGACTTAGACCTCGAGGATGTTGATTTGCATCTAGGATACTCAAATTTACCTTGGATATAAAATCGATCTAGCAGCTGATAGGTGATTTGGAGAAATAGAGATGGGATGCTCGGACAAGAACTTGATCCTGGGGCAGAGCCTCGACGGGATGCATCTACTGCGAGAAGTAGCAAGCGATTGGGTAAACGAGAGAAGAAGCAGCGGCCGGCGTTGGGAGAAATAGCAGGGGTCTCAGGGTTGTCTAGGTGGAAGCAATCGAAGTGGGCTCTCGGCAAACTCTGAGTCGACCTCTGCCTTACTGCACTCCACAGGTGCCGCTCTGGAAGCCCAATTTGGCAGACTCGCCTTCTCCTCTGAATCGTCATGCCCTCCTTCGCTGCCTTTCTACAGAGAGAGCTCTGTTCGGGAGCAGCAATGCTGACAAGCAGTATGTTTTCTTTGATAGATAGACTGTTTGTGTCGATTGCAGCGCAATTATCTGTTCCTCTGATGGCACACTTGTTATCTGTTCCTCAATCTACTTTTATGACAGATAGATAAACTGTTTGTGTCGATTGCGGCGCAAACTCTGCTTGGCTTTACAAGTATCTGCCTGAAACATGCAGCTTATGTGGAACCTGAACTGCAAACAAGACTGTTTAAGTGTTTATTGATTTATTACCTCGAATAATGTCAAGTGCGTAAGGTTCCAGAAAGGGTGTGAACTGCAAAATTTTCGTCCAACCGGAAGAAATTCCTTACTGCAGTCCCACAGCTCGATCCATCCCGGGTACTCCATTGTCCTTTTGCATGATTTTGTGGGATGTTGTAGCGTACAGAGGATGCAAGCTTGTGTACATACTTTTTCATTTAATCTATGAGATGAAGGATGCAAGCTTGAGTATAGATTTTTGTTCATCTACAAGGTAATAATATGATGCATGCTTTTGTACAGATCAAGGATGCAAACAGAGCAAAGCTAGCTCGTCTGTAATCGGCTGATCGATCTTTTTTTTTTCTCTTCGTAATATGCCTAACTAACTTACCCTGCCCAACCTAGAATAGGAACTGGGCCATCTCTTACTGCATGCTGCTCAAATCCCTCCCAAGGGCTGACATGCTAGACCATAAAGTTTCAGCAATGGAAGTACGGTTTCAAAAATTCTTAAAAAAAGAAGTTGCTCAATTCTTATAATTTATACACTCTTCTATTTTTTCTAAAGGATATACTTCTCTATTTTTCTGGACTACTTCCTTCAACATAAACCCTAGATTTGCTTATTCAGCTCAAGGTCTCTTATCCATGGAAAGACACGTACGAACATACCTTATTAAGAGTAGATTGAGTGATTCATACTATATGCAATATAATTTGCCAACCTTAGGTTATATGCGTGTGCTTGCATTATGAAATGAAGATTGACGTACTAATACATGTTCGTCAGTTGCAAAGTAGTTCACTAAGCTTAGTAAATAACTGAATGTAATTTTGTTTAACATCAGTGTACCACGTATCTGTTAGCAAGATGAAGTTATCATATTGATTTAGTAAACGGGTGAGGCAACTTGAATGATTTAAACATTATCACTGAGCAAACATTATTCTTCATGACTAAAATATATTCGATAGAAAACAACCCGGTGCAACGCACGGGCTCTTGTGCTAGTTAATAATAAAGGAATGATTGTTTCCTTGGTCCAACATTTTTCTGGACGATTTTGCCCTCCCACCAAATTACATACTTCTGCAGAATGCCATGATACCGGTTCGGTTTGTTTCTTTTTGCTCATTGTGGCGTGAGTTCCAAATCTGGCGCGGTTACGTTCGTCGCTAGCGTAGGCCTGCGTCGATCCGTCGGTACGCTTTCGTGAACATACGGAAGAAACCTGTGACCTAGGAACGTACGAATCCTCTCGGTGCAAAATAAAAGGTCCTGATCGGCCCCGCCTCTCCCCGTCCTCCTCCCGAAAGAACTTGCTATGGCGGGTCGTGTAGCACTGTCCCAAGTGGTATCTTCACTCGCAAAGTTGTAAGGATCCAGGAGCTGCAACAGGAGAAGGATCCAGTGACGTTATAACCGGAGCATGTCAGCGATCAGATCATTAGTATGTGATAATGTTTGCTTGCTAATCATCTTAGCTCGCAGAAGCATGAAAAGCACTCAGGGATATGCTATGGCATAACTTGCCAAAGATGCAGAAGCAGATCAGGAAGCAGAGTCGGAGGCAAAAACACCAGTCCGCAATTTCAGAGACACCATCCTCCCCGGAATAACAGAACACGGATTTCTCAAGAAACAAAAGAGAGACATAGGGCGTGAACCACCCATCAAGGAAGAATAAATCAGGTTCATGTAGCTAGCTTGCATACCAAGCCGCCCATCTATTTTGCTTCTAGCCAAATCGATCCAGCTCAAGTACAAAATCCAATGGAGGGAACAGGATTAATGGTGGATTGGTGCTTCCAAATTACAGATTCTCTTGGTTTGATACAGAATTTCGTGTCCAATTGAAAATTTGGGAGATATTGAGAGGCAGGGCAGAGAGAATTTGGGAGGCATTGGATTCTGGGTTGCTTTCCAGTGTAATTCGCTTACCAGGATTAATGTGAGAGGTGTTTTGCTTATGTTGCTGGATTCACGTTGTCAAGCTGTTGATATATCCGCTACAAGAATACTGCACAATGGGTGCACGTAGAGATCCAGAGATACATGTATATGACTCCAGATCTGTATTTGTACTATCTTGTTCCATGGTGTCATTGGTCAATAGCTAAGTAAATATGTTTCTTGAGCACTTTCACCCAATAACAGGGAGTGGAGCATATAGTATCCTGAAGGTAGCAAGCATGCAATGCCTGTCGGCAGAAAAGAGTCGTTTCATCATGTGCACCTTCCAAGGGGGCGGTTGACAAAAGTTTGCTACACTCCTAGCTCATTGAGGACGACCGCGACATGGAGCAGCCCCGGACCTGACAAGCACGTCACGACCTCCACAGCAGAAGTCCAGTAGCAGGTTTATTTTAATTTTTTTCCTTTAGGTGCTCGACAAATTTCTCACCAAAGCAATTTTGATGTTCTGTTTTCAAAAACAATTGGGTGAATTTAGATGAGAAATTTAATTCGTCCCGTTTGTAAAAATTGATTATTCTACAGATCTACAAAAATATTTAATAAAAATAGTTGCCTTTCGTGATGTAGTTTTCTTGAGAAATTTGATTTGTCCCGTTGGTAAAAATTGATTATTCTCCGGGTCTAAAAATATTCACTAAAAATAGTTGCCTTTAGTTTTCTTTTTCTCCTCCCGGTGCAACGCACGGGTATTTTTGCTAGTAATAATAAAGGGAGAATCGTTTCCTTGATCCAACACTTTTTGAGACGGTTTTGCCCTCCCACCAAAATACATAGTACGCCCAACGACACCATACCGTTTCGTCTCGCCTATAAAAACGGATCGATCGTTCAGCGCCCGACCGTAGAATATCCTAGGTATGTCAAAGGAGAGAGAGGACGACCCACGTACGCACGCGGCCAGAAAAATCCAGCGAAGCAAAACCGGAGAGAGATGGCGACCCACGCACGATAACAACTCACAGACGTGAGATCGACGACAAGAGATGGATCACCAGGAAAACAAGGAGACCGCGACGAACACGAGGCCCGGTGGTTTCCTATATATATAGGTGAGATCAGCGAGCAGAGATCAACCACCACGAAAATAAGGAGACCACGATGAACATGAGGGCACACATTGTAAGCCTAAACTTTTATTTAGAGGATCTTAGCAACATTAAGATTCAACAAACACGATATTACTTCATAATCTTATTCACTAACCTTGTTCCAAGTTAGCGTTTGACCTGATACTTTCTTCTTCTCTCTTACTCTATCTTTCAGTGTTCTTCTGATGGATGAAGAACTAGTCTTTTCGTGTGTGTAACTTTCTGCAGGCGCAAGGCTTCCACTCGTGATGCGGCAAGTACCGCTGGAAAACTATATTCTGAATCAGGCAGGAGCAACAGCTATTTATAGGCCCGAAGAGACGCTGTTTCATACGCACGCGTCCGTTGCTGTACATGGGCGTTGCCTCCAGCAGACGTCCGTTCAAGCTGAGTCGCGTCCGCTGTCCGTCCGTGCCAATCATGCACATTGCCGTGCGGCAAAGGGCGAGCACACGTCTCCTTACGAAACATCGCGTTTGGCTGTGTGAAGCCGTGAAGGCATGCATACGTCCGATCGATACATGCATGTATTTGATCGGTCCTTACATGCATCCGTACACAAAGCAGCAATGCATGTACGCTTAGGCTGTTATGCACCAACTTGGTACTTGCACGTTACTTACACATACAACTATATTTCTATGATTATTAGAGCGAGAAAAGAGGGAATTAAAACCCAGATTTTAATCTATTATTTCTAGCAACCATCATACTAAAACTATTAATTAAAATCACTCTATAATTACATTGGCCACTTAAATATTCTTACAATCTCCCACTTGGCCGATGTAAAGACTTGACGATTCACTAAAAACTTTAAGTGCACACTATAATGTAAATTTATCAAGCCATCACTCAGATGATTATAAGTCGTAGGGATCATGGCGGTCACAAGTCTGTATCGACAAGATTCCTTCCATGTATCACATATAACTTAAGTCATATTTCTGTTAAGAAGGGAAAATATTTTCTTTGATATTATTCTCTTAAACAATAACTGTATACATCATAATGAGAATAAAAGAAGCACGAGGCAAACTCTGATTGAATTCATAGTGTCGAAATTACAAGCCACAATCGTACATATATATACATGTATATACATATCAAGCTAACAAGGACTTATCAATAATACCCATCCTAGTGACATGTCCGTTAAATGTCCTGGGCGGTAAACCTTTAGTTAGCGGATCCGCGACCATCAATTATGTACCAATATGCTCAATTGACACCCTCTTTTTCTGTACTTCTTCTTTGACATACAAAAACTTTAAATCCATGTGTTTCGCAACCTTCGAATACTTGTCATTCTTTGAGAAGAAAACAGCCACTGAATTATCACAATACATTCGTAATGGCTTTTCTATATTGTCAAAAAGGCTGAATCTTGAGAAAAAATTACGTAACCATAATGCTTGAATCGTGGCTTCAAAACATGCCACGAACTCAGCTTCCATAGTTGAAGTAGCTATAATGGACTGCTTCGAACTCTTCCATGAGACTGCACCTCCGGCCAATAGAAATACATAGCCAAAAGTAGACTTCCATGTGTCAATACAGCCAGCATAGTCCGAATCAGAATATCCCAATACTTCAAGATGATCCGATCTTTTGTAGGTAAGCATATGTTCTTTGGTGCCTTGTAAATACCTACGAACTTTCTTTGCAGCTTTCCAATGATCTATTCCAGGATTACTTTGATATCGACCCAACATTCCTACCGCAAAACTAATATCTGGTCGAGTACATGTTGAAGCATACATTAAGCTCCCAACAACCGATGCATATGGAATTGATTCCATTGTCTTCCGTTCAATATCATTCTGGGGACATTGCATTGTACTAAATTTATCCCCTTTCTGAATCGGAACTGGCCCTGGGGAGCATTTATCCATTCCAAATCTCTCTAAAACTTTATTGATATATCCTTTCTGAGACAATCCTAATAGTCCTTCTTTTCTATCACGGAATATTTCTATCCCAATGACGTAGGATGCCTCTCCTAAATCCTTCATTTCAAAACTTTCAGAGAGAAATTTCTTGACATAGTGCAACAAAGATGTATCATTTGCAGCAAGCAGAATATCATCAACATACAAGATTAATATAATGAACTTGCTCCCACTAACCTTCATGTATATACACCGATCAACGGTGTTTTCTACAAAACCGTATGACGTAATGGTATCATTAAACTTTACATACCATTGTCGAGAAGCTTGTTTCAACCCATATATTGACTTCTTTAATTTACATACAAGATTTTCCTTTCCTGGAGTTATGAAACCTTCCGGTTGATCCATATATACTTCCTCTTCTAAATCCCCATTCAAGAAGGCGGTTTTAACATCCATTTGGTGAAGCTCCAAATCATAGTGTGCTACTATCGCCATAATGATTCTTAAAGAATCCTTCTTAGAGACCGAAGAGAAGGTTTCTTTATAATCAATGCCATCTTTCTGAGTGTAACCTTTGGCGACAAGTCTAACCTTATGTCTTTCAATATTGCCTTTAGAGTCACGTTTGGTCTTAAAGACCCATTTGCATCCGACTTGTTTCTTTTCATTAGGCAATTCAACTAACTCCCAGACTTTGTTGTCATCCATTGATTTCAACTCTTCTCTCATTGCATTAAACCACTTTTCGGAATCATAACTTTCCAAGGCTTTCTTAAACGAGACAGGATCTTTATCAATACTCAAGTCACATCCATGTTCTACAGAGTATACCACATAGTCATCTGAAATGGCAGACCTTCTCTACTATCCTCGTACTATGGTTTGGATAGTAAAATCTATATCCATAAGATCGTTCCGAATAGCCGATGAAGTTTCCACTAATGGTTCTTTCATCAAGCTTCTTTTCATGTGGATTATATATTCTTACTTCAGCAGGGCAACCCCAAACATTAAGATGCATTAAACTAGGCCTCTTTCATGTCCACAGTTCATAAGGGGTCTTAGGAACTGCCTTACTAGGAACCGTATTCAGTAGATATGCTGCAGTCTTTAATGCATGCATCCACAAGGATAATGGTATAGACCTAAAACTCAACATACTCCTCACCATTTCCATAATAGTACGATTTCTCCTTTCGGATACACCATTTTGTTGAGGTGTTCCAGGCATAGTGTACTGAGCACATATACCTCGATCTTCAAGGAACTTTGCAAACGGACCTGGACATCGTCCATTTTCAGTGTATGTACCATAATATTCACCACCTCTATCTGATCTCACAGCTTTAACTTTTCACCATGCTGCCTTTCAACTTCATTTATGAATATCTCTAAGACATTCACTGATTGAGACTTTTCATGCAGCGTGTAGATATAGCCATATCATGATAAGTCATCGGTAAAAGTGATAAAATATTTTTCACCACCCCATGTTGGAACATCAAAAGGACCACATATATCTGTATGTATTAACTGTAACGGTTCGGTACTTCTTGTGGCTGGAAACTTTGATATATGTGATGTTTCCTTTCCTTTCATACAATCCACACATATGGCCCAGTCATCAAAATCAAATTGACGCAAGATTTCATTTTTCACTAGTCTCATTATTCTTTCTTTGGATATGTGACCAAGTCTTTGATGCCATAAGAAAGCAGAACTCTCATTATGCGCACTACGTTTATTGCCTATTGTTTCTACATTAAACAAAGATCCATCATAAGAATTATGGAGATTAAAGCGGTATAAATTATCAATTAAGGTACCAGATCCATAATAGTACATATCCTTACATAATTTAAAGACACAATCTCCAATCTGAAACTTATATATTAACTTATCCAACACCCCTACGGAAACTAGATTCCTAGCACACTCGAGAACATGGAGACACTTTTCTAGATCCAATTGGTAACCACTATCCAGGATCAAACGGTACGTCCCAATTCCTTCGATTGGCGCCTTCATTCTGTTTCCCATGTATAAGAACTTTTCATGTCCCCTTATGGGTTGGATTGAAAGGAATCCCTGTGTTATATGTGAAACATGAGTAGTAGCGCCAGAATCTAACCACCAGGTATCATTGGGTACTTCAGTAAGGTTTGTTTCGAAACATACAGAAACATAGTACTTACCTTTCTTTTCGAACCAAATCTTAAGCTTAGGACGATCCTTCTTAAAATGGCCAGTTTTCTTGCAGAAGTGACACTTCGGATCTTTGCGAACTTGGCCTTGGTTAATCTTTAATGATACATTGTCCTTCGTTTTCCCTTTATATCCTGGTTTAGGCTTGCTGCTGCTAGCTTCATTATGAGCCATGAAATAAATAGAGTGCTCTCTAATTTTCTTCAGTCTTCCTTCCTCTTGAATGAGCATGGCCTTTATCTCCTGAAGGTTCCACTTATCTTTTATGGTGTTGTAGTTCACCTGGAACTGGCCAAACTCTGGAGGAAGAGAATTCATAATAAACTGAACTACAAAAGTTTCACCCACATCCATTTCCATGGTCTTTAATTTTGCTGCAATGTTAGTCAAGCTAGTGACATGGTCATGCATTGCACATGACTAATCAAACTTCTTAGCTGTAAGTTCACTCATGAGATTTCCCACGATAGACTTATCTGTAAGGTCTGATTGAGAAAACTCCTTGAGCTTCAACATGAACTCCTTTGAGTTGTCGGTCTTGGGCATCGAAGGCTTTACATTTTCGGCGATCATCATTCGCATGAAGTTCAATCTAAGTCTATTGGCACTTTCCCAGAGCTCAAATTTCTTCTTGTCTTCATCAGTACTTTGATCAGTAGGTGTTGCAAGCTTTACCATAACGACAATGGCCATGTCCAGATTCATGACTCCCAATTGGAAGTCAACGTGGTCTGCCCATTCGGCATAATTTAGGCCGTTGAACTTGACCATGCCATTGATAGTGGCTGCAACATTAAACATGCCCATACGTGAATAGGAGATCACATAACTAAATTGGGCATATAACTTTAGTTGTATATATAAGGACATCTTTTGATGAAACTTAGATATAACATGATCCAATAGTGGTGCCAATACATTAATGGTAGTGAGCACACTCAAAGAAATATAAATGTCATCTTTTGATAAACAAAATTATTTCTCCAGTATGTCATTAGTCCCTTTATGCCATTTAATTATTTACACCGGTCCACCTTTTGGTGACTCAACAGCGTAATAATCAAAGATAGCAAATATCATAAATTATTAGCAACCATAACAAATTTGTTCAAATAAATATTTAATCCATTCAATGCTAGGTCACTTTTGTGACAAACAAGCATGCGTTGCTATAAATATTTAACTAGCAAATAAAATATGGGATGAATACACCAACACGTTGGGTTTTCCAAATCCAGAACCATTCGGACATTATTTCATTGCAAAAGGACTTTGCCGATAATATGATCTTATTTAAGGTATGTGCTTTTATGGGTCGGCTCTTCTGTTTTGCCAACAACTAGCGCCATATACCACTGGTAGAAAAAGGGGCTTTAGTCCCGGTTGGTAACGGGCTTTAATCCCGGTTGCGCAACCGGGACTAATTATGCGCGACTAAAAGCCCCCCCTTTAGTCGCGGTTGCTTACGAACCGCGACTAAAGGCCCATCCACGTGGGCTGCAGGCGTCCGTCGGGGTGGAGGACCTTTAGTCGCGGTTGGCCAGACCAACCGGGACTAAAGGTCTCCGCAGGTTTAGGGTTTTAACCCCCCTAAATCTAGTTTCTTTTTGTTGTGTTTCATTTCTTTTATATTTTATTTTGTGTTTTATTTTAATTTCAAAGAAGTTTCAGTACACATATTCTACGCTACTATATACACGTTACACGTTGATGCATATCAATGTACAATTTCAAACAAGTTTGAAATTTCAAACAAGAAGAATTCAAGAGGAATATATAATATTCAATCTCGGGTGACCATATACAACTTCAAACAAGTTTCCATATACAATTTACGGCAGCAGAAGTTCTTAGTCCTCGTAATAGTGTTCTCCTTTAGGATGGAGGACTTCCCTCATCAAAAATCCTGCTAATTCCTCTTGAATTGGTCGGAAGCGAGCTTCTGGACTAAGCTTCTTCCGCAAGTGATGCCTCCGCAAGTTGATATCCTGAGCCCTCCGCTCGGAGGTGTGTTGCCGGATGAACTCACAAACATAGTATCCACATAGATTGGTCCCCGGTGACTGAGTATCCACATTAGCTAACCTTCTAAATGTTAGCTCATCTTTGAATTCACCGGTTATTTCATCTTTGAACCGTTTCCAAACCCTATAGGGCAAAGATATTAAATGAACAAGGGAGTTATTAGTTACTTGATATCAGGAAATGAACGAAAGAGGCCGATATAGTGCACAAATGATTGAAAATAATTACTTTTGCAGCATTAATCTTATGCTGACCCAATGCTTTGGTTCCATATTCAGAGAGTCCATGACGAGAACTTTGGAGCTGCCAAACTGAATTATTAGCAGAATCCAGTGGAACCTGCGGACACACGTTACATGCACAGTCATGCATAAGTACTCATCGATTAGACATAACATGGAGTAAACAAAAGAGAATGTGCACAAGACAGAAACACTCACCCAAAATGGTAAGGAAATAGAATTTCACTTTTGAGTTCCTGCTTTGTAAGAAACTCGTACAGGTCTTTCTCCACGTCTTGGGGGTGTTTTTCTAACACATAACCATTAATGATATGTGGGTCAATGAACTCAACATCAAGGATGTTCTTTTTTCTGCATTCCCGAAGCTTCATTCTGCATAATAGCGTACACAAGAATATAGTTTGGACAATATAGTGCAGGCAATGAACCAGATGATGTAGAGATTTAATTATAGAAATAATTCACTTACAGAACGTGGCAACTCAGGATAGATTTGTCGAGCTCCCGCAGATTGAACAACTGGAACAATTCACTCATATGAACTTGTACACAGTACTCTTTGAAGTGGTGCTCCTCTCTAACTTCCGCATAAATATATTCTTCGTCGGGCGCCTTATTTTTTATGAAATTCTTGTACCAGCGTAGCAGACCTTGCATTTGTGATGGTAGACTCGCTTCCTGCGCAGGCTCGATGAGAGGTCTATTTCGCACATATGTAAATGCTACCTCACTTACTGGCGCATCCTCAAGGCCTAACAATGCACGAAGAGTCATACCGAACTCGGCCGCTCTTTCTTTGGCCGCCGTTACAGTCATTCCCTGTGATGTAGCAGCTGCTAGGATAGCGGGGTCCAATAGTTCCATGTCCTTATCCATATCGGCTCTAAAGGACGCCGTAAGGGAAGTACCGGCTTCCACTATGAGCGGGGGGATCGATTGTTTTTTCTGTTCCCCGAGCTGGGAAACTTGTTTCCCGCATTTTTTACTTGCTTCTTTCTTCTCCTCCAAGGCTTTCTTCTCATTCTCCTCCAAGCCTTTCTTCTCCGCCAATATTGCTACTTGCCTACGAAATTCACGTCCATAGTCGTCTGGCAGATTCTGCTGGATTTGGGACGGTGTCGTCAAAAAATCCTTAGCCCACTTCTTTTGCTTCTCAGTGAATACCGGCTTGGGCTCAGGCTCTTTTTTCGCCTTGATATCCGCCTTCCATTTCTCATGGTGAGCAGCCGCGGCCACGTTGGTTTCCTCGACACTAAGTTCCCAAGGTCTTGGGAGGAGAGGCTTCAGTGATGGCATTGGTACCCTTGTGGTCTTAGGTACATAAGGCTCCGGGTTAATAGTCCAGGAGGGGGTGCCTTGCTGTCCCCCTAACCGCCTGCTTCTACTTCTTCGCCGGAGGTGGATCGGGGGGCGTACGCCGGAGGTGGACTGGGGGGCGGCGGCTGCTTACCCACCGGAGGTGGACTAGGTGGTGGCGTACCCGCCGGAGGTGGACTGGGGGGCTGCGGCTGCTTACCCGCCGGAGGTAGATTGGGGGGCGGCGGCGGCTGACGTGAAGGAGGTGTAGGTGGATCACCACCACCACCGGAGGGGGGTGGACTTGCTGGGTGATTCCTCGGGGTCGGTGGCCTTGGCGCCTCGCCTGCAAACTTGATGTACTTATTTTTCCATAGAATGAATTGGCGCTTGACATCTCGAAGTCTCACATCCCCTTTGGGTGTAGCATAGTCAATCTCCAGGTCCTCACACTCTTGGACTATGTCTTCCTCCGTGACACGAGCATAGCCATCTGAAATGGGGTTGTTGTGGTGGAGTGCTCCAGGTATACAAGGTAAAGCGGAGCCGATCGCTACCTTCATGGAAATGTTCCCCATTGGATAATGCAGCTCACATTCTTTCATCTCCTGTACATCATCCACTGGTAGCGAGGCTCCGGTGCAGTAATATCGATCGTCGGTGCATTAGCACCAGCCGGGCCAAGGGTGCATTAGCACCAGCCGGGGCCTCCGTGGAAGCCACGCTGCTTCTCCGCTGCTGGCTTCCGACATCCGCTGCACGATCTTCATGCGGCCCTGCCGATCTTTCTTTTACTAGTTCATGCATAATCTTCTTCACCTCAAATAGTTCCGATTCCATCCTCCCCATACGATCTGTATCCCGTTCCGTCTTTCTCTTACGGCTTCTGTAACTGTACGGGTCATTGTCATGGGGAAACACTTCTTTCCACGGAATGGCGCCTTTGCCTCGTACACGTCCTGAGTGTTCACGATTCCCGAGGGCTAAAGTCAGCGCGTCGTTCTCTCTGTTGAACTTGATCTTCCCCTCTAGAGTTTGGGTCATTGCGTCAATAAGGGCTTGGGTGGGAGTAAACACTTTCTTCCGGTGAACACACATCCCTATCTCTGGGTCTTGACTAAACAGTAAGTTTTAATTTCAATTATGTTTGTTTTCTCTCGCTTAGTATTGTAAACACCCATAGCCTGATGCCATTGTATAGTTAGAGAGCATTGTGTTGTCCCACTTGCCCTGAGCTTTGTCACTGTCCACTAGATATCCCACAAGGAGCGCACTGATAATGTTTAATACTTCATACTAATTTAATTTGGATGCCTTAAACATATTCATCTTTTTTCTGGGAAGAGAGCTTTGTCACTGTCGGCCATCCGCGCCGTTCTCCTCAACAAGTTCAAGTGGAACGAACTCAAGCTGAAGGTACGCTCGGACGGGGCCATATTCATCTTTTTTCTGGGAAGAGAGCAATGGTGTGAGAAGCTAAACACATGCTGTGGTCGCGAGTGCCTCCGTATATATACATTCAAACGTGTATTTCACTGTTGTTCGCTTGAGTTAGACGCGCGACTTACTACATGTGCTCGTATTTGCTACCCCGTGGTGTGATCGAAAGTATTGATAAGAGACGTCGTGCTTTTTTTTGGACCGGAAATGACTCTTGTTCTGGTGCTCGCTGTCTAATTGCTTGGGATAAAGTTTTGTTGTCTAAGCAGGAGGGCGGTTTCGGCGTCAAGGACCTCCACCGGCAGAACAGGTGCTTGCTGCTAAACTTCATCCACAAACTACACCAACCTAACCCGTTACCCTGGAAGACTTGGTTTTTCTCTCACATAGGTCGTGACCTCGGGGAAGGTTCTTCTTCCCCCTCTTTCCTGGAGAAGATAGTCGACGAGTGCCTTCCTCTCTACCGCGCCATCACCAAGGTGGCGGTGGTGGATGGGCGAGCCACGTCCTCCTGGTTCGACAGGTGGCTGGATGGGGGGGCGCTTGCGACGCGCTTCCCCGCCCTCTTCTCCCACTGCACCAGGCGCCACGCTACCGTTGCCACGGTGGCCAGTGGAGGCTTGGATCTGCAGGCCCGTCTGACGGGTGCCGCGGAGACGGAGCTCCTGGCGGTCCGCGGACTCATCGACAGTATCTCCCTCCGCGATGGCACGGATCGGCGCGTCATCGACTCTCCCTCGACACCTCGGTTCTGCTCGCGCGAGGCTTACCACTCCCTCGCGCCGGCACAGCCCCTCGACGCCTCTGCGTGCGCATCCTGGGCCCTTCAGGCCCCCTCGAAGATCAAGATCTTCGCATTCCTTGCTGACATTGACCGTTTGAGCACGCGGGCGAATCTCTTCCGCAAGAGTTGCGCCCCCTCTGACGTCTGTGCTGCTTGTTCCTATCCCGAGACGGGTAGACATCTGTTCTTCGGTTGTCCCCTTGCTACGATGACGTGGTCTCGCCTGGATGTCCCAATCCCGGCGGGGGGTTTCTCCATCTGGGAGCTGCAGGCCCCCGCGGCCTTTGACCCTGCTGTGTGGCGCGTTGGCGTGGCGGCGATCCTTTGGTCCCTCTGGAAGTCACGCAACGATCTCGTGTTCAACGGGGTCACTCACTCGGTGGATTCGACGCTCCGGAGGGTCTGCGACGACCTTGCCCTTTGGAGGTGGCGGTTCCGTGCCGCTGACAGGGGGCGCCTAGATATGCTCCGATCATATGTGCTCTCGTGGCCTTGAGGGCTGATTTTCCTCTCTTACCCCCCCCCCCCACCCCCAATGTATCCTCTTCTGTATTTTCGGACTGGCTTCTTGGCCGTTTTCGGGTAATATAACAAGCGGTTGGAGGTTCCCCCGTTCACCTCGAAAAAAAAAATCAGACGCGCGACTTTGACTAAGCGGTCTGCTCTAGGAAAACCTGCCACGCTCTGTCCCTCTTCTGCGTGTGGCGGGCGTTAACACTGGCAAAAACTGCAGCCCGGGCAGGTGTTTTACAGATAGTGTAGCTAATTAGAGTTTGAGAGGGAATAGTACACTGCATCCGGACTGAATCTATATGATAGATCGGACGGAAGCCAGGAGGGGGTATAGCCACCGGGTGGCTATGGCACATTATGCATTTCTATATATGTCTTAAGGCAACTATCTATAATCTACAATGCACTAAACAAGTCTTCTGATTTCTTTGTATGCAGCTGAAGAAAATGTGCAAGGTGGGTACATAATGGGGTAATTAACGAGGTAGAATTTTACTATGCTTTTTTATTTGGCTCAAATAAATGTATTACTATCAATCCTTCATCTGTTTTTCTTATGTTTGCTAAAAGATTCAGTTGCTTTTTTACTAACCTGCAGGTGCTGTTGCTGGAGTGTATGTAGGGTGGGCACTATGACTGGATAATGATTCTCTGAAAATGGATCTTTCCTGCAGTTAAATTGAACCTTATGCGACTGCCTACCCGTCGCAGAGACTATTATCTTCCCACTTCAAAAGAATCACTGGAATCTCATAAATCTTGATGCCACTTTTTTACTCCATGTACATTACAGATCTTACCGATCAAAACAGTACTACTCTCATCAGTATTATGCTTGCATGTTTTGAGTCAACCTTAAGAATAAACCACTCACATGAGTTTTTGGTACTGCCTAGCGCTGATCACTGGTAGAAAAATGGGCTCTAGTCCCGGTTCGCAACTGCCATTAGTCGCGGTTGCGCAACCGGGACTAACTAAGCGTGACTAAAGGCCCCCCCCCTTTTAGTCGCGGTTGCTTACGAACCGCGACTAAAGGCCCGTCCACGTGGGCGCCAGGCGTCCGTCGGGGCGGAGGACCTTTAGTCGCGGTTCGCCTGGCCAACCGCGACTAAAGGCCTCCGCGGGTTTAGGGTTTTAGCCCCCTAAATCTGGTTTCTTTTTAGTGTTTTATTTTTTTTATATTTTATTTTGTGTTTTATTTTAATTTTGAAGAAGTTTCAGTACACATATTCTACGCTACTATATACATGCATATGAATGTACAATTTCAAACTTGTTTGAAATTAGAACCAAGAAGAATTCAAGAGGAATATACAATATATATATATATATTCAATCTCGGATGACCATATACAATTTCGAACAAGTTTCCATACACAATTTTTGTCATCAGAAGTTCTTCGTCCTCGTAATAGTGTTCTCCTTTAGGATGGAGGACTTCCCTCATCAAAAATCCTGCTAGGTCCTCTTGAATTGGTCGGAAGCGAGCTTCTGGACTAAGCATCTTCCCCAAGTTATTCCTCAACACGTTGCTATCCGACGGCTTCCGCTCAGAGGTGTGTCTCCGGATGAACTCACAAACATAGTATCCACATAGATTGGTCCCCGGTGGCTGAATATCCACATTAAGTAACCTTCTAAAATCTAGCTCTTTTTTGAATTCACCGACCGTTTCATCTGAGAACCGTCTCCAAACCCTACAGGGCAAAGAAAATTAAATGAACAAGGGAGTTACTAGTTACTTGATATTACGAAATGAACGAAAGAGGCCGATCGATATAGAGCGCAAATGATTGAAAATAATTACTTTTGCAGCATATTTCTCATGTTGACCCAAAGTTTTGAATCCATATTCAGAGAGTCCATGATGAGAACTCTGGAGGTGTGAAATTCAATTACTAGCAGAATCCAGTGGAACCTGCGGACACGTTACATGCACAGTCATGCATAACTCATCGATTAGACATACGATGCATGGAGTAAACAAAAGAGAATGTGCTCAAGACGGAACTCACCCAAAATGGTAAGGAAATAGAATTTGACTTTTGAGTTGCTGCTTTGTAAGAAAATCCCACAGGTCTTTCTCCACGTCGTGGGGGAATCTTTCTAACACATATCCATTAACGATATGTGGGTCAATGAACCCAACATCATGGATGTTCCTTTTTCTGCATTCCCCAATCTTCATTCTGCATAATAGCGTACACAACAATATAGTTATGACAATATATATAGTGCAGACAATGAACGAGATGAGGTAGAAATAAATCACTTACAGAACGTAGCAACTGATGATAGATTTGTCGAGCTCGCGCAGATTGAACAGCTGGAACAATTCACTCATATGAACTGTTACATAGGAATGTTTGAAGTGATGCTCATGTCTAACTTCCGCATAAATATATTCTTTCCCGGCCTTATTTTTTATGAAACCCTTGTACCAACGTAGCAGATTTCTCATTTGTGCTGGTAGACTCTCTTCCTGCGCAGGCTTGACGAGAGGCCCATTCGGCACATATGTAAATGCTACCTCACTCATTGGCGCATCCTCAAGGCCTAACACTGCACGAAGAGTCATACCGAACTCGGCCGCTTTTTCTTTGGCACCCGTTACAGTCATTCTCTGTTTTGCCGCAGCTGCTATAATAGCGGGGTCCATTAGTTCAAAGTCCTTATCCATATTGGCTCTGAAGGACAATGTCATAGCATCCGGACTGGCGGCTTTCACTATGAGCGGGGGGATCGATTGTTTATTCTGTTCCCCGAGCTGGGCAACTTGTTTCCCGCTTTTTTACTTTCTTCTTTATTCTCCTCCAAGGCTTTCTTCTCCTTCTCCAAGGCTTTCTTCTCCTTCAATATTTCTGCTTGCCTACGAAGTTCACGTCCATAGTCGTCAGGCATATTCTTCTCGGCTTGGTGTCGTCAAAAATGACTTAGCCCACTTCTTTTCCTTCTCAGTAAATACTGGCTTGGGCTCAAGCTCTTTTTTCGCCTTCATATCCGCCTTCCATTTCTCATACTGACCAGCCGCGGCCAAGTTGTTTTCATCTTCACTAAGTTCCCAAGGCCTTGGGAGGAGAGGCTTCAGTGATGGCTCCGGTACCTTTGTGGTCTTAGGTACATAAGGGTCTGGGTTAATAGTCCAGGAGGGGTTGCCTTGCTGTCCGTCTGCTTCTGCTTCGCCGGAGGTGGATTGGGGGCGTACCGGGAGGAGGACGGGCGACGGCTGCTTACCCACCGGAGGTTGTGGATTGGGGGGCGGCGTCGACTGACGTGAAGGAGGTGTAGGTGAACCACCACCACCACCACCACCGCCGCCACCACCACAACCACCGGAGGGGGGTGGACTTGTTAGCCTTGGCGCCTCCCTGGAAACACTATGTACTTCTTTTTCCATAGAATGAACTCGCGCTTGACATCTCCAAGTCTTCTCTCCCCTTCGGGTGTAGCATAGTCAATCTCCGGTCCTCAAACCCTTGGACTATGTCTTCCACCGTGACACGAGCATAGCCATATTCAATGGGGTTGTTGTGGTGGAGTGCTCCAGGTGTACAGGGTAAAGCACTGCCGGTAGCTATTTCGTGGAAATGTTCCCCACTGGATAATGAAGATCACATTCTTTCATCTCCTTTACATCATCCACGGGGTAGTGAGGCTCCGGTGCACGAATCTCGATCGTTGGTGCATTAGCACCAGCCGAGGTGAAGGGTGCATTAGCACCAACCGGGGCCAGCAAGGGTGCATTAGCACCAGGCGGGGCATCCGTGGAAGCCACACTGCTTCTCCGCTGCTGGCTTCCGAGATCCGCTGCATGATCTTCATGCGGCCCTGGCGATGATCTTTCTTTTACTAGTTCATTCACAATCAGCTTCACCTCATGGAGTTCCGATGTCAACTGCCCCAGAAGATCTGCATCCCGATCCGTCTTTCTCTTACGACTTCTGTAACTTTACGGGTCATTGTCCTGGGAAAACCGTACTTTCCACGAAATGGCGCCTTTGCCTCGTACACGTCCTGGGTGTTCATGATTCCCGAGGGCTAATGTCAGCGCGTCGTTCTCTCTGTTGAACCTGATCTTCCCCTCTTGAGCTTGGGTCATTGCGTTAATAAGGGCTTGGGTGGGTTTAAACGCTTTCTTGTGAACACACACCCCGTCTCCGGGTCTAGCGATCCCCCATTCCCGTACACCAGCTTTTGGCCCTTGGGTCCCATCCCTCTGTACCTAGAGGGATTCCTCGCGCCCTGTCGTTCTCCATCTTCTCCCACTTAGGCTCCGAAAGGCGGTATCCTCCTGGCCCCATAATATGATTGTACTCTTTCTTAGCCGCATTTTCCTTATTTTTTCGATATTTCCTTGAAATGCTCCGATTTCTTTTGCCTCACAAATTCTGGCTAACCATCTTTCAGTTTCTCATATTGTCCATTGAAATCCGGAGTCTTGTTCTGGTTGACATAGTCACGGGCTAAATTTTTCTTGAAGTTCTGGAATGCTTCGGCCATCTTCTGAAGAGCGAACTCTTTGACAAGCCTCCTCCTCTCACGTCCACCCGGAATCTCGTTACCGAATTCATAGACTTTGTTGTATTCCGGAGGTAGAATGGAATGTTCCATAAGCTTTCTCCAGCAATCCTTTTTCGTTCTCTTGTCGACAAAACTGAAACCAAGACGTGCCTTCTTTGGCTCATTCCATTCCTGGACGGTGATCGGGACGTTGTCTCTAACAACGACTCCGCATTGGTTGATAAACTTTGTGGAGTGCTTTTGGGGCTCCAGCGGCTTGCCGGTTGCACTGACAACATCGATGGTATATGTTTCTCCTTGTTTCATCGTCTTGGTTTTGCCACGCTTTGTCGTACTCGATTTTTCGACGATCCGGCCGAGGGCTAAAAAAAGGAAGAGAGTCACGTTAATACATATTTATTCAAATTTCAGTAAGTTTGTATCACCAGAGGCTCAATGTATATATATACCTCGCCGGGGTGGTTGCTACTTGCAATTCGAGATCGTCGTTTGTCGACGGTTGACCTCCATCGACAATGTCCGTTCCTTCGTCATCACCTTGTTGACGACCTTCACCTTCACCGTCAAGGTTCAGATAAGAAGAGACATCCTCTTCTTCATCTTCTTCGGCCGGCACATAAGGAATATCGCCGTTTATGATGCCCATTATATGTTCTTCAGCATCCGCATCCCTAATCGGGTCGGCTCTATCGTCCGCCATATGTCACTCCTGAAACATGTAGTAAAAACTAATTAATTAAGTAAAGAAGGGGGCGGTGGTGGTGGGCGAAAGGGGGAGGTGGCGGTGGTGAAAGGGTGGCGGTGGCGGTGGCGAAAGGGCGGTGTGGCGGCGGCGGTGGCCGAGGACAACAAACATAGGGCCCTCCTCGCCCCTCTCGATCCCAAAAAACAGCGCGGAGGCGACGAGGTGCGGCGCACAAAGTTGTGCGCCGCCCCCTCGCCAACCCTCCGTATACGCGCGGTGGTTACGTTCTCCGAGTTTGTTAAAATTTTGTTAAGTCAAAAATTTATTAAGTTAAAATTTTGTTAAGTCAAAATTTTTAAGTCAAAATTGTTAAGTCAAAATTTTTAAGTCAAAATTGTTAAGTCAAAAATTTTAAGTCAAAATTGTTAAGTTTTAATTTTATTAAGTCAAGATTTTAGTTAAGTAAATTTTTTGTTAAGTAAAAAAAAGAGAGATTTTGGGGCCGGCCGGGCGCCTCCCCTGTATTGGCCGGCACGCGCACGCGGCGCCCCTTCTCTCTGGCCGGCGGCGCGGCGCCCTTCTCTCTCCGTGTACACTGGCCGGCGGCGCGGCGCGGCGCGTGTGAGTGGCGGCTGCGGCGACGGCGAGGGCGGCGTAGGGGCGCGGCGGTTTTGGGGATTTTCTTACGGGCGCGTGCGGCGAGACGAGACGAGGGAGGCGACGGCGATGGCGGCGACGGCGAGCGCGACGACGGCGAGCGCGGCGACGACGAGGGCAGCGACGGCGAGGGCGCGGCTGCAGGGGTCTCAGGTCGATCGGTTCGGCGGAGAAGAAGAAGTGGCGCGGCCGTAGAAAAACGCCTTCACTGGAGGCGTTGTAGGCGGTGCAAAGATTTTTGCGCGCACAAGATCATCGGAGGGGCCATTGCTACTGCGTTGAGTTCCTCAACTACCTCACCTAGCTATGTAAACAGAGTCTCTGGCTTGTGGCAGTTTACGGTCGGACAACTACATGAATAAGAACTTCTTAATTGTGGCCATCCATCCATGCTTGGTTTAATAAATTTCATCCTTTTTTGGATGTTTGTGCTGTTGTTGTGTACATTGTTCAGCAGACAATTACTTTTTATTTGGGGTGAACCCACCATGTCTGGTTAAGTTGAGGAGAAGCCTTTTATCCCTTTATTTGGCCATTTCGTACTCATCTTTTCCATTGGTTGTTTAAGTTTGTAGGTAGACTGGCTTTGCTTATCTTGCTTTTGAAATCTGTGCAATCATGTGATCTCAGTCAATCCAACATGTTGCAGGTTACCACTTTTAGTTCTTTTTTGGCCGTTTGTGCTCGACAACATGACTATTCTGACAATTTAATAGTAATGCGCCTGATGCAATAGTTTTTGATTCTTCGTAGTTGACTCATTTACATTTCTTTCATTTATATTTTTTCTTTAGAACAAAATAGGAATATACCAGTGCAGATTTTCCTGCCATCAAACATTCTCCCCTGAGGTAAGTGTAGAAAAAACATAGTTTTTAGCCACAGACAAGAATCATTTCCTGAACTTCAATGTCTTGAAATGCTTCCCAGATGTACTGTTGTCAATTAGACTTTATATTTGCTGTGTCTTCTGCTCAGAGGATTTTCCTTTTCAGTACTAGAAGATCACATCCGCATAAGTTCAAAGTTATGGCATTCTTACTCCATGTTTTTGTTTCATTCGTCGCCTACATGTAGTCAGGTGTTGTATTTTTCTCGAGGTCGCGGTGAACACCTAACTCTTCCCGCACTCAATACAAATATCAGACTGAAGTTTGTTGAATTTGTATACATGAATATTATCAGATGTCGCAAACTGACCTTTTTTTTCCTTTTGCATGATCAATTTTGAATTCCATGTTTTCAAGTCCGTCAATATTGTAAATCACTCTGTTTGCTAAAACAACCAGCTGCCTTCATCAAAATCAATCACCGTAATAATACCCATGTGTTTACAAGGCTGAGGCATTCCGATCTGAACTCTGCCTCCATTCATCAAGAACAGCACGCAATAAAGTTAGTTGTATCAATGATCTATCCCTTTACACTATATACATAGAGATTCACGCAATAACTAGTTGTACTTCACTGTTTTTGTATTACTACTATGTTTGCTAAAAATAAATGCAAGCATAAGTTACAACACTGGATTGTTGACTTCAAACACTTATTACTCTGGTTGTCCCTCACACTCTTGGTTATACAGCGATTGGTTAGCATCATAGAGAGACTAGCTGAATCTCTTGAACAATCTCTCCACTTACACGGTGTGCACCCAAGCACACGGGACAATTTCTAAATTCAGAAGAAGAAAAATTACTACACCCTCAACTGAAAAGCTTGATCCCCTTGAACAACCTATAAGCAACGTGAAACAACCAGTAGATATATCATTGAACAGAGACAATACTTGACCTTAACTTCAGACAAGAACTACAGACTGAACTTACAGGTACAATTTTTACACACTGGGAAATCAACAACGTACAAGCAAACTATGCCATACGACAATCCAAGATGGTCTTCTATCTTACAATACGCCAACTTCCAACTTCCACCGAACTACACTGCCACGGATGATACCCAACAAGACACTGACTAATACTTCTCATCAGCGATCTCTTAAAACTCAACAACTTCCACCGAACTACACCCAGACTGCCACTGTTGATAAGCCAACAAGACACCGTCTGATACTTCTCATCACTCATCAGTGATCTCTTCAAACTCCCTGATACCCACGACGAGTATCATATCACTAGTAGAAAAAGGGGCATCAATACCGGTTCCAAAAGGGCTTTTGTACCGGTTAAGCAACCGGTACAAAAGATCCGGTACAAAAGCCCCCCCCTTTCGTACCGGTTCCTTACGAACCGGTATTAAAGGGCCTCCACGTGGGCGCTCAGGAGGGCGCAGGGCTAGGGAGCTTTGGTACCGGTTTGTAATACGAACCGGTACCAAAGGATGTCTGCCGCGGCAGAGAAAATGCAGAAATCTCTGCCGCGGCAGAGAATTCAGGGTTTAGGGTTTTAGGAGGGGTTTAGGGGTATCAGACCGTTTCATATCGCGTCGATGCACCTGCTACGCGTTTGGGTTTAGGTAGTACATGAAGATAAATGTGATGCATAGCAACTTGGTGCATATAATATAACACATGTAATTGCATAAGATCGCAAACTAAGTAGTATGCATGAAGATCGAACTTCATGCATATATAGTGGTACTCTCCGAGGCATACTATCTATTACATGTAGCATAGTGGTACTCTCCGAGTCAAACTATATGTTACATGTACATCTTCATTCATAGTGGAACTCTCCGAATGGCGGTATGACGTCCCGAAGGAAAAATCCCGATAATTCATCGCCAATTGCTTTGAAGCGTTCCTCGATTGAGATCCTGTCCCGCTTTCTTGCCAACTGTAAAAGAATGAGATACAAATGAATACATGAGCTATGTGTGTGTGTGTATATATATCAAATCACAAAAAAACAATTATTACTGAAACTAAGCACAACTTATGGTACCAAAATAAATTTGTGAATATTGTTTCCGTACCTCTTTATTTATTTGATTATTCGTTCTCTCGCTGACAATTCTGTGGATGTACTCGCAAACGTAGTATCCACATAGATTAGTCCCCTCTGGTTGTTGCGGGTATTTCTGTACAAGAATATAATTCAATGAAACAATAATCAAGTATGATAAAGGTGTGTGGACCTAGGTAGTACTACTTACTTTGTTCGCACGCCATATCAGCTTCGGTTTCCATTCATGGGACCGATCTTCCTTGATCAACATTTTCCATACACTGCCCGACAAAAGAAAATGCATAAAAGAGTTATCAATTAGTTGATATCAGGAAATTACCGAAAAGACCGATAAGAATTAAAATTACTTTTTGAGCATAAAAAAACACGTCTTGTATAGTATGGCCTCTTTGCTTTGTGAGTCAAATACTTCAACCTCTCCTTCATACATTTTAATGACGATAAGAATAACGTGAAACCTGCGCACGGTTAAATAAGCAGTGTCATATATATAAGTCATCAGTTAAAATTTGAACTTCTCGTGAGCAAAATAGAATGTGTTATAAGACAGTAACACTCACTTGAAGTTGTAAGGCCAAAGTATTATCTTTTTGTCACGTTGTCGCTTCAAAAACCTTAGCAAAGTCTCCGGTGTATCCCTGTTATAGATGGGATCCTCTATGGTTTTTTCATGCATTGTATCCGGGTCAATGAACCCAATGTGCTTGATTTTATCCCTTTTGCATTCGAGCATCTTCGATCTGCATAATATAGCGCAAAAAAGATTATAATTTGTAGACAATGAACGAGCTGAGCTAAAGACTTCTCAAATTACATAAATAAATCACTTACAGACAATAGCAACTGATGATTAATTTGTCAAGGGCCCGGAGATTGTATAACTGAAAGAGTTCGCCGAAGTCAACGCTCACAGAGTATTCTTGGAAGTAGTGCTCTTCCTTAACTCGCACCATGATAGACTCGATCCCTTTCTTTGTGGCATTACTATACCACGCATGCAAATTACGCATACTTGTTGGTAGCTTCCTGAGATTCTCGACCAAATCTTTCCCTTGAACAAATTTATATTCTACTTCAGCGAAGGGGTAATCGGTGTATTCTCGAGAACTTTGAACGGCCTTCTCGTCAAACACCATGAGAGGGGGGACCGATTGAACGGGTTGTTCTCCGAGCTGGTGCACTTGTTGTTTCCCTTTTTTCGCTGTGACACCCGATTGATTGCGTTTTTTTGCCTCCACCATCTCGTCATACGACCTTTCAATAGAACGCCTATAGTCAGATGGCGGCGATGGTACAGGGTCATATAGATTCTCAACGGTACGCACAACTTTCACCGGATCTAGTGTTTTCTCAAAAGGTATCTCTGGCGCTTTCTTAGCAAAAAAGGATTTCAGCTGGGACTGACATCTTTGCTCATTTTCCTCGATACTCATTTCCCAAGGTAACTTCTCCATAGGCGGCAGTGGTTTCTCCATTCTAGATCTCTTCCTAGGCGGAGTACCGTTCCGCTTAAAGGACGCTGTCTTACGCGGAGGATCTCGAGATGGTGGACTCACGCTGGGGTCTCTCTCAGGTAGGTGTGGACTTTGCTGCTCCTGTGGACTGCTACTAGGAGGAGTCGATGGCCTTTGCTGCTCATGTGGACCGCTACCAAGAGGAGTCGATGGCCTTTCCTGCTCATGTGGACCGCTACGAGGAGTCGGTGGCCTTTGCAAAAGGACGATGTATTTCTTCGGCCATAGGGTGAAACCGTGCTTGACATCGGCAATTGTCCTCTCATCGTCACCTCTAGGAAAATCAAGCTCCACTGTTTCAAAACCCGGAACAACTTCATCCACCCCGACACGAACACAGCCAGGTGGAATGGGCATATAATGGTGTGTTGCTCCATCTTCATTTGGGTAAACATAGCCGACCGCCACCTTAACGACGCGGTCTGAATAACATATATAGCTCGCAATCTGTCTTCTCCGTGACATAATCCACGGGGTAGCTTCCTCCACATCCGTCAAGATGCGTGGAACCCACACTGCTTCTTCGCTGAGATGGGGCGGCATCGGCTTGAGGATCATGTAGAAACATCGGCTGATCAGGTGCCCTCTGATTTTTCTCAAGCGCCTCCACCCTATTTAACAATTCCGTTACAATGTCCGCCTCCTTCTTCTTCTTCTTCTTTCGCGAACGGCTTCTATAAGTGTCAGCGCACTCCGGCCACGCTTCCTTCAGGGTCTGACCTGGGCAAGCTCGAACCCGTCCAACGTGTTCAGGATTCCCCAAAGCGAGTGTCAGCTCGTCATTCTCTCTATCGGGAATGTACTCTCCCTTTCTGACCTTTTCAATTGCATCTACAAGCTGCTTCGTGATTGCTTCAATTTTGTCCTTCCATTTCCCCTGCGCAACGATCTACCCCGTCTTTGGGTCCAACCCTGCCCCATGCGCGAACAACCAGAACTTGGACCGGTCGGGCCAGTCCCATGTCTGTGGAGTGATTCCGTTTTCCATCAGTTCATTTTCAAACGATGTCCACTTCGGAATGGCAGTCTTGTAGCCACCTGACCCCAAATGATGGAAAAGTTTCTTCTTTGAAGCATTTTTCTTATTTGTGACCGATCGGGACTTAGCAGTTGTCGATTGCTTATACATCTTGAATGCGGGCCTTTTTATCTTCACTAGATTATCATCGAATACTGGATCTTCATGCTTATATTTGTCCCATAAATTTCTCTTCCATGTCTGGAATTGTGTGGCCATCTTCTTGAGAGTCCATTCCTTGACTTTCTTCTTCTGGCCTTCCGTCATTTCTTCCGGTAGGCTGAAGCGTGTCAGTAGAGTGTCCCAAAGAAAAATTTCATTGCTTCGTTGACAAAACTAGCTTCAGTCCCCGCGTTCTTCGGCTTATGCCACTCTTGAATGCTGATCGGTACATGGTCCCTAACAAGAACGCCATCTTGACTTGTAAATTTGCGGCAGTGATCTTTGGGATGCACCGGTTCACCATTATCCTTAAATGCGGTGAGGGCTAACCTACCCTCACCCTTTAGCAGTTGCGTCGGGCCTCGTTTTGTTTTAACAGACTTGCTCGATGATCCAGAAGGCTAAAAGAATGATTCGTTAATAAGTGCAATACAAATAAATGAATGCATCTTGATGAACATAGACTTGATACATAAATATACACCTCGCCGGAGTTTGTTATGGACACTTCGTTGTCTCTTCTAATCTCTTCAGACTCAAGTCCCTCACCGGCATCGTTCAGAAAATCTGCGAACTCATAGTCATCTCCATCGGGTTTCGGCCCACGGGCACTCTCATATATCATTTTCTGCACCTCTTCTTCTTGATCCTCATCTCGGACGAAGGTGCCGTCCGCCATAGCTCAATGTCACTACAAATTAAGAAAGCAATTATTTCATTCATCATGTCATGATCATATAACAGATTGCTAGATGGATAACAATTCAAATGAAGAAAGCAAAAACCCTAACACTAACACTCGGCGCTCCTCCTCTCGCTCTTCTCTCTTTTTCTCGACCCTAACCCTAACACTCGGCGCTCCTCCTCTCGCTCTTCTCTGTTTTTCTCGACCTTAACCCTAACACTTGGCGCTCCTCCTCTCGCTCTTCTCTCTATGTCGCGGCGGCACCGCCACGGACTCGGCACCGCTACGGACCCTAACCCTAACACTCGGCGCTCCTCCTCTCGCTCTTCTCTCTATGTCGCGGCGGCACCGCCATGGACTCGGCACCGCTATGGACCCTAACCCTAACACTCGGCGTTCCTCCTCTCGCTCTTTTCTCTATGTCGCAGCGGCACCGCAGACTCGGTGCTCCTCCTCTCGCTCTTCTCTCTTTTTCTCGACCCACCCGGAAGCCTCCTCGACCTCGCTCCATCTCCTCTCCCCCGACGTACGTTCCACACCACACCACACACAAACACCAGCGCCAGGAACCGTGAGGCGCCACCAACCACACACAAACACAAACACCAGCTAGGCCGGCTCCGCTCCACTCCGGCACAGCATCACCACCCCACTTCATAGTTCACACCCCCTCACATGCTCATGCATGGCGCCCCCGCCCACTTCTCCGAGCTCGCCACGCTCTCGCTCCCCTCCAACCGCCTCTCCGGCCATATCCCGGTCGCCATCTCCGCACTACAACAACACAACTCCCCTCTGCTCTGCTAGCTTCTCGCCGTCACCATATATACGCGTGCCTCCCTCTCCCCACGGCCTTCTCCTCTGCACACCGCCGCGCGCGAGCTGAAGCTCCAATCTAACTCCAGCCCAAGAAAAGAGGATACGATTCCTGTGCGTGCTGTAGGTGGCATCGATCAGACATCTGCAGCCATGGGAAGGTCGCCGTGTTGCGAGAAGGCGCACACCAACAAGGGCGCGTGGACCAAGGAAGAGGACCATCGCCTCATCGGCTACATCAAGGCGCACGGCGAAGGGTGCTGGCGCTCGCTGCCCAAGGCGGCGGGCCTCCTGCACTACGGCAAGAGCTGCCGCATGGACCCGCACACACTCTGCCCCATGAGCGCCGGCATGGACCCGCACACGCACCGCCCCATCAGCGTCGGCGCCGCCGCCGCCAGCGGGCTCACCACAGCCAGCAACACCGCCTCCAGCTTCCCCTCCTCTCCGGTGGCGCCCGCGTCCAGGCCCGCCAACGCGCTCTACGCCGCCCCGACCAGCACCGTCAGCTTCGTGAGGCCGTCGCCGACGGACGACGGGCACAGCAGCAGCGGCGGGAGCAACGACGGGCCGCGCCGCCCGCCAAAGACGACAACACCTGCCCCTGCGTCCTCGCAGCCTCCGCGTGCTTGTCGCTGCCGCGCGCGCAATACGTCGAAGACCTGGCGGGCGGCGTGGAGCGGCGAGGTGCGGCGGTGCGGCGCCTGGCGCGGACGGCCTGCAGGGTCCGTGTGGTGGCGCGTTGCGTGGTATCTGTGCAGGGAGGCGGCGACGCAGGGCATAGCGGCGGCTGACGACGGCGCCGGAGAAGGGGAGAAAGCAGGGAAGGTACCTCCAGCCGGCGCAGAGAGGAGCGGCGCGTGCTGCGCGCACGTGCGGACGACGATGACGGCGACGAAGACGGCGTGGTGCCGCGCAGGGCGTAGCGGCGGCGGAAGACGGCGGCGGCGGCGTGGTGCATAGCGAGGACGACGGGGACGGTGTGCTGCGCTGCGGCGGCGCGTCTCCTCTGCAGGCTTGGAATTGTTACTGGCGGTGATTTTCGTCGCGCGCGGCTAAGGCAACTGTGCTAGGGACCTTTGGTACCGGTTGGTTTGGTTCCACCAACCGGTACGAAAGACCTTTCGTACCGGTTGGTGAATCCAACCGGTACCAAAGGTATTTTTTTGTTTTGTTTTTGTTTCCTTTTCTTTTTCTGTTTCTTTTTTCTTTTTTGTTTCTTTTTCTTTTCTGTTTCTTTTTTCTTTTCTGTTTCTTTTCTTTTCTATTTCTTTTTTTTCTTTTCTATTTCTTTTCTGTTTCTTTTTCTATTTATTTTTCTATTTATTTTCTATTTATTTTTCTATTTATTTTCTGTTTCTTTTTCTATTTCTTTTTCTATCTGTTTTCTGTTTTCTTTTTCTATTTTTTTATTTTTTTCCTATTTCTGACACCGACTAAGGTTTCCCGCTCCGTTTAAATTTGAAGTAGCTTCGTTTAAACGTGAACCCTAATTTGTGTTGATGGGACTCCCGCCATGACGCCGTCCGCGCGGGAAAGTTTCCCGCCAGGACGCCGCGCGGAAAAGTTTCCCGCCACGACGCCGGACGGGAGGAAAAGGGCGGGAAATAATGGGTGGGAATAAAATTTCATTACGATTGAACTGGAATTAAACTACATAGCTCAACTGAAAATTAAGATACATGGCCAGATTCGAATGTTGGAGGGATTCAGTCATAGTCGTGCCTAGCCCTATAAACGTCACCGTTGTAGTCGTCGTAGTCGCTGACGTCGTCGTCGCTGGCGTCGGGGTCGCGGTAGTCGAACCTCGGCGGGTGAGCACGCGTGGGCTGGGACTGAGGGTAGCGGGGCGGGGCCCACGGTAGGCCATGACGCTCTGGAGAGTCCGGCCGCGCCACCACAGCCGACGGCCAGCCTCGTTGAAGTTCGAATGAGGCGGGCCGTCCTCCTCGTGCCTGGCAAGGGCACTCTCACGCCGATTGATGAAGAAGCTTTCCCAAGTCGGGCTGTAGTCGGGATGCCACTGGGGATGCCTCCGCTGCTCTAGCGTGAGCTCGAAGTAGTAGTGGTTCGTGATGGCCATCTCGCGCGCCACACCTAGAGGGACAGGAGGGACCGGTACGCCTCCGACGCTCAGCAACCAGCCGGTCGGGACGCGGTAGCCCGGCGGGCAGGGGTAGTTCGAGGCGCAAAGCCCCTCCGCCTCCCGGGGGGTTAGAGATACGATGGAAGCCATGAGAGAGAGTGATGAGAGGTTTGCAGATATGTAAATGGAAGCCAAGCCTACATATAGTGAAAAAGTGAAAACGGAGGCGGGAACGGAGGCGGGAACCGGTGGAAAGCGTGGGAAGATGGGGGTGTCTTATGGGGAGGCTTATCTGGAGGGCCTTATCTGGGGCGTTTAGTACCGGCTGGTGGGTGCAACCGGGACTAAAGCTGTCGGTGGGATAAGGACGCGTGGGTAACCTTTAGTACCGGCTGGTGGGTGCAACCGGGACTAAAGGTGGTTTTTCTGTCATCTAACAAAACTGTCGGTGGGATAAGGACGCGTGGGTAACCTTTATTACCGGCTGGTGGGTGCAACCGGGACTAAAGCTGTCGGCAGGATAAGGACGCGTGGGTGGACGCACTGCTCGATGAGATAAAGCATGTAGCGCACGACGCCCTATCGGAGGAACAAGACAAAGCAGAAGCGGCGCCGTGCCTATAAAAGGAACACCGATACGCCTTGGCAAGCAGATGAACAAGCAGATCAACAAGCACGTAGGGAGAGTTTCATCCCCATGGATGGAGTAAGGGTTGGGAAATCTCCCGTGGCGCAGCTTCTCGAAGATGTCATTGGTGCACACGCCCTACGGCATCTTCGGAAGCTGCGCCTAAAATTTCCCGCAAGCCCGTGAAAGACTCCATCTCCTCTAACGTAATGGGGAAAGGGTTGGGAAATCTCGCAGCTTCTCGAAGATGTCGTTGGTGCACACGCCCTACGGCATCTTCCCTGCGCTCGGAAAATTTCCCGCAAGCCCGTGAAAGGCTCCATCTCCTCTAACAGAATGGGGGGTTGGGAAATCCCGTGGCGCAGCTTCTCGAAGATGTCGTTGGTGCACACGCCCTACGGCATCTTCGGCCGCCTGGAAAATTTCCCCCAAGCCCGTGAAAGGCTCCATCTCCATTGTTAATATCTTACATACAGTAACATCATTACACAAAAGTGATTTCCATATTGAGATACACAAGTTATGATCCCTATCTAGCTACTCTTCTGAGTTTTCTTCGTGTGTTTCCCTTTCTTCTGATTGCGACGCAACCATGGACAATCTTTATTATTTAAGATGATGCTTGGGTCAGTTTTTACCTTGAAGGGTGGAATATCATCAAACTTATTATAATCTTCTGACATGTCTGTCTTGTCCTCTACTCCCACGATGTTTCTTTTTCCTGAAAGAACTATGTGGCGCTTTGGCTCATCGTATGATGTGTCCTCTTGCCTTTCTTTTTTTCGGTTTGCTAGACATGTCCTTCACATAAAAAACCTGAGCCACTTCACTGGCTAGGACGAATGGTTCGGTGTCGTACCCTAGATTCTTGAGATCCACTGTAGTCATTCCGTACTGCGGGTCTACTTGAACCCCGTCTTTCAGGTTGAACCATTTGCACCGGAACAAAGGGACCTTGAAATTAGGTCCATAGTCAAGTTCCCATATCTCCTCTATGTACCCATAATATGTGACCTTCTTCCCATTGCCATCTGCTGCATCAAAGCGGACACCACTGTTTTGGTTGGTGCTCTTTTTATCTTGGGCGAACGTGTAAAATGTATTCCCATTAATCTCGTACCCTTGAAAAGTCGATATAGTCGAAGATGGTTGCTTGGCCAACAAGTATAGCTGCTTGTCATCAGTGACATTCATGAGACGTGTTTGCAACCAACCGCCGAAAGTCTTCATGTGTTCTCCATCAATCCAACCTTCACGTTGCTCCGGGTATTTAGAGCGTAAGATATCCTTGTGTTCCTCTTTGTACGGAGCCACCATGATGGAATTATGTAGAACTGTGTAGTGTGCTTGAGTGAAAGAATTTCCGTCCATACACGTTGTTGCTTTCTTTCCTAGCGTGCCTTTTCCACGCAGTCTCCCCTCATAGCGCGATTCAGGAATCGGCTTAAGGTCAGGAATAAAGTCAACACAAAACTCAATGACCTCCTCTGTTCCATAGCCCTTGGATATGCTTCCTTCTGACGGTTATGAACGTACTTCTTTAAGACTCCCATGAATCTCTCAAAGGGAACATGTTGTGTAGAAATACAGGACCGAGAACGCCAATCTCTTCGACCGTGAACTAGGAGATGTGTCATAATATTGAAGAAGGATGGTGGGAACACCAACTCGAAGCTGACTAGACATTGCACCACATCCTTCTGTAAATTCTGTAGAGTTAGTGGATTGATCACCTTCTGAGAAATTGCATTGAGGAACGCACATAGCTTCACAATGGGTACTCGAACATTTTCCGGCAGAAGCCCCCTCAATGCAACCGAAAGTAATTGTGTCATAATCACGTGGCAGTCATGAGACTTTAGGTTTTGAAACTTTTTCTCCGACATGTTTATTATTCCCTTTATATTCGACGAGAAGCCAGACGGGACCTTGATGCTACTCAGGACTTCAAAAAAGATCTCCTTCTCTTCTTTTGTAAGAGCGTAGCTGGCAGGACCTTGATACTTCTCTAGATTCAGGTTGTTTCCTTCGTGGATACTTTGCTGGTCCTTCCGTGCATCCGGTGTATCTTTTGTCTTTCCATAAACGCCCAAGAAGTTTAGCAGGTTCACGCAAAGATTTTTCGTCACGTGCATCACGTCGATTGCAGAGTGAACCTCTAGGAATTTCCAGTAGGGTAGCTCCCAAAATATAGACTTCTTCTTCCACATGGGTACGTGTCCGTCAACATCATGCGGAACAGATTGTCCGCCAGGACCCTTTCCAAAGATCACTTTTAAATCCTTGACCATATCATATATAGCATCCCCAGTAGGGCGGGTAGGCTTCGTTCGGTTATCTGCCTCACCTCCGAAATGCTTTCCTCTCTTTCTTACGTGATGTTGTTTTGGAAGAAATCGACGATGCACTAGGTACACATTCTTGTTTCCCAAATATATACTGTCAGTCTCACCTAAACAGTGTGTGCATGCATTGTATCCCTTGTTTGACTGCCCTGAAATGTTACTAAGAGCAGGCTAATCATTGATGGTTACAAACAACAACGCTCGTAGGTTAAATTCCTTTTGTTCGTGCTCATCCCACACAGGTACACCTTCTTCACGCCACAACTGTAAAGTTCTTCAACCAATGGCCTAAGGTACACATCAATGTCGTTACCGGGTTGCTCGGGCCCTGGATGAGCACTGGCATCATAATGAACTTCCGCTTCATGCACAACCAAGGAGGAAGGTTATATATACATAGAGTCACTGGCCAGGTGCTATGACTGGAGCTCTGCTCCCCGAAAGGATTAAAGTCATCTGTATTTAGACCAAATCTTAAGTTCCTTGCGTCATCTGGAAATAACTTGAACTCTCTGTCGATTTTTCTCCACTGCGACCCGTCAGCGGGGTGTCTCAGCATCACATCTTTCTTACGATCCTCTTTGTGCCGTCGCAACAACTTGGCATGCTCTTTGTTTTGGAACAAACGTTTCAACCGTGGTATTATAGGAGCATACCACATCACCTTCGCAGAACCCTCTTCCTGGGGTTGGACTCGCCCTCAACATCGCCAGGGTCATCTCGCCTGATCTTATACCTCAATGCACTACATACCGGGCATGCATTTAAATTCTCGTACTCCTTGCGGTAGAGGATGCAGTCATTGATGCATGCATGTATCTTCTGCACCTCTAATCCTAGAGGGCAGACAACCTTCTTTGCTTCGTACGTACTAGAGGGCAATACGTTCTCCCCTGGAAGCATCTTCTTTATTATTTTCAGCAACTTTTCAAATCCCTTGTTAGAAGTACCGTTCTCTGCTTTCCATTGCAGCAATTCCAGCTTGGTACCCAGCTTTTTCTGGCCATCTTCGCAATTTGGGTACAACAGTTTGTTGTGATCCTCTAACATTTTCTCCAACTTCAACCTCTCCTTTTCACTTCCGCAGTTTATCTTCGCATCAAGAATGGCCCGACCCAAATCGTCATCGGGGTCATCAAATATCGGCTCATCAAAAATGGGCTCTTCTTCAGCTTCGTCTTCCCCCATTCTACTATCACCGTCTTCAGTGAACATAGGATAGTTGTCACTATCCTCTTCTTCTTCGTTGTCTTCCAATATAACCCCTCTTTCTCCATGCTTGGTCCAACAATTATAGCTGGGCATGAAACCGTTCTCCAGCAGGTGGACGTGAAGGGTCTTTTGAGGTAGAGTAATCCTTCATATTCTTACAGGAACTACATGGACAATACATGAAACCATTCGACCGCCTGTTTGCCTCAGCCACGTTGAGAAAATAATGCATGCCATTAATGAACTCGGGATGGCACCGGTCACCGTACATCCATTGTCGACTCATCTGCATTATATATGTATATCAAAAATCATTAATTACACAACATCATGGATATATGAGTGACCAACTTAATTAATATTCAAGTTCATCACATAAAACTAAGTTTTTGTATAAAAAAGAAGAGGCTCACCGAGGTGGTACGGTGCCGGCTTGGGGACGACGCTGGCGGACGGCGGTGAGGACGGGGATGATACTTAAACCTACAAAACATACTATAATTTCAGCTCAAATTGCATATAAAAAAATAAAATCCCTAACTTAGACATTTCATCGAACACCTTGCTAGCACTAGAAAAATAGTATGAGTTAAAACTACCAAAGAAATGAGCTAAATTAGGAACGCCGGAAGAAAGAATGATATTGCTAACCCTTGGATCGATGTATGCCATTAATCTTGTTAAAATGGTGGAGAAAAAATAGAGATTTGTTGGAGTGTGAGAGGTGCAGAATATTCAGAAATGTGAGAGAGAGAAGGAGAAGGGAAATGAGAAAGGGTCGGGCGCACTGTGATGAAATAGGCAGGGACCCTTTAGTACCGGTTCCTTAGATGAACCGGTACTAAAGGTCTAGCCCTGGCCCCACCTCCGCCTGGAAACTGGGCTCAAACCCTTTCATACCGGTTCGTAACATGAATCGGTAGAAAAGGCCCTGAACGAACCGGTATAGATGTTCCTCGCCCGGAACCGGTACTAATGCCCCCTTTAGTACCGGTTCGTAAGGGAACCGGTACTAAAGGCTTAGATGGATGCCCATTTTTCTACTAGTGTATATAGAAACTCCTTCCTCTGCCTCCACAACGTCAGAAACCATGAATGAAGCAGGAACATCAACAGATCCATGAGCACAATGATCAAAAGCAGTTAACCGTGTAGACGAAACCAACTCACATGCACGATCGATCCCCTCGAGCGTACGAATTTACGATGCCACCCTTTGCGGGAGGTTCTACTTTTATCTTCAAAATCTCATTCTCTTCTTCTACACGCCGCCACCCACTATAAAACGACGCTTATCCAACCAACTGATATCTTTCGTCTCTAAACCATAGTTAATTTCCAGTGTCCGAATCATTGCCTTTGCTGCTTCCTCTTCAGCTTCTCCATCGTTCGAAATTCCTGACCGCTTGAACCAAACTCCTTATGTAAACCAATCATGCTGAAGAGGTAAAAGCCACGGGCGCGGCGTGTCGCCGCGCCTACACTTCCTAGTATATGTATTAAGAGACAGTAAAACTTGGCTAGCTACGAGGCTCCTCCGCGTTTTGGCGCCCTCCACCGTCCGATGGTGCTGTTCAACGTCCACGATCTCTCATGGTCCTTGCATGCTGGCAATCAAGTCCCGCTCAGACCCACATAAATGGGCTGCTGCTCGGCAAATCAATCTAGGTGGCATGTGGTTCACCGGGCCTTGTTCCATGGCTTGGACGGCCCATCCTCACTTCTCTGTTTAGCGGCCCGCCGAAGCTTAGCTGTTCCTGTAGCTGACAATTCTGTTCATCCGTGCGGCGCTGGATGTCGGCGAGAGGGACGCCTCGCCTCCTGGACTGCCGCTCATCCCTCCTCCATGCAGACGAGAGCAGCAGCGCTCGCGTCCACCAGGGCCACGCATGCGCCCTCTCTCTCCAAAGATACACGCATCACATCATGTGGCTCATGCAGACGAGAGCAGCAGGCGATTGAATCTACGATTTTTTGGCACAATGGACCACCTGCCCGAACGAATTGTCGGAAAGGACCACCTCCGAATCAAAATGGCAAAAAAGACCACCTGTTCGGTGGCGGCACCGCCCCCAGGCACCACGTGGAGCTTGCTGCCGGAGGACGTGGCGGCATGCTTTTCGCCGTCGACCGCCGTCAGGCGCCGTCCGCTGCGGTGGGACATGCCGCCGGGGGCGGTGGCGGCAAGGTGAGCCGTGGGGCCTGCCGCCCCCGAGCATGGCGGCAAGGTGACGTGGCCGCGTGCCTCCAGCGCCTGTGGCGGCACGGTGTGCGTAGGGGTGCCCCACCGC
Source organism: Lolium multiflorum (assembly GCA_030979885.1). Taxonomy (NCBI): domain Eukaryota; kingdom Viridiplantae; phylum Streptophyta; class Magnoliopsida; order Poales; family Poaceae; genus Lolium; species Lolium multiflorum. The sequence continues at coordinate 5,313,041 of CM061752.1, forward strand.
CAGCCGTGCAGTGCACTGATTCTCACGCGAGCCTTTTCCCGCCCAGATGTTGTGCTGAAACATGAAATAGACCACCGAAAGCGCAAATTGCTGTATGTTAACTGTGCTGATACAGTAAAGAACACAACCAATATTTTTTTGGGTATCGTTCGTACTGATTGAGGGCTATATAAGATGCACTTACGCGGCTGCGAATTAACACACCACGGTCGAGTTTGCCTTCTCCGCGTCTCTCTTCGTTTCTCAAAACATTTCAGTGAGTATGAGTGTGCCTTGCTCGAACCAGGATTTTAGGCCGATGAAGGGGAAGAATGCAAGCTTGCCACCAGGGGTGACAGCAGAGAGGTGTTGGTGCGGCCGCCTTGCGAAGGTGAAGGAGGTGGTGGATTTTTCTGATAAGTTCGGCATGAAATATTTCATGTGCGCGAACTACGATCATGATCCACCCAGACTAACAAGTTCGTCGTCCTCGAGGCCTGCGGTATGTTCTAACAGCATGGTGAATAAGCATATTTGTATGTCATTATTTTTCGTTTATTAACCGTCTTATTTATGTTGCAGTCTCCCCCGCCCTTGTGCCAATGGTTTCATTGGATTGACACGGAGCAGCCGGATTGGGCACGTCGTGAGGTTGAGGAAAAACAACAGCGTGCATGGGCAAGGTTCTTTGAGCAGGAGCGTTGGGAAAAGGCTGCTGCTAATGATAAAGCGGAGAGAGAGAGGGAGATACAAAAAATACACGCAGAGCAAGCTCGAAATCGTGAGGTGAACGAGAAGAGGATGCAGGAAGAGGCTGCATGTAGGTATGCAGAGGAAGAGGTGCGCAGGGAGGCACGTGAAGCGGAAAGGCAAAAATTAAGAGAATGGGCTGCTCAGGCGCGGGCAACAGAAGAACGCGGCGACAAGACCGGAAAATGGCCACGCTGGACGCAGGGCAAGTAGAGCGATGTCCCCATATTGTTGTATCTTAATTTCAGTTTCAGTGTGCCGATGTATCTTAATTTCAGTTGTAATTGTAGCGGACTATATTTATTTAAGTTGTAATTTAGCTATGTTTATTATTTCAAGTTTAAGTGTGTTTTGATTGTATCATTTATCCCGCCCAAAAAATCCCGCCGAATTCTTCCCGCCAAGTTCTCCCGCCTAAAATTCCCGCCGTATGATCTGCCGCGTAAATTTCCCGCCATTTATCCTTCTCGCTTGTTATAAAACCCCTCCCTCGTCATTCATTTGCTCAAGCCAAGAGTATTACCTCCAACATGCCTCCTCCTGGCGATCGTAGTTTTGACCGGTTCATGGCAAAGCCTCTTTTGGACTCTGCTTGTTCAGTTATGACTGCTAATAACATAGATGATATTGAAGATCTCGTCACTAATGTGACCCTCCTTGTCGAGGTAGGTAAGATTTTTGCTAGGCATGTAGGTATGCCGGGGAGAACTCCGGCAGAGATAAGGCAAGAACTTCTGAGGTTGCGAAAAAGGTATTACGAGCAGATACCCAGGAATGAGAAGCAAAGAGACTACATTGCAAAGTACCTTTTCGTTTGGGTAGAGTCGAGCGAAGAAGACGTTGAAGTTTTCACGTCGAGGAGCATGGCTAGGAGCGATGCATTTTTCAAGGGGAAGAGTGATGCATCCGCAAGCGTTGACTCCGACGATGATTTCACGCCGAGGAGCAAGGCCAGGAGCGATGCTCTCGCGAAGGGTAAGAGTGCTGCACCCGCTAGCGGTTCATCGACGAAGGGCAAGAAGAAGAAGGGCAAGCGTTTATTTTAAGTTGTCTTAGCAGTGTTGAATGTTATAGTATTTTAAGAGTATTTTCTAAGATGATAGTACCGTTGTATCTTCATTTCAGCTGTATCTTCATTTGAAGTTAATTCAGAAATATGTGTCATACAAAGGTCATACAAGCTTGATCTAAAATATTCATACAAATAAGGCCCATGCGTATCACTCTTGTCAACGGCGACGGCGGTTCTGCCTCGGCCTAGGACCGAAGGCGACAACCGTTCACGAGGGGGATGGGGTGGACGCAAACCTCGGCCGTACTGCTGTTCCTCATCCTCTATACGTGTCTCATCTGTAGGTGATGGAGTATGTAATACATACTGAGATTGTGAGTGTGGTGGAATCAGACTCCCTTGTGTGCTCATAATATCACCTCCAAAGAAAATCTTCAACTATCCCGGTAATGTGATCACGAGGTTCATGTGATGTTCCGGCATAGTATTGTTCTTGCGGCTGCTCCATATTGGGCCACGTGGGTTGAAAAGATTCCTGCGTAGTGAATAACATGTATGTCAATAACATGCGGGTAATAATCATGTGTCAGTTGCTAATTCTTAAACATGAGCGTACTTGACCGGTGTAGTGTGACTGCATGTGGTCACGACCCCGAAATTGGGGCATATTGTGGTCTAAACCAGCACCCATGTCGGGCCACGTACGATCAAAGGATTCCTGCAAACGAAAATGAGTTGTCATTAATACGAACGTAGTTAATCACGCATGAATACATAATTATTAAATCTGAACATACCTGAGTGGTGTTGAATCTTTGTGAGCTCTCGCCTTGTATGTACGAGTATCGTTCGTATGGCGGAAATTGATCATCCTCCTATTACAAGTGGATAAAATATGAAATTGTCATAAATTCAGAACGAATACATATACGACGGTGTTTTATTTGCGATATAAGACAATATACCTGCCTGTCGGGATGGTGCTGGGATATATGGGCCGACTGTGAGCAATCCAATAGAGATGAGTCGCGGCGTGCACGTGACGAAGGCGAGGGAGTCCGAACCGTAGCAGTTGGTATGGTAGACGTCTGGGTCACACGCACCATACTCGGCCTAGATGACGGCGCCTCCGGCATGTCGAATGCTCCGGTAACAACATCATCGTGTCGAGTGTAACCAAAACGTTTAAGCCCTTTGATGGCATTATCAAAGATACGTCTCACCAAGGACTTGCCATCCTCACTATGCATGTTGCGCAACTTCAACACTTCCTGTGCGTCACGAGCGATCTGCCTAAAGTCGTCGATCTAAATGGGAATAATCTTGGTTAAATTGGTAGTCCATTAAAAAAATATTAATATAATTTGTACAGCACGAACCGAAGAATCCCGGTGGTATGCTGCTCCCCTTGTGAGATGTGTCGGACTCGGCGGTGGTGGAGCGGTGAGCAGAGTACGCGTGCTAGCGTGGTACCACAGATTATACCTCGTAGATATGTGATGAGAGTACCCCCTGCATAAGTGATTAAATCAATTACGGCGTCCATGAGCAGAACGGATTAAAATTGAAATTAAAATTTGATTACGTGTGTCAGGTACTACATCAGAAGCTGCTTCATTAATCCATTTCGTAATCCACGTTTGATTACGTGTGCTCCAGTCGAAACAAGTCAGGCCCTTATTATCTTGTCTATAAACCAATAATTTGTTAATAGAAATGGAACAAATGATTTATTACTAAATTGAACGAACTTACGTATGAAAATCACCAGCTACTCGTCTCGGTAATGGTGGGGGAACCTCCAGGTATAGACCAAACTGCCGCATGACCCGTTCTGGGTTGTATGCCTCGACCATCCAAATGAAGAGTAGGTTGCATCGGGTCAACCACAAGCCTGCATCTCGCAGCATGATAGGTGGTGGGCCCTGAGATGGGCCCCATATGGCTTTGATGTCATCCTCTGTATATGGATTCAATCTGACCATGGTCTTCTCAAGTTGCTCAAACTCTTGGTGGTATTCAGGGTAGCAACCGTGTACCACATTATGTGACCAATGTTTGCTCGCATGTACCCACCGACTTCCAAATGTTAGAGGCTCGTGTTCTTCCTGGTTGTGGTTGTAAGGGTGGATTGGATTTATTATGTCGGGACGTCCAACTGGAAGGTACTCCCACGACCACAACTGAAGAAACTCGGCGCTCACAACAAGTATATGTCCCTTCGCAGTTACATTGGATTTCTTTGTTGCGTCACACAACCCCCTGTAGGTATGCGCGAGCAATGCAGAACCGAAGTTGTATATAGGGCTAGGAGGTAGAGGGGAATCTACTATTTCCTAAGCTATCTTAATTAGACTCGGGTGAACAATGTCACCATGTGACGAAGGGAACATCATACCGAAGAGGTACAACAAATACGCGAAAATATATCGCCTCTGTGTCGCATTATCTGCATCTGCTGGTTGCTGACGGAAATTGCTGACTAGCCAGCTCAGAGGGACCCCTCTAGGACGTGACCCACTACGACTATTCGCAGGCAATTGCATGCCTAACCGGTCCTGTACCTCCATCGGCCAAATACTTGAATAAGAGGCAGGGACAACTGGCGTACCACTGATTGGCAGACAAGTGATGGCAGACACATCTTTTAGCGTATGTGTCAATTCCCCACAACTTAAGTGAAAGGTGTGGGTTTCAGGTCTGCAACGATCAACTAGGGCCGACAGAAGAGAAGGATCTAAAATGAACTTGTCCCTGCTTGATGTCATCTTACAATATGCCATAAGTCCATGAGCCCTCAGATGGTCCTCGTAAACAATGTTAACAAGGAACCTGTTCTTAATGGTCCGTAGCCTGAAGGTTGGAGGTGGGTTCGAGTGGGCGTCCGGGTTCAACTAGAGGTGGCAACGGTGTCCGGCATCACAGGAACTTTGCAAAAGGTCTGGCAAATCCGACGTCATAGTCTGCATGCATTAGTACATAAGCACACGTTAGTAAATCACAATATTTAAATATGTATGCATGCATCGATGGGCTAATCAAACATTCCAAATAGTACTCAATAACAATATCCAAATACATAATGATTTATTACAGGACACCACACATACAAATTTATGAAAACTATGAAATTACATCATGCAGGGTTGTTGTTGATGCGGTAAGGGCATTCCCCTCGCGAATGACCGGGGCATCTGCAAAGTCGACAACGGCGTGGTTCTCCTGCCTGGCTATGATCCATGTCATTCCTATGACGCCGAGATTGGCGTCTTCCCCTCGCGGTTCTCTTCAACGTCGGGTCCGGAACCCATTTCTTAGTTCTTTCCGGAAACTCGTCCCTATAGTGCCGGTCGAGCCCCCAGATCCAGAACTCACCGTTCGAGGTGCCTAGTAGGTTCTGGGTGTTGAAATATTGAGATATGTAGTTCTCCACACCGATGTTATGCGCTGCAGCCGCTCTTAGCACATGGCTACATGGGTACCCTAACAGCTTCGGCTTGTTGCAACTGCAGTCAGACGTGCTGGGGCCGAGTTGAACAGCTTGCTTTCTTGATCCTCTATGGTGGCCTTTCACATAGTTGGCTCGTACGTGGATTTCCCACTTATTATTAAGTGCATCAATTTGACGAAACCCATGACTTTTGGATTTTTCACCTTTCTCATCCAAATGTCGTTGAATCTTTTCTGACCATGGCTTGTTCATTTGGTACCGTGCGTTTGCGACCTGCACTCTATCTGCAAAGTCTGACAGACTCCGGTTTCGTATTTCAACAATCAATGCCGTGATCGGGAGGGCTCGCACACCTTTCAGCACGCCGTTGTACACCTCAGACATGTTGCTGGTCATTATGCCGTACCGAGCCCCCGTGTCGTGAGCTTGCGCCCACTTACTTAAATCAGGGCAGTTCTCGTTAATCCATGTACTCAAATTTATTTCCCTCCTCTGGCCCCTCCTGGTTTCTCTTGGCGGCACATCAGCACGCTCCATTTCTTTATTGATTCTAGCCCAAATTGCATTCATTTTCGCTGACGTCTTATGCATGCACATCCTCTTGAATAGCTTGAACCAATCCTTGTTCTTGAACTTGGAGTAAAAATTGGCTGCCAAGTGCCGCATGCACCACCTTGTCTGTAAGTCGGGCCACCCCCACTCAGTGTCGGATGAATGCTTCATTATTTCAAGTGCGCTCAGTAGGCCCGTGTTGCGATCTGAGATGATGCAAACATCGGGCCGATTTCTCACAACTCCCATCTTCAAGCAGGTGAGGAACCATAACCAGCTATCCTTGTTCTCGCTCTCGACCAGTGCATAGGAAATAGGCAAGAGCTGATTATTTGCGTCAGCTGCGATAGCCACCAAGACTGTGCCCTTGTACTTTCCAGTGAGAAAGGTACCATCTATTGACAGCACCGGCCGACAGTGATGGAATGCCCGTATAGTCTGGGGGAATGCCCAGAATAAACGATCAAGGATTTCTTGGTTTTCCTCACGAGGGTGTTGACGATGTCTCCTAAACACTTGCATCCCCCGGTTAGTTACCGCTATCTGATGGAGCAGTCGGGGGGGCAAGGTCATATGCCTCCTCATAGGTGCCGTACAACCTCTGGAAAATGTCCTCCTTCGCACGCCTTGCCTTGTCGTAGCTGACCGGGAAGCCAATCTGATCTTCCGTGATTTTCTGCAGCTTCTTTGCACCAAGGGTTATATCTTCTTCCACTGTCACTTGAATGGTATGTGATACATATTTTGCAGTGACGTTGCAGTGCTTCTCGAGAGCCCCAACCTGCTCGCAGCTATGGGGTTCTATTTTTGAGATATGCCAGGGATGACATACCCCAGGGCTCTTCCGAGCGATAACTCGCCCCATGCAACCCTCATTCAATTTGACACATATGACTTTCAGCTGCCTTCGATCATAATGCTTCACTCTGTGCTCGCGAGATATGCCCAGTGCATACCTCTTCATTGCTTGGTCAGCGGAGTCTTTGTCTGGGAAGGTTTGCCCAACCTGCAGACTCGCCTCCCCTAGGCCCGGAACAGAGCGGAATTCGTTGCTGATGGTCATAGTTTGTAAGAAGTCAGGGTCCATCGGTGCCGCAACCGCCCTCTGGGAAGGACCGGCACCTTCTTCGTCCGATGAGGATTCAGACGAAGAAGAACGAGCGTCATCGTCCAACGCCTCCAGCAATCCCTCCACATGCTCGCTAATGTCAATGACCGCGGACCAATATCCTGGGTCAGGAGCATAGTGGTCCACCACCTGCTCCGATGGGCCTGTGCTAGGGGCTGCAGTCAGGGCCATATGCTCCGATGGGCCGGTGCTAGGGGCTACAGTCATGCCATATGCTCCGATTGGTCGCTGCTGGGTCCTGTGATGATGGCCATCTCCTCTTCACCAACGCCGCTACTGCATCCGGCATCATCATCACCAGATATAAACTGAACATACACCATGGGCTCTCCGTACATAGCAGCACCAGGTGTGCTTGCAAACCTCATGTACGTACCCCAATTTCTATCACCTTTTATCTCCCACAAACTCCAACTGGCAGGTGTCCCATCATTCCCTCCTACGACGATGACAGCCTCAACGATCATCTTCTTGCCACGCATGCCTTGACCAAACCTTGTTCGGATGCATCTTCTAACATCCACAAATGCTCTATTCACCATGTCTGTCACTGCAACTTTCATCGAGTCGCAGCGTGACACATCGACACCGGAAAATTCATCGCGTACGATGTCTCCATAAAACACTAACACAGTTTCCATCGTACCTACCGCACAACCATATTTTCAAATTAATATTAGTAATCACTGGTAGAAAAAGGGGCTTCCATACGACCCCTTTAGTCCCCAAAATGTCCAAACCGCGACTAACGGGGTCTTTAGTCGCGGTTCGGGAGGCGAACCGCGACCGAAGGTCTGGGCCCAGCGGGCTCGGTCGACAGCTGGTGGACGGGAGGGGCTTTAGCCCCGGTTGGCCTGGCCAACCGCGACTAAAGGTCCTCAGGTCTGGCTCGAAGGCCTTTAGTCGCGGTTGTCCTGGCGAACCGGGACTAAAGGCCCACCCCTATAAATGCACTTCAGCACACTTCACTTAGCAACTTGGTGTGCCACTTCTATTCACAAGGGGTGGTGGGTTTGGCTTGGATCCTCTTATGCACACAAGGTGTTCGATGAAATGCGCGAGAGCATGAAACAAACATGATATGAAGTGTCCGAACCACACTTAAGATTTCTCATTTATTTTTCCTCCTCGATCACGGTTAGCAACTTGAACCTTTCATGTGTCATTGATAAAATATGCATGTGTGTAGTTCATTGTTTAATTTCTATTATTTCTAGCTAGTTAGTTTAACAAATGCATGATGGTTAATTATATACTTTATATAATAATAATGCAGATGAATCGGCAATGGATGTACGGTAACCGACTCTCGGGCGAGTTCATTACGGGTTTGAATGATTTCCTCGCAGTGGCTAATGCGAACAAGCAGGGGGGTTTTGTTATATGTCCATGTGCTGACTAAGAATCAGAAGGGTTACTCTTCCTCAAGAGTCGTTCACGTGCACCTGCTTCGGCACGGTTTCATGCCAAGCTATAATTGTTGGACCAAGCGTGGAGAAAGAGGGGTTAGAATGGAAGAAGATGAAGAAGGGGATGGTATCGATGACAAGTATCCTGATCATTTCGGTGATACTTTCATGGAGGATGCTGAAGGAGGGGAAGCAGGGGAAGGTGAAGAAGAGGCACGTGATGAGCCGCCGATGATCTTGGTCGACCATTGCTGATGCACGGAGACGCTGCGAAACTGAAAAGGAGAGGGAGAATTTGGATCGCATGTTAGAGGATCACAAAAAGTCGCTGTACCCAGGATGCGATAATGGTCTGAAAAAGCTGGGCACACTGGATTTGCTGAAATGGAAGGCACAGGAAGGTGTAGCTGACTCAGGATTTGAAAAGCTGAAAATGTTGAAGAATATGTTTCCAAAGAATAACGAGTTGCCCGCCGACGTACGGCAAAGAAGGTTGTCTGCCCTCTAGGTTTAGAGGTTCAGAAGATACATGCATGCATTAACGACTACATCCTCTACCGCGGTGAATGCGAGAATTTGAATGAATGCCCGGTATGCACTGCATTGCGTTATATGATCAGAGGAGATGACCCTGGTGACGATGTTGAGGGCGAGAAACCCAGGAAGAGGGTTCCCGCCAAGGTGATGTGGTATGCTCCTATAATACCACGGTTGAAACATCTGTTCATGAACAAAGAGCATGCCAAGTTGTTGCGATGGCACAAAGAGGACCGTAAGTCGGACGGGGAGTTGAGACACCCCGCTGATGGAACGCAATGGAGAAAGATCGACAGAGAGTTCAAAGATTTTGATGACGCAAGGAACATAAGATTTGGTCTAAGTACGATGACATGAATTCTTTTGGCGACAGAGCTCCAGCCATAGCACTGCCCGTGACTCTATGCATCTACAACCTTCATCCTTGGTTGTGCATGAAGCGGAAGTTCATTATGATGCCAGTGCTCATCCAAGGTACGAAGCAACCCGCAACGACATCGATGTGTACCTAAGGCCATTAGTTGATGAACTTTTACAGTTGTGGGGCAGACCTGGTGTACGTGTGTGGGATGAGCACAAAGAAGAGGATTTGACCTACGAGCGTTGCTTTTCGTAACCATCAATGATTGGCCTGCTCTTAGTAACCTTTCAGGGCAGACAAATAAGGGATACAATGCATGCACGCACTACTTACATGAGACTGAAAGTATATATTTGGGTAATTGTAAGAAGAACGTGTACCTGGGGCATCGTCGATTTCTTCCCCGACATCATAACTTAAGAAAGAAAGGCAAGCATTTCAACGGCAAGGCAGATCACCGGCCGAAGCCTACGGAACGTACTGGTGCTGATGTATTTGATATGGTCAAGGATTTGAAAGTCATCTTTTGAAAGGGTCCTGGCGGACAATCAGTTCCGCAGGGAGTTGACGGGCACGCACCCATGTGGAAGAAGAAATCTATATTTTGGGAGCTAGAATATTGGAAAGTTCTAGATGTCCGCTCTGCAATCGAGGTGATGCATGTTACGAAGAATATTTGCGTGAACCTGCTAAGCTTCTTGGGAGTGTATGGGAAGACAAATGATACAAAGGAAGCACGGCAGGACCAGCAACGTTTGAAAGACCCAGAAGACCGGCATGCGGAACGGTTTCAAGGTCGTGCCAGCTACGCTCTTACCAAAGAAGAGAATGTCATCTTTTTTGAATGCATGAGCAGTATGAAGGTCCCGTCTGGCTTCTCGTCGAATATAAAGGGAATAATAAATATGGCGGACAAAAAGTTCCAAAACCTGAAGTCTCACGACTGCCACGTGATTATGACGCAATTGCTTCCGATTGCTTTGAGGGGGCTCCTACCGGAAAATGTTCGAGTAGCCATTGTGAAGCTATGTGCATTCCTCAATGCAATCTCTCAGAATGTAATCAATCCAGAAGATCTACCACGATTACAGAACGATGTGGTCCAATGTCTTGTCAGTTTCGAGTTGGTGTTCCCACCATCCTTCTTCAATATTATGACATACCTCCTGGTTCACCTAGTCGAAGAGATTTCCATTCTCGGTCCTGTATTTCTACACAATATGTTCCCCTTTGAGAGGTTCATGGGAGTATTAAAGAAATATGTTCGTAACCGTGCTAGGCTAGAAGGAAGCATCGCCAAGGGCTATGGAAATGAGGAGGTAATTGAGTTTTGTGTTGACTATGTTCCTGACCTTAAGCCGATTGGTCTTCCTCAATCGCGGCACGAGGGGAGACTAAGTGGAAAAGGCACGATCGGAAGGAAATCAACGATATGTATGGACGGCCATTCTATGACTGAAACACACCACATAGTTCTGCAAAATTCTAGCTTGGTGGCTCCGTACTTCGAGGAACACAATAATATTTTACGCTCGAACAACCCGGGGAAGCCTGAATCCTGGATTACAAAGGCCCACATGGAGACTTTCGGCGGTTGCGAAAACATTTAATGAATGACAATGATGTTGGAGATCAGCTGTACATGTTGGCCAAGACACCATCTTCGACTATAACGACTTTCCAAGGGTACGAGATAAATGGGAATACATTTTACACAATCGCCCAAGATAAAAAGAGCACCAACCAAAACAGTGGTGTCCGCTTTGATGCAGCGACCGAGAATGGGCAAAAGGTCACATATTATGGTTACATAGAGGAGATATGGGAACTTGACTATGGACCCTCCTTTAAGGTCCCTTTGTTCCGGTGCAAATGGTTGAAGCTAACAGGAGGTGGGGTAAAGGTGGACGAGCAATACGGAATGACAATGGTGGATTTCAACAACCTTGGTTACCTTGACGAACCATTCGTCCTAGCCAAAGATGACGCTCAGGTTTTCTATGTGAAGGACATGAGTAGCAAACCGAGGAAAAGGAAAGATAAGAAAACGAGTATATCATGCGATGATCCAAAGCGCCACATTGTTCTTTCAGGGAAAAGAAACATCGTGGGAGTGGAGGACAAGACATGTCGAAGATTATAATATGTTTGGTGAAATTCCGCCCTTCAAAGTGAACACTAATCCAAGCATTAGGTTAAATGATGAGGATGCTCCATGGATACGGCACAATCGTAAGCAAGGGACACAAGGGAAGAAATGATGTGTAATAATTTATTGTACCAAACTTTGTTGAATGGATCATGTGAATTATATTATCTGTGATGTGTTTGGTGTCCATTTTCAAATGATTCGATTGATTCGAGATACCACTGATGATACATGAAATTTGAACTACAGCCAATGATGTGAAGGACATGCCTAGGCCTAGGAGTACATCTTGGAATGTTGGAGTGACTTAGTCATACTCCTGCCTAGGCCTATAATATGCATACTCGTAGTCTTTGTAGTCGCCGCCGTTGTACTGGTAGTCGTCGCCTTCTAAGTTGCCGTCGTCGTCATTGGTGCCATCGCAGTCGTCGTCACTGTCGTCGGGCGGCGCTCGTGGCTCGAACTTCGACTGGAACTGAGGGTAGCGCAGGCGGGGGGTATCGCCGGCCGTGATGTAGTCCATGACGCTCTGTAGAGTCCGGCCGGCCCACCATAGCCGACGGCCGGCCTCGTGGAAGTTCCCAGAGGCAGACCGTCCTCATACTGGCGAGCGCCTCTCACGCCGATTGATGAAGAAGGCGTCCCAAGTCTGCTGGTTGTCGGGATGCCGCCGGGATTCATCCGCTGCTCCGGCGTGAGGTCGAGGTAGTAGTGGTTCGTGATGGCCGCCCGCGCGCAGCACTCTGAGGGACGGGAGGGACCGGCACGCCTCCGGCTTAGACTCCAGCCGGGGACGCGGTAGCCCGTGGGCAAGGGTAGTTCGAGGCGCAAAGCTCCTCCACCGGCGGTTAGAGTGGGTACGGTGGAAGCCATGAGAGAGTGATGAGAGATTGAGATGTGATAATGCTGGCCAAGCCGGGCTACATATATATAGTGAGAAATGGCGGGAAAAATAGGGGCGGGAAGACAGGAGGCGGGAAGAAAGAGGCGGGAAGAAAGAGGCGGGAAGAAATGGCGGGAAGCGGGAGGCGGGAAGACAGGGAAGGCGGGAAGAAATGGCGGGAAGCGGGAAGACACGAGGCGGGAAGAAATGGCGGGAAGAAATGGCGGGAAGCGGGAGGCGGGAAGAAATGAATTAGTTTTATTTTTCTGAATTTTTTGATATATTTTTATGATTTCGAAATGAATTAGTTTATTTTTCTGAATTTTTTGATATATTATTTGTATTTTTATGATTTTGAAATGAATTAGTTTTGTTTTTTTGAATTTTTTGATATATTTTTTGTATTTTTATGATTTTGAAATGAATTAGTTTTATTTTTCTGAAGTTTTTGATATATTATTTGTATTTTTAAGATTTTTAAATGAATTAGTTTTATTGTTCTTAATTTTTTGATATATTTTTTGTATTTTTATGATTTTGAAATGAATTAGTTTTATTTTTCTGAATTTTTTGATATATTATTTGTATTTTTAAGAATTTTAAAAGAATTAGTTTTGTTTTTCTTAATTTTTTAATATATTTTTTGTATTTTTATGATTTTTAATGAATTAGTTTTATTTTTCTGAAGTTTTTGATATATTCGAAATGAAAAGTAACTAGACCAACTGCGACTAAAGGGTCTTTTCGCGGGAACCCAAAATCCGGCGAAAAAACCCTTTAGTCGGTTGGTATCACCAACCGCGACTAAAGGTTACCTTTAGTCGCGGTTGGACAAACTTAGTACCTTTAGTCGCGGTTTGGCTGGCCAACCGCGACTAAAGGTTACCCGGCATAAATGCAAATCGGAACGGCCGCGCCGAACACTTCGCCATTTCTCGCGCGAACTGAGCAGACGCCGCCGCCCGGAGATCGATCGACAACGCCGCCGCCCGGAGACACGCCGCCGCCATCGTCCGTCTCCGCCGTGTACGTCGCCGCCGCCGCCGCGCGCCTCGCCTTCCCGTCGCGCGGCTCGAGCTCCTCCCCGGCCGCGCCACGCGCACGACGATGGAGACGACGGCACCGCCGCCGCGCCTCGCGCCGCCCCGTGTCCTCGCGCCGCGCCCTCCCGGCCGGCAGGGCTTGCCGCCGGGCGTCGCCACGCGCGCCCGCTGCGCCCCGCTCACGAGGCGGCGAGAGAGGGAGAGAAGGCTGGCCCGGCCGCCCTTTTTTGTTTTTTTGTTTTTTTTTGTTTTTTTAGGAGATAGAGAGAGGCCGGATTGGAGAAGGGCACCGACCCCGCGCGTATACGGAGGGGGCGGCGAGGGGCGGCTCGCCGCCCTCCGTATACGCGCGGGGTTTTTTTTTGTTTTTTTAGGAGAGAGAGGATCGGAGAAGGACGTATACACACCAACCCCGCGCGTATACGGAGGGGGCGGCGCACAACCGCCCCCTCTATATTACAACTTATATATAAAAATAGTTATATGTTTTTATTAATAAACACTCTCGTTCGGTCGCAGCCCTCGCCGCAGCAGTCGCCGGCGCCGCCGCCCTTGCAGCCCTCGGTGTAGAGCCGCCGGTAGAGCGCCGCCGCCGCCCTCTCCGCAGCAGATCGAGCGTCGCCGCCCTCGCTGCCCTCTCCGCAACAGAGCAGGTAATACGTTCCCTCCTCGCCGCCCTCGCCGCCATTGATCAGTTCCTTTACTTAATTAGTTTTTACTACATGCATGTTTTCAGGAGTGATATATGGCGGACGATAGAGCTGACCCGATTATGGAAAACTATGACGAGGAAGCTGAGAGACATATAACCACCATCATAAACGGCGATATTCCTTATGTGCCGGAAGAAGATGAAGAAGAGGATGTCTCTTCTTATCTAAACCTTGACGGTGAAGGTGAAGGTCGACAAGGTGATGATGAAGGAATGGACATTGTTGATGGAGGGCAAACGTCGACAAACGACGATCTCGAATTGCAATTAGCAACCACCTCCGGCGAGGTATATATATACATTGAGCCTCTGGTGATACAAATTTACTGATTTGAATAAATATGTATTAACGCGACTCACTTTCTTTTTTTAGCCCTCGGCCGGATCGTAGAAAAAATCGAGTACAAATAAGCCGCGTGGCAAAACCAAGACGATGAGACAAGGAGAAACACTGACCATCGATGTTGTCAATGAACACGGCAGGCCGATGGAGCCCAAAAAGCACTATACAAAGTTTACCAACCAATGCGGAGTCGTTGTTAGAGACAACGTCCCGATCACCCTCCAGGAATGGAATGAGCCAAAGAAGGCATATGTTGGTTTTAGTTTTGTCGACAAGAGAACGAAAAAGGATTGCTGGAGAAAGCTTATGGAACATTTCATTCTACCTCCGGAATTCAACAAACTCGATGAAGAGGGTAACGAGATTCCGGGTGGATGTGAGAGGAGGAGGCTAGTCAAAGAGTTCGCTCTTCAGAAGATGGCCGAAGCATTCCGGAACTTCAAAAAAACTTTAGCCCGTGAGTATGTCGCGCAGAACAAGACTCCGGATTTCACAGGACAGTATGAGAAACTGAAAGATGATTGGCCCGAATTTGTGAAGCAAAAGCAATCGGAGCATTTCAATGCCATATCGGAAAAAAATAAGGCAAATGCGGCTAAGAAAACGTACAATCATATTATGGGGCCAGGAGGATACCGCCTTTCGGAGCCTAAGTGGGAGAAGATGGAGAACGACCTGAGGGAGCGAGGAATCCCTCTAGGTACAGAGGGATGGGACCCAAGGGCCAAAAGCTGGTGGTACGGACATGGGGGATCGCTAGACCCGGTGACAAGGAGGTGTGTTCACCGGAAGAAAGTGTTTACTCCTACCCAAGCCCTTATTGACGCAATGAACCAAGCTCAAGAGGGGAAGATCAAGTTCAATAGAGAGAACGACGCGCTGACATTAGCCCTCGGGAATCGTGAACACCCAGGACGTGTACGAGGCAAAGGCGCCATTCCGTGGAAAGTAGGGTTTCCCCAGGACAATGACCCGTACGATGAAGCCGAGAAGAGAACGGGATGCAGATCGTATGGGGAGGATGGAATCGGAACTATTTGAGGTGAAGCAGATTGTGCATCAACTAGTAAAAGAAAGATCGGCAGGGCCGCATGAAGACCTTGCAGCGGATGTCGGAAGCCAGCAGCGGAGAAGCAGCGTGGCTTCCACAGAGGCCCCGGCTGGTGCTAATGCACCCTTGGCCCCTGGTGCTAATGCACCGACGGTCGATATTACTGCACCGGAGCCTCGCTACCCCGTGGACGATGTATAGGAGATGAAAGAATGTGAGCTGCATTATCCAATGGGGAACATTTCCATGAAGGTAGCGATCGGCTCCGCTTTACCTTGTAAACCTGGAGCACTCCACCACAACAACCCCATTCAAGATGGCTATGCTCGTGTCACGGTGGAAGACATAGTCCAAGGGTTTGAGGACCTGGAGATTGACTATGCTACACCCGAAGGGGATGAGAAGAGATGTCAAGCGCCAATTCATTCTATGGAAAAAAGAAGTACATCAAGTTTCCAGGCGAGGCGCCAAGGCCACCGACCCCGAGGAATCACCCAACAAGTCCACCCCCTCCGGTGGTGGTCCACCTACACCTCCTTTCAGACGCCGCCCCAATCCACCTCCGGCGAAGCATCCGCCGCCCCCCCCACCTCCGCGGGCCCCCGGCCCCCCCACCCTCCAGCTCCGCCGCCACCTCCCACCTCCGCAAGAGCAGGCGGTTACGGGGGACAGCAAGGCAACCCCCTCCTGTACTATTAACCCGGAGCCTTATGTACCTAAGACCACAAGGGTACCAATGCCATCACTGAAGCCTCTCCTCCCGAGACCTTGGGAACTTAGTGTCGAGGAAACCAACGTGGCCGCGGATGCTCACCATGAGAAATGGAAGGCGGATATCAAGGCGAAAAAAGAGCCTGAGCCCAAGCCGGTATTCACTGAGAAGCAAAAGAAGTGGGCTAAGGATTTTTTGATGACACCATCCCAAATCCAGCAGAATCTGCCAGACGACTATGGACGTGAATTTCGTAGGCAAGTATCAATATTGGAAAAAGCCATGGCGGAGAAGAAAGGCTTGGAGGAGAAGGAGAAGAAAGCCTTGGAGGAGAAGAAAGAAGCAAGTAAAAATGCGGGAAACAAGTTTCCCAGCTCGGGAACAGAAAAACAATCGATCCCCCGCTCATAGTGGAAGCCGGTACTTCCCTTTACGGCGTCCTTCAGAGCCGATATGGATAAGGACATGGAACTATTGACTAGCTATCCTAGCGCAGACAGGGAATGACTGTAACAGCGGCCAAAGAAAGAGCGGCCGAGTTCGGTATGACTCTTCGAGCAGTGTTAGGCCTTGAGGATGCGCCAGTAAGTGAGGTAGCATTTGCATATGTGCGGAATGGGCCTCTCGTCGAACCTGCGCAGGAAGCGAGTCTACCAACACAAATGCGAGGTCTGCTACGCTGGTACAAGAATTTAATAAAAAATAAGGCACCCGACGAAGAATATATTTATGCGGAAGTTAGAGAGGAGCACCACTTCAAAGAGTACTGTGTACAAGTTCATATGAGTGAATTCTTCCAGTTGTTCAATCTGCGGGAGCTCGACAAATCTATCCTGAGTTGCTACATTCTGTAAGTGAATTATTTCTATAATTAAATCTCTACATCATCTCATTCATTGCCTGCACTATATTGTCCTAACTATATTCTTGTGTACGCTATTATGCAGAATGAAGCTTGGGGAATGCATCCTTGATGTTGGGTTCATTGACCCACATATCAATAATGGATATGTGTTAGAAAAACACCCCCAAGACGTGGAGAAAGACCTGTATGACTTTCTTGCAAAGCAGGAACTCAAAAGTGAAATTCTATTTCCTTACCATTTTGGGTGAGTGTTTCTGTATTGTGCACATTCTCTTTTGTTTACTCCATGTTATGTCTAATCGATGAGTACTTATACATGACTGTGCATGTAACGTGTGTCCGCAGGTTCCACTGGATTCTCCTAATAATTCAGTTTGACAGCTCCAAAGTTCTCGTCATGGACTCTCTGAATATGGAACCAAAGCATTGGGTCAGCATAAGATTAATGTTGCAAAAGTAATTATTTTCAATCATTTGCGCACTATATCGGCCTCTTTCGTTCATTTCCTGATATCAAGTAACTAATAACTCCCTTGTTCATTTAATTTCTTTGCCCTGTAGGGTTTGGAAACGGTTCAAAGATGAAATAACCGGTGAATTCAAATATGAGCTAACATTTAGAAGGTTAGATAATGTGGATACTCAGCCACCGGGGACCAATCTATGTGGATACTATGTTTGTGAGTTCATCCGGCAACACACCTCTGAGCGGAGGGCTCAGGATATCAACTTGCGGAGGCATGACTTGCGGAAGAAGCTTAGTCCAGAAGTTCGCTTCCGACCAATTCAAGAGGAATTAGCAGGATTTTTGATGAGGGAGGTCCTCCATCCTAAAGGAGAACACTATTACGAGGACTAATAACTTCTGCTGCCGTAAATTGTATATGGAAACTTGTTTGAAGTTGTATATGGTCACCCGAAATTGAATATTATATATTCCTCTTGAATTCTTCTTGTTTGAAATTTCAAACTTGTTTGAAATTGTACATTCATATGCATCAACGTGTAACGTGTATATAGTAGCGTAGAATATGTGTACTGAAACTTCTTTGAAATTAAAATAAAACACAAAATAAAATATAAAAGAAATGAAACACAACAAAAAGAAACCAGATTTAGGGGGTTAAAACCCTAAACCTGCGGAGACCTTTAGTCCCGGTTGGTCTGGCCAACCGCGACTAAAGGACATCCGCCCCGACGGACGTCTGCAGCCCACGTGGATGGGCTTTTAGTCGCGGTTCGTAAGCAACCGCAACTAAAGGGGGGGGCCTTTAGTCGCGCATAATTAGTCCCGATTGCGCGACCGGGATTAAAGCCCGTTACCAACCGGGACTAAAGCCCCTTTTTCTACCAGTGAATATCGTAGCTTAACTCGTATTACTGTTTTCATAATTTTTTATATCAGCTTCAACATGCGATTAAGAATTTATAGTTATTAATTCCATTAGAACTTTTTTTACAAATACAATATTTACAAACTATACAATTACTCTCACAAACATAATTCCATCACTCACATAAATATTCTAACAACAAATATAAGACGACATCATTTATACCTCAACTTGAAGATGATTGTTCTTCCAAAAAATAAATTAGGTGCCACGAAATTCCCAAATTATGCCAATCCGCAATAACATAACCGCTGCACTTCTATTCCACCTAAAATGCATATTCAACAAAAAAAGTCAGAATATTTGCATGTGCCCTAAAAAATGTGTATACGCATGCAACCGGAGCATATGCACTAATGCCACAAACTAATTACACTACACGACTAAATAAATTCTAACTACATAAATAAAATATATGGTTGTTCAACATATCATTATTTACTCCTAATCTACACCATTACTTAGTCTAATTAGAAGTCTACAGTCGGTCACATACCAATTTTTTTTTAAATGTGCCTACGCATGCAACCGGAGCACATGCACTAATGCCACAAACTAATTACACTACACGACTAATTAGATTCTAACTACATAAATAAAAATATATGGCTATTCAACGTATCATTATTTACTCATAATCTACATCATTACTTAGTCTAATTACAAGTTAATTCGTACGCTAAATATTTCTATGTAACACATAAAATCATAGTCTACATATTTCTCATGCTGCATACTAATCTTTTTTAACCATGTATACGCATGCTACCGAAGCAGTTGCACTAATGACACAAACTAATTATACTACATAACTTATTACGTTCTAACTACATAAATAAAATACAACATTTCAGCTTCGTGAAAGCCTTACCTTGATCTATCTGTTCAGCTCCTAAACCATGCTGTGAGAGAGTGTGAGAGAGCTGTGAGAGAGTGTGAGAGAGTGTGAGAGAGAGATGTGAGAGAGGATTACTCGTCAGAGAGTGTGAGATGGCCGAGAGAGAGCTGTGCGGGAATATGAGAGAGCTGAGAGCGAGAGTGTGAGAGAGTGAGTGAGTGCGTACACGCAGACAGCGCACTCGCGTTTAAAAAGAAGCTGCGTGTGAGAGAGTGAGTGAGTGCAGACAGTGGGAATCTCTCATAGTGCATCATCGAAATTAGCCGTATGCCCACTGTTACAACATGCAACAAAATGCGGTCGCGCGAGCACCAAACCAGGCAAATTTATCTCACTTTCAATGGTCATTCAGCTGGACAGCGGCGGGCGTCATTTCATGTCTACGAATCTCAGTCTAGTTTCTGTACCAGCACAGGGAAACCACGCAGAATCAACTAACGAAATCAGTGCAGTCCAAGCGAGGCAATCAGTGCAGTCAGCATTGGAACTGGCGCCGTCAGTGCCATCACCTCGCTGCCGGCCACGATTCCCACGCGCTGCTTTCGGTGCCTGCCAACTTGCCACCAACGCCGATGGAGGCAGGATGCCACGTCAGCTTGCCGCCGCAGCCGGGGGCGGCAGGCCCCACGGCGACTGATGGCGTCGACCTGCGAACGTGCCGCCACGGTGGCTGGCGGCAAGCCTTGCCGCCACGGTGGCTGGCGGCAGGATGCCACGTGGCGCCTGGGGGCGGTGCCGCCACGCTGAATGTGGTCCGTTTTGACATTTTTTTTCGCAGGTGGTCCTTTCCAACAATTCATTCGGGCAAGTGGTCTCTTTTGTCAAAAAATCCGAATCTGCAACCAGCGACGGCGCACGGACGGGCGGCGGCGGGATGGCTTCTCATCCTCGCATGCGCGGCGGTATGAAGGAGGAGGAGATTGGGGTGACAGTGCTGCGCTGCTCCGTTGAGATCCAGGTGAGCACGATCATACTACGTACACCGTCCTACATGTACTGCATCCGCTTCACCTTTTATTTAATCTTTGTTGCAACAAACGATGTTATTTTTTTCGAAAAATCGGCAGGAGCGCTGCCATTCTCCTCCGTTCCAAAATATAAGCCTTTTTAGATAGCTAAATAGTTTACAAAGAGGGATACCTCGACCCGCTTGTTCCAACTATACTGTGGGGGCTCTCCCGTGACCTAGCCGCCGCCCTCCTCCTCTCCCGCCCCCCTCCCGGGCGGCGGCGGAGGATCCGCCCGCCCCACCCCGAGCAGCCGCCCCTGGACCGGCGCCCCTCAGCCGCCGCTGCTGCTGGCCTCGGCCCCGGCCCCGGCCACGGTGGCACCCCTTCCGTCGAACGACGAGGGGGAGGAGAGGGTTTCCTCGGCGGCGTTCCATGGGAGGTGATGAAGCGCCGGTAGAGGAAGCCGGGCGGCACGGCTACTTGGCCGGGGCCTGATGCTCTACGTCGGTAGCCATGGAGGATTCGTTGGAGCGGTGGCAGCCTCCGCCCCCGGTGACGGTTCGGCGGTGGTACGCATGTTCCGCGCCGCCGTCCTCTTCCCTGGTGATCCGGCAGGAGGGACTGACGGCGTGGGGGCTGCTGGTCTTGCTTTGTTTTTGGTGGCGGTCATCGGGTTTCTCGCAAGCGAAGATGAAGATCTGCCGAAGTCGTTTGCGATCCGGTGGAGAGATGAGTTCCGGAAAGCTCC
Organism: Lolium multiflorum; assembly: GCA_030979885.1. Classification (NCBI taxonomy): domain Eukaryota; kingdom Viridiplantae; phylum Streptophyta; class Magnoliopsida; order Poales; family Poaceae; genus Lolium; species Lolium multiflorum. The sequence goes on from CM061752.1 coordinate 5,333,969, forward strand.
GCCGGCGAATGGAACAGTGCATCTTTTGCCTGGAGTTTGCTGGATCCGGTGGTATTCGGTCGTGCGCACCCATGTTTTTATTCCGACCATTTGTTTCTGGAGGGAGCAGCGCGAAGCTCTATTCTGTGTTGACATCAGGTGACTTTTTGGTCCATGGTGAGGTCAGAAGAAGGAATATCATGAAGGCCGGATTAGTGGACTGGCTAAAGGAGGTTTAAGTCTCCGTCATGCTGAGGGATTTGCTTGGCGTTCCGGGCTCCGCAGCAGTGGTATGCATGTGGGGGCGGCAGCATAGGTGAAGTTCAGAGTCTTACATTTCAGGGTGAAAATCCAAGGTCTAACCTTAACTGGTTGTGCCTGGCAATGACTTTGTTGAAGGCATTGTTTTGAGTGTGGGGACTATCTTCAGGGTGAAAACCTAAGACCTTTGATCGGGCGACGACGGCGCTGGTGCACTGTTCCCCTTCTTGGAGGCGTCGCTTTTGGAGAGTATGTATTTCAAGTGTTGTCACGATGGTGGTTGTATTGCTGTTGCTAGGTTTGGAATGTTGTAGCGGGACTTTTATTTCTTAGTTTCTTTACTCTTTTTGCTCAAATCCGTGCTACTAGGGTGGGGCGTTGTTGCAGAGGCTGGATGTAATTGGTATCTTTTGATATTAATATATTCCCTTTATCAAAAAAAATAGTTTACAAAGAACCCAAAGAAAAAGAAGTATGTACAACCAGGCATTTTGCCGTGGCCTCCAGGTGATCAGTTAAGCAACTAGCCAGCATCATCGTTTACAACTCGGCCAAAGGCCCTTTCCCTGGCATTCACAGCCTCTCGAATGAGAACGGAGACATTGCCGACCGTGATGTACTTGCTCTGGAAAATCCTTGCATTACGCTCACTCCAGATGTGCCACGCCGCGTACGCAAGTATTCCATCAAAATCCCGTCAGTTTTCTTTGTCTACCTGTAGACGCGAAGCTGTCCACCGTACCATTAAGGAGCAGCTGGGCAGGGTCGTTGGAGTGAGGGGGAACCCAGACCATGAGGCGACCGACCTCAAAACCTGCCGCGCGAAGCTGCATGTCGAGATGAGGTGATGCGCATCCTCTTGCTCAGTGCCGCACAGATCGAGCTACATACATGGCTAGCCCCGGAGCTGTAGCTTGTCGGCCGTCAGAATCCAGCTCAGATACACTTGTTGATCCTGCCGATTAACCATTTGCTCAGGGTGAAAGCCGAGAGGAAATAGACTAGGCAATGCATCAAAACAGAGTTAATCGGTGCAAGCCTCCTAGCCTTAGTCATGAGGTTCCCCTTCCAACCCGCGACCCTGGAAGCGACCTTGAATTGTTCATCAGCCTTGCGCAAACGCCTCAGGTGCAATGGCAAGCCAATTAAGGTAACGACCCAGAAATTGCATCAATCAAAAGCTGAGAGAATGAATGCCATGGAAAGTGCAGAGATCCTGCACGGTCGGATTGACGAAGAGGGCCGCATCATCAGCATACAGAGATATGCGGAGCTTTGCCTACCGACAAGGAACAAGGGAGAGGTGACCCCGTTCCGCTGCAAGGTCAAGCATTCGCTGCAAGGGGTCGATCGCGAGGATGAAAATCATGGGGGACTAGGGATCACCCTGACGAAGACCCCGGCGGTGGACGAACTTGGGTCCGGCTTGGCCATTTACCAACATCTTCTAGCTAGTCCTGATGATGGCCGTAGTGATGCTGCTAGATATCCACACAATCTCTAGTAGGAAAAAAAAAACATTATCTGTTGGAATCTAGGGGGTGGATGGATCGTTTCAGGGGCAACTCAGGCGCGGGACATTGACTCGACCACGAACGCCACCAGCAGCACTGTCCGCGCGCCGCGACGCCGCCATGCGGCCACGAACCGCAACTCTGTGGAGCCCGTTTGCTGCCCAGCCCGGCCGACCGGTCTCAAGGGCGGAGCTTCACGGGCTGGCCAGACCCTGGAGGCCGCGTTGTCCGCGTGCAAGAGATCGACCTGCTGCGCGCGTCTTGTTCTCTTCTGTCTGCACTCCGCAACGGCGGATGCGTGAGCACCTCCTCCCGCAGTCCCGCTGGACGAGCAAGACGACAGGGAGCGAGGGAGCAAGGAAAAGAGGGCACAATAACCCACATATGACATATCGGCACACTTCATCTCGCAGGCGGCGGTGGCCGATTGGCATAGGGCGAGTCGCCCTTCCTTGGAGTTGGGCAGGTTCAAGCAACGCTCCCGCCGCTGCGGGATGAGGCTGGCCAACTCCAATACTGAACGGCCGAGGCCGCGCTAGATCAGCCGCTGAGCGGCGTGGCGGACGCGGCCACCAAGTCAATCCAAGCACCCATTACGTCGCCGGCAACAGAGGGAAATTCCGATCCAGACATCATTATCGTGGGGATGGCGGAACCACCGGGTCTACCCTCACGACCGCGTCAAGATCCACAACCAGAACATGGGCGAGATCGCACCGAGGAACCATGATCGTAGTAGAGTACCATAGTCGGCTCCGCTGGTTCTTCTGCCCCACTCCGCGGTCTCTCTCGTCGCCCGCGCCAAGTGCCGCCCGTCGCCGCCGCTAGCTTCGCCAGGCGAGTTTATGCGATCGATTTGGTCGGATATTTTCCAGGATTTCTGTGGGAATCGTCCTTAGACCGAGAGGGAATATATAGGTGGGTTTTCGTGAGAAGAGGGCAAGAATTCCAGGAGTTCGTGTTGGACGCGATTTCTTTGCTTAGGTGGGTTTTCGTATCGAAAAAAAATGACGGGCCAAGAAAACAATCATTTATTTATTATTAGAAAGAATATAGATATATAATATATATATAGAATATATGTATAAATCTAGATGCGACTGGCGCCTTCCCTCGAAAGAAACTTGTCATACAAATGAAACTACATGCATTTATTTATCCCACGTATAGTTTTCTGAAAAATGCAGCTTAACACATAATGCATCCCAATCACTGTCCATGGATTCCGTGGATCTTGTAATATGCTAGCACGCTGAGGATTATCACGTAAGGCCATAGTGTCCCTACGATCGAGCAAACGATCATAGCAGCAGCGCCGAACCATGCGCGGTTACTCAGCCTTTTACGCAGCTTCAACAGTGGCCGCGCTAGCTTGTACGTAAGCCAAACGACATCAGTGTAGGTCAATGTCATACCAATCCATGTCAGGAGAGCAGTAACGCGAGCAACCGGCGAAAGCGCCGCGTCCATACTGAACGCAAATGCGGCTGCCAGGCTCCGGAATGAGCAGTGAATGAGGTACATGGAGATGTCGAAGACAATCACGCTCCTGGTCATCACGGCGTACCCTAGGCAGACGGTGGCCAGGGCGGAGCAAAGCAGCGCTAGGTTGTTGGCGACGACGAAACCCTGGAAAGCTGAGCGGGTGGCGAGCACCGGCGTGCCAGCCATCGTTTCGTCGCCAGCTCGGTACCCACCGGGCATGGCGAAGGCTGCTGCGAAACAAACAGTAAACAGTAGTCCTGATATGAGTCCAATGGTCTGTATAGTAGGATCCGAGAGCACAGTTGCTTCTTTCTCTTTTTTCTTCGCATCGAGGTCAAGACGGTCCTGGTGATGAGCTCCATTGGTCTGTATAGTAGACTCCGAGATCACAGTTGCTTCTTTCTTCACATCGAGGTCAAGATGGTCCTGGTGATGAGCTCCATATTCAGCACCGGCAGCCCGCAGCAGCATAATCCAAGTACACGTCGGATCCTGCATGACATAAATGGAAAATCATTAGTACCACCCACAATACACTAGGGCCAGCGTAGTTTACTGTATATATGATAATTTGAAATGACAAAATCTCTTTAGCTATCACTTGGTTGGCGCTAAATAAAATTTGCCAATGTATGCCCATATGTAGCTTCTATTAGTACATAACTTTAGCAATGCAAATTTGGTAACAAACAAATAAGTTAGGTACTATACAGTCAGAAGTCAAAGTTTACTAAGTTTGACCAAATATATAGAAAAAATATCGACATCTATAAATAAATACACTACGGAAATATATTTTAGGGTAGATCTATTGAAATTGGTTTGGTATTGTAGATGCTTGTAATTTTATAGTTTTTAAAATTAGTCAAACTTAGAAGAATAATTTTTTAACTACATTTATTTGTCTTATTATTTTTGTAAAGAGGGGTGGGTGGAGTACTAAATTAATAGCATGAGCTCCTCCTCGCGTGCTTACCAACAAAGATCTAAGACTTGTGGGCTTCTTCGCAAGATCCATCGCAGTTCTTCCCATGCTATTCCGCAAATTTAACAGGACCCCCTTGTTCCACAGCAAACAATAGAAAATGTCGTCACTCTCCTTCTCGACAGCCAGGTGTAGCCCGGTGTTGCCGTCACGGTCCCTCATGTTCACGATCGTCTCAAACCTTTCCAGCTGCTGGCGCCCTCGGAAAAACCTGAAAACGGTTGATACCACATCGGAGTTCCTCTCCAAGATGGGGACGTGCAGGAAGGTTCTGCCCTCAGCGTCCCGTACCTCGGCGCAGCTGGGACACTTGTTGAGGAAGACGCGGACTACTTCGCCCACGTTTTCCATGGCCGCCACATGTATGGGGAGTGACCCCTTGTTGTCGAACTGATACGCTGATGATTTATCGGCGTCGAGCAACAGCTTGACCATTCCAGGTTCCCCACATGACGCTGCCAAGTGCAGAGGCGTATTCCCATCGGGTTGGTCCCCTTGTTTGATAAGGCCGTGTTCTCCCCAATTTATCAGCACGTCTGCCATTCCTACCATAAAAACAACGACATAGATTACGGTCTCCGTTCGTAAATACATGACTTTGTAGTAAGCGGTCAAACTTAAAACTTGAAATGCCAATCTATAAAATAATATTTACCTTCATATGGAACAGATACTTACATCGACATGTCGCTCTTTTGACACGCTCCCAAATTGATATAAGCCATGTAAAACTATATTTCTATCATTATAACAATTACATGTAAAACCTTTTGGAGTATAAATAGAAAAAATTCTTCCCCCGCAAAAAAATATTTTTTTTCTTAATGAAATATAATCTTGCAAGGAGGAATTGGAAAGGAAGTAAGAAATGTTGTTTCTGTGAGGAAGACGAAACTATTCAACATCTTTTTGTCTCTTGTCCCCTTGCTCGTCTTGTTTCGCTTATATTTCACATGAGCTTCAATCTAGCCCCTCCAACTAACATCATGAATATGTTCGGGAATTGGTTGAATGGGGCGAACAGAAAAACAAAGGCTCAAATTCGAGTAGGATTTGCATCTTATGTTGGGCTATATGAAATTATCGTAACAAGAAATGAGCTACTCACTTTTTGTAGGTTATCTACAAAACTACTCATTGGATCCATGTGTGGCTCTAACTTCTCCCGGTGGATCGGAGCAGCGGGCCTATAAATTCTAGATGCAACCGGCTGCACGGATATCTTCAACTGGGGTGGCTGACGGCATGTTAATATAATCAATGATGCTTAGGAGCTTTATGTTCTTTCTTGGCTGGTTGATATTTGTATCCACGTTATAAAAAAAAAACCCAGTACAGTATATAACTCACGTGTGTTTGGATGGAGAACCGCAGCATGCATGACGTTTCGTCCACGTGGTCCACAGTAGGAGAGCCCCTCGTCCTTGTCATGCAGTTGCCTCGCAACGTTATATAGTCCCAGCGACACGGCCAGGTACAAGGGGGAGGCGCCAAACACCTCCGGTACACGAGCGAGCTGCGGATCCGCCGACATCAACCTCCCCACCATCTCCCCCGCCATCTGCTCACCAGGCAGGCGGAGGGCCTCATGCAGCGCCGTCTCGCGCTGCCTGTTCTGCTTCCTCAGCATGGCCTTCACCCCATCGTCGCCAGCCTCGGCTCTCGCCAGCTGGATGAGGTGAGAGACCATCTCGATCCTCCCGTCTCTCGCGGCACAGTGCAGAGGCGTGTCGCCCCGGCGGTTGGTTGCGACGAGGAGGTGCCTGGCCTTGCTGTGGATCATGCTTGCGCTCGCCAAGAGCCCAGCGCTGTCTCCAGCGGACGCGACCACGTGGAGGATGGAGTCCAGGCCGGAAGTGACCGCCTCCGCGGGGTGCACGCTGTCGTCCTTGTCGATGGTGATGGCCGTCTCATTGTTGCAGCTAAGAAGTTCACTTATTAGTCGCACCGGCGAATCTCCCTCCCGAACAGCCATCAGCAGCTCAGGGCGCTTCATCTGATCCATTGGCATTATACCCTATATAATTTTCAATCAGTTTAGCACCCCTCATAGCGTTTTGGTCACTGTAGATGAGCTATTTATCCACTCTTAGGTCTGACCATTACATGACACGTAGCAATGTTTCTTTACCTTGACTGATCAGTTATTTTCTAATCTTTTTTTCTTTGGTTGAATGGACTACCGGCAACCGGTTGTAAGGCGGTCATACCTTTTATCCTTGCGTGCCCCTTCCGGTTAGATGTGCGTGTGCTAACTGTGTGTACAAAAAAAAGAAAATATCAATGTGTGATCCCCACCTTTCATCGCTTTGGCCGGACTGTCGAGAAGGAGAGGAGCAGACCTCGCAGGTCATCCCCACTCTCCACCCACCTCGCGTGGGTGTACCCCGCCGAGGTGGCCTCCTCCACGTCTCGCATGGCCGGAGTAGTAGCACCAGAGGAAATCGGCAGGGAAGGAGAGCCTCTGGCGGAGATATGCAGGCAGCTGGTAGTATCAACGTGCCCTTGCCTCTCCCTTGCCCGATCTCTTTTGCTCCAATCTGCTCACTGCCCTAATCTTCCAAGTCTGAGCCCCTCCTCTCTCTCCCATGGCCGTCAGCCTTCTTTCTCTCTCTCCAATATTGGACAGGGAGTACCGGCGGCTGACTGACGGCCGGAAAGGGCGTGGCGAATGGGGTCCTTCCCCATCTTCTCATTCCGATTTGTTTTTTATTTTATTTTCTTGCATCTTTTCGTTCATCCTATGTCGTTGCAGGTTATTGGATTTTGGTCGCCCTCTCTGCTTCGTCGGGAGGATGTGTGCCAGCTGACCGTATTAACCAGTTCAGACTTCAGAGACGGACTGAAAGAAGGTTCAGTTTACACCTTTGAAACGTTCATCGTCCCTAACGCACGGAAGTAGAAAGTAACTGAGTATAGAATTAGGATTACTCAGCTCCCAAAGATATAGGAGATTACTTCAGAGCCTGAAAGTTTCCAAATAGGAAACAATACACTCTTATCAGGTGCTCACTTTATGACGTATAAGCTCTATTGCTGGTATTAAATCTGCTAAACCTCATTGTCTTTTTATTTTACCTACTTTCCAGCTCCTATAAGATTTATGTATACTATAGTTAACATTTATCCTTTTTCATATGGTGTAAGACGTTGGCTTGGTGACAATGCAGACATATATTATTCCATCAAAGACATGCCAAGACTCAATTAAGGAGAAATATTTACCTCAAAGATGCAAGGTGGTACAGTATAATTTCAGCACCTATGCCAGCAATTTTTAAATTTATTGAGAGTTAGCTAGACTAATATTATGTAATTACTGTAAGTGGTGAACAAGCTATCGTCACCTTATGGGGAGAACACGCAGAAGCTTTTGATGCTGCCTTGCTGCACGAGTCATCTTTTCACAACAGTATTGTCGTAATTTTTGTTGGCATGGCCGTTGCCCAGTATTCAGGTGCGTCGCTTCGTATGACCATGAAGGCAATATTCATCAATTGAATCCATACTTATCAAGCTACTAAAGTGTGGATACTATCACAGGAAAGTTGGCCTTCAAGAGCACATCCCTAACTCGCTAGCATGTCAATATACCAATTCCAGAAATGTCAGACATACGGAAAAGGTAAGATACAGTAAACAGTAGAATTAATGTGATGCTATATAATTCATGCTTCCTGCAAAAAAGTAACTCTTATTACGGTATCCATGATCACCCACACAAGATAAAGTTGGCAAGGTTCAGGAAATGCAAGAGCTGAGCCAACCAAGACAACGCTTTATGATCTGGCTAAGAAACCAAGAGATGACATTGTGGTACGTACTCGCATGTCACCTGAAAAAACCATCAGAAACAGCTAACTCAGTATATTAGTTCTCAGGCCGCGCACTGTCTCAACCATTGGCAAAATAATTAATCCCTGACTACACTTACCCGGTAAACTTGCAGGTGTCCCTTAAACTCTTCCGCTATCGTTGCGTGATTGTATCTTTTCGATAATTTGTTCTCACTACATTGTTTCGTAGGTTCTATTCCTAGCACTGAAGACATTAAACAGACCAATGAGGTTGTGAATGGCTTGCATTATTTTTTTGGCGTTTGCTAAATCAGGATCTAGAGTTATAGATCATCTCCTTTCGGTGCAAACTCCTGAAAATTGATAATACCATAGTTTTTCATTTAACTTTGTGCTTATTAATCACACCTTCGAGCAGATAGGAGATGATGCAGCTCTAGGCACACTCCGCAGTACTACTTTTTTCAGTCTTTCCTTTGTCCTGGGCGTGGCGTTATCCTCTATTTTTATCGGGTATTCTTCTTGATTTTTGGTTGATTTCTGTTGTTATCCTCAGCTTTCCCAGTGTGATTGTTTATGCTAGGTTGTTTATGATAGGGGGCGCTGAAAGACTGGAATGACATATGGTTGGTCAGGTTTTCAGGCCGCTAACATGGTAGGTTGGTACATTGGTTTGGAGGTAATGGAGTTTGTTGGGAAATGTTAGTACCATTTTATTGAATCCTCAGTTATTGGAAACAACATTCTGCATTCTGACAGGTAAACCTCTTTTTTGTTATTCCTGTGCAGGGGTGTTCATGTTGCATTGTGTGAATGAGATATTTTACAGCCCCCTTTTTGATGTTTGGATGTATCGCCAAAATATATTCTCTATGGCGTTCTATTTATATTCAAGGAAGATAAGTTCCTCTAAAATTCATGTGTTCGTGTGGCTTTTGCATTACAGCAAATTGGTCATTGGGTATTGTGTAGGTTGGAGGCAATATATTACTGACTCAGTAGATTACTTTTATTAGGGCTAAATTTACCCATGCCTCGCTTTTTAGCTGTAGTGCTAATTTACAGTAACAGGGCACAACTTGATGATCCTGATCTGATGGAGCATTTTATTTCTGGACTGCAGATCATGGTACACTGCCACCCACAGGATGACCTACGAGTTCTGCGACCTCACGTCAAGCTTGGCCACCAGGATACGGCTGCCGGTGGTCGTGTCCCAGTCCAACTACTACAGACAGCGAGCAGGCCTGCAGAAAACGGTAGGCTCTAGGGAAATCTGCAGCTGATTTTGTTAGAGATTAATGTGCTTTTTGGGAATTCTAACTGAATTTCTGGCTCAATCTCACGCAGATTGGAAGTCCTACTGCAGTGTGATTAAATGGAAATCGGTACCAAAACATGATATCCCATATTTAGCAATGTATCCTATAATCAGTCTTTTACATATTTGAAAGTGGTTATGTGATTTTGTTTTTTGCATACTATCTCTGTGATATGACGCGCATAACCTGGAGTGAATGTGCAGTTTTTTTTCATGTCTGCATCGAGATTTAGTACTGTTTTCATGCTATCATAGACTACTTATCTGCCTTTCCATCGTATTTGATCACAGTCATTCTGCTGTTAATAGATAGTGATATCGTCCCCTTACATTCAAGTGATTCAACTGTTATGATAGCTCTTACTGTTGTAGGCTCACTAAGCGCAGCTTAGGGAACATCAATCTATTCAAAATAATAATGAAGGTATATGAATTTCTATCCGTTTCAGTACAATACTCCATATTCACATGTTCCATGTGTTTAGATCACAAATACTTATCTAAATATATTCCAAAAAATATTACAAGGTACTGATCATCATGCACAGTGATTTCTCTATTTTCTAGACTTTCGTTTTCCGAGGGATTCATGTAATTACTTTTTGACATCCTGATGCAGTGCTGCAGTTTTAATTCTTCGTTGTACTCAGTTAGGGACTTAGGTCTATAAGGAGATCAAATATTTCTTAGAGCTCTGAATTGGTGTGCATGTAGTATAATAAAGTGGTTCTTGAATTTTACATATATCCTCGCTTTGGGTTGAGTAAATCGATAAAAATATGCTTTTCTTTTTTGCTTTATCTCTTTCTTAAGTGGTTGAATTCAGAAGATAAAATACCCATCTGCCACTGGCATCTGGACTTTGTTTATGCGATATACATTTGACCGTGGCTCAGTTTCAAATACTGAGTAATTTGTTCTGAAGGGAGCTTGGCAATTTTAGTGAGGCCTGAAGATAGTGTTCATATGTTACAGTTGTATCATGAAATCTGAATCTGAAGTTTTGAAGTTGAGTTTGAATGAAGGCTGCAAAGAATAGATAGACAGAGAAATCGCTAACTCAGGTATCTTTCACTCTGCGGAACTTCTATTCGGTGAGTATTATCACCTTGCCTGCTGCATCCTTACCATTTGTTTTTTTCTTTTTGTTTTTCTTTGCTACAATTAACTGAAAAAAACATATGACAAAATGAAATAGTTTGTGTCTTAAATTTCTGTTAGTTTCAGTACACAACGCCATATAGGTAACTGTGATGTACATTGTTGTATCCTCAACTTTACATGTTTCTTGCTTAGATCACCTATGCTTATTTCAACGGGTTCTGGTTTTTGTTAATTATTATTTTAAACAAAATACACTTGCCGCCATTTCAGATAGCATAACATCAAGTAGAAGGTGCCAATGCAGTGAGATTGACAGCGAAAACATTCTATTGGAGGTTCTGCTGTTATATACATGTATCCTCTCTTGCTTTAAAGTCAGTGATGGAAAAGTTAGAAAAAACAATGCACTGGCTAACATATAAACTATACCATCATTTATGTATTCAGAAACAATGTGATATTTCTGGAATCCATGTGCTATAGTTTATATCCATGATATTTCCGTTTAATTGTATATCAAGTACTTTATGTTTCCTACTTATCTCTGTTAATACAACAAGAGCATATAATTTCGTTTTCTGTATGGTCAACTTTGTCAACTGTCCTCATATTAGAAATTTTACCATCTGAACTTTACGCGTGTTCACAATACAACTTCTACGAAACTGTTTTCTGACCAAGTCAAGCATTTCAGGTAAGTCATCCTTGAACCTTCATATATCCAGCCATCTTCTCCAAGCTCAAGTGTTCGCTACATGAGTGTCATATGCCATTGCCTCAGCACTTCACTTATTTCACTAACTATACATGGCTGCACAGAGGCTCCTAGGAGCAAGATTTGCTTTTGTTGGTGATCGACTGCACATGCACGTTGCTGTCCAGTTGTTAACAATTTACTTGGTCCCCTTTACTAATACACAGACCCAGTGACATATATGCCTATGTTCATCACTACACGGTATTAAAAAATGGTGTACCCTATTTTGTAAACCCCAAGTTTTAAGTGGAAAAGCACCTCTTTACTGTGATGACTCAGTATAGGAAGAAAAACCGGCTCACAAGTTTTGGTGTTCACGCCCGAGTGGACATGCTACCACAAACTGTGATAATTCTCATCCTGGTTCAACAAGTGTGATTTCGGTAACCTGCATTTCTTGTGATCATGATCCGTGCTTGCACTATTTGTGGAAACCTATATGTGACACCCTGAATCTGCTTTCATATTTTCCAGATTTTGTTGCTTGGATCGGCAGAAGCTGCCTACATTTAAATGTCCATTGTGCAGAGATCTCTGACTTGCATGTTTATGCTCTCATGTAGAATAAACAATTAATGCAGCATTAGATTTTTATTCTTACAAGGTTTGTTCCATAAGCCTAGAGCTTTTTGCAAGCACAGTTTACTCAGGAGTCAACATTAATGAGCATATATATAAGATCAATCATCTCTAGGATGTGGTATCGCGTCGAGGCTACAGGTAAGCCCTCTCTGCAACCATATGCAGGGTTATGGAGGTCATCGTATAACTTTTGATTTCTTAATCCAGGTCAAGAACCATCTCGCTTTTAATGAAGATTCATGATTGTTGCATCCGTACAATTAGCCAATTTTCATGATGTTTGCCTCCATGTCTTTCCTTAAAGGGGGTCTTCTATTGTTCTCTGCTGTCACTTGAAGATGTTGCAGCTACTAACCATGCCCAGAAAATTATTAATTGACCTTCAGTGTTTCTATTCTGGAGTATCTTGCGTTGGCATTGCCTCAATATTATCTACAATCCCTTCTTAGAACACACTGGTTAAAAACAAATTGAGGATATGAACCAAATAGCCTCCAACAAACCTCATCTACTGCCTATTATCTTAATATACCAGTGTGATTCAACCACCAACAATGTGCACTCTTTGCAAACACTGCTATGAAGAGCTTTTATTCCCCCAAATTCTTCCAAGCAAGTTGTTCCTTCTTTGTTTTCCGAAACTGCATTGTAGGTGAGCGAAATATTTTGGTCCTAAGGTGTTATGTGTTCATTGTTCCACGTTTTCTTATATATCCTTCAGAAGGATGATAATGTAGCTTTGGGTAGGCACTAAACATTTCTTCAACTAAGATAAGTTGTTACCAATTTGATTTTCCGAGCCTGCATTATGAAGAGGTCTCCGTTATTTCAGTTCTTTATTGACGAGATCTTTTCACTTTAGAGTTTTCTATGATAAAGAGGTTAGCTCCCTAATTTGGCTAGAATAACTAAAGTGTGCTATTGTCCTACTGGTTGGTGTTTTACAGGTTTAGGAGTTAGGACCGCCTTAAACTCCGAGGACTCTGCTCCAGTGTTCCATGGCACTAATGGTGTGCATCATATGTTAAATGGAGCAGAGTCTCTTTTTTCTTGCAGCGACCACTTGAACTTCATCTCCACCAGGTCAGGCTAGCCCAACCACAAGAAATAGAGTACTCATAGTTCAAACGAAGAGCTTGCATCATAGAACTGTTATACGAACTCCTTTCAGCAGAAATACTTCCTCGACAACACCTATAAACTGCAAACCCTCATTCTGGCTCTCAGGTTTCCTACACCGCCCTTTGCACAGGCCAAAAGCAAAGTCAGCCCCGGGCTCTGCCCTCACCCTTCTGAGGCTAGAGCACTCCACGGACGCAACAACAGCACCATCGTCGGACCATCCTAGGAAGGAAATCGTCATTATCTACCATTGATTTTGCCTACAAACAACGGTATGACTCAGAGTCCCTAGCCAGACCGCCCCTCTACTGCTAATTAAGGTAATATATACACAGGCACCATCTGGCTGAAGCCAGTAGAAACAAGGATCGGCACCGTGTAAAATACGGAGTAGTTCACTAGAACAATGCACCGGCCCCGTCTAGCTCTGCCCAGTATACGTGCGCCGGTTAGCCCCACCATGTAATCGAACGTAAATATGAACGCTGCTTCTCTATCTCTTCTACTTTCTACTGCAATCAGTTTTCAGCAAAGCAAATGACTTCCTTACTGCTGCCTCTTGAATGTAAAGCTACACGAAGAGAAGCAAAGCAAATGATTTCCTAACTGTTGTCTCTTCAAATTTCTACTTGAATCACTTCATAGCAAGGACACACGGCCCTAACAAGGAGCGAAACTACTGCTTGACCACACAATGTAGACATTCTTCTTCTTCAGATAAAACAACCTCCACGCTATATCAAAATCACACTACAACCCAAATAACACGGGCTAACGGGCGTGGCGTGCCGCCGCGCCTATGCCTCCTAGTATAGTATTAATTGCTGTTTCTCCGGGCTCTCGGTTGACGTCTACTGTACGTGGGCTCTCCGTGTATGTGCGTACATATATAGTTAGCTCGCCGTCCCTGCAGCCTCACTGTCACACATCACTAGGCGTACGTCTTTAAATATTCTCTAGTCTGGCGCTCACTTTCATTTGGAGAAACGGACAGGGGGACCTTGCAAAAGCTGTGCCATGAGTTGGGGAAGGTATCCGAAAAACAAAACAAAAAAAAGGATAACTTGCACTTTAGGCAACGCATACAGTTAATTGCATGCATCTACTCGTTTTATCATGTGCTACCATCTTTGGCTCAGGCGGCGTTTCCTTTGAGCACTGACAAATGCTCTACTAGATCATCTTGCACTTGGCAATGAACAGCTTCGTCACGGATTTCCGCATGCATGGCAAGAAAATCAGCAAACTCGGCCGACACCTAGTGATTAATAACGGCAAGAGGGCCCTGGCGATCATAGAGATGATCATCAATCAATGGAGAGCAGCGCGCTCACTCTCGATGATCATGCATGTTGTGCATGATGATACAGGCATTCATGACCTCCCACATCTGAGCTGTCGACGAGATAAGAGCAGGGTACCAAACACTAGCAAAACGAGCTTCGAGTAAACCAAATGCCCGCTCGACATCCTTCCTACAACTCTCCTAGCACGAAGCAAAGTGTGATTTTTTCTGACCTAAAGGGTTGGGGATTGTCTTCACAAATGTCGGCCATTTTGGATAGATGCCATCAGCTAGGCAGTACCCTTTGGTGTATTGGTGACCATTGATCTCATAGTTGCACTCCGGAGCAAGTCTCGCAAACACCGGAGAGCGCTGCGGCACGTTGATGTCATTGTGAGATCCCGCCATGCCAAATCCACTTATCACAATCTGGCGCAGCTTGAAGTACCGCACTGCATTCTCCAGTATGACCTTTGTATAACCCTTGCCAAGCGAACGGACAATTCTTCCATGTCATGCATGCAATCGATGGTTCCAAGCATCCCAGGAAACCTCTCGCTGCGTTTTGTGCCAAGATCCGATCTGTGTCTGCTTCATTTGGTGCTCTCAAATAAGTTGGTCCAAACACTGGCATCATCGCCCGGCAAAACCTGTACATGCTCTCAATGCATGTGGACTCAGACATGCAGAGGTAATCGTCTTGTGCATCTAGAGGAGTTCCATATGGAAGACACCTCAAAGCAGCCGTGCATTTCTGAACAAATGAGAAACCAATCATTCCGGTGCAATCTTTCTTGCACATGAAGTAGTCATCATACTCCCTTATACCATACGCAAGCCGCATGAACACCTCCTTCTTCATCCTAAAGCGCCGCCGCAAAATAGTCGGCCTCTAGCATCAAAGCACCCTCCATCCTATGACGATTCTTGTTCTTCCTCCTCCCAAGCCTCGAACCTCCATACCGGGAGGGGCATTCAGCTGTTCTTATAAACGTACAAGACAAGAGATGGTCCTCAAGTGCTCATCATCATCTGCGGCGGCATCGGCTTCCTCTTGCACCAGTTGCTGGATCATCAACTCATCGTCGCTATCCAGAGTTTATGAGTCAAACAATGAAGCAATAAAACAATCTAACATCCTATCTAACTTACCTAGGCAAAAATCTAGAAAAAACATACCAAGGCATATGGCCGAACACCTTGTCTGCGAGGCAGGCACGAGGTGGTCTCGGCCAAAGCTGTGTGCCTAGCGAGTCGATGAGCGCCGGCGGTCGAAAAAGAGCTGCTGGCCGCATAGGCGAGACGAAGGACGTCAGATGGCCTGCGGAAGTAGCGGCGGCAGTGATGTGGTACGAGAGAGCTGCCGACGGCCGGATCCTAGCAGTGGCCATCAGTAATAGAAGATAAATAAATTATGAGAAAATTCTAGCATCGAAACAGTGCCGCTTTGGACGTGGTCGGGGAAATTTCACGTAGAGGAAGAGAGATTCTCAGCCCATAAGTAAGCCTATTTCTAGGTTGGCCAATAATTAAAGTATGTCTGACACTCTATCTAGTGTATACACTGCACATACATATGTCTCTCATTGCAGCAAAGTGATCTACACTTCATTTTGTTTCTTCTTCATCGGGAATTTGTGGCAGACTATGAAGGCTAAGCAATCAACACTTCTTTCCCTTGCAAATATGTTTCTAGGTGGTGGAGGGATCATGTGAGACAAACTATATGATATCATAGTTGAAGTTGTTGTGGAAACTTATGTGATGGATGTGTCAAAACTGATTAGGGTCAATTTTAACTTTGTGCTGCTACGATGTATGAGTTTGATACTATGTTATGTGATAGATTCGAGTTTATGCTGAGATATTTTGCAGCATCGTCTGTGAATTATGTTATGATTTTTTGTGATTTTATTGTATTTAAACAAACCGTGAATATAAAAAGGATAAGCTAAAACGTCTGGGTCGAAAACGATCATAGAAGGCACTAATTTTGTGTCGTGCTTGGTAATACATACAACAACACCAAATAGTGACACCTCGGTAACTTGTATTTAACTTGTTTACATTGAAAGTTCTCGTCCCTTTGCATGTTTGGTCATCTCTATATATATATATACATGAAATTAACAGATATTAACAAATTTACACGATAATTAAATTAAATATTTTACTAATAAATTCGAAATTAAATATTCTTAAACACTAAGATTATTTTTGCGGATTTTTTTGCAGGGTCTTGGAGGTTGGCGAAGCCAAAGGTTCGGCCTTACGGTGTATGCAGTGGTTGTGTAACCCCTACTTGGTACTCACCATATGCATCGCAAACTAATATTAACATAGATGACATACTTTTTAGCAATTCAAAGTCTTAATTATACGGACGTGTTTTTACCGTCTTCCCAGGCAGTTCCACCCAAAGGGAACACTTCTCTATAGCTACAGGTTCTTTTCAAATGCCTCATGCAGGCTTAAACAAGAACTACACATAGAGGTTTCTCCTATAGGATCCCTAGCGTAAAAACATATTCCTCACAACAAGGCCAGAATTACACAAAGGAAACTCACTTCATTAAGCTAGTCATGCTTACATACGGTTTTCCCTTTCGGGAAACCCCAAACATAGATACAAAAACTGAAATTACCTTACACCCCGGAAGCTATCACTCTTGCTCCAAGGATATATCTTACGGACTACTATCTACTACTAGAGAGGGAGCGACTCCGTGCTCTGCTCTCTTGATGGCTCTGGATGTGTTTGCTGGTTGTGCTCCTGGTGTGTTGCTGGTGTCCCCTCTTCTGAAGCTTGGCACCCTCTTTTATAGGGAAGAAGGAAGCCTCCAGCACTGCCTTCATGGATGTCGCATGTGGATGTCGGTCAGCAAAAGGATGTCGGCATTTGGTCGAACAACATGCGGGCGAACGGCAAAAAGGGATAGCGAGCGTTGGCTGCTGCTGGGGTCCGAAACAAAACAGAAGAGAGAACTGACGACGCGGGCGGAGATCTGGTAGGAGGGCGGTGGAGCAAAGCAAGGAAGCTATTGGTGGAGCTAGCGAAACGAGGCCGGGCTGGGCCGGGCGCGCGATGCTGCTGGTGCGGTGCCGCGGCGTGGCGATCTGGGAGAGCTGCATCGGGATTGGTGGTGAACAGCAGCGCGGGTCGGAGCGACGTGGTGCCAAGCTGCGGGAGACGCGGGGATGTCCGGTTGTGAGGAAGAGGAGCAGACCATGTTGGTGTCAGGGAAGGAGACGGGTCGAGGAAGACGTACTGGAGCAGTACCCGGCAGGGAAGCTTGGGGAAGATGCCGGCTTGGAGTGCTGCTCATGGAGCTATTGCTGTTGGTGAAGAACTGCCAGGAGAGGAGACCTGGAGATGCAGAAAACTCGAGGCGAAGGAAAAGGCCACGCCTTGGACCTCAGGATGCGGAAAACAGACGGAGAGGTGGACGAGCATGGAGAGGCGGGCGTCGCGCAGAGGAAGCGACCGGAGGCGGCTGCGCACACGGGGGACGGCGAACTTGAGCTGGTGCTGAACCGGCGACGCGGACGGGCTTGTGCATGGCGCTGGTGCAGTTGAAGCAGAGCTTGGAGACGCGGACACGACCAGCAACGGCGGGCGGACATGCGCATGGCCGTATCGGAGAGCACGGTGGTGGAGAACTTGACGGCGAGGATGAGCATGCACGGCTAGAGGCGGAGCTTCGCGAGCAGAGCACGGCACAAAGCCTGGCGTCAACGGGGCAGCAGGGCGGTTGAACCAGACGAAGGCACGTACCGGAGACGACGAGGTTCAGAGGAAGGCGACGACGGACGCGTGGCCTCGAACAGCAAAGTCAGAGTCGTGCCGGTCGGAGGATCAGCACGACGAGGCGCAACTTCTGGATCCTTCGGAGGGGAAGGGGACTGCCGGAACACCGGTGCGACGGTGAGGTAGGGCCGGTGGTGGAAAAATTGGACAGAAATTTGAGCAAGATTGGAGGAGAAGGAAGGAGAAAGTGGGGGAATTTTAGATCTCAGATTTGGGCAAGGATTTCAGATCTGGAAAAAGTGGGCAAAAAAGAGGCTAGGTTTGTCGAGGAAAGAGGAGAAGAAGACTTTTTATACAGCCAAAAGAAGGTGGGCTTGGACAAAGTTCTTTTATTTTAAAACGGTGAGAAAATATTTTTGCGAAATAAAACAGACCAGAAAATTTGACTGCGTTTTAATTAATTTAAAATAAGAAAAGGGGGCGACGACTTTATAAAATCACCGGGACATTTTAATAAAACGAAAATAGGGTTTGGGGAAAATAATTTAACGGTTGAAAATATGCCACAAAAATATGCATGATGACGTCAGGCTGATGCGAAAAATAAAAGAACAAGCAAAACTAATATTGGATATTTTCCGGGACGTTACAAGATTGATCCTCGCCGATAATCTGGCATACAAAGCCAGCTGGTGAGTACATTGAATGTACTCGCAAGATAAAACCAAATACCATGAACGAACCAACAATCATGCAACAAGCAAACAGTTGTATATATTATTCTAAACATGGCGAGTAATAAATAAAAATATGACCAGCAAGATAGACATGAAAGTAGCATGGCATAGCAAACAAATCATGGCATATTAAACAATAAGGGTATTGCGAGTACAGATCCAAGCTAGATGAGGTTGGATCGTATACTGCAAACAAACAAGGACTTACCTGAGAGGGGTCGACGATTGTACCATATGGTACTAAGTATAATAAGTAACAAATTTTCTTAGTCACATAGGCACGGTTGATATTGGCGAGCCCCCTGTGGCCTCCCAACTACCACACCGCCACCCCATATGACCAGTAACATTTCCTGCGTCATTTTATTATCCATTTAGTGAAGTCCAGTTGTTCCTCATTTTTATTCCAAACCAACATACCGTTTACCTCCGGACTCGACAAAGATGCCTAGTGTGACCGACACTGAACTGTTCCGTAACCCAGGAACGGGATAGCTGCTAAATAGACTCTCGAGAGGTTGCAAATACCATCCATCAAAATGTACTTACCGCAGCTTACGAAGGCCAATCCGCAAGCGCACAGCAAGTACACTTACATACCGTTCACGCTACCAAGACACTCCTCCTAGCCACCGTCTAATCCTAGACATATGAAGAAGTGAATCTGGCACACCCTCCACCCGGTGGGAGGGTCGCCTAGCTCCGGAACCTTCCCAAGGTCTTAGCCCCGACCGCACTCTCTCGGTAACCAGCTAAGTTTGGCAAGTGGGTGGCATCAGACAAGGCTTAAATAGGCTACATAGGTAGGGTCCACCCAAATAGACAATGATGGTAAAGCGTTCTAGGTTCAGATTGGTGGTACCATGGACTAACCCCATCGAAGTTTGGAGGATTGTATTATTTAGTCAACTTTACTCATTCATGTTTAATTTAATCACAAGTCCAAACAACAGCGGGTTAGTCCAACCACAATAATAATAATAATAACAACAAGCAAATAAAGGTTCATTTATTTGTAGGGTTGTGATGTCCGGGCGACTGAAGCGTCACCACAGGTCATGCACAGTGAGTTAACACACGCCACAACTCTACAGAAAAGTACAAGGTTCAATCCACTCGGGCGAAATCCGACGTGTATTTAGCCGAGGGTACTAGATTCTCAACTCACGGTGGGAGGGAACCCCCCACATGAGTTTATCATATTACAGTATGAAAGAAAGCCACGATCTCTCGTGACGCACAGCAGTTTATAAGCAGGTTTAATAACACTCAAAATGCACATAAATGACAGGCATAATAGCAATAAGTAAATAAAGAGGTGCACACACATAGCATCGAAAACAATAACAAACAAGCACTGCAGGTAGGCTCATAGCAAGTGATTAGCTTGCCTTCGAAGACGGTCTTCTAGTTGGTTCGGGAAAGTCTCGGACTCATCGCGGCGTTGGTTCGGGGAACACTCACCACGGTACACACCTAATAGCAATACATCTACTCGTTACAGAAAAGTATTTCACAAAAATGTGAAACTAGTACCAACGGATAGATCTTTTCAAGAAAAAAATTTGGGCTTTAGAATCACCTTATTTGGAGCTACGGTTTGGGAAAAACGGCCGATCAAAGTTTTTATTATTCGCAGAAAGTTTTTCCGCGAAAAAAAACTAAAACGGGTCGGTGGGAACGGACTGGGCTGGCCGATCCAGTGCGCGGGTCGCGTGGACGTGGAAGGCCGGATGGGCCACGGGCGCTGGTGGGCCGCCAGGCCACGAGGGAAGCGGCCTGGTAATGAAACGGTACCGGGTCGCTTTTTTCCATTGACGACGCAGGTCGTCTTCCAGTTCCAGACGAGGCCGGCGCAGAGAAGGACGGGACAAGGACATCGCCGGCGCTAGGGAGCTCTCCGGCGGTGACCCTCGTGTGGCCATGCCAGTGACCGGCATCAGGCCAAATGTGGGAGCTGTGGTGATCCAAAAAGGGTGGGTGTTTCTCCGTTGTGCGCCAAATGAAATTTCCCACAAGTTTTCTTTCCACAGTTTTGCTAAAATCAAAAGTTGGTAAACCAAATATTTTGAAAATACAAAACAGCAGGAAGTGTCTTGGAAGCTTTTGGTCAAGGTTTTGGAAAGCATTGGAGATGGGGTTTTCACTAGTGGGTGTAGAATGCTATTTCCAACAGATTACCTATCTATGGATTTGTCAGATTCCAAACTTGATAATGCAAGATTTTTGAAAACACAAAACAGCAGAAATGGACATGGAGGCACTTGGTCAAGATTTTGAAAAGTTTTTGAAGAAAGGTTTGTTGCAGTGGGTTCCCAATCCAAAATGCAACATTTTGTTAAACTATCATTTTTTCCAAATTCAAAACTTGGTAAACTAAATTTTTGAAAACATCAAGGTGCTCGATGAAATGCTAGTGGCATCCTTAACTCAGAAAAATTCCCAATTTTCACAGATGGCTTTATTTCGTACCAGTAGGTGATATATGCAGTGGGAGCTGAAATAGGTACTTGGAAGTTGGGTTTTGGCATGGTGCCCAGAAGATGACCTAATGGCAAGGTCATGCCAAATTGCACGTGCACAACTCAACTTGGTCCGATCTTCTGTTTATGGGTGTCTATGGTATAGGTGGTCATGTTTACAAGATATCAGGTCCATATGAATTGTGTAGCTATGGGTTTGCTTGAAGGTCGCATTATGGCATCATTTTTGGCTTACAAAGGACGTGGTAGATGGGGTTGCTCAAATGGATTTGGCCCCAACATATGAAATGTAGATAATGTCAAATTATGCATCTCCTGAAAATTTGAGGCTGTTCTGAGGTGTATAGGTGGTCCAAAGTATTTTTGAATCCGAAATGACATAATAGGGAATATTGGATATTTTGGAAATATTGCATTGGGGTATGCAATATTTTTGCATGAGAAGGTCTTATAAGCATAGTGGAGTCATCTGGTACCTTTGGTGGAATTTTAATGGCAATGGAAATGGGTTGCTCCTTTGGTAGGTGGTGGAATGGGTTTTACCGGTCGATAAAAAGGAGAATAGGGTTTTGGAGAGGGAACATACGGAATTTGACGGCAAGGAGGATGGGTAAGGTTCAGGGAAACATGGGAGTCACTAGAGAGATGAGAACCAAAGGCAAGATCAAGCACAAAAAGATTTGATTAAATTTTGAGATAAGAGGGAAAAAGTTTTTCGGTGGCCGAAGACATCACTAAAATAAATGGTTTATTTTCGGGATGTTACAGAGATGCAAAGTCTGCAAAGCATTGCGCTTCCTATGACGATGTGATCAAGTTACTCAATCGAAAGCCCCTCTTGATAGTGCGGCTATCTATCCTATAACCTTGTCTCCCAACAACCACCTTGAGACTGGTAAAAGGAAAACCTAGTAAGGCCATACCTTTGCCTTGTGCATCCTGGTTGATTTTGATGATGACGCTTCATGCTTCATTCAAGCCGGAATGCTTCACTTGATCATTGTTGCTTCGTGAAGACTCATAATTTGCTCCCCCATACACCACTATGGGTTAGCTTCATTAAGGAACATCTTCAGATGTCCATTATCACCAAATAGACGGCAAGCTTCAAGCATATGATCTTCTCGAGAAGCTCATCTTGAACTTGTGCTTCTTAACCTTGATGATGATAACACTTGATGTCATCCTCTCATGGGCTATTTAGGAACTCCCTTTTAATGCATGCCCATGGAAAGATACCTAAACCCACATAGACAACACAAGGACACATATATAATGGGTTAGTTCACAAAGCATAATTGACAAAGCTTACCATACCACAAGATCACATGATCCCATGCGGTACATTCTTTATGCTTCATGTGTTGACCTACTTGAATCCAATCTTCACTCTTTGTATTGGTTAACCTTATATCTTCTCATGCTCTATCACAATATCTGGAGGTACGTAAAGAACTCTTCATTTGATTGCATGCTCTAAATCTTGGTCAACCAAAGCTCAACTCATGAGTCAATTATGACACTGACTTAGAGCCATATCTTGAATTCTTCTCTTGAAATCAAACTCTGGAGATGTTGATCATCCATGGCTTAGCACATAAGCTAGAGCTTGGCTTATTTGAGTTCCACACAAGAAATTCATCTTCATTTCTTCTTCTTGATCATATCATAGTCATCTCTTCAAATCGATGACCTTGATGCCAATACTCAAGGTATATCTTTATTTTCATGGCATCCATACTTGAATCCAACACATGGACTACAAGCATTACCTATGGAATGTTCCTTCATATAAACTCAAAGAAAACATTAGTCCATAGGGATTGTCATTAATTACCAAAACCACACATAGGGTCAATGTACCCTTACACTCCCAACGATGCTCCGGTACTCGGTCACATCAGTTGCGGGCGCTGTGCTGCACTTGGACAGCTTGAAGCGCGGCTCCATGGGCACATTGCAGGGGTTGGACTAGGCCATCCCCACCTTCTCTAGCAGCTTCAGGGCATAGGACGACTGTGAGATGTCGATCCCGCTTGGCCCTTTTCGCAACTCGATGCCGAGGTAGTAGCTTAGCAGTCTGAGGTCGGACATCTGGAGAAGGCTCTTCATCTCCAGTTTGAACATGTCAATGCCACTGGAGTTGGATCCGATGATCACCAAGTCATCGACGTAGACTCCGACTAAGAGTCGAGTCGGCGTCGCGCCTCGCGCATAGATGTCGTGCTCCGACTTGCATTGTGCAAAGCCGAGCTTGACGAGGCATGCGTCGAGCTTGGTGTTCCATGCCTTTGGCGCCTGCTTGAGGCCATAGAGCGCCTTGTCGAGTCGGGGAACTAGGTGCTCCTTCCTGGCTATACCGAAGCCGGGTGGCTGTTGCACATACACCTCTTCCTCCAACTCGCCGTTGAGGAAAGCCGACTTGATGTCATGTGGTGGACGTCCCACCCAGAACTTGCGGCCAGGGCCAGCAGGAGCCGGACTGACTTGAGTTGGGCCACAGGAGTGAAGACTTCGTCATAGTCGATCCCGTGCTGCTGTACGTAGCCCTTTGCCACGAGGCGAGCCTTGTGCTTGAGGACCGCGCCATGCGTGTCCTTCTTCACCTTGTACACCCACTTTAGGGCGATCGCGCGGTGACCTGGTGGTAAGGTGGTGAGGCGCCAGGTCGAGTTCTCCTCGATGGCCTCCATCTCTTCCTCCATCGCACGCCTCCAATTGGCGTCCGACTTCGCCTCACTGAACGAGACGGGCTCCTCAGTGGCGAGGAAGTGCAGTTCCTCGTTCGGCTCCGTAGCCGGGCCTATGTCGAGTACGTTCCGCAAGGTGCGGAACCAGTGCTCGAGCGCCGAGTCGTCTTCTGCATCAAGCGTACTCGCGTACCTTGATAGTGACATGATGAACTCTGCGCCAGTGGCAGCCATAATCGGGGACTATCGGGTGCTTTGGTATCGATGGCGAGCTGGCTGGGGGAGACTCACTCCCGGCTTGGAGAGTCAGTGATGGCGGCGAGTCGGATCTAGGATCCGCACTCCCGTCTCCTGGAGTCGACAGCGGCTCTAGCACCATGTGCTCAACCGCGAACGAGTCTGCTCCGAAGGTGTTCACCGGCGAGTCTGGAGAGCTCCAGTCCAAACGCACGCTTTCATTGAACACAGTGTCACGGGTGATGTGGACTCGGCCTGTCGCCGGGTCAAAGGCCCGATAACCCTTCATGCCAGGCTTGTAGCCCACAAAGATCATCGGCCTGCTCCGATCGTCGAGCTTCTTCAGCCCGGGTCGAGTCTCTCTGGCGTGCACCACACAGCCGAACGTGCACATGAAGTTCACATCCGGCTTGTGACCATATCAGGCCTCGAACGGCGTCATGCCGTCCATACTCTTAGTCGGCGACCTATTCAAGATGAACATAGCCGTCGACACTACCTCACCCCAGAACTCACCAGGGACTCTCTTGGCCTTGAAAATACTGCGGGCCATGCCCACAATCGACTGGTTGCGCCGCTCGATGATGTTGTTCTGTTGTGGGGTGTATGTGTTAGAGATATGCCCGAGAGGCAATAATAAAATGGTTATTATTATATCTTTGTGTTTATGATAGATGTTTATATTTCATGCTATAATTGCATTAAGAGGAAACCTTAGTGCATGTGTGTTATGTAAACAAACTGGAGTCCCTAGTAAGCCTCTCGATTAACTAGCTTGTTGATTAATTGATGATCAAGGTTTCCTGATCATGAACATTGGATGTTGTTAATAACATGATCATATCATTAGGAGAATGATATGATGGACACACACCCATAGTAAGCGTAGCAATAAGATCAAGTCATTAAAGTTCAATTTGTTGTGGCTATCAAATGCATTGTAACTTAGTCCTTCGACCATGAGATCATGTTAATCACTAATACCGGAGGAATACTTTGATGACATCAAACACCACTTCGTAACTGGGTGGTTATAAAGGTGGCATTGGGTACTCTGAAAGTGGGAGTTGAGGCTCATGGATCAAGAGTGGGATTTGTCCATCCAAATGACGGATAGATATTCTCTGGGCCCTCTCGGTGAAATGATATCTGATTAGCTTGCAAGCATGTGACTAGGTCATAAGAGATATCATATCACGGAGTAAAAGAGCACTTATCAGAACGAGATTGAACTAGGTATAGTGATACTGATGATCGAATCTCGGATAAGTGAAATATCGCGCGACAAAGGGAATCGGTAACGAATGCATATGGTTCTTTCGATCACGAAGTTATCGTTGAATATGTAGGAGCCATTATGGATCTCCAGGTCCTGCTATTGGTTATTGGTCGGAGAGGTGTCTCGATCATGTCTGCATCATTCACGAACCGTAGGGTGAGACACTTAAGGGTTGATTTCGTTTTAAGTAGATATGGAATATGGTATGGAGTTCGAATATTGTTTGGAGTCTCGGATAGGATCCAGGACATCCCGAGGAGGTCCGGAAAGGTCCGGAGAATAAGATTCAGATATGGGAAGTCAAATTGCAAGTTTGGGAAAAGTCCGGTGATTTTTTGGAAGGTTCTGGAAGGTTCTAGAACTGTCCGGAAAATTTCACTAAGGCAGGTGGAGTCCCGGAAGGACTCCACAAGCCCTAGCCGACCAAGAGAAGGAAGGTGGAGTCCCAGGAGGACTCCACCCTCCCATGGCCTGCGCCCCACGTGGAAAGGGGGACGAGTTCCACCCCAAGTCCAAGTTTGACTAGGTTTTGACTTTGACTTTTGACTAGGTTTGGAATAGGACTCCTAGGAGGAGTTGGATTGGACTTCCAGGAGGGAATCCACCTATTTAAAGAGGAGGAAGGGGGCTGGCCGGCGCCCTTACCTTGGATGCTGGCTGCACCACCCCCTCTCCCCAAACCCTAACCACCGCCAACATCTTCTCCTCCTCCTCCTTCTTGCACGGCGACGGCGAAGCCCTGTAGGATTTCTCCACCACCACCGTCACCACGTCGTCATGCTGCCGGGATTCCGAGGAGGATCTACTACTTCCGTTGCCCGCTGGAACGGGGAGAAGGACGTCGTCATCAACACCATACGTGTGACCGAGTGAGGAGGTGCTACCCGATTGCGGCACCGCCAAGATCTTCTTCTCGCTCTTGAGAGTGGCAAGTGATCGACTACATCAACCACGAGTACAACCTCGTTAACGCTTAGCGATCTACAAGGGTATGTAGATCTGATCTCGTTGCTACCATCTAGTAGATTAGATCTTGGCTTTTGTTCGTTCTTGCGGTAGGAAATTTTTTGTTTTCTATGCTACGAACCCTACAGTATGGAGCCATCAGGTGACACTCCACTCTGAGTTCCGCGCAGTACGTGGTGAAGGAGCCGGAGGTGAACTCGCCTCCGTGATTCGTCCTTAGAGTCCGCAGCTTGCCGCCAGACTCCGACTTAACTCCCTTCTGGAGTCGGATGATGGCGGCTGCAGCCTCGTCCTTCGTCGCAAGAAGGGCGAGCCACACGTACCGCGTCAAGTCATCGACTAGGAGGAGGAATTACCTCTTCCCGCTTGGTGTAGCTGGCGTGATCGCCCCGCAGAGGTAACCGTGGACCAGCTCGAGTCGGTCTTTTGCCCGGTACCTTGCCTGCTGCGCAAATGAGGCTTGCCGCTGCTTCCCTGCTAGGTAGGTGTCGCAGAGCTGGTTCACGAGCTCCACAAGAGGAAGTCCATGCACCATGTCACCTTTCGCCAGTCGGTGCAAGATGTCAAAGTTGAGGTGCCCGAACCGGGCATGCCAAGTCCAGGCCGAGTCGGTACCAGTGTGTATTGCCAAACACACCGGTTGGGTGACTCGCGCGGTTAACATGTACATCCGGTTGGCCTCACGCTTGACCTTCACCAGCAGCTTCCGCTGCCGGTCTCGCACTCGGAGAAATCCATCCTCGATCATCACCTGGCAGCCGTTCTCGTCGAACTAGCCCAGGCTGATGATGTGCATGTTCAGCCGGGGTATGTAGTATATCCCGGTGATGGCCCGGTGCTCGCCTGACTTGCAGACGAACAGCACCGTCCCTTGCCCATAGATGTCGACGGTGGAGCCGTCTCCAAATTTGATGGATCCGGTGACGCTCATGTCGAGCTCTGCGAACGCGGCGTGATCACCAGTCTTGTGATTAGTCGCGCCTGAGTCGAGGTACCAGACGCCCTCCTTGGCGTCCCCCTCTTGCGCCAGGTTGACCTGCGCCTTCTCCTCCAGCCGGAAGAGGGTCGACTCCAAGACAGCCATGGATGGCTCTCGAGTTTCTGTAGCCAGCAGCAGGGGCTGCTACGCTGGTGTTGCCTCCGGCTCCGAGAGTCGAGGTGACTCTGATTCCTCCTGAATCAGCAGATCCCACTGAGCAGCCGAACGGATCCAGGAGTGCTCCTTTGGAGGGTTCAACTCTCCCTCCGTCTCTGTGTAACATCCTAAGTGAGCTACCCAAGTTACCTTCCATGTTTGTTTGGTTTGTGCATCATATTTCATCATGCATCACATGTCACTTTGGTTTTTTATAAAATTGCATTTGGTTGTCATCTTTGGTTCTTTCAACTTTTTGTCGTGTTGGTTTCTTTATCTCTATCTTTCTTGCAATCTTGATCTTCTTCTATCTTCTTCCTCACTTGTGATGTTCCACCAAGTCATAACCCTGCTCTACCCTCTTGTTCTTGTTCTAGGCCAAGCCTAAATACCAAAAGGTCATGCCAAAATTTTCTGTTATTGGGTTTATATTAAAACCCCTCTTAGCCCCTCTTATTTTGGAATTAAATAATATGAACAATTATTTTGGAACACAAAATATTTCGGCTTTGGCTGTTTTAAAATTGCTGGTTTGAAAATAATTCTTAAACTCTCTCTCTCCACTTCTTAATTCAAAACAGGTTTGAATTTGATTTCAAATCAAATAAAACAAAAAAGAATTTGGAAAAGAAAAAGGAAAAAGAAAACCAAACCAGATCTGCCCAGCCCAGCTAACCTCCCTTCTCTCTCTCCCGCGCAACCCAGGATGGCCCACAGCCCAGTACCGTTTCGGCCTCCCTCTCCGTTCATGTTTCTCTTCCTGGGCACCGTCAGTGACGGACGGAAAGCGCGATGGTGCCGCCATCCCACGCAGTGCACGTGAACCTCCTCCTCCCTACCTTTAACCCCTGTACGTGCTCTTCCAGCACGGAATCCATCCGCTCCACCTTTTCCCCCTCCATCTCTTTCTTCTCTCCCACGGAAAGTTACCGCGAGCAAAAGTGAGTCACCGAGCGCCGCCGCCGCATTTCCTTGAACGAGTCATCGCCATGGAGGACACCGGGCCGAGCTGAGCATGGATTTGACACCGCCTCGTCCTCCGCTTCACCCTGGTGCGAAGAATCGAGTCGGGACCCATGGAATCGAGCACAAGGACTACTTCCTTTACCTCCGGCCGCCGCAGTTCTTCTCCGATTCCGGCCACCACCGACATCATCCGCCACCGCTGAGCCCTCCTACCCTTTTCTGGTGAGCTCCTGAGTCTCCTGGACATCTTCCCCTTCACGGACTCCCTCTCGGTTGACTTGCCGGTTCTGAACGCCATCCTCCATCGCAGGTGATCACTGCCGCGTTGTCCTTGACCTCTCTCGCCTCGCTCTTCGACTCTGAGCGCCTACCGTTTCGCCACCGGACCCCAGGGTGAGCATCGCCTCTTCCCTGCTCTTTTCCCTGTCTTCCCCATCACTGAAACCTGGTCGTCGTCCTTGTTCGAGAGCACGCCACCGGGGACGCGCACGTCTCTGCCACCGCTCCTCGTCTTTCCCTGCACGTTTTCCTCCGTGGTTTGGCACACGCGAGTTTGCGCACCACCACGCACATCACGAACACCGCACGCCGCCACTAGTTTCTCGCTGTCGACTAATTTGTCAACAACGCGTGCGCCGCTGTCGATCCCGCCAGATCCACCTCAAAATCCCTCGCACCCGTTTCCTTTCACAAAACCGAACCAGCCGAGCTGGTAAGGCAAGACCACACCACGCCGCGCCAGATCTGAGATCCCAGGTTCTAACCTCGCCGAGGTGTTAACCCCCCCCTTTTTGCCTGCTTTACACATGGCTCAGTGGGTCCCACCTATCGGTGACCTAGGCTAGCACAGCCTCGGTGAGAAACGTTCCAGATCCAAACCCGGTCGAACCTTCTGCCTCGTCAGCACCAGCGTGGCATCTGGCCCACCGGTCAGTTGCTTGAGCTAGCTGTTGTTCGGTTTAAAAAGTGTTTTTCTTTGTTTTTAATTCAAATTCAAATCAGTTTTCAAATCTGCTAATAACTTTTGAAATATAATTCAAATGCAAAAGTGCATTATATGAAACTTGCTCAGATTTTCACAAGGATTTCAAATATCACCTCTGTTTTGTATTTTTTTGGAAAAGTAAAATGTGCCAAATAAATAATTTTTTTATTTAATAACTAAAACTTGATAATTGCATGTCTTTCAAACCGTAACTCCGATCGTGACGAGTTTTATATCGTTTTTGATCAGAAAAAAGTGATGAATCCAAATATTAAATTGTCATGCATTATAGCCCTATGTTTTGTCTCAGCCAAATGGAATTACCACTTGAACTAAATGTTATGTGAGGGCATTTTCTTATTCTTGCTATTTATAATGCCCCACTTAATTTTGCTAAGCATGGACCCTCCTGCACATCACATGACATACATCATCATTTGTTTGCATTGCACTATGCCATGTATTGATTGCATACTTTCCTTTCTTGTATGTGTGTTGGCTTCTCCCCAATAGACACTGGTTTCGAGGAGAGCGAGCCAGAGTACGACTACTACCCTTCGGAGGATCGTGTCTTTGGTTCTTCTGGTGATCTGACAGGCGAGCATTTGCCCCTGCTACCTATTGTTTTTGCTGCTTTGCCTCTCTCTTATATTTTAGCCTTGTGTTGCGTTCTTGTCATGTGTCCTATCGCATGTTTACCTTTGCAAGCCTTACAACCACCACCTCCCTCCTATAACTGTTGTTTGGTTTATCGGGTCAGCCTTGCGAGTCATAGTGCATGCTTAGACCCATTGTTATATCTTGTTACCGTTATCGCTATCGTTATCGTTACTTTATCGGGTTATCTGTTGGGGGATCTTGATACGTGCTTTATGGTTAGATCTATTGGAGAGTTTCACGGCTTACTTTACCTGCTAATTATAAAATTGCTTAAGCATAGGCATCGGTGGGTCAGTTGTTTTCTGTTTTAAAGATGGCTCACTTGTGTCCCCTAGGATCCCGAGTTCTTGTTATCTGATCCAAGACTGAGTGCACTAACCACATGTGGGAGGTTTTATTGGGACCCCCTCGGCCTATTATCGGAACTACTTCCATTTTCCAAGTGCCACAATTAGTTTTGGTGCGTTTACTTTTTGTTCTTATGTGCGTGCAAGCTTGTTCTTTCTTTACTTTTGGGGAATCCCCGGTGTGCCTTGTAACCCCTTGTTCTTGTACGCACGTATAGCTTGCGGCCTGAGTGTTTATCGCATGCTGAAGCGGGTCACCTCCCATGTGTGTGCCCTGACCCTCGGAAGCCCTGCGCGCAACAGCTAGGTCCATCTCGGAGATTCAGCCGGACTTTGATACGGGTTAAACTTAGTTAGGTGGCTTCTTAGACTTGGTCTGTGGTGAAGGGAGGGGCTGTGTTGTGAGATTCTGATGGCATAACAGTTTTAGTACCTTGCTTGAGGGGGTCGATCATGCGTGTATGGGTACAGTAGTGCATCCCTGCAGGGTTAAATCTTTTCGAAAAGTCGTGTCCACGCTTATGGATGACTTGGAACTGTTTAACTCGGTCATAGACAACTACCACTTGTTAATAATAATAACTTGCATAGTAAATTGGCCAACTACAATCAATAACTTGTAAAACTGTGAACCGTGTGAGTGCCTTTGCTAATTCTTCCTCGTTGTGTGCGAAGGAGGAACGCATCGGCTGGGTTATGTTTGTTGTAGTAACTAGTTGGATCCTTTATGCGCTCTCTTATCTATATCTTGCAATGGAAGTTGAGAGTGTGTCTATAGGTTTTAGTGCAAGATTTGCTGCCACTTCAGTTCACCATACCTTTGTAGGCGAGCGCTGCCGAATTCTAGTTTCGCGAGTACGCGCCTTGCTACTCATGCTCTTCTCTTTTTCCGGCAACCGTTGGCCCGATGTTGTAGGTACGACAGGATATGAGTATCCACCTGGAGGTTACTTTGTGGATCACGTTGAGGGCAACTATGTCGAGTAGTGAGGACGCTCCTAGGCAGCAGCCTGGGGCTTGCTGGATATGGCTTCCGCTTGTTTATGTTCTAGGCCTCTTAGGCCAATTTGCATATTGTCTGTACTCGGACGCTACTTCGCTTCCACATGATGTATTGATGTACTGTTGGGACATGTGTCATCTGATGTGTTATATTTGCTATCTTACTCTATGAGCGTTGCTATATATCTTTGTTCCGCTTTTTGTGTCATAGATTTGTGTTGGGATATCAACTGTTTATCCACCCATGTATCATGTGCACAGTGCGTGTTTGTTATGAAGTGCACAGGAAGGTGGGACACTCAGGTCTGGAGTTCGCCACGTACCTATGAGGGGCCACTTGCTATATTGGACGTGTATAGTACATTTTTGAACTATGCCTGCCCTTCCCATGTGCCTGCTGAGGTGATTCACATCCCTCGTAGAAACTCAATACACGAGCCTCATACTTGCGTGTGATTATTCTCCTACTCCTGGGGCCGACACTCCGCCACCGGTCGAGTCGCTGACTCTGCCACCGGCCGAGACAAGGGTGCCGCCTCTGATGTACCCGACTCCATGCTCTGGCGAGTCGGCACTTGGAGCTGCAGAGCGGACGCCATGGTGCATGCCTGCATCATGAGCAGTGTGTCATCGTTGTCGGCTCCACCGTACACGAGGTGAGCTTCCTCGTGCTTCTTCTTGCGGCAATCCCGCGCCCAATGGCCGGTGATTCCGCAGTACCGACATGTATATTTTGCCATGTCGCAGTTCCCGGTGCCTCGTGCACCCGGGTTGCCTCTGACGCGCCCGCGGCCTCGCAGCTTGCCGCCTCCGCATCCAGCTTGGTTGGATGATGCGCCTCCATCCCGCAGGTTCATCCCCGTGAGCCACTCCTCTTCAGAGAGGAGCAGCTTGCCGGCATGCTTGGCCTCCGGCTTCTCCTGCTCGTGGCGCTCCTCGGCTGCCATCAGCTGGCCGATGAGCTCGTCCATGGAGAGAGTGTCGAGGTTGAGCAAGGTCTCGATGGAACATGCCATCTATGTGAATTTCTTCGGGACGACGGAGAGGAACTTATGAACGATGTTCGTCTCGCTGATCTTCACGCCGAGCACCCCGAGCTGCGACACGAGGGACGACAGGCGCATGCAAAATTGTCGATGTCCTCACCGTTGCCAAACTTGATGGCCTCGAGCTGCTTCTTCGCGTTTTGCACCCGGGTTACCCCGAGCCTCATCGTCTTCACCGCCTCCCAAGCGTCATTCACCGTCACCTTGACATCAAGGTTGGAGAGCATCTCTGGCGGGACAGATAGTAGAGGCACTCCATGGCCGTGTGGTCCATCTCGCGCTCCGGCATGCCGTCGGTGACGGCGACCCAAAGCTTCCATGCCTCTAGCATGACCTGCATGAGGAGCGCCCAATCCGCGTAGTTCATATGATTTAGCATCGGCCATGAACTACCGGTTTCGCGGACCACCCGCTGGAGGACCAGCGAGCTCTTCTCCTCGGCGGTGACCATAGCCTTGCTGCCGCTAGTCATCTCCTCCACCGATCTCTCACGAATTCATCCTCTGATACTAATTGTTGGCCCGAACTCAATCTACCGACTCCGAGCCGGAACGAGAGAGAGAGAGAGAGAGAGAGAGAGAGAGAGAGAGAGAGAGAGAGAGAGAGAGAGAGAGAGAGAGAGAGAGAGAGAGAGAGAGTGGAGGAGAAGGGGAAACAGAAAACACAGAATGAATTTGCCTCAATTTTCTCATCCATTCATGGCCCTATATGTAGGCGGCCAAGTGACCACAAAGTCAAAAGCTAACATCACATCGGACTCCGATGTGATGGGTCCATGACGTCTACCACGCCGCTGACCACTGTAGATGACGCAGAGTGTGTTCTACCACTATGCACGACGTCTACCACGTCCTAGTCTACCTGACATGTACTTGCCCGTACATGCGCTGACGAGACTACTCGGGCCACTCCCGAGAACATACTCCCGGGAACACACTCCCGGGGACACTCCCCGTGAACACACTTCCCGGGGAGGGAACACGAGCCTTCCCGGGAACATCCTCCCGGGAACAGCACACTCCCGGAAACACAAGCCTATTCCAACAATGAGCCCAGTGAGTATGTGGAACATTTGGAAATAGCTGATGTTACGGATATCATCGCATCCCACCATAACAGTCTGGAAAGTTGTAACACCCCAAATTTTGGCCTTCTTGAAAAAAATTCAAACAACACATTTTTGACCTTATTTGAATTTGCAATTGCCTTTTCGGTGCCTCTCTTAATTCTCAAACCTTGGCAAAGCTTGAGAATATTTGGATTTAGCCACTTGCACACTTGGGGATATGACCAGAGGTGATCCAATGCATATTTTCCCAACCCTACAAACTTTCAAAACTATTTTCTTTATTTAATTTAAGAAAGACCTCTATTTCTCACTTTTCAAAGAGACCCCAACTTTTATGGTTCTGAAAAATCCCCAAAAATTAGGGAATGATACCTATACCATATAAACCCTATTTTTTTAAAAAATATGTCATACTACTTTGGACCAACTTGAAAAAAATTGGACCTTTTGTTTTCTGCCCTTTTTCTATTCTTTTTTTAAATACATTACCAAGTAATTTTCCTGGATGGGCCACTACCCAAAATAGGTGCCAATATAGTGCACCAACATCATATAGAATGTGTGGATCAAGATCTGAGAAAAAAACCCCACCAAAAGTTTCCAAAATACTTTCTGCTGTTTTGAAGTTTCAAAAATATTACATTACCAACTTTCGATTTTGCAAAAACCATAGATAGAAAAGTTGTTGGTTTTTGAATTTGGTGCATAGAGGAGAAAAGCCCACTCCATTTGGTTAACCACAGCTCTCAATATTGTGCAATGCCGATCACTGGCATGACCACAGGGCGCTCACCGTCGGCATCACTCTGCACGGTGGCGCCGCTGCTTTATGGTCGCCGGTGTCCCATGCATCCCCTCGCCTCCAAACCTTGTCCATTCGCTTCCCCACTCCTCCGCCAATCCTCATTCACCCCCAGCCTTGCCTCTCCCCTATCCACGCGTCGCCCCGGTGTGAGACCCTGCCGCCGCCGGCCACTATCGCCGAGGGACCCCTCAGTCAGTGACCTAGCGCCACCGCGTCGCCCAACTTTTTTTTGCCCACAGACTCCACACCGCTTCTAAATGAGGGCCCCATCACGCTCGCCTCCAAAATCCGCTGCAGCTCGTCAAGCTCATCCACTCCCGAGCCGCCCACGGCCACCTCCTCCTCCCTCTTTAAAACCAGGAGCTATTCGACCTCCTGCCCTTGCACCAACCCCTCTCTCCCCCTCAATTGCACTCTCCCCAAAGCCCGCCGTCACGAGGAGGTCCCCTCCTCCGTCAGTGAGCTCACTCCCTCCCCACAGACTCCGGCCGGTATACCCCACCCGAGTAACCCAAGGTTCGATCAAACCTAACCACTAGCCTCCCCACTCCACCATGAACCCGCAGCCACCCTCGCCGATGCGAACGGTGCCTGGAATCGACGTCAACGTTGACCACCCAAGCCCGCTGCCGCCGACGGCAACCTCCTGCTACCCTCCGACCTCGTCCTTGACCGGGAACTCGTGGAGGCGACGCGCCACCTCTCGCTGAGCCGCTCTGCTTCCTCTCCCCCTCCGTTCCCTCCCCGCATCACCGTCGATAGCTCGCCGGAGTTGCACCGGAGAAGGAGCTCCATCTATTTCATAACATACCATTTCGGTGTGTTAAGTGATGGGTCATCGCTGTCAGTGTTTTAACTTTTATCCAACCGTTTTCTGAAATTAATAAAACCAGAAAGTTTGTCCAACTTCAAAATGCTATATCTTTCAAAATAATTATCCAAATGAGTTGATTCTTTTTCATTAGTTTTTTTTTTAAAAAAAACTCTTTCAAATGGCTCTGGTTTCAAGTCTCTTGGATTTTATTTGCCGTCTTAATTATTCAATGCAAAAAAGGGGGTATTAACACGTGTATAACATTTCATATAGATCTAAACCATCAACCAGCCCTCGAAGTTGTTCCTGAGTGTTACCCTGCTACTGAAGGCAAGCCATCAACCCCTTCTCCCTATTTTATAACAGTAAAAATGAATTAATCTTGTTGTTACACATTGTGTATGTGCATTCTGATACTCGTCATATTGCATGGTGCTTGCACCTTGTTTGAGCTAACTATGCTATGTTGCTAACCTCGTTCCTATGATTGGTTGGAGTTTTCCCTCCTCAAGTATTGATTGGTTTAGGCCCGCCAATACATGACGTTGGATCATTTGGCTTTAGTTGGAGTTTTCCTTTGACAAATCTTGGTTGGCCTCAGCCTGCCAACATTTGTCATATGGAGCAGTTGCCTTTATTTCCTTCTTCTTCGTCGAGGCGAGGAGTGATGAATTGTCACCTTATGAACCTCGGGGTTGGGGCATTTGCCAAAAGAGTTAGTTGCTTCTTGTTCTTCCCTCCACTTGGAGCCCGAGAACCATTTGGCTTTATTTTGTGCTTTTCTGATGGATTCTTTTACTCGGTGAGGCCTGGCCCTCCCTACGGTGGCATCCGCCGGCATATTTTGGAGACTATATGCCCCTACTCCCCAATTCCTGGTCATAGGACGGGCACAGGTGCCACCGCCGACCTTGCGTGTGGGAACGGGATGTGTAACAGACTCCGCTGACAACTGTGCTAACTCCTATACAACTGTGGACTAACGTTTGTTACATGCCTTATTGCATACTAACATATGGAGTTGCATTAATCTTGACTAATAAATATAATCACCTCCGTCGACTTGATTGAGTTACGTAGTGCCGCTCCCCAAACACTTGGCACTATCACCATTGTCTATGGAAACCATAACCTATGTACCGTATTCAAGCCTTCTTTGATGCCACCCTTTTGGTAAGTCTAGTTGGTTACTGCTTGGTGCGGTAGGGGCTAGTCCGTGCGAAGGTCCCGGAGCAAGGCATTCCTTTCCATTTTTGGGGCGTGCCGGTTTCACTTTTGCATAAGACTAGGTCCGTAAGTTAAGTCGGTGGCTACGAGGAGTTCCTTGTTAGCGGGAACAGTAATGTAAATGAGACTTGCGTAGGTACGGCTTCGGACTTGCAACCCGGAGTGTCGGCTAAGTGGAGGGCATTTTGATGGGTGATATTTGCAGCCAAGGATAAGGGACGAGTTTGGATCGAGTCACACTATAAGTTTGGTCGGGTCGAGTATGGAGAAATTATTCAAAATTTGCCAAACAAGTTGATATTCGAGCATGTGTGGCTAGAAGTTGAAAGCTCGTGAACATGTTGTGGTTGTGATTGAGGTTTGTAAAGCCTTGTGGTTGTATATGTAAAAGTGGGAAATGAGAATACTTGTTTCGACCACTTAAATATCTTCTCTACAAAGGTAAGAGGGTAAGTTAAGTCCAACCGTTAAGCTTGGACTTGCACTTATTTTCATCTACTTATGCCATGCCATATAGATAGACCTTGCCTATTATTTTATTGATGTCTTGCGAGTACATTCAATGTACTCACCCTTGTTGCTTTTAACATGGCAGAACCTGCTGCACCTGTCCCTAAGTACCCGATGTACGAGAACTAGGAACCATTATCCCAGCAGAACCTTGTGTGGCTAGAAGTCTTCCGCTACCCAATAATCTACGTTGTCGCTGCCATAAAACTTTGATAGAGGCCAAGATCATGTTGGATAAATAATGTATATACTGTTGTGTGCGCATGGGGCGCGAGGGAAATGCCTCTTCCTCTTGTTGTAATAAAGAACCGGCTGGATTCCGCTGCCTTAATATATATTATTTTTTGTCTTTGTTTACTAAGTTGTCACATTGCCCGTGTTCCTCGAGCGAGAATGTGACATGTCTCAATCACTGGGATTGGAGTGTCACAAAGCTTGGTATCAGAGCCTAACTGTCTGTAGGATACCCCTAGTTCACTAGAAGCCATAGGGAGTCCTAGCTTACTCAATGCATTTTGCTTGCTGTCTTTATCTTGTTTCTCTATTTTGTTGTGCTCTAAGCATGCATTGAAGGAGATATGCCCTAGAGGCAATAATAAAGTGGTTATTATTTATATCTTTATGTTTATGATAAATGTTTATATATCATGCTAGAATTGTATTAACCGAAACATTAGTACATGTGTGATATGTAGACAAACAAGAAGTCCCTAGTATGCCTCTTAAACTAGCTTGTTGATTAATGGATGATTAGTTTCATAATCATGAACATTGGATGTTATTAATAACAAGGTTATGTCATTGTGTGAATGATATAATGGATACACCTAATTAAGCGTAGCATAAGATCTCGTCATTAAGTTATTTGCTATAAGCTTTCGATACATAGTTACCTAGTCCTTATGACCATGAGATCATGTAAATCACTTATACCGGAAAGGTACTTTGATTACACCAAACACCACTGCGTAAATGGGTGGCTATAAAGGTGGGATTAAGTATCCGGAAAGTATGAGTTGAGGCATATGGATCAACGGTGGGATTTGTCCATCCCGATGACGGATAGATATACTCTGGGCCCTCTCGGTGGAATGTCGTCTAATGTCTTGCAAGCATATGAAAGAGTTCATAAGAGACCACATACCACGGTACGAGTAAAGAGTACTGTCGAGACGAGGTTGAACAAGGTATAGAGTGATACCGAAGATCAAACCTCGGACAAGTAAAATATCGTGAGACAAAGGGAATTGGTAATTTATGTGAATGGTTCATTCGATCACTAAAGTCATCGTTGAATATGTGGGAGCCATTATGGATCTCCGATCCCGCTATTGGTTATTGGTCGGAGTGAGTACTCAACCATGTCCGCATAGTTCTCGAACCGTAGGGTGACACACTTAAAGTTGGATGTTGAAATGGTAGCACTTGAATTATGGAATGGAGTTCGAATATTTGTTCGAGTCCCGGATGAGATCCCGGACATCACGAGGAGTTCCGGAATGGTCCGGAGAATAAGATTCATATATAGGATGTCATTTTATGTGAATAAAATGTCGCGGAAGGTTCTATGGAAGGTTCTAGAAGGTTCTAGAAAAGTCCGGAAGAAACCACCAAGGAAGGTGGAGTCCACAAGGGACTCCACCTCCATGGCCGGCCAGCCATAGTGGGGGTCCCAAGTGGACTCCACCATAGGGGGCCGGCCACCCCCACATGGGAGGTGGGAATCCCACCTTTGGGTGGGAGTCCTAGTTGGGCTAGGTTTCCCCCTCCTATGGAAGGTTTTGTTTCGTCTTATTCGAAGACTTGGACACCAACACTTGGGATCCACCTATATAATGAGGGCCAAGGGAGGGGCCGGCCACCCCAAGACCATAGCTTGGCCGCCCCCCTTGAGTGGCCGGCCACCCCTCCCAAACCCTAGCTTTGCTCCTCCACTTCATATTTCCGCGTAGCTTAGCGAAGCTCCGCCGGACTTCTACACCGCCACCGACACCACGCCGTCGTGCTGTCGGATTCAAGAGGAGCTACTACTTCCGCTGCCCGCTGGAACGGGGAGGTGGACGTCGTCTTCATCAACAACCGAACGTGTGACCGAGTACGGAGGTGCTGCCCGTTCGTGGCGCCGGAACCGATCGTGATCAAGAT
Organism: Lolium multiflorum; assembly: GCA_030979885.1. Classification (NCBI taxonomy): domain Eukaryota; kingdom Viridiplantae; phylum Streptophyta; class Magnoliopsida; order Poales; family Poaceae; genus Lolium; species Lolium multiflorum. The sequence continues at coordinate 5,373,012 of CM061752.1, forward strand.
CTTCTACGCGCTTTTGCAAGCGGCAAGTGATCGTCTACCGCAGCAACAAGAGCCTCATCTTGTAGGCTTTGGAATCTCTTCAAGGGTGAGACTCGATACCCCCTCGTTACTCCTTCTAGATTGCATCTTGGCTTGGATTGCGTGTTCGCGGTAGGAAAATTTTGTTTTCTATGCAACGTTATCCTACAGTGGTATCAGAGCCGTGTCTATGCATAGATGGTTGCACGAGTAGAACACAATGGTTTGTGGGCGTTGATGCTCTTGTTATCTTTAGTTTGAGTACTTTGCATCTTTATGGCATAGTGGGATGAAGCGGCTCGGACTAACTTTACATGACCGCGTTCATGAGACTTGTTCCTCGTTCGACATGCAACTTGTATTGCATAAGAGGCTTTGCGGGTGTCTGTCTCTCCTACTATAGTAAAGATTCAATTTACTCTTCTATTGAAAACATTAGTATCAATGTTGTGGTTCATGTTCGTAGGTAGATTAGATCTCTCTCGAAAACCCTAAACCACGTAAAATATGCAAACCAAATTAGAGACGTCTAACTTGTTTTTGCAGGGTTTGGTGATGTGATATGGCCATGATATGATGATGAATATGTATGAGATGATCATTATTGTATTGTGGCAACCGGCAGGAGCCTTATGGTTGTCTTTAATTTTCATGTTGAGTAGTATTTCAAAGTAGTTGTAATAGTTGCTACATGAGGTGAACAACCATGAAGACGGCGCCATGAACCTTGACGCTACGCCGACAATGATGGAGATCATGCCCGTTGATGATGGAGATCATGTCCGTGCTTTGGAGATGAAGATCAAAGGCGCAAAGACAAAAGGGCCATATCATATCACATATGAATTGCATGTGATGTTAATCCTTTATGCATCTTATTTTGCTTAGATCGCGACGGTAGCATTATAAGATGATCCCTCACATTAATATCAAGATGATAAAGTGTTCTTCCCTCGTATGCACCGTTGCATTGTTCGACGTTTTGAAGCATCTCGTGATGATCGGGTGTGATAAACTCGACATACAACGGGTGTAAGCCATGTTGCACACGCGGAATACTTGGGTTTGCTTGACGAGCCTAGCATGTACAGACATGGCCTCGGGACAACAAACCGAAAGGTTGAACACGAGTCATATGGATGATATGATCAACATGTTGATGTTCACCATTGAAGCTACATCATCTCGTGATGATCGGTTTTGGTGTAGTGGATGTGGATCGTGTACCACTTAACAACTATGAGGGATGTTGTATTAAGTGGGAGTTCATTAGTAATTAGATTAAAACATGAACTAATTATCATAAACATAGTCTGAGTAGTATTTTGAATTAATTTTGTAGTATTGGCATCCGTTTTCTACTATGCGCTAGTCTTGTTATTGAGATAGAAATACTGTTAAAATCTGATAAGAAACTTTACGGATTGTACCGTATTGTTAATGAATCAAGAAATGATTAAGTCCTATTGCAAACTTTTAGTAAACCTCACATTGTTGATTCAAATTGCTATGGTTCCAATTAGTACCTAAAGTTATCTTGTCTCCGTGAAACTTGAAGTTCAAATCTGTTTGAAAAGTAAGGAGCTGAAAATTTAGTTTTCAGAAATAATCAAGGTACGAGATATATGTGATATCTAAGACCTTATTGCAAGATGATAGAATATAAATTTGGTGAGACTACATAAACTCATAAGTTTTATGGGAATGTACGAAGGTTGAAGACGCAAGGCGTCCCAATCCTCCAACTATTGGGGCACTAACGATATTCGCATATCCATGAAGTGATTGTCCTTAGTATGCACCGTTGCTAAGACTCGTCGTTTCAAGCATCACGTGATGATCGGGTGTTATAGATTCTACGTGTGCTTCAACGGGTGCAAACCAGATTTGCATATACGAATACTAAGGTTTAAACTTTATGAGCCTAGCATGTACAGACATGGTCTCAGAAAGTTATCATGAATTGATGGATAAAATTATGAGTGAAATTGTTCATCGTATTACAAAGTTACTAATAGTGAAATCTGAAACACTTGTCATATGATGATCAACTTCAAAGTAAGAACCTCAAGGTTATTGGTATTTGACCAACAAACCTAGAAGTTATTGATGTTGAAATGTTTTTCTGAATAATGAGGAAAGCTAAAAGAGAAACTGCAAAAGATATTTTGGCAAAAGAAAAAAGACTAGAAAGTCTAGCTCAGGTGTATATAAATGATATACATGTTATGGTTGTATTCTAGTTAAGTCACACAATGAATTTCTTGGGTATTAGTACCATATTGGTTGGTATGAAGTGTCATACAAAACAACGCAATACAAGAATACAATGGCCTAAGTGATGACAAGGAATATGATAGGAATGCACGTCTGGAACAAAAATAAAGTGTTATTGTGTTCATCGTTGGCATTCTATCTAGCCCTTAGAATTTATAATAAAGAACTTAATAATTGTTATTTTGCTCTGGTCAAATGAAAACAATGAGTTGTTTAAATTATGACATTACTCCATGTACGATGGATAAGTTATTATAAATCTTAATGGTGAAACACACATACATAACACTGACGCTAAAATGCCATAAGGCAAATGATTTGAATTCCACTTATTTGTGGAACCGCAATTTAGGTCATGTTAGAAAGGATCGCATGAAGGAACTCCATGCAAATGGATTTTTGGAGTCATTCGATTTGTTGAATCGTTTGGCACTTGCAAAATCTTTTCTAAAAAGTAATGACTGAAATACCGTTCATAGGCCGAAGAGTTGAACGGGCAACTAACTTAGTGAAAACATACATAATGATATATGTGGTTCACTGGGCATAGTTGTGTGCGGAAGATTCTTCTACTTCATGAAAACTTTCAAACAATGAATTGAGTATATATGTGGATATATTCAATAAGGAAAAGTTTGAAATTTTGAATAGGATTCAAATAAATTTCAGCATGAAGTGGAAATCATCGTAATAGAAATCAAATATCTATGATTGGATCATGGTGGAAATATTTGAATTACGAGTTTTAGCGAACATCTAAGAGAGTTATGAAATTGTTCTACAACTTACGTTTCTTGGAGTATCATAGTGATGATGAAGTATCCAAGAGATATATCCAAACTTTGTTGGATCAATGATGAGATAAAATATTGATGCCATTATATTTTTGTGGATTATGCTTTAGTGACTACCGCTTTTACACTGAATAGAGCATCATCATGATCCGTTGAAATGACACCATACAAGTTATGGCATGGGTATAAACCCTAATAGTCAACCAAAATCGGATGAATGTCTTTGTTGGTTATCCCAGAGATTTAATTGGGAATTCTTCTCACGAGACAAAGACAAAAGTGTTTGTCAATGTTTCTTATTTCCGAGAAATTGTTTAGTGAAGTATTTGAGTGGGAGGACAATATAATTTGATAAGGTTTATGAACCTGAGCATAATGATCAGAGTAGCGCAGCATCGGAATTGGTTTCGGAAGCGGCCACGACGATCATGGCTCTCATGACTACAAAGTGTTTTAGCCATGGAGATCGAAGTACATATTGAACCTTGTAGGTATGGTTTACTTTGTGATCAAATAAATGATTTGTGAACAAAGGATTGATTTTGAACAATGATAAACCAACTACAAACAAAGAAGTTATGATGGGCCCTGACTCCGTTAAAATGGCTATACGCCATGAAATCCAAGATAGATGAATACTTTATGAAAGTAAATGGATCTATGAAATTGATAGACTTGGATGAAATATCCTTGAAGAAAGCTTGACTTGTCGAAAAATTGTTTACGACAAAGTTCAAAGAGTTGAATACGATAAGATTAGATCTTCCGTAGCAATGCTTATAGTCTATGTGGATTATTCTAGTAATCACTACATATTTCTTTTATGAGATATGCTAGTAGGATGGCAAAATACACTACTTAACAGTATGTATACAAGATACAACCAAGAGTTTTGCTGGTCCGTGGAATACTAGATAGGTATACAAGCTTCAATTGGATGAAGTAAGTATCACGGAGTTGGAATCTTCACCGATGAAATAGTCAAAGAGTTTTTTATTTCATCAGAGACAATGAAGAGGCTTGCATTTGCAAGAAATTAAGTGGGAGCGCTAAGACACATTTATAATACTTTATGTAGGTGACATATAGTTGGTTATAAATGATGTAATTATATACTTGATTAAAAGGTTTCATTGAGAATTAACTTCAATGAAAGGATATGGACTGAAACAAATTTAGTGTCAAGATCTATGAAGATAGATTGAAACACATAAATAAGTTTAAGTCAAAGTACATATGATGGATATTGAAGTAGTTCAATATAGAAATATTAAGAAAATGTTCTTGTCATGTGAAGGTTTAACAAGACTTGAGTGTATCTGACACTCAATGAGTAAAAACACATGAGTGATTATAGATCACGAATAATATGTACACAATCAGATATCATGTGCTATAAAGTGTTATGAGCATATACCAGAATGATTCATATGATGATCATTGGACGACAGTAAGAATATCCTTGAGTACTTTAGAAGAACTAAGGATATATATATTTTTGTATGAAGAAATGACAAACAAATCGCTGTAAGGTGTTACACCGATATTGGTTTTGTCACATATAAAATATAATTTCAATCTCAAATTAGACGAAGTGTTGTTTAAAAGGTAGCACAATGAGCTGGAAGTTGTCTATGCTAGATTTAGAAGAGTTCTAAATATTGTGACGGATTCTACAAAAGAAGGCAGAGTATGTCATTGTTTTGACAATGACAAAGGATGTTAAGTCAAGAGGTTCTTTGAGAACTTGGTGTAGTTTCGACAGTCGAACTTTGAAGCTATATTGTGTGTGACAATATAAGTGACATATTTCAGACAATTAAGGTTCCACCAGAAGATCAAACATATATAATGCCAACTCATTTGGAAATGAGTGATGCGTTGAGACGCAAATGAATTACAAAATACATACGTTTCTGAGCGTGTCAGATCCGATGACTAAAAACCTCTCCCGTGAGCAATACATGATAAAACACCAGAAGACCAAGGTGTTATATCTTTACAAATGTAAACTAGATTATTGACTCTAGTGCAAGTGGGAGACTGGAGATATGCCCTAGAGGCAATAATAAAGTGGTTATTATTTATATCTTTATGTTTATGATAAATGTTTATATATCATGCTAGAATTGTATTAACCGAAACATTAGTACATGTGTGATATGTAGACAAACAAGAAGTCCCTAGTATGCCTCTTAAACTAGCTTGTTGATTAATGGATGATTAGTTTCATAATCATGAACATTGGATGTTATTAATAACAAGGTTATGTCATTGTGTGAATGATATAATGGATACACCTAATTAAGCGTAGCATAAGATCTCGTCATTAAGTTATTTGCTATAAGCTTTCGATACATAGTTACCTAGTCCTTATGACCATGAGATCATGTAAATCACTTATACCGGAAAGGTACTTTGATTACACCAAACACCACTGCGTAAATGGGTGGCTATAAAGGTGGGATTAAGTATCCGGAAAGTATGAGTTGAGGCATATGGATCAACATGATTTGTCCATCCCGATGACGGATAGATATACTCTCGGCCCTCTCGGTGGAATGTCGTCTAATGTCTTGCAAGCATATGAAAGAGTTCATAAGAGACCACATACCACGGTACGAGTAAAGAGTACTGTCGAGACGAGGTTGAACAAGGTATAGAGTGATACCGAAGATCAAACCTCGGACAAGTAAAATATCGTGAGACAAAGGGAATTGGTAATTTATGTGAATGGTTCATTCGATCACTAAAGTCATCGTTGAATATGTGGGAGCCATTATGGATCTCCAGATCCCGCTATTGGTTATTGGTCGGAGTGAGTACTCAACCATGTCCGCATAGTTCTCGAACCGTAGGGTGACACACTTAAAGTTGGATGTTGAAATGGTAGCACTTGAATTATGGAATGGAGTTCGAATATTTGTTCGGAGTCCCGGATGAGATCCCGGACATCACGAGGAGTTCGGAATGGTCGGAGAATAAGATTCATATATAGGATGTCATTTTATGTGAATAAAATGTGCGGAAGGTTCTATGGAAGGTTCTAGAAGGTTCTAGAAAAGTCCGGAAGAAACCACCAAGGAAGGTGGAGTCCACAAGGGACTCCACCTCCATGGCCGGCCAGCCCTAGTGGGGGTGGAGTCCCAAGTGGACTCCACCATAGGGGCCGGCCACATGGGAGGTGGGAATCCCACCTTTGGGTGGGAGTCCTAGTTGGGCTAGGTTTGCCCCCTCCTATGGAAGGTTTTTCGGGTCTTATTCGAAGACTTGGACACCAACACTTGGGATCCACCTATATAATGAGGGGCCAAGGGAGGGGGCCGGCCACCCCAAGACCTTGGCCGCCCCCTGAGTGGCCGGCCACCCCTCCCAAACCCTAGCTTTGCTCCTCCACTTCATATTTCCCGCGTAGCTTAGCGAAGCTCCGCCGGACTTCTACACGCCACCGACACCACGCCGTCGTGCGTCGGATTCAAGAGGAGCTACTACTTCCGCTGCCCGCTGGAACGGGGAGGTGGACGTCGTCTTCATCAACAACCGAACGTGTGACCGAGTACGGAGGTGCTGCCCGTTCGTGGCGCCGAACCGATCGTGATCAAGATCTTCTACGCGCTTTTGCAAGCGGCAAGTGATCGTCTACCGCAGCAACAAGAGCCTCATCTTGTAGGCTTTGGAATCTCTTCAAGGGTGAGACTCGATACCCCCTCGTTGCCACCGTCTTCTAGATTGCATCTTGGCTTGGATTGCGTGTTCGCGGTAGGAAAATTTTTGTTTTCTATGCAACGTTATCCTACATGCATAACCTTGAGTTTCACTCTGTTTGCTACTCTTGATCAGATGGCACTCCGCACCATGGTCATGGAAACAACTGCGGCAATGTTTTCCGGGATGCCACAGCTTCTTCGCGGAATTTGGACCCATCTCTACCCGGGCTCACCTTCCCCCAGATTCAGTGTCTACCGGGATCGCCGACCTGTGCTCTACGACTAGTTCCGGTGCACCGTCACCCTAAGCAGTGGTGGTGGCGACATCAGCAATGTTGCTTACACCTTTAGCTCTGAAGTTTGCACCCGCACCAACCAAGCCATTCAAGAGGCATCATGGAAGGTAATCACGGGGATACGTGTCAACACCCGGATTTTTAAGTCCAGATGCCTATTATGCCATACATCGCAATCCCAGGAAGATTGTTTTTGCGAGACATAACAGTTGAATATCATAGAGTCATCATTCATTACAATACCATAGTAGTCATTACATAAAAATGATCACATGATCCAGTCTCATTACAACACTTGATCTAATGATCATTACATAATACGTAGCGGAAGCGAAGTAGTAGTGGACTATCTATTCCACAGGCAACGCTTGACGTTAGAAGAGGTTCCTAGTTGTCGTAGACGTCCTGTTGGCCGTCACCTTCATACTGCTGCTCTTCTTCATAGTCTGGCCATTTGAATAGCCAGGGACACAGCCGTGAGTACTTTCAAGTACTCGCAAACTAATACTAGTGTAAGTACTAACAGTTTTAGTGAGAGTATTCTAAGCTCTAGGTTTATTTGCATAAAGCCAGTTTTAGTTCATAAACACTTTAGTAAAAGACTCCTCATATGCTAACGAACTCAAGTGGGAACATTAGTGTCATTCCCACAACTCTGTTTTGATTCGAATAAAAAGTCACATTTCAAATTCAATTCTCAAGTCACATTTGGGGAAAAGTTCTGATGACGGAACAGTATGGCCTTTCCAACTGTCCATGACCGCGGACGCGGCTATTCGAATAGCTTTGCAGAGGTTGCACACTTGTGCCACAACATTTGATTACATCCGTCGGGATAACCCTGAATAATCATAACTCAGTATGCGGATCATCAACCATTAACCTTTCACTTACACACCCTAGTATAGGCACCTCTCCCCATGAGCTTGGCCTCCCGGGATAACCAACTGTTATCCCGGGAACTGCACAGGGCTTGGGTCGTACATTCACCTCATTTCACGTCATTTCACTTTCAATGGAGGCAGCCTCGGCATAACCTCTATGACACTTGTTCAGAGGGAACCCATACTAAGACACGTAAATTTCAAGCTAAAACCTTGCCCATAATCAGGTATTGTGGGGGTACTCAAGAATTGGAAGGGTATCGCATCCGAACCCAATCATCAGTTTTCATCAAAAACACCATTTCATCCAAGTCACATTCACCTTCAAATCTTTCAATAGAATGACTCATCATTCCAAGGTTTTCAGAATTCAAAAAGTTTCACAAGTTCCCAGCTAGAGTAGTCACTTTTAATTTAGCACTAGCAACTAAGCATAAGGGGTGCTAACTAGCTTGTAGCTTTCTAGGCTAACTTTGATGTTGTTGCACTACTCCTCATCTAGACTCAAGTTAACTATAAAACTAAACTTGCAAATCAAGGTAAAGCTTTGAGAGATAAAAAAAACTGGGATTATACAGTGAAACACAAAGTAATAGGGTAATAGTGCCTTGCTCAAGGAGAGCTTTGCACTAATGAAGCTTGCAAGAATATTAGCTTGCCTTGGTTGGTGTACTGATCAAAGTGGTCTTCTTCTTCCTGTAAGTAGACCTCCTCCTCCTGGTACTCCTCGGTACTAGCGTCTAAAATCGAATACGAGGTATACCATCACCAAACAAGTCTGAAGGCTATACTAAGAACTCAATTTGTTCACCTCTACTATTCTAACCTTACAACCTTAATCACAAAGGGGTTTGGCTTGTGTGTTAAGAAAACTTGTGAGAGAGAAATAATTTCCTCTCATTGAATCTTCTTACAATTTAATTTCCTCAAATAATAATAAGGTATGAATTCATGTTGATCAAGGTCAACACTTCATATCTATTATTTGGGAAAAATGATTTAAATGAGGTACTAACCTCATACCATTTAAACCTCACTCTTACAACAATTTAATGTCTCTAAGTAATCCATTATGAGATGATATAGACTAAGTCAACACATCACTTTGAATTGCTTAGGACCATGATTTAAATGAGAGGAAACCTCTCATACTAATTAGGAAATAAATTTGGATAATTTAAATGGACTAGAAATAGCTACATAGCCATTCCCTTGTTCTAGTCAATGATCATAGAAACAAATAGGTGATGTTTTTACATAAACATGTAGAGTATGTGAAATGTGATTTATGAGAGTTGAAATCAACTCAAAATCACTTAGGGTTGATTTTTAATAATTGTTTAAAGTTGGAAAAGGCCCTGCCTTGTTATTTTTGTCACATTAATTCTACAAAGAAAATTGAGATGAGACCAGTGGGGTTGGATATAGTTTTTCACCAGCTTTCCAACAACACCAAATTCATCAAATTTGGTTGGGTAGATTTGATTCTATGCAATTTTGAAAATAGGATCTGCAACCAATTGGACCAATTCGAGATATTCAAATTTGAATCATTGGGCATAGGCGGGAAATGAAACTGGGCTGCACAGCGAAATTTAAACGGGTCGGCCCAGCTCAGCGTCTCGCGCGAGTGGGCCGCCTGACAGTGGGGGCCACTGTCAGTGCCACTTAAACGGCGAAGCGGTACGCGCTGGCGTGGGACGCACGATCAGAAGCTGATCCAACGGCTGGCGTGCGTCGTCATCGGCGACGAGCGCAGCTCACTGGCGTGGCGAGGGCAGGGGGTCTGAGGCTCACCGGTGGCGCGGCGATCGTTGGCGAGGTGCGGTGGTGGCGTTGTGGACGACGGCGGATCTCCTCGAACAGACGGCGTCTCCTGGGGCAGCTCCTAGCTCCTCCTTCTTCCGCGCCGGCGCTACGGCTACGGTGGTGAAATTGGGCGGCGCTAGTGGGCAATGTGCAGCGGCGAGTGGATGAGGAGAGGTTGTGATGAGAGGGGAGACTGGTGGTGTGAAGAAAACGAGAGGGGAGCGGCTCCTTTTATAGCTGCGGAGGGAGGCCGAGGCTCGGTGGTGAAGTCATCCATGGCTATGTCGCTACAGGGGAGCTGGGGCATTGGCGCTGACGCGGGTGGCTCAGCGACGTCACGGCGGTGACGCAGGGCTTGATTGTGGTGAAAACGAGGCAGAGGTGAGGACGGGCGCGTGATGGAAGCACACGATACTATGGCAGATGGCGTCGACGGTGGCGTCGTGCACAGTGTTCCCGCGGGCAGGTGAGTGTGTCTACGGCGTTGCTGATGTCGTGGCGATGCTGGTGGCGAGCAGAGAGGGTGCGGGATGATGCAGGTGAGTGGGGCGACGTGGTGGCCGAGCGCGCTCTGGCGCGTGTCTGTGCACGCTCTGGCGTGCGCGTGCGTGTCTGGGCGCGTTCGTGCCGTCGCGTGTGGTGCACCATTTTTTCGAGCAGCGTGTCTGGCACGTCCAGGAGGGTGAGGTGAGTGGGTTTGACATGGTTGGACATGTTGGAAACGTCCAGAGAGGGGAGTGGCATGGAGAGGGGTTGGCATGCCACGACATGGCAAGGTTTGGTCAAAATGGTGACGAATTGGTGTACCACTTCTTGTCTCTGGTGTTTGGCAAGGTGCAGAGGGTCCAGGGGAGTACAAGAGATGACCTAGGGTTGATGGTGGAGGCAAAGGTCCACTGGATTTTGCAATGTATGGAGTTGGCAGATTCATGCACTCAAGGTGCTCGGTAGAATGGCCGCAAGAAGGTAAATTTGGAAATTTTCAGTGAATTTTGGTGGGATTGATTTGAATAAGATTTGGAGCAGAGTGGTGGTGGTGGTGGTCAAATTTGAGTTGTTTTGCAAAAATCCAAAATGCACATAATCTTGAATCTGCTTCAATGTCTCCACTTTGCTTGATCATATCTTTGAATCCAGAGAGAGTTTGCAGGGGTGCTCTTGAGCAAAGTTGTTCTCCTTGATGAGGTCTTGGATAAGGTGCAAAGAGTTGGAATTGTTTGGTTTAGAAATCTCTCAAAACAGGGGCTCAAAGTGGGCATCAGGTTAAAAATGGCAGATTTGACCATTAGTGCATGTGAGCTCATTTTGAATTCAAATTTGATTTGATTTGAGTTTCTTTGATTCCAAAAGTGTTAATAAGTGTTTAGAACCCATCTCCAACCAATGGCACAAGTCAAATTGGTCTAGGTTGAAGAATTTCAAAAATGGCATAAACCATATGTGAGGGTTTTGTGAATTTCTAACTTTTATTCTTTTCTTTTCTTGTTTTGCTTTTCTTTGTGATCACAAGGGATCAAGGGTAGGGTTTTGGTATATTGGTAAGAGTTGCAAACACACATCATGGCAATGTGACACAAATGCACAAACAATATGCCTAGCACTATATGCAAAAATAAAAGTTTTTTTTTGTTGGTTGCAAAATTTGAAATTTGGAAACCACCATTTCTCATTGATTTGAAATTTGGGATGTTACAAACCCTTCCCCCTTACAAAAAATCTCGTTCCGAGATCTTAAAGAAAACTAGGTACTAAAGAGATCGGGGAATTCCTTCTTCATATCTTCTTCTCGCTCCCAAGTGGCTTCTTCTTCGATGATTGCTCCATTGAATCTTCAGAACTTGATACTGGGTGGGTGGTCCCAAAGCTTTTCCAGATGCGAATAGGCATTTCGCGATAAGTCAAGTCCTTGTTGATATCCACCGACCTGTGATCGATGTTCTTGAACACCTCAGTCTTCTCCGGCACTTCTAAGCACTTCCGAAGTAGTGATATGTGAAACACACAGCACAAACATTTCTTCAAGTTCAAGCTGATATGATACTTCTCCCAACCCGAACTTTGAAGGGTCCGACATATCTGGGGCAAGCTTTCCTCTGAGTTGGAATCTCTGCATTCCTTTGAGGGTGACACCTTGAGATATACGAAGTCTCCAATATCGAAGGTCATCTCTCGCGTCTCTTGTCAGCGTAACTCTTCTGTCTTGATAGGCGGTCTTGAGGTACTCATGGATCTTGTGAACCTTCTCTTCGCGGAGAATATCGGGACCGAAGACTTGACTATCTCCGACTTCCGACCAGTTCGGAGGGCGACACTTTCTTCCGCAGAGGCTTCAAAGGGGCCATTTAAGCCGGCTTGATAACCGTTGTTGTATGAGAATTCTGCGTAAGGCAGTCTTCCCACTTAGATCCATACCCCACACACAAGCTCTCAACATATCTTCAAGTATCTCGGTTGACTCTCTGTCATCCATCACCACGGATAAGTATGGCTTGCTGAAATCAGCCGGTTCCTAGTCCTTCATGAACTTTCGCGAATCTTGAGGTGAATTGAGATCCTCTATCTGACACAATTGACTTCGGGGTTCCGTGCAGGCTGACTATTCTGGAGATGTATAACTCAGCTAGCTTTGGGCATTGGTATGTTGTCTTGACGGGGATGAAATGGGCTACCTTGGTCAATCTATCGACCACTACCCAGATGGAATCATTTCCTCTACTTGATTTGGGTAAACCAGTGATAAAGTCCATTCCTACCGAGTCCCACTTCCATTCAGGAATCTGTAACGGTTGCAGCAATCCTGTGGATGTTCTGTTTGACTCTTGAGATGTCACACTTGGCGATGTAGCTTCCAATTTCTCGCTTCATTCCATGCCACCAAAATTGCTCCTTCAAGTCTTGGTACATCTTGGTTCCTCCGGGGTGAATGGAATACAGGGTATCATGGGCTTCCATCAGAATGACTTGCTTCAACTTGAATCTGACGGCACACAGCGTCCGTTGTACCACGTAACTCCTTCTTCATCTTCGGTGAATCCCGGTGCCTTTCCCCGCTATTTGACTCTTGATTCCATCAATACGGCATTTCCTTCTCGGGCTTCCTTGATTTGACTCATCAAAGTGGGCTGGAGCTCAATGCTCGCTAGGAATCCTTCACTAACTAGCTCTAGTCTAAACTGTTCAAAATCTTGGTACAAACTAGGCTGTTCTATCGCGATCATGGAGTTCAACTGAATCGGCTGTCTACTCAGGGCATCCGCTACCACATTGGCCTTGCCGGGGTGATAGTGAATTTCCATATCATAATCCTTGATTAACTCTATCCATCTTGTCTGCCTCATATTCAGCTCCTTCTGTGTGAAGATATACTTCAAGCTCTTGTGATCCGAATAGATCTCGCATCGATTACCCATGAGGTAATGACTCCATACTTTCAACGCTAAGACTACTGCTGCTAGCTCTAAGTCGCGGTTGGATAGTTCCGCTCATGTTGCTTCAGTTGTCTTGACATGATATCACCTTGCCTTCTTGCATCAACACACATCCAAGACCAATCTTGGATGCGTCACAATAGACGTCAAATGGCTTGGTGATATCGGGCATGATCAATATTGGGGTTGTGGTTAATCTGCGAGCTTCTGGAAACTCTCTTCACATTTGCCAGCCCATTCAAACTTCTTGTCCTTCTTCAGCAGTTGAGTCATTGGTCTTGCGATGTTGAAAATCCTTCAACAAACCTGCGGTAATATCCCGCTAATCCCGAAATGCACGGACCTCAGTCTGGGTGGTTGGGGCTTTCCATTCCTCAACGGTTTTGATCTTAGCGGGATCTCAGCAATTCCTCCTGCAGACAAGATGTGTCCCAGGAATCCTACTTCCTTCAACCAAAACTCATATTTGCTAAACTTGGCGTACAACTTGTGCTGCCTAAGGGTTTCTAGGATAACTTCCAAATGTTGCTCATGTTCTTCCTCGGATTTGGAGTTGATAAGGATGTCATCGATGAAGACAACGACAAACTTATCCAAAAAGTCCATAAAGATCTTATTCATGAGATTCATGAAATAAGTAAGCATTGGTCAATCCAAATGACATGACATTATACTCATACAATCCATATCGGGTGGTGAAGGCAGTCTTAGGGATATCCGTTGCACGAATCTTCAGTTGATGGTAACCAGTCCTAAGATCAATCTTAGAGAACACTTTGGCACCAGTCACCTGGTCAAACAGAAGTCTTCTATCTTGGGTATGGGGTATTTGTTCTTGATGGTGACATCGTTGCTTTACTGCATCCGTACATAAACGAGTGCAGTGGCTCTTTTTCTTATCCACAAAAATCGGGATCTCCAAGGCGACGCACTTGGTCGAATCAGACATTTGTACAACATATCATCCAGTTGCTTCTTTAGTTCCACTAACTCTGCGAGGTTCATGCTATAGGCTCTCTGGGCTATAGGTCCTGTTCCAGGGATTATCTCGATGATAAACTCGATATCCCGATCTGGGGGCATACTGGGTAGATCATCAGGAAACACATCGGGTATCGACAGACGACTCCCGATCCGATCCAAGGTTGGCTTGGCTAAACTCGCTGCGGTGAACCTCTGGCAGCCTTCGCACATGTTCTATTAATTTCCGGTGTTACTAGTCATGGTGATGGCCTCTTGGCACAACAATCAATCCATGATGTTTGACATCCAATCCATACCCAAGACTACTTCCAAACCTTTGTTCCTAAACAATCAAATTTGCATAAAAATCTATTTCATGAATTCCTGATGGGTACATCTTTGCAAATTTTTCTAGCTTTTGAATTAGAACTGTATTTGAACTATCATGACATGTTTCAAACTGATTGGTTGAATCTTAATAGTGCATGCAAAATCTTCAGAACAACCAATGCGATACCCAGACCAAATAACACTGGCAGTATTGAGTTCAGAGAACATACCCCAAAGACTACATCTGTGCTTCCGGCTTCCTCGGCGTTCATGTGGAAGAGGCGGCCTTCCTGCGTTGTTCGGTTGTTGGGGGTGAACTTCCTGCCGTGGAGACACCTGCTTCGCCGGAGGCAGCGTGTTGGGGGTCTTGGCTAACCTTTTGGGGCACTCATTGGAGTAGTGTCCCACCACTTCACATTCATAACAAGTAATGGTGGACTTGTCTTTGGGGGCGACGGGGACAGCGTTGCTCCCAGTCCTTGGAGTGGTGTTGGTGTTGTTGTTGTTGGGGGCTCTCATCGGGGGAAGCTGAAGTTGTTGTTGCTGTTGTTGTTGTTGTGGTTGTTGCCTCTGGTCTAGGGTGTCCTCCACCCGGTTCAAAACCCCACACGGTGTAATTAGGCTTGTTGTTCCCCGGGTTGAATCCTCCGCTTGAACGGGGCGATACCTTGGGGTATTGTTGGGCCCACTCGATTCATCATGCGGCGTTTGCGGTTCTCTTTGGCTTGATGCAGCTTGCCCTCCATCTCGGATGGCAGAATCCACCAGGGCTTCAAGGGCAAAGGGGATGTTGACTACACCGCTTGCATCTCACGTGGGTCCCTTCGTAAACCTTCTTCCTTCGTGGTGTCGGTCTCATCCGGCGCCTGACAAAGGAGAAACATGTCGTATTCTTACCACGGACATTCTACCCTGTTTGAGTTCCCTAACTCATCCTCATCTTCTTTATCGACTGGGCACGTGATACTTGCTTGAACTTGAGCTGTAATCCGCCAAGTCATCATCCTGGTCCTGCTGCTTGGCGGCCTCCACGTGTGCTCTTGCAGTCCCCAAGTAGTGAGTGGCAAACAAGACTTGTTCTGCGGCTTCGACTCCCGCAACTTCCAGATTGTTCTCCATGGTCTGGAGCCAATCATCAGCATCAAGTGGCTCTTCTGTTTTGCTGAACAAAGGAGGGTTGGTGTTTTGGAAATTCTTCAGCTTTGACCCTGGCTGATCATGGTTTCCATGGCAATGGTTGTTGTTAGCCAGCTGTTGAAGTGCTGCAATGTTGGCCTGTCGTTCAGCTCTTTCAGCCTCTCTATCTTCCAGCATGATTTGCAACATCTGCATCATGGCATCTTGATTTGCGCTACGGGTTGGAGGGGCCATCTGAACATTGAGATAGATCATGAGATAAGAGAGAATTTTCTATGGCTTGTTTTGAGTAAGTTCAAAAAGTTTAAAGCTTGAATACTTTGTAATGTTGACAACAAACAACACTTTTATTCATTCAAACAACACACATTACAAACTAACACATTAATGGTTTTAAGAACCATTTCTCCAAACTACGATACAAGGGATCCTGATACAACTCACACCTACGCAAGTGAACAAGTGCAACTACTCATCATCTACATCTATCGGGATGTAGTCATCTTCTCCGGCCTCCAGGAACTCATAGTCTTCCACATCGGTGTTCTCATCCTCTTCGAAGTCCTCATCATCACTCAGGAAAGTAGCTCCTCCCTGAATGTCTTCTCCTTCTTCTTCCATCTCCCTCAGCTGAGTCTCTCCTGGGCCTGAACAGTTGCCTCCAGTGAGGCTATCTTCGCGCGAAGGCGAGCGATAGTGGAGTCCTTCTTGGCTCGTTGCTGGCGGAGTGTCTTGCGATCCTTGGCCAACATCTTGATGGTCTCAGTCTGCTGAGACAGGTGGAGGTGAGTCTGGTTGGCGTAGATGCGGGAGTTGCCCAGCTCCTTCTGAGTCTCGTGCAGCATAAAGTCCAGATGCTCCACGTGGTGCTTCAGCTCAGGGTGTGACTGCAGGTCCATGGGTCCTCCAATCGCGTCATGGCTCGCAAAGTGAGCGAAGCAAGAGTCCTCGATCTCAATCACATTCTGCCCGCATAGACGGGCAAGTGCTTCCTGAAGAGCACGAGCGAGTCCATCCAGCCAGTTGCTTTCCCGGATGGTGAAGTGGATCCTCTCGGAAGCTGGAGGCTCCATCCTGCCCCTCAGATCCGCAACGATGACCCACTGTAGTTTCCCTCCGGGCTGGTCGTTGACTTGAGTTCCGAAGAACTCCGGGTGTGGGCGCCCGAGATGCAGAGACAAAGCATCCAAGTCCCTCTTGAAAATCAAGTTACTGCCATTGCCCAGCTGGTAAAACTTGGTCTGGTTGAGTGGCTCCATCTGTAAGTGAATTGGAGGAGTAAGTTAGAGAAATGCAAGTGTATCAAAATTTTATGTAGAATTGCAAGGTGGAGCATGAATTTCATCTTTTGAAAAAGGTCTCAAGGGTAAGAGGGTGAATAAGTTTTTCGCAAATATTCACTTCATTTGTCTTTGAAACTAAGTTTTCAGACGTCCATTCTAACTAGGTCTCCTAAGGTCAAACAATGGCTCGATACCAACTTGTCAACACCCGATTTTAAGTCCGATGCCTATTATGCCATACATCGTAATCCTAGAAGATTGTTTTTGCGAGACATAACAAATGAATATCATAGAGTCATCATTCATTACAATACCATAGTAGTCATTACATAAAAAGGGATCACATGATCCAGGTATTACAACACTTGATCTAATGATCATTACATAATACGTAGCGGAGCGAAGTAGTAGGAACTATCTATTCCACACAACGCTTGACGTTAGAAGAGGTTCCTAGTTGTCGTAGACGTCCTCACGTCACCTTCATACTGCTCTTCTTCATAGTCTGGCCATTTGAATAACCAGACAAGCCATGAGTACTTTCAAGTACTCGCAAACTAATACTAGTGTAAGAACTAACAGTTTAGTGAGTATTCTAAGCTCTAGGTTTATTTGCATAAAGCCAGTTTTAGTTCATAAACACTTTAGTAAAAGACTCCTCATATGCTAACTAACTCAAGTGGGAACATTAGTGTCATTCCCACAACTCTGTTGTGATTCGAAAACAAAGTCACATTTCAAATTCAATTCTCAAGTCACATTTGGGGAAAAGTTCTGATGACGGAACAGTATGGCCTTTCCAACTATCCATGACTGCGGACGCGGCTATTCGAATAGCTTTACACTCTGCAGAGGTTGCACACTTGTGCCACAACATTTGAATACATCCGTCAGGGATAACCCTGAATAATCATAACTCAGTATGCGGATCATCAACCATTAACCTTTCACTTACACACCCTAGTATAGGCACCTCTCCCCATGAGCTTGGCCTCCTAGGTGATAACCAACCGTTATCCGGGAACTGCACAGGGCTTTGGTCGTACATTCACCTCATTTCACGTCATTTCACTTTCAACGGAGGCAGCCTCGGCATAACCCCTATGACACTTGTTTAGAGGGAACCCATACTAAGACACATAAATTTCCAGCTAAGCCTTACCCATAATCAGGTATTGTGGGGTACTCAAGAATTGGAAGGGTATCGCATTCGAACCCAATCATCAGTTTTCATCAAAAACACCATTTCATCCAAGTCACATTCACCTTCAAATCTTTCAATAGAATGACTCATCATTCCAAGGTTTTCAGAATTCAAAAAGTTTCACAAGTTCCCAGCTAGAGTAGTCACTTTTAATTTAGCACTAGCAACTAAGCATAAGGGGTGCTAACTAGCTTGTAGCTTTCTAGGCTAACTTTGATGTTGTTGCACTACTCCTCATCTAGACTCAAGTTAACTAGAAAAGTAAACTTGCAAATCAAGGTAAAGCTTTGAGAGATAAAAAAAACTGGGATTATACAGTGAAACACAAAGTAATAGGGTAATAGTGCCTTGCTCAAGGAGAGCTTTGCACTAATGAAGCTTGCAAGAATATTAGCTTGCCTTGGTTGGTGTACTGATCAAAGTGGTCTTCTTCTTCCTGGTAGACCTCCTCCTGGTACTCCTCGGTACTAGCGTCTAAAATCGAATACGAGGTATACCATCACCAAACAAGTCTTAAGGCTATACTAAGCACTCAATTTGTTCACCTCTACTATTCTAACCTTACAACCTTAACCACAAAGGGGTTTGGCTTGTGTGTTAAGAAAACTTGTGAGAGAGAAATAATTTCCTCTCATTGAATCTTCTTACAATTTAATATCCTCAAATAATAATAAGGTATGAATTCATGTTGATCAAGGTCAACACTTCATATCTATTATTTGGGAAAAATGATTTAAATGAGGTACTAACCTCATACCATTTAAACCTCACTCTTACAACAATTTAATGTCTCTAAGTAATCCATTATGAGATGATATAGACTAAGTCAACACATCACTTTGAATTGCTTAGGACCATGATTTAAATGAGAGGAAACCTCTCATACTAATTAGGAAATAAATTTGGATAATTTAAATGGACTAGAAATAGCTACATAGCCATTCCCTTGCTCTAGTCCATGATCATACAAACAACTAGGTGATGTTTTTACATAACCATGTAGAGTATGTGAAATGTGATTTATGAGAGTTGGAATCAACTCAAAATCACTTAGGGTTGATTTTTAATAATTGTTTAAAGTTGGAAAAGGCCCTGCATTGTTATTTTTGTCACATTAATTCTACAAAGAAAATTGAGATGAGACTAGTGGGGTTGGATAGAGTTTTTCACCAGCTTTCCAACAACACCAAATTCATCAAATTTTTTAGGGTAGATTTGATTCTATGCAATTTTGAAAATAGCATCTGCAAGCAATTGGACAAATTCGAGATATTCAAATTTGAATCATTGGGCCTAGGCGGGAAATGAAACTGGGCTGCACAGCGAAATTTAAACGGGCCGGCCTAGCTCAGCGTCTCGCGCGAGTGGGCCGCCTGACAGTGGGGGCCACTGTCAGTGCCACTTAAACGGCGAAGCGGTACGCGCTGGCGTGGGACGCACGATCAGAAGCTGATCCAACGGCTGGCGTGCGTCGTCGTCGGCGACGAGCGCAGCTCACTGGCGCGGCGAGGGCAGGGGGTCTGAGGCTCACCGGCGGCGTGGCGATCATCGGCGAGGTGCGGCGGTGGCGTTGTGGACGACGGCGGATCTCCTCGAACAGACGGCGTCTCCTGGGGCAGCTCCTAGCTCCTCCTTCTTCCGCGGCGGCGCTACGGCTACGGTGGTGAAATTGGGCGGCGCTAGTGGGCAATGTGCAGCGGCGAGTGGATGAGGAGAGGTTGTGATGAGAGGGGAGGCTGGTGGTGTGAAGAAAACGAGAGGGAGCGGCTCCTTTTATAGCTGCGGAGGGAGGCCGAGGCTCGGCGGTGAAGTCATCCATGGCTACGTTGCTACAGGGGAGCTGGGGCATTGGTGCTGACGCGGGTGGCTCGGCGACGTCACGGCGGTGACGCAGGGCTTGATTGTGGTGAAAACGAGGCAGAGGTGAGGACGGGCGCGTGATGGAAGCACACGGTACTACGGCAGATGGCGTCGACGGTGGCATCGTGCACAGTGTTCCCGCGGGCAAGTGAGTGTGTCTACGGTGTTGTTGATGTCGTGGCGATGCTGGTGGCGAGCAGAGAGGGCGCGGGATGACGCAGGTGAGTGGGGCGATGTGGTGGCCGAGCGCGCTCTGGCGCGTGTCTGTGCACACTCTGGCGTGCGCGTGCATGTCTGGGCGCGTTCGTGCCATCGCGTGTGGTGCACCATTTTGTCGAGCAGCGTGTCTGGCACGTCCAGGAGGGTGAGGTCAGTGGGTTTGACATGGTTGGACATGTTGGAAACGTCCAGAGAGGGGAGTGGCATGGAGAGGGGTTGGCATGCCACGGCATGGCAAGGTTTGGTCAAAATGGTGACGAATTGGTGTACCACTTCTTGTCTCTGGTGTTTGGCAAGGTGCAGAGGGTCCAGGGGAGTACAAGAGATGACCTAGGGTTGATGGTGGAGGCAAAGGTCCACTGGATTTTGCAATGTATGGAGTTGGCAGATTCATGCACTCAAGGTGCTCGGTAGAATGGCCGCAAGAAGGTAAATTTGGAAATTTTCAGTGAATTTTGGTGGGATTGATTTGAATAAGATTTGGAGCAGAGTGGTGGTGGTGGTGGTCAAATTTGAGTTGTTTTGCAAAAATCCAAAATGCACATAATCTTAAATCTGCTTCAATGTCTCCACTTTGCTTGATCATATCTTTGAATCCAGAGAGAGTTTGCAGGGGTGCTCTTGAGCAAAGTTGTTCTCCTTGATGAGGTCTTGGATAAGGTGCAAAGAGTTGGAATTGTTTGGTTTAGAAATCTCTCAAAACAGGGGCTCAAAGTGGGCATCAGGTTAAAAATGGCAGATTTGACCATTAGTGCATGTGAGCTCATTTTGAATTCAAATTTGATTTGATTTGAGTTTCTTTGATTCCAAAAGTGTTAATAAGTGTTTAGAACCCATCTCCAACCAATGGCACAAGTCAAATTGGTCTAGGTTGAAGAATTTCAAAAATGGTCTAAACCATATGTGAGGGTTTTGTGAATTTCTAACTTTTATTCTTTTCTTTTCTTGTTTTGCTTTTCTTTGTGATCACAAGGGATCAAGGGTAGGGTTTTGGTATATTGGTAAGAGTTGCAAACACACATCATGGAAATATCACACAAATGCACAAACAATATGCCTAGCACTATATGCAAAAATAAAAGTTTTTTTTTTGTTGGTTGCAAAATTTGAAATTTGGAAACCACCATTTCTCATTGATTTGAAATTTGGGATGTTACAATACGCCACCGTGACCCCGGGATGGCTGTGTTTCACCGCTACACTTTCTACCCACGTTATGATGAGCCCGATGGGGTGGCCATTTTTCCTGTATGCACTCGGGAGGAAGACCCCGCCATCATCCACTTTATCCGATACACTTCCGCTCTATACACCTACCTCAAAAATGTCATCCACACCCTTAACGAGACCCGTCATGCCTTAGACAGTCTCAAGATAACCCGGGCTACGGAGATCAATGATCCCGCCTTAGCCGCACCACCTCCACCTCCGCCACACCTACCCGTGACCACGGATGAGTCTCCACCCAGGTTTCTCCCCGTGAATCCTCCTCGCACCATTCTTACCCCTCGCCGCACCTCTACGGAGATGGCAAACCGCACCAACACGAAGCCTTCCGCCCAGTGTCGCCGCTTGGACGAAGGACCCCACTCACCCGACTCCATAGTCTCCCTGTCCACCGCACCTCGGGAGAACCACGTCGGAACTCTTGCCAACGGAGTTGTTCCGTCAACATACCTGCCTCCAAGGGAAGGCTAGGCACATGTCATAAGTGTATGCATACATGCATCTTACCTTCTACACGCATGTATTTTAATTTCCACGGAATAATGTAGTAGTAACTGTGTGCATGTAACCTTCACCTTGTATAATACAATTTGTACCCTGTACCCGACTCACTAATGAATAACCTTGTGTTTGATCGCTCTTTGGCAATCGTGTTCGTGTGGATTTTATTGGATGTTACAATACCACCCCTTTATGAATGCTCATGTTACCTGTCCCCAATGTTCAACAACTCAGAATGAGGACCGGAACCAATGCAAGTGGTAGTAAGGGAACCCCTGTGCGTCGTTCCGCGCGACAAGCTGGCAAGGATCCACCCCTGCCGCAATCACCTCCACTGCCTCCGCCACCAGCACCTGCAGCAGACCCAACACCTAGTCAACTTCTGATGATGATGGATGAAAGGCACAGACAAAGCATGACCCAGATTATGAGGGAGTTTGGAACCTAAATGCAGACCCAAGTTGCACCGCGCCCATTTCACTCCAAGATGAATGACTTCCAACGAACCCAACCGCCGAAGTTCTCCTTTGCCACAGACCTGCTTGAATCTGATGATTGGCTCCGTACCATGGACAAGAAGCTTGAGATTGCTCGAGTTGATGAGCAGGATAAGGTACCCTTCGCTACTCACTACCTCGAGGGCCCTGCCAATATTTGGTGGGACAATCTGAGGGATATGAGGTTTGAAGGACTAGTCGTCACCTGGACTGAATTTAGGGAGAGTTTCCACAAAGCCCACATTCCCGCTAGTCTGATGAAAATCAAGCAGCAAGAATTCTTGGCACTCACCCAAGGACACCTGTCCATCAATGAGTATCTAACCAACTTCAACAACCTTGCTCGCTGTGCCCACGATGACACCAACACCGACGAGAAAAAGAAAGATAGATTCCTCCATGGAATGCACCAAGCACTTAAGACCCAACTCAGCGTTCTAAAATTCCCGGATTTTCAAGCAATGGTCAATATAGCCCTGATCGCGGAAAAGGAACACCGCACCATCTATGATTCCCACAAAAGGAAGTTTGAGTCCCACAAATCTCAACTCGAGAGGCACGCCACTAAGCCTCGCACTTGTCAACCCAACTTCCGTGCTCCCGCACCCGTGTCCGCAAGTGCACTGCAACCCACCAAAGAGAGATGACTTCAACCGTGACAAGTTCTACACCAAGCGTCCACTTGTGGATGGCTGCACAAGAAACAACACACTAGTAGGAAAAGGCTTACCCATGACGCACCATGTTGTATGCGCCACTGGTAGTATCTAACCCGTGGCACACGGGGTTGGTCCGCCACTGGCGTGTTCACAGACCAGTGGCGCATGGCAGGGTTGCGCCACTGGTATTTAATTATTATTATTTTAAAAGGATATGGCCGGTGGCCCTGACGCCCGCGGTGGGCGAAAATGAAATTTAAATTCAAATACAAAAATGCGGGAAATTTCCGAATTTTTTCATTCATTCAAAGATAATTTACATAGGAAATAAAAAAGGGAAAATAAATCCTAACTAACTCCGGTCGGCGCGCCCATCCGCCGGCGTCGACGGCATGGCTGCCTACTCCTCGTCCTCGTCCTGGGTGAGGTCGACCAGCGTGGGCGGCGTCCATGCCCCGTGCTGCGGCCAAGCAGGGTACTCCGGGTAGGCCAGTGGCGCCTGCTGCGGCCAAGCAGGGTATGCCGGTTGGACCGGTGGTGCCTGCTGCTGCGGTGGTGGTGGGACCATTTGTCCCTGCCACTCGGCATGCGGCGGCGCGTGCGGCGGCAGTGGTGGAGGCGACGGAAGCGACGCGTGGTGCTCCGCCACCAGCGCGCTGAGCCAGACGACGTCATCCAGCTCTGCCTCCCTGGACCATTTGGCGTCCTCCTCCGCCTTTGACTCCGCGAGGGCGCGCGGGACGGCCGCGTCGTTGTAGTCCTCCGGCAGGAGCGGCTCCTGCTTCACCGCTGGAGGTGCGTCATCGTCGTCGTCGGTGGCCGCAGCGAGGTCGCCGTAATCTTCGCCGGGCTGGAAGTCTCGGACCTCTGTCGTGGCGCGGCGCGCCTCATGCTCCCACGCGAGGAACGCACGCCAGAAATCGCGCCGGTGGTAGGCGCGATCGTAACGAAGCGCCGGCGGGAGGCGGTAGATGCGGCGGCGCATCTCCGCGTCCAACGTCGGCCCATCAGCCGGCGGCGGCGGAACCGGCACCCTCGCCCGGTTGAGGCGCTAGCCGGCCGGCAGAGACGCGTCGTTGCTGGACACCCGCCGTCGGCACAACAACCTGCGAACCGACGAAATCCGTCGCTCGCGGAGACGGTGGAAGGTTGCAGGCGAGGCGAGGTGGCGGTGACGACCAGCGGCGGCGGCCCGAGGACGAGCCAGCCTCGTGGTCGTTCGGCGCCTTCTTGAACCACCCCGGCATCTTCGGCATCTTGGTTCGCGGATGTGCGTCGGAGGTGGCGACGGCGGCGGCGGTGTCTGTTGGCGCTGGCGCAGTGACGTGCCGTGGGAGAGACGGCCGGCGACCCCCCCCCCGCGCCGTCAATACCCGCGCTGGTTCCGGCGCCTTCTACATCAATGGCGGCGCAGTAGCCCAAGCGGCGGGCATTGATGGATGAGGCTGCTGCGCGCGCCGCCGGTCAGCCTTCTGCTGCCGCACGCGCTCAAACCGCGTTGGTCCACGCGCGCTGCGGGCCGGTCAGTGCCCGCGCAGAAGGCTAGGTGGTGGCACTGACGACCCTGGCTGCTGCGCTGCCGGTCAGCCTTCTGCGAGTGGGAAGAAGGGGCGTCGGTCTGCGCGCGCTCAGCGGGTCCAAATTTATTTTGGTTTGTGGCTTGCCCGTGCACATGGCTTGCCCGTGGCGCACCATAGTTTGGCGCGCTACTATTATACGGGTGCAACCCGGCCAATGTGGCCACACTTAGAAGTGGCACACCAAATTATGGGGGCGCGCCACGGGTAATGGCATACTAGTGGCCCACCCTTTTTCGGTGCGCCGTGGGCAAAAGATTCTCTGCACCAGAGGTTGTCACCCCAAAGTTCGCAAGAAGGATGTTTTCCAAGGCAGTTTTCACCCAAGACACGGGTGTGCAAAGTACGCCCAATATGCAAAGCATCTAGTGCGCCGCACAGTTTCAAGGCATGTGAAGCAAAGTACGTACTCGTTGCCATCCTCAACAAGGTGGTGAAGTAATCACCACCGACCAACCCACCTACTCGCAAAAAGATGGTAAAGAACCACACAAGCCCGCGCGGATTACCCCAAAAATATGGCAGGACTTGCACTACATGCTCAGCCCCACCCCCGTCAGTCTGTCTTGTCAAAACAACAAAGTTCCCTACGATAGAAGAAACCAAGAAAGTTCCGTACGAGAGAAGGGACCACCTTGGTACGGTATTCACTTGAGAACACACCCACCCAAAGGTCACTCAAGCTAGGAAGTGGGACAAGCCAATCCCAAAGGGGCAAAAATGAATCTTTGTCTGTACGAGACTTGCCCACGGCCGATTGCACTACCCTCAGAATCACCAAAAGAAAAGATGTCTACCTTGTCAGCAAGAAACGAAGACTATCTCCTCCACCGGTGTCAACCGAAGAGTGAAATACCGCCGAACCCGTCACCAACAGTCGAGGAAACACATCTCGCCTCCAACTAAGGGCGCCGAATACTTGGATTTGGAGAAGAGATGAGGTTAGTATGACAAGCTGGCAAAGCTGGGTATGGGCCCAAACGCCGCAACAGCAGCAGTGTCCCAGAATATCCGAGTACAGTGGGTCGTTAGCCAAAATAGTTACCGCCGGGAATATGGATGTTTAGTTAAGGACCAAAACCCGATTAGAACCATGAGCAACCGGAATCTCGGGGACGAGATTCAACATAAGGGGGGAAGGTCTATAACACCCCAAATTTTGGCCTTCTTGAATTTTTTTTCAAACAAAACATTTTTGACCTTATTTGAATTTGCAATTGCCTTTTCGGTGCCTCACTTAATTCTCAAACCTTGGAAAAGCTTGAGAATATTTGGATTTAGCCACTTGCACACTTGGGGATATGACCAGAGGTGATCCAATACATATTTTCCCAACCCTACAAACTTTCAAAACTATTTCCTTTATTTAATTTAAGAAAGACCTCTATTTCTCACTTTTCAAAGAGTCCCCAACTTTTTATAGTTCTGAAAAATCCCCAAAAATTAGGGAATGATACTTATACCATATAAACCCTATTTTTGTAAAAATATGTCATACTCACTTTGGACCTTCTGTTTCTGCCCTTTTTCTATTCTTTATGTAAATACATTACCAAGTTATTTTCCTGGATGGGCCACTACCCAAAATAGGTGCCAATATAGTGCACCAACATCATATAGAAAGCTTGGATCAAGATCTGATCAAAAACCCCACCAAAAGTTTCCAAAACACTTTCTGATGTTTTGAAGTTTCAAAAATATTACATTACCAACTTTCGATTTTGCAAAAACCATAGATAGAAAAGTTGTTGGTTTTTGAATTTGGTGCAGAGGAGAAAAGCCCACTCCATTTGGTTAACCACAGCTCTCAATATCGTGCAATGCCGATCACTGGCATGACCACAGGGCGCTCACCGCCGGCATCACTGTGCACGGCGGCGCCGCTGCTTTATGGTCACCTGCGTCCCACGCATCCCCTCGCCTCCAAACCTTATCCATTCGCTTCCCACTCCTCCGCCAATCCTCCCGCACCCCCAGCCTTGCCTCTCCCCTCTCCACGCGTCGCCCCTGTGCGAAACCCCGCCGCCACCAGCCACTGTCGCCGAGGGACCCCTCGGTCAGTGACCTAGCGCCCACCTTTTTGCGCCCACAGGCTCCACACCGCTTCTAGACAAGGGCCCCGTCATGCTCGCTTCCAAAATCCTCTGCAGCTCGCCGAGCTCATCCACGCCCGAGCCGCCCACGGCCACCTCCTCCTCCCTCTTTAAAACATGGAGCTATTCGACCTCCTACCCCTGCACCAACCCCTCTCTCCCCCTCAATTGCACTCTCCCCAAAGGCCGCCGTCATGAGGAGGTCCCCTCCGCCTTCGGCGAGCTCACTCCCTCCCAACAGACTCCGGCTGGTATACACCGCCCGAGCAACCCAAGGTTCGATTAAACCTAACCACTAGCCTTCCCACTCCACCACGAACCCGCAGCCACCCTCGTCGAGGCGAACGGTGCCCGGAATCGACGTCAACGTTGACCACCCGAGCCCGCTGGCCTCGACGGCAACCTCCTGCTCCCCTCCTACCTCGTCCTTGATCGGGAACTCGCGGAGGCGACGCGCCACCTCTCCCTGAGGCGCTCTGCTTCCTTTCCCCCTCCGTTCCCTCCCCGCATCGCCGTCGATCGCTCGCCGGAGTTGCGCCTGAGTTGTGCCAGAGAAGGAGCTCCATATATTTAATAGCATACCGTTTCGGTGTGTTAAGTGGTGGGTCCTCGCTGTCAGCGTTTTAACTTTTATCCAATCGTTTTCCGAAATTAATTAAACAGAGAAAACCAGAAAGTTTGTCCAACTTCAAAATGCTATATCTTTCAAAATAATTATCCAAATGAGTTGATTCTTTTTGCATTAGTTTTGTTTTGAAAAACTCTTTCAAATGGCACTGGTTTCAAGTCTTCTGGATTTTATTTGCTGTCTTAATTATTCAATGCCATAAAAGGGGGTATTAGCACGTGTATAACATTTCAATTACATCTAAACCATCAACTAGCCCTCGAAGTTGTTCCTGATTGTTACCCTCGAAGTTTGAGCTAACTATGCTATGTTGCTCACCCCGTCCCTATGATTGGTTTGAGTTTTTCCTCCTCAAGTTTTGAATTTTTTAGGCCCGCCAATACTTGACGTCGGATTATTTGGCTTTAGTTGGAGCTTTCCTTTGACAAATCTTGGTTGGCCTTGGCCTGCCAACATTTGTCTTATGGAGTAGTTGACTTTATTTGCTTCTTCTTCTTCTTCTTCGTCGAGGTGAGGTGTGATGAATTGTCACCTTATAAACCTCGGGGTTGGGGGCATTTGCCAAAAGAGTTAGTTGCTTCTTGTTCTCCCCTCCACCTGGAGCCCGAGAACCATTTAGCTTTATTGTGTGCTTTTCTGATGGATGCTTTGACTCGGTGAGGCCTGGCCCTCCCTACGTTGGCATCCGCCGACATATTTTGGAGACTATATGCCCCTACTCCCCACTTCCTGGTCAAAGGACGGGCACAGGTGCTGCCGCCGCCGACCTTGTGTGTTGGAACAGGATGCGTAAAAGACTCCGCTAACAACTGTGCTAACTCCTATACAACTGTGGACTAACGTTTGTTACATGTCTTATTGCATCCTAACATACGGAGTTGCATTAATCTTGACTAATAAAGATAATAACCTCCGTCGACTTGATTGAGTTGCGTAGTGCCGCTCCCCAAACACTTCGCAGTATCACTGTTGTCTATGAAAACCATAACCTATGTACCTATTCAAGCCTTCTTTGATGCCACCCTTTTGGCAAGTCTAGTTGTTACTGCTTGGCGCGGTAGGGGCTAGTCCTTACGAAGGTCCCGGAGCAAGGCGTTCCTTTCCGTTTTTGGGGCATGCCGGTTTCACTTCTGCATAAGACTAGGTCCGTAGGATAATTTGGTGGCTAGGAGGAGTGCCTTGGTAGAGGGAACGGTAATGTAAATGAGACTTTCTTATGTACGGCTTCGGACTTGCAACCCGGAGTGTCGGCTAAGTGGAGGGCATTTTGATGGGTGATATTTGCAGCCGCTCGAGTTTGTCAAATCTAGTCTAGCCTAGTCCCAAGGATAAGGGACAAGTTTGGATCAGTCACACTATAAGTTTGGTCGTGTCGAGTATGCAAAAATTAATTAAAATTTGCCAAAAAGGTTGATATTCGAGCCTGTGTGGCTAGAAGTTGAAAGCTCGTGAACATGTTGTGGTTGTGATTGAGGTTTGTAAAGCCTTGTAGTTGTTGTTGTAAAAGTGGGAAACGAGAATACTCGTTTCGACCACTTTAATATCTTCTCTACAAAGGTAAGAGGGTAAGTTAAGTCCAACAGTTAAGTTTGGACTCGCACTTATTTTCGTGTACTTATGCCATGCCATATAAATAGACCTTGCCTGTTATTTTGTTGATGTCTTGCAAGTACATTCAATGTACTCACCCTTGCTGCTTTTAACATGGCAGAACCTGCTGCACCTGTCCCTGAGTACCCGCTGTACGAGAACTAGGAACCAGTATCCCAGTAGAACCCTGTGTGGCTAGAAGTCTTCCGCTACCCAATAATCTGCGTTGTCGCTGCAATAAAACTCTGATAGAGGCCAAGATCATGTTGGATAAATAATGTATATACTGTTGTGTGCGCAGGTTGCGCGAGAGAAATACCTCTCCCTCTTGTTGTAATAAAGAACCGGTTGGATTCCGCTGACTTAATATATATTGGTTTTGTCTTTGTTTACTAAGTTGTCACATTGCCCGTGTTCCTAGGGCGAGAATGTGAGATATCTCAATCAGTGGGATTGGGGTGTCGCAAAAGTTTTCTAATCTTTATTTTTGAACAAAAAGTTTGTGATCTAAGAGAGCTGTCAAAATCTCGAGGACTCGGATGCTATTCAAAGATGGAGAAAAATGACCCGCTCGCCGTACTGAGCAACATGGCCTGATCGCTTCCTACCTGAGCCCACCGTTCTGGCGACTCGGATGCTATTTAAACTAGTTGAATACCCGTACGTTGCTACGGCTTATTAACATTTATAAGCATAAATTATACATACATAACCATGTATATATAAAAGATATGCACATTGTATTAAAAAATAAATATGTTTGCAACCATTACATTTTGAATAAAAACACTAACAACTTTCTGACTGGCATGGCGCGGTGTGTTTTGCAAGAAGTTCCACTAAAGCAAATGCTTCCAAGCCACATGAGCATGCCCCCATCTCAAAAGGAAAGCAAACATGCGCGCATGTGAGTATGTGATCAGCAGATGCTTCTTGTTCCTTGCACGTCTTGCTATACCGTGTAAGCCATTTAATCAGGATCATTCGTTTGTGTGGGGAAAACTTGAAAGCTAAAGAAACAAAATAGTACAGTGTACAAGCAAAAAGAGATATATACTTTCTGTGTCACATGCTTCTGCTTGCAAAAACGAAACACACAAACATTCTAGCCAGGAAATTCCACCCTGCAGCTCGACCAGCGATGGAGAAACAGTTTGCATACAAACTTGAAAGTTTTTCGAGAATAAGAAGAACAAAAACAGCATTATTATAAAATTTTAAAATCATCAAATCCTTGTGAATTTTGACAAACGAAAGAATCATATACACAAGACACTATTGCTCTCAGCTCATGTTCATATATACGCAACGGCAAACACACGTGGACGCAGCTCGGTTACTGGCCGCCGGCGTCCATGCCCATGTGCTCCAGTGCCGTGCCGACGAGCGCGCAGAGGCTGACCGCGTGTCGGCTCACCCCGGCGCTGACGGAGAATACGTGGAAGCACTCCAGCTCCGACATCGTCTCCGCCACGCGCCGAAGCTCCCGTCCCATTCCCGCCGCCGCCAGCAGCTCCGCGAACGTCACGAGCTCCATCCCCAGCATCCCGATCACGAGCTCCACCGTGAACCGTCTGATCCGTGGCACCTTGATCGAAGGGCTGCTGTACCACGCCAGCACGTGGACCAGCCTGTTGACCATGTCCACCTCGCTGACGCCGGCGCGGCCGAGGTGGTGGGCCAGCTCGTGCGGGCCCATCCGCGCCGTGAGGCCCAACGACACCTCCAGCCGCCTCGACTTCTTGGTCATGACGTTGCGCAGCACCGTCGCGGCGCCGGAAGTGACGGTGGCGCGCAGCTCCGTGAGTACGCGCCAAGGTTGGTGAGGATCCTGGCAGCGCCGATGCCGATCGCGTCGTCGCTGAGCGCCTCGATGAGATGGCCGACGACGGCGGGCGCGGCGTCGAGTATCCGATCGCAGTTGCGCGGGCTGTCGAGCGCCAGCATGGCGAGCGCACGCCGTCGGCCTCGTCTGTGATGCCTGGCCGGAAGAACATGGCGAGGAGGATGAAGACGACGCTGCCAGTGCCGCCGATCTTGTCGCGCGCTTCCTCGTCCATGGCGAGGCGGGCGAGCACCTCAGCGCAGAGCCACTGCAGCTCCAGGTGGGCCCCGGCGTGCTGGAGCACGGCCCGGATGTTGCTGACCGTGAACATGGTCTCCGCCACCTCCTTCCGCACGACGCACTGACGACGGCCGTGGATGATGAGGACGACACACTGACGATCGCAGAGAAGTCGATGATCTTGTTAAGGAGTCCGTGGGCGTTGCCGATCTTGCTGCAGTTGTCATGGTCGTGCGCGAGCTTCTTGATGATGAGGAGGCCCAGCAGGCTGCACTCCTCGAAGGCGTAGAGCAGCGACGACCCCGTCTCGATGGTGCCTGGGACGCCGGCGACGCGGAGCGCGTTCCGGTTCTTGCGGGCCAGCTTGGACACGACGAGCGCCGCCGACGCCCTCGCCCCGGCCTCCACCGCGCCCTTCCAGTTGAGCATCTCCACCAGTCGCTCCATGACTGCCGGCGACGTGCCGACCCGGCGCAGAGCGACGTCGCCCAGCCACGGGCTCCCGGCGATGTTGACGAGGATGCCGACGCGGATGCGCAGATGGGCGTGCCGAGGAAAGATATATTAATTACGATTACCGCCTATTAAATGATTGTGATTGATTAATTAACGCCTATTAAGTAATTACCGTGATTACCGTAGTTTCCAATTATGAAGGCAAAAGTGCAAAGTGCAAAGTGCAAAGTGACGTACCAACTTCAATATAATGCTAGTACTAGTATAGATAACACTTCTGCTTCGGTACACCCCCTCCCCAAACTCAAACACAACAATGGGCTGTGATCGCTCCGTACCCTTTTATAACTAAAGGCATGATTGTCTTTAACTAATTATTAAATCAATAATTAATTCATATGTGGCGTTTGCTCCGGTACAACCCCTCCCCTAAACTCAAAGCAAACTTAAATACAAGGACGGCTGAGATCGCTTGATACCCCTTCGTTTAATATTAAACGGGTATACGTAGCCCTGTACAAAACCCGTATGATCGAACTAAATTGTATAAATATGCCGCATACGTATTTATATAATTATGTATGTACGTGAATTATTGGTGGCGATTCGTCCGTGCGGTGGTGGTTGTGGCCGCCAGGCGGGAGGGGCGACAAGGTGGTGATGGGCAGCCACGAGGCATTGTGAGGCGAAGCTGGACGACACGAGCCTCGGCAATGTCTCGTAGGTTCGTACCGGTATGGTTGGGGCGGCGTGCAGGCTAGACGGCGGCGTGACGGCGCGACGAACTGCCGGATAGTCCGCCCCGGACAGTCTAGTGCAATTCGGCCGGACTATCCATCGCGTTGGGAACGAGACTAGCCGGACTGTCTTGCGGTGCTTGCGGCGGACTGTCTTGCGGCGCCGGACTGTCTTGTGGTGTTCGCGCCGGACTGTTTTGCGTCGCCGGACTGTCTTGCGGTGCCCGCCAGACTGTCTTGCGGCGACTGTATACCTATACGTGGGAATACCAAGTTTTGGATTTAGGTTTGGACATGGGCCTAAACAATACCGGTTGGGTTTTGTTGAGTTTGGGGAGGGGGCTGTACTCGAGCAAGCCTCTAGGCATATATCATCCAAACTCTGACCACAAAGCCCAAGCGAGAGTTTCCGGCTGCTGGTCGCGGCAATGGCGATCAACGGAGAAGAACCTCCCAGCTCTCCAAATGCTTCGGCAGTGGTCAGAGATCCTAGCGATGTCCAGCAGTTGAAGATTCTACCGAGCAAGGAGGGTGCTTTGTGACTGCGACGAGCAGCAAGCCTTCAACGCCGGAGCCTACCCCGGCCATCATAAACCCCATGCTGCTATCATCAGCCTGCTCTGGCTCCTGGAAGGGATTGAGTTTTCTTCTCAGGCGGGAAGACGCAGGGAGGCCACCTATCATGATGCCCACTAGAGAATTTATGGACTCCCTAGTGGCAGGCAGCAACACCAATGATGACGTAGAAGAGAGCATCGACCAGCATGCTTTGCCTGTAGCAGCACCACTTCTTGAGGGCGTTACCACTGTGGGGGATACTGCACTACATGTAACTTGCCAGCCATGGGGACGGGACAGAGTTCTTGCAGTGTGCTGACACCATCTATGGGAGGGCCAAACTGTTAACACCGACCCTGACGACATGGAGCCGCACCAAGTGGCACTGCGTGAACGGCGTGCACGCAAGGAGAGCTTCCGTTTCCCTGCGAAGGACTGGGCCCGCTGATGACTTGGCAGTCAAGGATTGGTCGTCATTATAAGACCCACGTCGATGAACGGACTAGATAGCGAATGTGTGATTGGCTTCGGCCCAGCCGGTTGGCTTGTATCTCTCCTTCCTCTATGTTCCTCTCTGGAAATTCGAACCTAGACTCCGAATTGCTGTAATCTAGCAACAATCCCTGTGAAATCGAGAGTAGAACTCGAGCGTGATGTTAACAATTGGTATCTAGAGCCTACCCACCACTCAAATCCGCCAGAAATTTTACTTTTCCTCTCCCAATCAACGCATCGCGCTGGAGACTCGAGCTCGCCGCGCCGCAGATCTCGTTCGGCAACAGATCATGGAGTCGCTGACCCCAGAAGGCCGCGTGATCTATGACACGCTCACCGCGGCCTCGGCAGTGCAGCAGGAGCAGCGGAAGAGGGACATCGACGACTTGATCACCAAGGCCGTCAACACCGCCGTGGAATCGGCCGTGCGCTCCTCCATCGACAAGGCGGTGAGCAACATGCAGCTGTACGCCGATGGAGTCGAGAACACGCTTCAGCAGCACATCTCGGAGCTGCGGGAGCAAGTGGGTCTCGCCGCCCACCAGGATGATCCGGATCAGGCGACCATGACGCTTGGGGGCGACGCGGAGACCGGCCCGGATGGGCGCCGCGTGACATCAACGACACGGAGGTCGGTAGTTGGGGCCGCTGGCCCTTACATACCACCTCCGGCAAGAGGTAACCGCCAAAACCGCAACCCCGATCATGCTCCTCGTTCATTCGATCTCAGGGATGAGCGTGCTGATTCACCACCGCGTGGGCGTGTTCCTCGCGTGGATTTTCCCAAATTTGATGGGGAAAACCCACAGCTCTGGCAGATTCGTTGTGAGGACTACTTTGATCTGTTCGATACCTCATCACACCTTTGGGTCAAACTTGCTTCCATGCAGTTCACTGGCCCAGCTGCTCATTGGCTAAATTCCATTAAAGCATCCATTAGCAAATTCACTTGGTCTGAATTTTGTCAGGAAGTTCTCCTTCGATTTGGTAGGAATCAACACCAATCTCTCATTAGACGTTTATATAAGCTAGTTCAGACAGGGTCCGTATAAGAGTATGTGAACCAATTTGCTGAATTAGTTGATCAACTAGCGGCTTATGAAAATCAACCTGATCCACTGCACTTTGTCACACGCTTCTTAGAAGGCCTTAAACCTGCAGTTCGTTTGTTAGTAGCAGTTCAACTTCCTCAAGATTTGGATACTGCGTATACTATTGCTTTGGTGCAGGAAGAGGTTGATGAAGGAATGACCACGTTGAACTCTTCGGTCATTACATGTCAACACCCGGATTTCTAAGTCCAGATGCCTATTATGCCGTACCTCGCAATCCCAGGAAGATTGTTGTTTGCGAGACATAACAGTTGATATCATAAGTCATCATTCATTACAAACCATAGGCGTCTTACAGATATAGATCACATGATCCAATATTACACAAATAGTTGATCTAGTGATCAACGAGCACATTACATAGCGGAAGCGAAATTGTAGTGGACTATCTAATCCGCAGGCCAACGCTTGACGTCGAAGATCTCCTAGTTGTTGTAGACGTCCTGCTGGCCATCATCTTCATATTGCTGCCTTCTCATAATCTGGCCATTTGAATAGCCAGGGACACAGCCGTGAGTACTTTTAAAGTACTCGCAAATTAATACTAATGTAAATCCTATCAATTTTAGGAAGGGGTGCTAAGCTCTAGGTTTATTTGCATAAAGCCAATTTTAGTTCATAAACCTTTAGTAAAAGACTTCTCAATTTCTAACTAACCCAAGTGGGAACATTAGTGTCATTCCCACAACTTAGTTGTGATTCAAGTCAAGTCACTACTTCCCAAATCATCATTCCTTTTTAAGAAACATCTGACAACGGAACAGTATGGCCTTTCCAACCGTCCGTAACCGTGGACACGGCTATTCGAATAGTTTTACACTCTGCAGAGGTTGTACTCTTGTGCCACAACATTTGATTACATCCGTCAGGATAACCCGAATCATCGTAACTCAATACGCGGATCATCAACCATAACCTTTCACCTACATACCCTAGTATAGGCACCTCTCCCCATGAGCTTGGCCTCCCGAGATAACCATCTCTATCCTGGGAACTGCACAGGGCTTGGGCTGGACATTCACCTCTTTTCAACGTCGTTTCTTTTGATTGTGGAGGCAGCTTTCGGCATAACCCCTATGACGCTTGTTTAGAGGGAACCCATACTAAAGTACATAAGCTTCCAGCTAAGCCCTACCCATAATCAGGTATTGTGGGGGTACTAAATAATTGGAAAGGTATCGCATCCGAACCCAACCATCAGTTTTTATCAAATTCACCTCGTCATTCAGTGGTCATATTCACCTTCAAAACTTTTCAAAGCCATTTCCTTTCACAACTCCCATCTAGAGTAGACCATGTTACTTTTAGCACTAGCAACTAGTCATGAGGGGTGCTAACAAATTTGTAGCTACCTAGGCTAAGTTTGATGCTCTTGTACTACTCCATACTTAGACCAAAGTTAACTATAAAAGTAAGGTTTAATAATCAAAGTAAAAGCTTGGAAAGATAAAACTTGGGATTCATCACCAGCATAAAGTAATGGGTAAGTGTGCCTTGCTCTGGGAGAGCTTTGCACTTTGCAAGAATATTAGCTTGCCTTGGTTGGTGTACTGGTCAAAGTGGTCCTCTTCTTCCTAGAAGTAGACCTCCTCCTCCTGGCACTCCTCTGTACTAGCGTCTAAACACGGATACGAGGTAACAATCACCAAACAAGCTTAAGAGCTAGACTAGGCACACACAAAGAGCACACAAACTAATCTATCATCACCACATTTCTACCATGTTGGTTGACTTTGTTTTCTTCTTAAGAAAAATAATTTACTCTCATTACAAATATTGATTAAGGTTTCTATTTAATTCTTTGGAGAAATAATTTCCTCTCATTGAATCTTGTTAAGATTTAAGTTCCCCAAATAAGTAATGTATGAACCCATGTTGACCAAGGT
Organism: Lolium multiflorum; assembly: GCA_030979885.1. Taxonomy (NCBI): domain Eukaryota; kingdom Viridiplantae; phylum Streptophyta; class Magnoliopsida; order Poales; family Poaceae; genus Lolium; species Lolium multiflorum. Next base: position 5,409,302 of record CM061752.1, read on the forward strand.
CAACCATTCATAATCATTATTTGGGAAAATGATTTAAATGAGGTTGAGTACCTCATGCAATTTAACACTACCATACTTATGATTTAACATCACCAAATAATTCAATATGAGATTATGTAAACCATGGTCACTACCTCATATTAAGTTACTTGGGACAAGATTTAAATGAGAGAAACCTCTCATAAGATTTAACACATATTTTTGGACAATATCAATTGACTAGAAATAGCCATAGAGCCCCTTTTTTATTCTAGCCCATGATCATACAAAGTAACCATGTGATATTTTTACATAACTATGTAGATTATGTGAAATGTGATTTAGGGGAGTTGGAATCAACTCAAAACATTTTTGGTTGATTTTTAATAATTGTTTGAAGTTGCAAAAGTCCCTGCCTTGTTATTTTTGTCACATTAATTCTACAACAAATTTTGGGTTGAGACCAGTGGGGTTGGGTAGAGCTTTTCACAAGCTTTCCAACAATATAAAATTCATCAAATTTGGTTGAGCCAATTTGATTCTATTTAATTTTGAAAAAGCATCTGAAAGCTGTTTTGATTTAAATCCAAAAATCAAATTTGAATTTCTGGGCCGCGCGGGAAACGTTACTGGGCCGAAACGGTTCAAACAGGGAATTCCAGCCCACCACGCGTCTCGCACGCGTGGGCTGCCTGATGAGGTGGGCTCCACCCGTCAGTCACACATAACACAGCGAAACGGTACATTTGATTTGAGCCGCACGATTAGAAGGGGATCGAGCGGCTCAGAGACGTCGTCGTCTCCGGCGAGAAATGGGTACTGGCGCGGCGAGGCTAGGGTCCAGCGAGCTCACCGGTGCTCTAGCAAGGGTTGGCAGTGTGCGCGAGGACGATGTCGACGACGGCGAGTCGCCTGGTACCAGCGGCGCTTCCTGGGGAGGCTCCAATCGACGGCGAGCTTCTGCGGCGGTCACGGGCTCCGACTATCAAATTGGGTGGCTACGGTGGCTAATCGAGAAGGGAAGGTGGTCGAGGAGGTTGAGAAGGAGGAGGGGAGCGAGGTGGTGTGGAGAATGAAGCGAGGGGATCCCTCTATTTATAATTGCGGAGCGAGGCCGTGGGCTGCGGCGAGGTCGACAATGGCGCGAGGGCTACAGGTCGCTATCGAGCTAGAGGAGGGCGCGGCATTGTTCAGCACGTCCAGGCGGTCCTCTTGGCGGCAACGGCGAGGCTGGGCGGTGCCTAATTTGGTCGGGCGCAAGCTGAGTGCTGCGTGGCCGTGGCGGGATTTGTTGTCGTCTCCGGTGACGGTGGGTGCGGGTCGGGGCAACGGAGGTGTCTCGTGTGTTCCTGGTACGGCGGGGAAGCTCAAGGTGGTGAAAGGGGGTCCGGGGGAGGTCTGGAGCGTCGAGGCGACGCGTGCCCTTGGCGTGCCCGTGGGTGGCACCCATGCCAACATCGGCATGCCCTGGACGTCGTGGGCGCGACATGTTCCGGTCGACGTGCTGCGTTTCTCCGACCGTGGCTAGTCCAGGGTGGTCCAATAGAGTGAGGTGGAGCTGGGGGACAAGGTTGGCAGGGTTGGAGATGAAGGGAAAGAGAGATGGCCACTTGTATGTGAGGTGTGGCCGGCATGGCAATGGCATTGCCATGTCTGCCCACTTCTAGGGATGCAAGCTAGTGGCATTGGTGTTGGAGGGGACCAGGGGACAAGGTGGACACAAGTTGTGTTCAAAATTTGGCCAAACACTATTTCAAATAGTGTAAATTTGATTTGGTTTGATTCTGCCCACAAGGTGTTTGACATAATGGCCGCATGAAAAATATTTTTAAAATTTTGAATGAAATTTGTTGGAGTTGATTCATGTGATCAAAGACACACAATGGTGGTGGTGGTGTTCAAAATTAAATTTATTTGTGAAAATTTCAAAATGGCACTAACTTGAATCTGTTAAAAAGTCCCAACTTTGTTTGAGCATAACTTTGAATCTAGCAAGAATTTGCAGGGGTGTGCTTTACCAAAGTTGTTCACCTTGATGTTGTCTTGGATGAGGTGCAAAGAGTTGGATTTGTTTGGTGTGAAAATCTTTTAATACAGAGGCTCAAAGTAGGCATCAGGCTAAATGGCAGTTTTGACCATTAGTGCATGTGAGCACAATTTGATTTCAAAATTGATTTGATTTGAGTTTCTTTGATTCCCAAGGTGTTAATAAGTGTTTAGTAACAATCTCCAACCAGTGATGCAAGCCAAAATGGCCTAGGTCAAAGATTTGCAAAAATGGCATAAACCATATGTGAGGGTTTTGTGATTTTTCCTTTTTATTTCTTTTCTTCCTCTTTGATTTGCTTGGTGATCTTAAAAGGCTCAAGTTAGGGTTTTAGGTGGTAAGCATCATCACCCAAACAAACATCATGGCATTCACACCAAAATTTAAACATGAGTACTATGCATAGCACATGTGTTAATAAATTTTTTTGCTGGTTCTAAAATTTGGGTAATTGAAATTCTTCTTCATTGATTTGAAAATTGGGATGTTACATTACCACGGCTCGACGACCCACTATCACTGCTCCTGCTTATGGCCGTCCTCTGGATGATCGTTCTCAGACTCGGTCCGCAGAAATGTCCAGGACAACGGACGATAAAATTGCAGCTCTCAGAAATTATCGCCGTGCTAAGAATCTGTGCTTTACATGTGGTGAAAAATACTCACGCGAGCACAAGTGTTAGCCTACTGTTCAGTTACATGTGGTGCAGGAGATGGTTGAATTTTTCCAGCAGCCAGATACTTATCAATGGGAGGGCATTGATTCAGTAACAGATATGGAACTAATGCAACTAGCTGATGTGTCCTTCACAGATTCACCTCCTGAGCAGTCTATTGTGCTCCACTGCACTGTCCAAGGGCATCCTGCCATATTCCTGTTGGATTCGGGTAGCAACAATTCATTTGTGAATGCATCTCTGGCTGCAAAACTGACTGGACATGTTCCATTACCTACTCCTCGTCGGGTTAAGGTTGCTGGTGGAGGTATTCTCACTTGCAACACACATATTCCTCAGTGTGAGTGGGCCTGTGACAAACTATCCTTCACCTCTTGTTTCAAAATCTTGCCACTCAAGAGTTATGATGGAATTATGGGCATGGACTGGCTTTCTTCTCATAGTCCTCAGCTTATTGATTGGCAACAGAAATGGATTGCATTCCAGCACAGAGGAGCCTGGGTGTGTCTGCAAGGAAATCCAGCCGATACATTTGCTTGTACTGTGATAGAACTACATGTAGTGCAAGATGCTGACAGTGTCAAGACTAGTGTGCCTCCTGAAGTTCAGTCTATCCTTGACACATTTGCTTCCATATTTGCAGAACCTGAAGGGCTACCACCACACAGAGCAGTGTCTCATTCTATTCCATTGATAGAAGGAGCTCGGCCTGTTCAAATCAGACCATATCGCTTGGCCCCTGAACTGAAGAATGAGGTGGAAAAACAGATTGCAGAGATGTTACACTCTGGAGTAATTCATCCTAGTGCCAGCAATTTTGCTTCACCACTAATCATGGTCAAGAAGAAAGAACAGACATGGCGACCCTGTATTGATTTTCGTCACTTGAATGCTTTAACAGTCAAGAGCAAATATCCATTACCTGTCATCGATGAGCTCTTGGATGAATTGCATGGTGCTTGTTGGTTCTCCAAGTTGGACCTGCGCGCTGGGTATCATCAGATTAGGCTGACAGAAGGTGATGAACACAAGACAGCATTTCATACACATCATGGACACTATGAGTTCACTGTCATGGCATTCGGGTTGACTGGTGCACCAGCAACTTTCCAAGCAGAAATGAACAGGACTCTAGCTTCAGTACTGCGCAAATATGCTGTCGTTTTCTTTGATGATATCCTGGTATATAGCACTAATTATCAGGAGCATCTACAACACCTCAGCTCTGTACTTCAGCTGCTGCAGGATAACCAATGGAAGGTCAAGATATCAAAATGCTCGTTTGCACAGCCGAGTATACACTATCTGGGACATGTGATCTCAGCATCTGGAGTGGCCACTGATGAAGCAAAAATCGAAACACTCAAGGAGTGGCCTACACCTGTGGATGTCAAGCAGCTTCGCAGCTTTTTAGGCCTGGCTGGTTATTATAGAAAATTTGTGCAAGGCTATGGATCTATTAGCCAGCCATTGACAGCTCTGCTCAGGAAAAATGTTCCTTTCGTATGGACTACTGAAACTGAATTGGCATTTCAGTCACTGAAGAAAGCTCTCATTGCAGCTCCTGTCTTGGCATTACCTGACTTTTCTGCTGTGTTTGTTGTGGAGACAGACGCTTGTGATACTGGCATTGGAGCTGTTCTCATGCAGAAGGATCATCCTCTGGCATTTGTCAGTAAAGCTCTAGGCCCACGCTCCAAAGGATTGTCTACGTATGAAAAAGAATATATGGCCATATTACTAGCAGTCCAACAGTGGAGAGCATACTTGCAGCATAAAGAGTTCATCATTCGAACTGACCATGCTAGTCTTACTCACCTTACTGACCAGCGTTTACATACACCTTGGCAGCATAAGGTTTTGTCCAAGCTAATGGGCATGCATTACAGAAATGTGTATAAGAAAGTATTGGAAAACAAGGTTGCAGATGCTTTATCTCGAAGGCCACACCCTGAACTGGGAATTCATGCTATTTCTTGCAGTCAACCAGCTTGGATTTTAGCTGTCATCGATGCTTATCAACAAGATGCTCAAGCTAAAGCACTCCTGCAACGCTTATCTATCGCTAAAGAACCAGATGATCAATTTTCCTTGCATGGGGGTATTATCAGGAAACAAGGGGGAATATGGCTTCCTTCCAATTCAGCGATGCAAGAACAACTAATTCTGGAATTTCATGATAGCCCAATGGGAGGTCATTCTGGTATTCCAGTTACCTTGAGGCGTCTGAAACAACTATTTGTGTGGAAGGGTATGGCAGCGTCAGTTCATCAATTCGTGAAATCTTGTTCTGTATGCCAGCAAGCGAAGGCTGATCGTTCCAAGTACCCAGGCCTCCTGCAACCATTACCAGTACCTGACTCTGCATTCCAAGTGGTTTCTATGGATTTCATCGAAGGACTGCCTCGATCAGGTCGTTTTAATTGCATTATGGTTGTGGTTGACAAGTTCAGTCGTTTTGCTCACTTCATTCCATTAGCACACCCCTTTTCGGCTGCCACAGTTGCTTCTGCGTTCATGCATAACATCTACAAGTTACACAGTGCCCCGGAGCAAATCATTTCTGACAGAGACAGGGTTTTTACTAGTGCTTTCTGGCAACAGCTGTTTGCTCTGACTGGAACTACATTAGCCATGAGTTCATCATATCACCCTGAAACCGATGGGCAAACCGAGAGAGTAAATCAGTGTCTGGAAGCGTATCTTCGATGCTTCACACATGCTTGTCCTACCAAGTGGGTCCAGTGGTTAACCTTAGCTGAATTTTGGTATAACACTAGCCCACACTCTGCCTTGGGGAGATCTCCATTTGAAGTTCTGTATGGTCGTTCTCCTCGCCATTTGGGCATTGTTCTGCAACATATGTGTGCTGTTCCAGATCTGCAGACATGGCTAGATGAGCGTCAGTTAATGCAGGATCTTCTCAAGCAACATCTGGAGCGCGCACGTATGCGCATGAAGCATCAGGCGGACAAAAACAGAACTGAAAGAACATTTGCTGTTGGAGATAGTGTTTATCTGAAACTACAACCTTATGTTCAGTCATCCATAGCACCCAGAGCGCATCATAAACTGTTGTTCAAGTACTACGGACCATATTTGGTCACTGAGAGGGTGGGCGAAGTTGCTTATCGTTTGGCCTTACCAGCAACCAGTCGCATCCATCCTGTGATTCATGTCTCTCAACTCAAAAAAGCTATTGGATCTTAGGTTCAGGTACAACAACAACTTCCCTCTCCCCTTGATATGTTGTTGGTTCCAGCTCGCGTCTTGCAGCGACGTCTTCGTCAACAAGGACCTGTTGCAGTTGCTCAAGTCTTGGTGCAATGGTCTGGTCAGCCGGAGTCGTTGGCTACCTGGGAAGACCACGATGATTTGAAGCGACGCTTTCCCAAGGCACCGGCTTGGGGACAAGCTGGCCATCAAGGGAGGGAGAATGTTAACACAGACCCTGACGACATGGAGCCGCACCAAGTGGCACTGCGTGAATGGCGTGCACGCAAGGAGAGCTTCCGTTTCCCTGCGAAGGACTGGGCCACTGATGACTTTGATACGTCCCCGACGTATCCATAATTTCTGTCGTTCCATGCTTGTTTTATGACAATACTTACATGTTTTGCTTGCACTTTATAATGATTTCATGCATTTGGAACTAACCTATTAACAAGATGCCACAGTGCTGTTCCTTTTTCTTTGTTTTTGGTTCCAGGCAGCAATATTCTCGGAATTGGACGAAATCAACGCCAAACCTCCTATTTTCCCAAGGCCACACCAAGAAGAGTCGGAGAGGGGCCACCACACCACATGGCGGCGCGAGCAGCCGCCGGCCTGGTGTGGGCGCCCCCAGTGTGCCCCCCGCCGCCTCTTCGCCTATAAAATCCCTTTTCGACCTAAAACGCGGTACCAATTGACGAAACTCGTAAAGACTCCAGGCGCCGCCGCCATCACAAACTCCAATTCACAAGAACTGTTCCTAAGACTGCCGGAACTGGGAAGTGTTGGAAGCCATCTCCATCAACGCCACCGCCTCCACCATGCTCTGAGTAGTTCCCCCATGGACTACGGGTTCTAGCAGTAGCTATGTCGGTATTCTCTCCCCATGTACTTCAATACAATGGTCTCATGAGCTGCCTTACATGATTGAGATTCATCTGATGTAATCGGTGTTGTGTTTGTTGGGATCCGATGGATGATACATTATGATTAGTCTATCTATAAAGTTTGTGAAGTTATTGTTGCAATCTTGTTATTCTTAATGCTTGTCACTAGGGCCGAGTGGCATGATCTTAGATTTGAGCTCTATATTGTTGCTTAGATTGTATCTACAAGTTGTATGCACATGTCACTGTCCGGAACCAATGGCCCCGAAGTGACAAATCGGGACAACCGGAGGGGATGGTAGTGATGTGAGGATCACATGTTTTCACGGTGTTAATGCTTTGCTCCGGTACTCTATTAAAAGGAGTACCTTAATATCCAGTAGTTTCCTTTGAGGCCTGCCACCGGTGGTAGGACAAAAGATGTTGTGCAAGTTTCTCATAGCACGTACGACTATATACGGAAAACATGCCTACATAATTAATAAGCCTGATGTTCTTTCTTAATGCCTTTGATTCCTATCAATTGCCCAACTGTAATTTGTTCACCCAACACTTGTTATTGGAGAGTTACCACTAGTGTAGATGGGAACCCCGGTCCATCTCTCATCATAATATACTTGTTCTACATGTCATTGGAAGTAGTATCAACTATCTTCTCGTGCCATTGCTCTCATATTGCTATTACTTTGTCGTTACTTACTGCTCTCATATTCATCGCTACTTTCACATCACCATTGTTACTACTAGTGTGCAGTTGAATTGACAACTTTTGTTAAGGCTTATAAGTATTCTTTACCTCCCTTGTGTCGAATCAATAAATTTGGGTTATACTACCCTCGAAGACTATCGCGATCCCTATACTTGTGGGTTATCAAGACTGCTTTTACGGCGCCGTTGCCGGGAGGCATAGCTCTACTCATAAGTTCACCTGGGGAGTACACTCTACCTCTCTCTGTTTTTAATTTGTTTTATTTTGCTTTGCTTAGTTTACTTTTGCCTAGTTTATTTGTGCTTAGTTTATTTCTGTCTAGTATTAGTTTGCGTAGTTTACTTTTGCTTAGTTTATTTTTGTCTTGTTTTATTTGTCTCATATACCCAAAAATCCATAAAAATTTGAAAAACAAAAAATTAAAAACTGCCGTTATGGGAGAACCTACAACTTACTTGGAGCTCATAGAATGTTATAATAATTATAGGAAATCAAGAGCTGGTGAAGTAATGAGTGCTATGATAGAAAAAGTGAATACAATTGCTAAAATCTTGCTTAAACGCCATGATATAAACTGTTGCTCTCAACAGGATACCAAACATCTTAAATTTCAATGTGGCTTTAGTGAGGAATTTTTAATTAGGAACTATAATCGGAATTGCTATATTCATTATGGGTTCGAAGAGGTAGAACAATTTGTCGTGTTTATGGGAGCCTCTGAGATTGAATCCTTCATGGTTGAGAATTATGAAACTTGTGTTGTTTGTAAGGACTTTAAAGATTATGTCTCTTCTATCCTTAATTGTTGCATAGAATGCTTCGGTAATAATCCTTATATCATTGATTATAAAGAGAGACACATTAATGCACTCACAATTTGCAGGAACCTGTGGAAGAAGAAACTGATGAACCTCAAAGCTCGTTGGATGAAAAAGAGGAGGAAATTGATGAACCTGAAAGCTCATTGGATGAAAAAGAAGAGGAGAGCGACGAACAAAAGGGGGAAGAATGGATTAGCTACCCATGCCAACCTTCTAATGAGAGTAACTCTTCATCTCTTACACTATTTGATTGTCCTCCATGCTTACCGGAAGAGGTTGAATGTTATGTTCCTGTGGATTCTCTTGAAATATTCCCTATGAGTAAAACTTGTGAAAATAATTATGCTACTGTTATTTATGATAATCCATGCTATTTTGATAAATCTTATGATAATGCTTTGTTTGTGCCTGATGTCGAAATGCATGGTACTAAAGAATTTTGCTTAGCAAATGTTTATGATAAAGCTCTAGATGATGGTCCTATGTTACTTGATAATATTAATTGTACTACTAATGAAAATGGGATTGGAGAGTTATTGACTTTATCTATGTGTCCCATATCTCTTGAGATTGATCAACTACCTTGTTATATTATTAATAAAAGTAAGTTTGAAAGTTTTAATTCCACTATTCTTGAACTTGATAAAAATTATGTGTTTGGAAATCATGAAAAGTATGCTGCATGTGATAGTTATATTGTTGAGTTTGTTCATGAAGCTACTGAAAATTATTATGAGAGAGGAAAATATGGTTGTAGAAATTTGCATGGTACTAAGACACCTCTCTATGTGCTTACAATTTTGAAGCTACACCTGTTTTATCTTCTTATGCTTATTACTTTGCTTTTCATGAACTTGTTTATTTACAAGATTCCTTTGCATAGGAAGCATGTTAGGCTTAAATGTGTTTTGAATTTGCCTCTCGATGCTCTCTTTTGCTTCAAATACTATTTCTTGCGAGTGCATCATTAAAACTGCTGAGCCCATCTTAATGGCTATAAAGAAAGCAACTTCTTGGGAGATAACCCATGTGTTATTTTGCTACAGTACTTTATTTTATTTGTGTCTTGGAAGTTGTTTACTACTGTAGCAACCTCTCCTTATCTTAGTTTTGTGTTTTGTTGTACCAAGTGAAGCCTCTAATCGAAGGTTGATACTAGATTTGGATTTCTGCGCAGAAACAGATTTCTATCTGTCATGAATCTGGGCTGTTTTTCTCTGTAGAAAAATCAGAAAAATATGCCAATTTACGTGCGTGTTCCTCAGATATGTACGCAACTTTCATTAGTTTTGAGTTTTCTGATTTGAGCAACGGAAGTATTTTATTAAAATTCGTCTTTACTGGCTGTTCTGTTTTGGCAGATTCTGTCTCTGTTTTTGCATTGTCTCTTGTGGACTTTAAGCGAGGTTTTCTAGACGTAGAGAGCTGTAGCTAATGTTTTATTGAGTTCTTGCAATGTGCCACTACAGGACCAAGGTGGATTCAAATTTTTTGAGTACTAACCCTCTAATGAAGTTTATGAGAAGTTTGGTGTGAAGAAAGTTTTCAAGGGTCAAGAGAGGAGGATGATATATGATCAAGAAGAGTGAAAAGTCTAAGCTTGGGATGCCCCGTGGTTCATCCCTGCATATTTCAAGAAGACTCAAGCGTCTAAGCTTGGGGATGCCCAAGGCATCTCCTTCTTCATCAACTTATCAGGTTCCTCCCCGAAACTATATTTTTATTCAGTCACATCATATGTGTTTCACTTGGAGCGTCTGTATGTTTTATTTTTGTTTTGTTTGAATAAGATCGGATCCTAGCAATCCTTGTTTGGGAGAGAGACACGCTCCGCTTTTTCATATGAACACTTGTTCTTCGTTTTACTTTTAATGTTCAATGATAAAAGTTGGAAGCTACAATACTTATCTTTATTTGGTTGGAAGAAGAAAATGCCTCATATGTATTGGATAATTTGACACTTGGCAATTGTTTTGAGCTCTCAAGTAGATCATAAGTTTTTGCATGTAGTTTAAACCTATTAGTGGAAAACTACCGTAAAGCTTGTTAAAATTGGTTTGCATAATTGATCTCTCTTAAGGTCTAGATATTTTCTGGTAAAAGTGTTTGAGCAACAAGGAAGACAGTGTAGAGTATTATAATGCTTGCGATATGTTCTTATGTAAGTTTTGCTGTACCGGTTCATACTTGTGTTTGCTTCAAACAACCTTGCTAGCCTAAGCCTTGTATCGAGAGGGAATACTTCATACATCCAAAATCCTTGAGCCAACCACTATGCCATTTGTGTCCACCATACCTACCTACTATGTGGTATTTCCTGCCATTCCAAAGTAAATTGCTTGAGTGCTACCTTTAAACAATTCAAAATGCTTCTCAATTTGTGTCAATGTTTTATAGCTCATGAGGAAGTATGTGGTGTTTAGCTTTCAACCTTGTCATTTACTTTGACGGACTCTCATATGGACTAGTGGCACATCCGCTTATCCAATAATTTTGCAAAAAGAGTGGCAATTCCCAGTCCCAAATTAATTAATAAAAAAATAGACACTCCTCCATGGTATGTGATTGTTGGACGGCACCCGAAGGATTCGGTTAGCCATGGCTTGTGTAAGGTTGGGGGAGTGTCATCATCATAATAAAACTAAAATAAAAAGGCACTCCTTCATATGAGATTGTGGTGGCACCCAGATTCGGTAGCCATGGTTTGTGAAAGAAAGGTTGGAAGGAGTGCCACCCAAAAATAAAATAAAATGGGAGCCGCTCTTAAAAGTCCGGTTGAGGTAGTTAGTGTACCCATTACCATTCGTTGACAACAACAAACACCTCTCAAAATTTTACTTTTATGCTCTCTATATGTTTTCAAAACCAAAGCTCTAGCACAAATATAGCAATCGATGCTTTCCTTTTGAAGGACCATTCTTTTACTTTTAATGTTGAGTCAGTTCACCTACTTCCTTCCACCTTAGAAGCAAACACTTGTGTCAACTATGCATTGATTCTTACATACTTGCATATTTGCATTCATCATATTACTCTATGTTGACAATATCCATGAGATATACATGTTGAAAGTTGAAAGCAACCGCTGAAACTTATATCCTCCTTTGTGTTGCTTCGATGCCTTTACTATGAACTTATTGCTTTATGAGTTAACTCTTGTGCAATCTTTTGATGCTTGTCTTGAAAGTACTCTTTATGAAAAGTTTTGCTATATGTTATCTACTTGTTAGCAACTATAGATCATTGCCTTGAGTCACTTCATTCATTTCATATGCTTTGTAATAGTATGATCAAGGTTATGTAAGTAGTATGTCACTACAGAAATTATTATTTTTATCGTTTACCGCTCGGGACGAGCAGAACTAAGCTTGGGATGCTGATACGTCCCGACGTATCCATAATTTCTGTCGTTCCATGCTTGTTTTATGACAATACTTACATGTTTTGCTTGCACTTTATAATGATTTCATGCATTTTCCGAACTAACCTATTAACAAGATGCCAGTGCTTCCTTTGCTGTTTTTGGTTCCGAAAGGCTGTTCGGGCAATATTCTTAATTGGACGAAATCAACGCCAAACCTCCTATTTTCTCCGGAAGGCTCCAACACCGAAGAAGAGTCGGAGAGGGGCCAGGGGCCACCACACCACATGGCGCGCGGCCAGGCCTAGGCCGCGCGGCCAGGGTGTGGCGCCCTGTGCCCCCGCGCCGCTCTCGCCTATAAAATCCCTTTCGACCTAAAAACGCTCCAATTGACGAAACTCTAAAGACTCGGCGCCGCACATCGCGAAACTCCACCGGGGACAGACTCGTTCCGGACCTGCGAACGGGGAAGTGCCCCTGGCCATCTCCATCAACGCCACCGCTCCACCATGCTCCGTGAGTAGTTCCCCATGGACTACGGGTTCTAGCTGTAGCTATGTTGTATTCTCTCCCCATGTACTTCAATACAATGGTCTCATGAGCTGCCTTACATGATTGAGATTCATCTGATGTAATCGGTGTTGTGTTTGTTGGGATCCGATGGATGATACATTATGATTAGTCTATCTATAAAGTTTGTGAAGTTATTGTTGCTGCAATCTTATTATTCTTAATGCTTGTCACTAGGGCCCGAGTGGCATGATCTTAGATTTGAGCTCTATATTGTTGCTTAGATTGTATCTACAAGTTGTATGCACATGTCACTGTCCGGAACCAATGGCCCCTAAGTGTAAATCGGACAACCGGAGGATGGTAGTGATGTGAGGATCACATGTTTTCACGGTGTTAATGCTTTGCTCGGTACTTATTAAAAGGAGTACCTTAATATCCAAGTTTCCCTGAGGCCCGGCTGCCACCGGCTGGTAGGACAAAAGATGTTGTGCAAGTTTCTCATTGCGAGCACGACGACTATATACGGAAAACATGCCTACATAATTAATAAGCCGATGTTCTTTCTTAATGCCTTTGATTCCTATCAATTGCCCAACTGTAATTTGTTCACCCAACACTTGTTATTGGAGAGTTACCACTAGTGTAGATCTGGGAACCCCGGTCCATCTCTCATCATAATATACTTGTTCTACATGTCATTGGAAGTAGTATCAACTATCTTCCGGTGCCATTGCTCTCATATTACTATCTTGCTGTATCTTACTCTATTTCCTCATATTACACTTTTCACATCACCTTACTAGTGCTTTTCAGTGTCCTGAATTGACAACTCAGTTGTTAAGGCTTATAAGTATTCTTTACCTCCCCTTGTGTCGAATCAATAAATTTGGGTTATACTACCCTCGAAGACTATCGCGATCCCCTATACTTGTGGGTTATCAGCAGTCAAGGATTGGTCGTCATTATAAGACCCACGTCGATGGATGGACTAGATAGCGAATGTGTGATTGGCTTCGGCCCAGCTGGTTGGCTTGTATCTCTCCTTCCTCTCTGTTCCTCTCTGGAAATTCGAACCTAGACTCCGAATTGCTGTAATCTAGCCACAATCCCTGTGAAATCGAGAGTAGAACTCGAGCGTGATTTTAACACAAACACCTCCTGTTTGCGCTGAACAACAAGGGTGACACGCCCTTGCACTGTGCTGCCCGTGCTCGGATATCCAGAATGGTCTCTCATCTCATTCATCTAGCTACAAGTGAGGATGGGGAAGACACTGATCATATAGGAAGCACGAGCTGTTGAGGAAGGAGAATAAGCGTCAGGAGACGGCCTTGCATGATGCTGTCTGCATTCGAGACGAGGGTATGGTCAAGAAGCTAATGCAGGCTGATCCTGAATTGGCTAATTAACCTAAGGACCAAGGGATTTCACCGTTGTACCTAGCCATCTTGCTGCACGCATACAGCATTGCAGACACATTGGATAGCAAGAGCAATGGGAATCTCTCGTATTCTGGACCTAATGGACAAAATGCTTTACATATTGCGATTCTTCGAAACACAGGTACTTGCCAGATGCATCCATTTTTTTTCCCAACTCATAAATCTGGAGTATGTGACACATATATGCTTGCCTACCCTTTTTCCTACACATTCTTGTTGGTGCATATATTTTGGGGACTGATATTACTATGGTTCAGAAACTACATGCTTACACACAAAATTTGCTTTACAATTTCTTCATGAGTTTTGTTCTTCACAGAATGAAACTCATAGGATCATGACCTCTCTTTAAAGTGTTCAGCACGATGGATTACTTATGGAAATGTTAGAAAATAGAGAAATGTACAAGTACTCATTTTAAGTTGTTTCCGTTTTTCCGATATGGGAGCACCGCTCCGGCCTCTGCATCAATAGATGCACATAGCCATGTCTTTTATTAAAAGAAAAGCAAAGAGACAATAGCCTTACCACACAAAGGGACAGCGATGGAAGTACACCTCTTCACTTCGTGTCATCACCCCATTTCAAACTTGGCATGTATCTGCGTCTTCATCCCCTCCGCAGACCACCTTGGTTTGGCTTTTTACGGCATCCCAGGGTTTGTACATTGAACCTCATGCAAGTATTCAAAGCGAACCTAGCAGCAATGTATCAAGCAGACAACAACGGATTTTTCCCCATACATGTCGCTGCCTCTGTAGGTGCCACAAATACCATACAATTTTTCCTTGCAAAGTGTCCCAATAATGCTGGACTTTGTGATTCTAAAGGAAGGACATTTCTTCATGTTTCCGTTGAGAAAAGAAGTTTCAACATAGTGTACTTTGTTTGCCGAACTCCATCACTAGCTTGGATTTTGAATATGCAAGATAATGACGGGAACACTGCACTACACTTAGCAGTCCTGGATGGGAGTTTAAGGATATTCTGTCCTCTATTAAGGAATCGAGCAGTGCACTTATTTTTGGAGATTTGCCCAAGAGGCAATAATAAAGTGGTTATTATTATATCTTTGTGTTTATGATAAGAGTTTATATCCCATGCTATAATTGTATCAATTGGAAACATTAATACTTGTGTGTTTTGTAAATATAAAAGAGTCCCTAGTAAGCCTCTTGTTTAAGCTAGCATGTTGATTAATAGATGATCATGGTTTCCTGATCATGAACATTGGATGTTGTTAATAACAAGGTTATATCATTAGGAGAATGATATGATGGACATACACCCATAGTAAGTATAGCTTAAGATCACGTCATTAAGTTCGTTTTGCTACAAGCTTTCAAATACATAGTAACCTAATCCTTAGACCATGAGATCATGTTAATCACCTATTCTGGAGGGATGCTTTGATGACATCAAATGCCACTTCGTAATTGGGTGGTTATAAAGGTGGCATTGGGTATTCTGAAAGTGTGAGTAGAAGCGCATGGATCAAGAATGGGATTTGTCCATCCAAATGATGGATAGATATTCTCTGGGCCCTCTCGGTGAAATAATATCTAATTAGCTTGCAAGCACGTGACTAGGTCACAAGGGATATCATATCACGGTACGAGTAAAGAGTACTTATCAGGAACGGGATTGAGCTAGGTATAGAGATACCGATGATCGAATCTCGGATAAGTAAAATATCGCGCGACAAAGGGAATCGGTATCGTACGTACATGGTTCATTCGATCACAAGGTCATCGTTGAATATGTAGGAGCCATTATGGATCTCTAGGTCCCGCTATTGGTTATTGATCGGAGAGGTGTCACGATCATGTCTGCATAATTCACGAACCGTAGGGTGACACACTTAAGGTTCGGTGTAGTTTTAAGTAGATATGGAATATGAGATGGAGACCGAAAATTGTTCGGAATCTCGGATGGGATCCGGGACATCACGAGGAGGTCCGGAATGGTCCCGAGAATAAGATTCATATAAGGGAAGTCATCTTCCGGGGTTCGGGAAAAGTTTTGGTGTTTTGACCGGAGCTTCTAGAAGGTTCTAGAGGGCCACCGGTGGGCCCACCACCCAGGGAGGGGCCACATGGGCTGAGGGAATGCTGCGGGGCCTCATGGGCCAGCTGCAGAGGCCCAAGAGGCCCAGCCGGCCAGCCCCAAGAGATGAGATCAAATCCCTAATTTTTAGGGGGGAGGTTTGGGGGGAACCCACCTCCCTCTTGGTGCGCCAGCCCTAGGGCTTGGAGGAGGGGGCAAGGCAACCCTGGCCGGCCCTCCCCCTATATAAAGAGGGGAGGGGGCAGGGGGCGCAGCCCTTCCTCCACCTCCAACCCTAGCCGCCACCTCTCCTCCCTCCCGCTATTTCTGCTCCATCTTAGGTGAAGCCCTGTAGGAATTTCTTCTCCACCACCACCACCATGCCGTCATGCTGCTGGTATTCCGTGGAGATCTACTACATCCGCTGCCCGCTGGAACGGGGAGAGGATCGTCTACATCGACTCCGCACGTGTGACCGTCTGCGGAAGTGCTGCCGGATCGCAGCACCGGAACCATCGTCTTCATCAACCACGAGATTAGATCTTGGCTTTTCCTAGATTGGATATTGGTTTTGTTCATCTTTGCGATAGAAATTTTTTGTTTTCGATGCAACGAACCCTACAGTGGTATCAGAGCCGTGTCTATGTGTAGATCTGTTGCACGAGTAGAACATAATGGTTTTATGCGCGTTGATGCTCTTGTTATCTTTTGCTTTTTGTATTTTGCATCTTGCGGGATGGTGGGATGAAGCGGCCCGGCTAACCTTACATGACCGCGTTCATGATACTTGCTCCACGCTTAACATGCAACTTGTATTGCATAAGTGGCTTTGCGGGTGTCTGTCTCTTCCACCATAGGTAAGATCCAATCTACAATTGCACTTGACAACAGTTGTATCACCGTTGTGGTTTTTTTCATTCGTAGGTAAGAACGGTTCTTATTCGAAAGCCCCAAGCCACATAAAACATGCAAAGAAAATTAGAGGCATCTAACTTGTTTTTGCAGGGGCATGTGATGTGATATGGCCATGTGATTATGATTATATTTGATGTATGAGATGATCATTATTGTATTATGGCAACCGGCAGGAGCCTAATGGTTGTCTTTAATTATGTTAAAAGACGTGCGTGTCTATTCATCATGTAATAGCTTTATTCCAAGTAGTTGTTATAGTTGCTATTAGTGATGGACAACCATGAAGCGGCGCCACTGAACTTGACGCCATGCCGGGTGATGATGGAGATCATGTCCGTGCTTTGGAGATGGAGATCAAAGGCACATGAAGAAAGGCCAAGTCATATCACATATTATAAATTGCATGTGATGTTAATCCTTTCGCATCTTATTTTGCTTAGATCGCGACGGTAGCACTATAAGATGATCCCTCTCACTAAATATCAAGAAAATAAAGTGTTCGTCCTTAGTATGCACCGTTGCTAAGACTCGACGTTTCGAAGCATCTCGTGATGATCGGGTGTGATAAATTCCTCGTGTGCATTCAACGGGTGCAAGTCAGATTTGCACATGCGAATACTAAGGTTAAACTTAATGAGCCTAGCATGTACAGACATGGCCTCGGAACACGGCATACCGAAAGGTAAAGCATGAGTCATATGAATGATATGATGAACATGTTGAATGTTCACCTTTGAAGCTACATCTTCTCTCGTGAAGATCGGACTTGGTGTAGTGGATTTGGTTCGTGTAATCACTAAGACAATGTGAGGGATGTTGTTTTGAGTGGGAGTTCACCTAGTTAATTAAGAATTAAAATTGAACTCAACTTATCATAAACTTAGTCTAAACTCTTTGCAAATATGTTGTAGATTATGGCGGCTCCTACCATCAACTTTAATGCGTTCCTAGAGAAAGAAAAGCTGAAAAGCAATGGAAGCAATGGAAGCAACTTCACAGACTGGTTCTGTAACTTGAGGATTGTCCTCAATGCTGAACAGCTGACCTATGTGCTTGATGCACCGCTAGGTGCCCCACCTGTAGAAACTGCTCCCGATGAGGTCAAAAATGTTTACCTCACTCGGAAGATACATTACTCCACAGTACAGTGTGCCATCCTGTACGGCTTAGAATCAGAGCTTCAGAAGCGCTTTGAGAACCACGACCCTTATGAGATTGTCCGTGAGCTCAAAATGATATTTGAAACTCATGCGGCCATGGAAAGCTATGAAGCCTCTGAACAGTTCTTTGGCTCTAAGATGGAAGAGGGTAGCTCCATTAGCGAGCACGTGCTCAAAATGTCTGGGCACACGAAGAAGCTCAATGATTTGGGAATAGTGATTCCTAATCAGTTGGGGATTCATCGTGTCCTCCAATCAATGCCACCTAGTTATAAAAACTTCGTGATGAACTACAATATGCATTGCATGAACAAGGAGTTGCCTGAACTCTTCTCCATGCTGAAAACTGAAGTGGAGATAAAGAAAGAGCATTAAGTGTTGATGGTTAACAAGACCACCAGTTTCAAGAAACAGGGCAAGCCTAAGAACAAGGGCAACTTCAAGAAGGGCGGCAAGAAAGCTGCTGCACCTCCTAAGAAGCCCAAGGCTGGCCCCAAGCCTGATACTGTGTGCTTCTACTGCAAGGAAGATGGGCACTGGAAGCGGAACTGCTCCAAGTACTTGGCAGATCTGAAGAGCGGCAACACCAAGAAGAAAGGTATATTTGATATACATGTTATTGATGTGTATCTTACTAGTAATCTTAGTAGTGCCTGGGTATTTGATACTGGTTCGGTTGCTCACATATGTAACTCGAAACAGGAGCTACGAAATAAACGAAGACTAGCATGGGATGAGGTGATGATGCGCGTTGGAAATGGCTCCAAGGTTGATGTGATCGCCATCGGCACGCTCCCTCTGCATCTACCTTCGGGATTAGTTTTAAACCTAAATAATTGTTATTTGGTGCCTGTGTTAAGCATGAACATTATATTTGTATCTTGTTTATTGCAAGACGGTTATGCATTTAAGTATGAGAATAATGGTTGTTCTATTTATATGAATAATATCTTTTATGGTCATGCACCTCAGATGAATGGTTTATTCTTGTTAAATCTAGATAGTAGTAATACACATGTTCATAACATTGATGCTAAACGAATAAAAATGAATGATAATTCTACATACATGTGGCACTGTCGTCTTGGTCACATTGGAGTGAAGCGCATGAAGAAACTCCATTCCGATGGACTTCTAGAATCACTTGATTTTGAATCACTTGAAAGATGCGAAGCTTGTCTGATGGGAAAAATGACTAAGACTCCATTCTCTGGTATAATGGAGCGAGCTACGACTTATTGGAAATAATACATACCGATGTATGCGGCCCAATGAGTGTAGCATCGCGTGGTGGTTATCGTTATGTTCTCACCTTCATGGATGATTTAAGTAGATATGGGTATATATATTTTATGAAACATAAGTCCGAAACTTTCGAGAAGTTTAAGGAATTCCAAAGTGAAGTAGAAAATCAGCGTAATAAGAAGATTAAGTTTCTGCGCTCTGATCGCGAAGGCGAATATCTAAGTTACGAGTTTGGCATGCATTTGAAGAAATGCGGAATACTTTCACAGTTGACACCGCCGGGAACACCACAGCGTAATGGTGTGTCCGAACGTCGTAATCGAACTCTCTTAAATATGGTTCGGTCTATGATGTCTCTTACAGATTTGCCGTTATCGTTTTGGAGTTATGCATTAGAGACAGCTGCATTCACTTTAAATAGGGCACCATCTAAATCCGTTGAAACGACACCGTATGAATTATGGTTTGCAAGAAACCTAAGTTGTCGTTCCTTAAAGTTTGGGCGGGCTTATGTAAAGAAGTTACCTGACAAGATTGAACCCAAAGCGGAAAAATGCGTCTTCCTAGGATACCCTAAAGAAACAATTGGGTATACCTTATATCATAGATCCGAAGGTAAAAATTTCGTTGCCAAGAACGGATCCTTTCTTGAGAAGGAGTTTCTCTCGAAAGAAGTGACTGGAAGGAAAGTAGAACTCGACGAGGTTATTGAACCTTCTCTCGGCATTGAGAGTAGCGCAGCACCGGAAGATGTTCCTGTGCTGCCTGCACCAATAAGAGAGGAAGCTAATGATAATGATCATGAAACTTCGAACGAAGTTACTACTGCACATCGCAGGTCGACGAGGGTTAGCACCACTCCTGATTGGTATAATCCTGTCATGCATGTCATGTTGTTGGACAACACCGATGACCCTGCGACGTATGAGGAAGCAATGATGAGCCCAGATTCCAACAAATGGCAAGAAGCCATAAAATCCGAAATGGAATCCATGTATGAAAACCAAGTATGCACTTTGGTGGACCTACCTGATGGACGCAAGGCTATCGAGAACAAATGGATTTTCAAAAGAAAAACAGACGCTGATGGTAATATTATTGTCTATAAAGCTCGACTTGTCGAAAGGGTTTCGACAAATTCAAGGAGTTGACTACGATGAGACATTCTCACCGGTAGCGAAGCTAAAGTCTGTGAGGATTTTGTTAGCTATCGCTGCATTTTTCGATTATGAGATTTGGCAGATGGATGTCAAAATGGCGTTCCTTAATGGTGACATTGAGGAAGAGTTGTACATGGTACAACCCAAGGGTTTTGTCGATCCTATAGATGGTGACAAGGTATGCAAACTTCAGCGTTCCATTTACGGACTGAAGCAAGCATCCCGGAGCTGGAATCAACACTTTGATAAGGTGATCACAGATTTTGGATTTATACAAACTTTTGGAGAAGCTTGTATTTACAAGAAAGTGAGTGGGAGCTCTGTAGCATTCCTAGTACTATATGTGGATGACATATTGTTGATTGGGAATGATATAGAACTTCTAAAGTGTCAAAGGTTATTTGAATAAAAGTTTTTCAATGAAGGACCTTGGCGAAGCAGCATACATTTTAGGCATCAAGATTTATAGAGATAGATCAAGACGCTAATAGGGCTTTCACAAAGTACATACCTGGACGAAGTTTTAAAAAGGTTTAAAATGGATGAAAGAAAGAAAGGGTTCTTGCCTATGTTGCCAGGAAAGACCTTGAGTAAGACTCAAAGTCCAGCTACGGTAGAAGAAAGAGAAAGGATGAACAAAATCCCCTATGCCTCGGCCATAGGATCTATCATGTATGCCATGCTGTGTACGAGACCGGATACCGCACATGCTATTAGTTTGACCAGCAGATATCAAAGTGATCCTAGAATGGAACACTGGATAGCGGTCAAGAATATCCTGAAGTACCTGAAAAGGACTAAGGATATGTTTCTTTGTTATGGAGGTGAGCAAAGCTCGCTACACCGATGCTAGTTGAACACCGATCCGGATGACTCTAAGTCTCGATACGCTCAAACGTATCTATAATTTCTTATGTTCCATGCTAGTTTTATGACAATACTCACATGTTTTATATACACTTTATATCATTTTTATGCATTTTCCGGTACTAACCTATTAACAAGATGCCGAAGCGCTCGTTTTCTTGTTTTTGGTTTCAAATCCACAGAAATATTCTCGGAATTGGATGAAACAAACGCCCGGGTCTTATTTTTCCACGGAGCTCCAGAAGACCGAAGAGATACGAAGTGGGGCACGAGGGGCCGACACCACGGCGGCGCGGCCAAGGCGGGGCCCGCGCGCCTCTATGGTGTGGGGCCCCGAGCCTCCTCCGACTCTGCCCTTCCGCCTACTTATACTCTCCGTCGCGAAACCCTAGTACCGAGAGCCACGATACGAGAAAGTTCCAGAGATGCCGTCGCCCAATCTCATCTCGGGGATTCAGAGATCACCTCCGCACCCCGCCGAGAGGGGAATCATACCGGAGGACTCTACATCATCATGCCCGCCTCCGGATTGATGCGTGAGTAGTTCATCCTTGGACTATGGGTCCATAGCAGTAGCTAGATGGTTGTCTTCTCCTGTGCTATCATGTTTAGATCTTGTGAGCTGCCTATCATGATCAAGATCATCTATTTGTAATGCTACATGTTGTGTTTGGTGGGATCCGATGAATATGGAATACCATGTCAAGTTGATTATTGATCTATCATATATGTGTTGTTTATGATCGCATGCTCTCCGTTGCTAGTAGAGGCTCCGGCCAAGTTGATACTCTAACTCCAAGAGGGAGTATTTATGCTCGATAGTGGGTTCATGCCTCCATTGAATCTGGGACAGTGACAGAAAGTTCTAAGGTTGTGGATGTGCTGTTGCCACTAGGGATAAAACATCGATGCTTTGTCTAAGGATATTTGTGTTGATTACATTACGCACCATACTTAATGCAATTGTCTGTTGTTTGCAACTTAATACTGAAGGGTGCGGATGCTAACCCAATGGTGGACTTTTTAGATATATGCATGCCGGATAGCGGTCTATGTTATTTGTCGTAATGTCCCAAGTAAATCTCATAGTAGTCATCATGATATGTATGTGCATTGTTATGCCCTCTCTATTTGTCAATTGCCCACCCGTAATTTGTTCACCCAACATGCTATTTATCTTATTGAGAGACACCACTAGTGAACTGTGGACCCCGGTCCATTCTTTACATCTGAAATACAACCTACCGCAATCATTGTCTCTGCTTCTTTGCAAACAAACATCATTCTCCACACCATACGATTAATCCTTGTTTTCAGCAAGCCGGTGAGATTGACAACCTCACTGTTAAGTTGGGGCAGTATCTTGATTGTGTTGTAGGTTCCACGTTGCTGAACTCCGGGTGTTGCGCCGCACTACACTCCTTCACCAACAACCTTCACGTGGCCTTCATCTCCTACTGGTTCGATAAACCTTGGTTTCTTACCGAGGGAAAACTTGTCATTGTACGATCACACCTTCCTCTTGGGGTTCCCAACGGATGAGTGCTTTACCGTCATAAGGAAGCTACTGTCGCACGCCAGCAGCATATTTTCTCGGGCGCTGTTGCCGGGAGATCAAGACACGCTGCAAGGGGAGTCTCTCACATCCAATCTCTTTACTTTGTTTATTGTCTTGCTTTACTTTATTTTATTTTCTGTCTTGTTTGTTTTCTTTATATCAAAAACACAAAAAAATTAGTTACTTGCTTTACTTTATTTTCTGTCTTGTTTGCTTTCTTTATATCAAAAACACAAAAAAATTAGTTACTTGCTTTACTTTATTTAATTCAGTTTTGCTTACTTATTTTTATTATTGTAAAATGAATACTCCCGAGAACACTAAGTTGTGTGATTTCACTAGCACCAATAATAATGATTTCATATGCACACCTATTGCTCCACCTGCTACTACAGCAGAATTTTATGAAATTAAACCTCTTTACTAAATCTTGTTATGAGAGAGCAATTTTCTGGTGTTAGTAGATGATGCTGCTGCCCATCTTAATAATTTTGTTGAACTTTGTGAAATGCAAAAGTATAAGGATGTAGATGGGGATATTATAAAACTGAAATTGTTTCCTTTCTCCTTAAGAGGAAAGCTAAAGATTGGTTGCTATCTTTGCCTAAGAATAGTATTGATTCATGTACTAAATGTAAAGATGCTTTCATTGGTAGATACTATCCTCCTGCTAAAATTATATCTTTGAGAAGTAGCATTATGAATTTTAAGCAATTGGATAATGAACATGTTGCCCAAGCATGGGAAAGAATGAAATCTTGGTAAAGAATTGCCCTACCCATGACTAACTACTTGGATGATTTCTGTTTTCCTTAATTTCCATTTACTGACATATACTGGATGGAGTATATTTGGAGTCCACAGAAGCATTGAGCAGTTACAGTTGCCATTCCAATTGCTACTCTGATTTGTTTACCATTCATACAAGGACACACTATTATAATTGAGAAAGGATTGCTTTCTTAGTTACTCAATCTTCATAAATTGTTTTAAATAATAAATTGAATACTTTATCCGAGTTCTTATTGATGAACTTATTCCTTGTGTGAAGTTCTTGGTGATATTGGATGCTATAAGGCATTTCTGATTTTTCCCACAGCTAATATAATTGAGGCTACCAATTGTTGTGTTTCTAAAATTTATATTTCACTGGTTCTTCTTGTGTAGGTTACATAGTTTGTCTTGTGCAAGATATATGATGTATGCTCAAAGATTTTTTCAAAAGATTTCTAAAAAAGGTAACTATAGAAGAAAGTGGTTTTTTTAGAATCTGTTCTACAATCAATTTTGTGAATACATTGCCTTTGCTTCACAGGCTCACATATTCCATTTAAAATTCCTTTCTCTGCTTCTAATTAATCTGCATAGATACCACTTTATAGGGTTTTGTGCTATAGCAGAATTAATGGTTAACTACTTTGTTTACCTTTATGTCGGTTTCATCTACAAATTGACATGCTTGCCTTTTGTGGGTGTACACATGGTTGTGGCAATGAGGAGGTTTCAGGGCTCACGAGAATGATGTGTAACATTGCCTAAAAAATTCTCAATGGCGTTCTAAAGTGCAACAAATAGGTTATGCTATGTACGATATTTCCATTCTCTACTTGTGCCATCTAATGCCTCGGCTGCAATTCTATTTCCTATTTTCCTCTTTTTAAAACCAGTTTAGCTAACCACAATTTTTGTATCCACACTTTTCATTGGTGTTGGACTCAGGGGCGGAGCCAGGATTTGAGTATAGGGGGGCAAAGAAGACCGTGAGTCCGCAACCACAAAATGACACGGAGACGATATTTTTTTAGGTTGTAGATTAATCCATAACTTCTCCTCATCCTACAATAGTTTTTATCCTGAATTTTCATATACCAACTCTACAAATATGGGCGTGTCTCCCTAGTTAGATTTGCAATTTTCAGCAAGTAGAGTTCCAATTGATCGGTACTCGTGTTAGCTGCGACGGGAGATTGTAGACTTTGAAGATCGGGACGCCGTGCATGAACAATGGAGGCGCGGCATCCATGAGGTCACGGCCGGCGACGGAGGTCGACCAGGGGTGTGCCCGTGCGAGATCTCGACTGGTGGCTCCAGCTATGCCCTAGCTGCGGCCGGCGTCAGGCGATGGCTGTTCATCAAGTCGAATGCGATTGGAAGTTGCTATACGATTCGATCCTATGGTCTCGTGGGCAGAGAACCCATCTAATTCGCCATGAGGCCGGCCACGTGTCGTACAACATTCTGGGCATTGTTCATGGGCTTGGGCCGTTCAGGCATTGGGCGTTTAGAGATTTAAGAGCTAATGTCCATGTACTGATTACTAGTTAACACAAAATACTACCGAATACCAGTGGTAGTCTACGCTACAAATGTTAGGGGGGGGGGGGGGGTCTAGCCCCTGCTCGCCCCCTGTCTCCGCCCCTGGTTGGACTCTTCACAGATCAAGAAATATTGATACTGATCAAAGAAAAGTGGAACGCATTTGATACAGTGTTGAGAAAAATGTGTTACTAATTGTGCTGCTACAATTAGAAAAGGATGTCACTATCCATGTTACTACATGTAGAAAACTGTGTTTCTAGAGCCTCTGGCAACACATATGATATGTGTTGCTATGGAGTACTTCTAACACATTTTATTATATATATGGTCAGCTATTATGTGCTACAATAAACCCAGTCGTTGTAACACATGCTACAAAAATACATATAAATTGTGTTACTACAGGCCTTACTAACACTTTTTAAAGCTGCAGTAGCATATCTATGTGTTACCAAATCCTGGTCCTAGCGTAGTGGTATAGAAGAGTAGCACCATTCTTCTTAGGAGGTGTTTTCCATTTTATGCACAACACTGCAATACCAACAGCAAGTATAGATGTGCCAACCCAAATGACTCTTTGTTTGACGTGCTGCCTGCATGCTTTTTCCTCATTCTGAAGCACCTCCTTTAACTCACGAATCAGCATCTGGTTTTCAGCTACAGCACTCCCCCATTTCTTTTTCCACTCCGTAGATTTTTCCTCGGAATTCTTCTTCTCCTTTATCATAATTGATAGGGCCTCCTTGGAGTCCCGAAGTTGATCATTCAGCATCTGGTTTTCAGCTACAACACTCTCCCATTTCTTTTTCCATTCCATAGCTTTTTCCTCATAATTCTTTTTCTCCTTTATCATCCCTGATAGGGCTTCATAGCTCCCATTATCCATCTACAAATTGCCAGCATTCATATAAAGACATTAGTTCCAGGATTTGTTTTTTGGTACATATGTTCATCAACAACAATGAGAGCTCTCGTGCATCTGCTTGCAAGATGTTCCAGATCGAACTATAGTACCCATATATAACTCATCTCACATAGTTCAAGCATTGTTGGCTTGATTTAATTAGCTGCATCAATAATTAAGTATACCTGAATGCAATCTTGTTTTTTTGCATTGCGCGGGTGATCTCTCTTCCATTCCCATGGCTTCTTAGGATTATCTGACAGCCAGAGCCCTCGGCGTGCATCTCTCGCTTCCCTCTCCCACTGCATATGCAGTTAGTCAGATGGTAAGCAGAATTAAAACACAAACTATACAGTTACAATTTAACACTGGCCACCTGTGGCATTAGATAGCCTGTAAGAATGGCAATGGAAGTGTTATATTACACTTGTTTTAATTAAAATACAAGTTGGAATGTGAAGGGAGAAATTCCTTACTTGCTCAAATTCACAACGTTTGTCATAAATTTTGCAAAACCATGCGAAGCCCCTCTTCAGCATTTCCTCCTACAGAATGTATACACCAACCATTATCAATCTTATCAGAACCATGTAAAATGCAATCAAAAAAAGCACAACGTAAGTATTTTCTGTTTCACTTGGATAAACACGCCACCACAGTAGATATCACCAATGTATCGCTCGTACTGGTCCTTCTCATACACATAAATCATGACACATTTCCCCTCGATGAGATTCACCAGCTCATTCCTAGCCTCCATCCCATACTCCATTTTCAGCTCTGGTGCATCAATTCCCCTGTTGATTCATAGAATTTTATATATGCACATTCTTCTCACAATCTACAATATAATAAAAATTGATGATATAAGGCGCCCTAAACATACTTGGAAGAAAGACAACCATTATATATAATCTACATAGGATGATATAAGGAGCCCTAAAAATAAAAATGTTTAGTCATCCATCTAGTGGACACTAAATAGGATTAAACTACAACCATTATATATTATCTACATTGAATTTTAGAAGTTAATACAATGAATTCAAATTTAATGTTTTCAATTTCTAGAATAAAACTAAAATTTCGTATGACATAAGGAGTTGTTACAAAATTAAATATCACATACATTTTTGAAAATCATGGAGCTCAAACTGGTTTAATTCAAGATAAACTTAATATCCCTTTAAGTTTTATATGTCAAATACACTTTTTTATTTGTATGAAAATATACCCAAGTCAAAACATTATGAATCGGGATGCACAAAAATGAATATTGATTTTGGTGTCTAGGCTGGAAGGTACAAGAAACAATCACGATGGAGCATAGGCACCCAAATAAATACCCATTTGTGTTCACTGACATTCGTGACATTTGGTGTGAATAACTCTCCGTACGCATAAAATGTGTATTTGAGTATCAGACTCGAATAAGTAAGTAAATTTATCTTGATTTAAACTAGGTTGGGCTAGTTTCATCATAAATAAGCACAATTGTTGCATTAATTATAGAGGTCAATTAAATTATTTTCAATTGAATTCCCAGCTCACGTATCACAAATATATCAAGTGTATACCTGTAGCTCCCATCATTTATTTTTTCTAATTAATTATTTTTCATAAGGAAGGATTTCAAGTTATGAATGATTAGGATTGTATGTAGCTTACTCTACAAAAATGCCAATCGGAGACCTCTCATCTCAGATGGTTTAGGTGAACTCGCCGGTCGTTAACATCTATCAGAGACGGCTATGCTAAAAGGGTCTCCTCATGGCAATGGACCGGATGTGATGATTAACTATCTTGGACGATTCATTATTTGAACCATCTGTGATAATATTCTAGATGGTTAAATTTATGAACTGTCTAAGATGTACTGAATATCACAGACGGTTCATTATGTGATAATTTGTGCTGGTATGTAATGAAGGCCCGAATTAAAGATAGTTCACTTCGTTCCAATTGGTACAAGTCTTTAATCAGTGTCATCGCATAACCCTTCTCCTCAACCGATCGACTCCACCCTTGCTCCTCTCCCTCCTCCTTATCAACCTCCTCCTCAACTACGCCCGTCTCCCTTGTCCTCCTCTAGATCGAGCCGTGAAATCCGGGTGCCTAGAAAAAGGAAATTTCTGTGTGTGGGGCAAAAAGGATTGGTTCCAAATCCAACCCGAGCTCACCATGGGCTCACCAAGAGGACTGGAGGAGGTGGTGGACGGGTCTGGTGCTGACTCTCTCCCCTATGCAAGTTGTGGCCGTGTCCATGGTGACGCATGTCTAGGCCGAGCGATAGAGGCATCCATCTCGGCCTTGACAGGCTCGGCAACGGCTAGATGCAGAGCTCCAGCAGTAACACGCATCGACAGCCTTGTCAGGGAACCAAGGCCATCCTTCATCGTCATTGGCTAGTGGGTTGGCCCTTCCTTTCCATGGCATGATTAGGTGACGAGCCACCGACAATGAGAAGGGGATGGATGACGATGACACCATGTTCGCGACATGGGAGGGGAGGGGGGAGGGGCATCTAGGGCGATCTAAGGTGATGCTTTGATTGCAACTGTCAATTCCCCTCCAGTCCTTGTGTAAATTCATTCCTTGGTTGATGCTTCGATTCCAAGTGTAGATGAACATATGTGTGTAATTGAATGTAATCTTCCAACATATATCTATGTTTCACTGCTAATTTGTGAAATTCAGCTACCGGATTTTGGTTTCACTTGAAAAAACACATCCCGGACGGTTCAAACTTAAAAAACCATATGTGATAATACAATATCGCGGATGGTTCACCTTTCAATTGTCTATGATAATCAATTATCGCAGACGGTCCATACAGGGAACCACCTCTATTGCTTTTATCACAGATGGTTCGTCAGTTTGTACCGCCTCTGTTGAGTTTATCACAGACGGTTGGAGAACAGTCAGAGATGTCAATTAGTATCAAAGACGTTTGGATACAACCGGTAGCTTGAACCGACAGGGATGCTATTTTTCAACTGTCACCGATGACGTTCTGTGTGGCAATGCGATAAACCACGCATTGCATTATCCTTTTTTTTAAATGTAAGTATTGTAATACATACCTCATTCTAATTTTGTATTTCCCTGAAAGAATCTCTCCGTTGTTTGAACCATTTAGTACCCTGCAAGCTCACAGAAATGCTTAATGAGAAACGTGCTTCCAAGCTAGTGCAAAAAATTGAAACAAGCTAAAATCAATCATGTTAATTAGCAATGGGTCGCTTGATGTGTGTGATGTAGTGTGTAGTATCTAGGCCCCCGTTTCAGTTTTGATGATTTGATGATAACAAGACTATGTTATTCAAGGTACATATAGGAATTGTGGGTATCTTTTTAAGGAATATGCATGTCTTGTGGATGTACGTAGTAAGTGCTGAAACAACATGGATACTCGCATTCAATGACTGTGAAGAGCAAAATGACCAAGACAAATGTAAAATCCCAAGATCAATTAAGGACTTTTAATCTAGTCCGCATGGGTGCGTGGTCAATGACCGGATTGATTTGAACTTTTATTTTTTTAATCTTTTTTGAAACGGGGCAGGAGCTTAGCCTTTTCATTGGTTAAGAAGGAGCAAACAGCAAGGCCTAGGCCCAAAAATAAAAAAGGAGATTACTTTTTTTCTTTCGAGAGTACGCCAAAGACGTACCATAATTTTATAGAAGGCAGAGGTTTGAGTACAAGAGCGCCACCACTCGCTGCGAGCAACGAGCGTAGCACAACTCCACACCGGCAAGTCTGAAGACTGCCACCACAGACAAAACAACAACAACACAAAAGAGCCTGACCTAGACTAAGCAAAAGAGCTGCGTCTCAACCGACGCTGGACACCTCTGAAGAACAACACCTCCAAAAGAACCATCCTTGTCGACGTACCACCAAAAGAAGATCAATGGCGGAACTTGGTCGGTCCCGAGAAGGCATCGTCTTGGACTTGCCAGCCATGGCATACATAGCGCCCCTGAAGATCAGCCTTGGACAACAGCGAACACCGGAGGAATGCAGCATAGGACCTCTGAGCCGTGTCTTCAAGCATGATGGTCCCAACAGAGATACAACGTCGATGACGCCGACATTGTGCCAAACCTGCTACGAATCGAGGCTTTCGCCCGAAGACAACAACCAACTCCGAGAGAGCGGGGGAGCCGCCGACACACCTCGGCGGTGCCTACAAGGAGGGGAACGACACCCGCAGGCGCCGTCGCCACTTGCTCGACCAGAGTCGGGCAGGACTTTCGTCTGTAACGTCGCACATCTCCCATACTCCCAAAAATGGGGCATACCATCCATGAAGCCTCGCAGCGCCGCCGCCGCAGCGCCATGTCGTTGTAGTCACGAAGCCGCAGTACTCCGACACCCCGCATGGCTGAGAGACGCGATCCATCTTCCTCCTCCATCCCGGACGGGGAAGCAGCCATTGACCACATCCAGCACAACCAGGAACACCCGCGACGGTCGTCACCAACTCCGGGCGACCTCTGCGCGACGCAAGGCTCCCAGCGTGAATGCCTAAATCGGGCCCGTGGAGGTCCAGATCGGGCCCGCCATTCTCCTCCTCCTCCCACGTCGGCAGCCACAGGGATAGCGTCGTCGCGCGCCCGCGACGCAGAGACGGCCGGCCGCTGCTCGCTAGGAGCCTTCCTGGCCGAGCCTCGTCGCCACCGCCTCGGCGACCTTGGGCCCTTGCCGCCGCCACCCTGCCTCGTCGGCTCACCAACCCACACTACCGCCCTCCTCTGCTCCCCGTCGGGCTCCGCCTCACCACCGCAACCTCCGCGATGTCCCAGCGAGTGTCTCCAAGTGCCGCTGGACCCGCTGTCCACCATCGCCGCCCCTACCTCCCCACATCCGGTAGCCGCGGCGCGCACCGCCCACCACCGGCCTTCGGCGGCCGGGCGTGGCCGCCACAGCCGGCGCCGGTGCGGCCAGCGGCTGGAGGAAGTAGATCGGGTCGCCGCTTTTGTTAGGGTTCAGGGAGCCTCCAGAGCCGCCTCACGCGAGGCGACCCGGGAGGTGTTTTTTTCGGTCAATGGGGCAATTGTGATGTGGTGATTTGCTAATTGATGAGACTCATGTGTTAAAAAAAGGAGATCACATCAAGCATACATACAAGACAATAGATTATCCCAAAGAAAGCCTAGTGAACTAGTCGAGCCAGGTTCTTTGCTCCAGCCACGATCCAGGATTGACCTTCGTCTCTTATTCATGCCATCACACAAGACGACATCAATGATATCTTGTTGAATACACATGCGTTGCGCTCCTTCCAAATTTCCTAGCAAACAAGGATTACCACTGATTTCAGCCCCTTTGGTCGAGATTCTAGTGAACCAGCTGAGCCAAGTTCTCTGGTCTAGCCGCGATCCAGGCATGACCTTCATCTCTTATTTGTGCCATCACACAAGACAACATCGATAATATCTTGTTAAAGAATCGTGCATTCTGCTCCTTCTAAATTTCCTAGCAAAAGGATTACAGCTGATTTTAGCCCCTTTGGTCGAAAATCCAGGGCAATGGGTGAATTGGTGCCAGATGTCGCTCATCCTAGCAGACGAGCTTGGGATGCGGAAAAGATTAGTGCTTCTACACCAGGTTGTTGCGGTGTCCCAAATTCTCTTGGAGTAGCAGCAATGGAACAACATTTGCACCGCCGACTCAGAGGTAGATATGCAAAGCTAACACAAGGGCTCATGAGGCCATCCCCTACTTACCAGGCGATCCGGTGTCCAAAGTTGGTTCGGAAGGGTGAGCCAGGTGAAGAGCTTGCATTTAGGGGGGGCCCGGGCATGCCAGATCAGCGGGTAGGCATAGGAGAAAGAGTAGAGACCACAGTACCCGGCGTGAGGGTCATGAGCTGGATAGAGTTCTACAGGGGGATGAACTCGGCCAAGTGTTGGGCAGTGATGTTTTGCGGAGCCAGGTCAAGCATCCAGGTGTTCTGATGAAGTACTTGGGACCGTCCTATTCTTCTGGAGAGAGGAGGCAAAAAGCAGAGGGGCCGTGTCCTTAAGGCGGGTGCTGTTTAGCCATGCCGAGTGCCAGAACTTGGTTGTCATCCCGTCACCAATGGTAATGGATGTATCGGCCGCAAAGAGCAGCTGGGACATGTCATCGCATGGGGGTGGTAATCCCACCCAAGGCTTGTGCGAGGACACCCATTCATGCTAAGGCCAACGCAAGCATAGGGTTCTAGCGAATTTATCCGTATCAAGAGTGCCCATGCCGCCTAACTGCTTTGGCCGACACACTCTGGACCAATTGACCTTGCACTACCCTCCAGAGACTTCATCCTTGCCCACCCACATGAAGCTTCTACATCTCTTATTGAAAGATTTGGTGGTACCCTTGTCAACTTTAAGTGCTGCTAGCATGTGAATTGGATATGAGGCAAGTATCGACTTGATCAAAGTTGCACGCCCAGCCATGGCAATGAATCTTCCTTGCCAAGCCACGACCTTGCTTGAAGCTGTATCCAAGATAGGCTAGACATCGACCCAACGCAGATGGCCCATTGATATATGGAAGCCCAAGTATTTGATTGGAAAGTCTACTCTTGTAGCCTAGAAGTCATGTAGAATATAGTCAAGGTCGAGTTGGTGACATCAGATCGGAGCAACGCTGCTCTTAGCGATGTTGGAGCGCATATCAATGACGTGACATGACCAAAGTTATCCATGATCTCGGACACAGTCTGGATGTCCTCCTTAACCAGCCCAAGGAAGACCATAGCATCATTCGCATACATAGAAATTTGAAGCTTTGTGTATATTCCAGGGAGAGGCAGTAGCCAATGAGAATCGGTTGCTAAATAAATAAGGTGCTATAACGGATCATACGCCAAGTTGAAGAATAGTGGCGATATGGGGTCCTCGTATCTCAGACCATGGCCGTGCGCGATCAATGGCCTAGGGATGCCGTTAAATAGGATTCTTGAGGGTGGACCAATTCCTCCAGGAGTCTAGGAACCCAAGCCAGTGAAGCAAATCCAAAAGGAAATCCCAGTGAACACTGTCGAAGGCCTTGGCAATGTCAAGCTTGGTGAGGAGAGCTAGCGAATTGTTGGGGTGTAGCCATCAACTTACACCACAAATGTACATGAAGTTGTCATGGATGCTTCTAGTCTTGATGAAGGCGCCCTGACTGCCAGATAGGATGTTGGTCATTTCAGGTCGAAGCCGAAGGGCCATGGCTTTATAAATAATCTTGGCAACCCCGTGGATGAGGCTGATTGGTCTATAGTCTCCAATAGATTCTGCCTCGTCCTTCTATGGAAGCAAGGCCACATTGGCCAAATTTAGGATGTGGAAGTTGTGTGATTGACCCGAGGCAAAAGTTGTGTGATTGACCAGCAAGAGGCAAAAAAATGACCATTGAAGCCATCCAGACCTGGCGCTTTATCCTTGGGAATGAGGGCAATTGCTGACTTAATCTTGTTGAAGCTGAGCGGGGCACTGAGATGGGACATGTCATATTCGGGGATGTCCAGGGCCACGTAGTGGAAGTCCAGAGCTTGAGCGTCGGGTCTTCCCATGAAAGAGGAGAAATGGTTGAAGATGGCACTTTCCTTGGCTTCATGGGAGATAGCACAGCCGTGCTGAGTGACAATCTTGGAGATATGATTCCATTGCTTTCCTAAATTAACCTTCAGATGGAAGTATTTGGTACATGCATCGCCTTCTCTAAGCTTCGTGATTCTAGAAGCCTATCCTTTCCTTGATCTCTCAAGCACCACCAACGTGCAAACCGAACATTTAAGCCAGGAGTGGAGCTGGGACTTAGCTAGCGATAACTGCCGGAGGTCTCCCTACATGTCTA
Organism: Lolium multiflorum; assembly: GCA_030979885.1. Taxonomy (NCBI): domain Eukaryota; kingdom Viridiplantae; phylum Streptophyta; class Magnoliopsida; order Poales; family Poaceae; genus Lolium; species Lolium multiflorum. Next base: position 5,442,962 of record CM061752.1, read on the forward strand.
GCTAAAGGATGATCTCAAGGGCCAAAATAAGCTAGACCTTTGCCGCTGAGAAGTGGGATCTAATCTAGACACGTAAGAAATGGCTAGTGACCTTGAGCTTGTGGTTTAGGATATGCACCGGTTCAGTTTGAGTGGTTGGCTCCGCCTAAGCAAACGAACCGTCTCCTTGAATCCAGGCATGCTGATCCAGAAGTTTACGAATCTGAAGCTCTTAGGTTAGGGAGGCCCGCTAGTGTTGTAGAGCAAGAGAGGGCAGTGGTCTGAAAGCAAGGACGACATGACATTCAGTGTTTGATTGTCGAAGAGAACGTCCCAGTCAGTGCTGGAGAACACCCTATCAAGCTGGACACGAGTTGGATCTTCTCTTTCGTTGCACCATGTGAACTTCCTATTCTGCAGTGGGATTTCCTTCAAAAGGAAATCGTTGAGAACATTCCTAAACAGGCCCCTGAGTCGAAGGTTGAGGTTGAGGTTATTTTTATCTGCCGCTTGATAAATGAGGTTAAAATCGCCCAAGATTAGCCAGGGTTAATCGTTCTGGTGCATAGCAGTAGTAATTTTGGTGAGGAAAGTAGGCTTTAAAGTATCCAAAATTGGTACATAGACCATGGTCAGGCGAAAGGATGTGTCGCATGCTAGGATCATGATAGTGGCCGAGATGGAGAATTCACCCAAAGTGGCGTCACAGATTCAGACATGGGAGACATTCCAAAGAAGGAGGATCCCCCCTCTGGTGCCAATAGCTAGCCTATGGATGTGGGTGATCAGATGGTTGGTGCCAATTTAGGTAGCTTCATATGGTTGCATGATGCTCATCTTAGTTTCTTGTAGGTAGGCAATGTGGTATTGTGCTAGTTCGATTGTCTCACGGATGGTGTCTTTTCTACCTTGGTCATTGAGGCCATGGGTGTTCCAGGTGCCGATGTCTACGTTGGGCCAAATCATTGGGGAGACATGGTAGCACACGGGTTAGCGGGCCACGTGCCAGATTGCAGAGGGAGAAGACGATCGAGCGTCATGAAAGATGTAGCTCGGGAGCGCTTGATCAACGTAGCGAAGAAGGAGCATGCAAAGATGATGGAGACAAGCCCACCTTGTGGTAGCTTAGGATGCAACATAAAAGAAATGCAGAACATTATATAGACGATGTTGGTCCACATAACTAAGAGGTGGCGATGATTGCCCCGTCGGTGAGCAACTCGCGGGATCCAAGCCTGCCATGAGCCAGCAGGGCTTCTACCCCAGCTCCAGCATGGTCTTCCCCCAGGTGAAAAAGGCCCCAAGTGCATCAAGTGTAGTCTGAGGGATCTAGGCCTCCTGGATCAGCTTCTCATAATCCTTGCGTGCCTTGCCCACCGCGATGTTGGGCCTAGAGAGGCCCATCTTCGAATGCAGCACCGAGCTGGACTTGTCCAGAGCAGGCAGCTAGTGCTTGGCACCCAGGCGGGCGGTGCCAATGACGACCGGAGCGGAGGGCTATTTGTGGGGCATGAGGCATGGCAGAGGCAGGAGCAGCTCCGGCGGTTGATCGAAGAAGTCTTCAACCACCGTGAACACAACTTCGTCCGCGGGCTCAGGAGATGCTGCAACCTAGGGCTGGCTGCACGGCGGCGTGGGGGGTCACAGGTGTCGGTGACAGGGATGGCAGAGAATCATTTGAGACCAGGGATGTTGGCTTTGCGCGAGGTGTCGAGTGAAGTGGTGTAGATGAACGGGTGGCCACTAGCGACATAGATAGATGTGGGGACAACAAAGGAGATGTTAGCTAGGTCACGTAGGTCACCGTCGGGAGGCGCAACGTGCGCTACCATCCGGTACTTGCATATCCGGCCAGCTGCGCGAGATTGACTACGACCAAGGCCAGCAGAAAGGAGCTGGAGCAAGAATGTCTGAGCGCGCAGTCACCGGAGCACCATCCTCGTGCACCGTGATATGCTGGGGTGCCCACGGCTGGACCACAGAGTCGATGGGAAGCCCCGGGGACACCGCCGTCATGCCCGATGCCGTAAGCAAGACCTAGGAATGCGTGCACCATTAGGAGCAGATGCTCTAGAAGTTAGGCAACACCGGCCTAGGAGAGCCCTATGTTAGACTAGCCTTGTGTTTCTGGGAATGTGCTAACTCAGGGCCTCCCGAGTCGAGTCGTTGTTAGCCAGCTCCCGGAGTCGGTAGTGTGTGTCCGGGTTGTGAGCTGTCAGCTCAACCCAAGTAGTGCATCAGCACCTGTACAACTAGGTATAGAGTAGGTAGAGTGGGATGTGCTAGATGTCATCTACAGTGGTAGGACGTGCTAGACGTCATTTACACTGGTCAGGACATGGTAAACGTCATCGACCCATCCAGTCGACCCATCCAGTCGGTGTCCGATGGGACATTACTTTTTGACTTTGTGGTCACTCAACCGCTATATGTAGGGCGATAGAGTAATGAGAAAGTGTGGCCAGTGGCAAACCATTCATGTGTTCTCTATCACCCCTTTTTCTCCACCGCGCTCCCAGTTCATCACGAGTCGGTTCCTCCGAACCAGAAGTTAGTATGGGCCAACAATTGGTATCAGAGCTTGAGTTATTGAGAGCTATCGGAGATGACTGGCCGCAAGGCTGTGGTCACCACCGAGAAGAAGGATAGCGGGAGCTCGCTGGTCATACAATGGGTGACCAGGGAGTCTGGTGGTTCGTGGCCAATGTTGAATCACACAAACTACGCGAATTGGGCCCTCCTCATGCAGGTCATGCTGGAGGCGCACCAGCTCTGGGTCGCCATCAACGATGGCACACCGGAGCATGAGATGGGCCGCACGGCTATGGAGTGCCTACTGCAGTCTGTCCCGCCAGAGATGCTCTCCATGCTCGATGTCAAGGGGACAGCGAAGGAAGCTTAGGAGACGGTGAAGACGATGCAGCTTGGGGTCACCCGAGTACGCGACGCGAAGGCGACAGTGCTGAAGAAGCAGCTCGAGGCCATGAAGTTCCTCGTGTCGCAGCTAGGTGTGCTCATCGTGAAGATTAATGAGCCGGACGTCGTTCATAAGTTCCTCTCCGTTGTCCCAAAGAAATTCTCGCAGATGGCATGTTCCATTGAGACCCTGCTCGACCTCGACACCCTCTCCGTAGAGGAGCTCATCAGCTGGCTAAAGGCAGCCGAGGAGCGCTACGAGCTGGAGGAGCCAAAGGCTAAGCATGCCGGCAAACTACTCCTCTCTGAAGAGGAGTAGTTCACCTAGATGAACCTGCCAAATGGAGGAGCATCGTCCAGCCAAACCGGACATGGAGGCAGCAAGCCGCAAGGCCACAGGCACGACAAAGGCAACCCGGGTGCGCAAGGCCGCACCAAAGACCGCAACACATCGAAAGACTAGTGTCGCTACTGTGGAGTCACCGGCCACTGGGCGCGGGACTGCTGCAAGAAGAAGCGTGAGGAAGCTCACCTCATGCGTGGTGGAGCCGACAACGATGACGCACTACTCCTGATGCAGGCATGCGCCCCTCATCTCCAAGTGTTGGCTCGCCAGAGCGTGGAGTCGGGCACGTCGGAGGCGGCACCCTCATCTCGACCGATGGTAGATTTAGCGACATGACCGTTGGAAGAGTCGGAGGACGGGCTGACTCCTCCAAAGGAGTTCTCCTGGATCAGCTGGATAGCCTAGTTGGATCTGCCGACTCAGGAGGAGTCGGCATCCTCGTCTCGACCGATGGCTGAGTCAGTGACTCAACCAGTGGCTGAGTTAAAGGATGAGCCAGCTCCTAAGGAGCACTCCCAGATCTGCTAGACAACCCAGTGGGATCTACCGACTCGAGAGCAGTCGGAGTCACCTCGACTCACAAAGCCGGAGGCGACGACAGAGCAGCAGCTCTCCCCGACTCGCCAGGAGGCAGAGTCAGTGACAACGCAGCTGGCTGCAGAGACTCAAGAGCCGTTCGCACCTAGTCGACTGGTGGAGAAGTTGGCTGCCTCGGAGTCGAGCCTCTTCCTGGTGGAGGGGAAGGCACAGGTCAACCTGGCATAAGAGGGTGACGCCAAGGAGGGCATCTGGTACCTTGACTTGGACGCAACCAATCACATGACTGGTGATTGCGACGCGTTCGCAGAGCTCGATACAAGCATCACTAGCTCCGTCAAGTTCGGAGATGGCTCCATGGTCGACATCTACAGGCAAGGGACGGTGATGTTTGTCTGCAAGTCGGGCGAGCACCGGGCCATCACCGGGGTGTACAACATACCCCAGATGAACACCCACATCATCAGCCTGGGCCAATTCGACGAGAATGGTTATCAGGTGCTAATCGAGGATGGACACCACCAAGTGCGAGACCGGCAGCGGAAGCTACTGGTGAAAGTCAAGCGTGAGGCCAATCGGATGTACAAGTTGAATGCACGATTCGCCCAGCTGTGTGTTTAGTGATACACACTCATACCGACTCATCCTGGACTTGGCATGCCCGGTTCGGGCACCTCAACTTCGTTAGCTTGCGCCGACTAGCGAAAGGCGACATGGTGCATGAACTTCCCCTTGTGGAGCACGAGAACCAGCTCTGGCATGCCTGCCTAGCAAGGAAGCAACGGCGAGCCTTGTTTGTGCAGGAGGCAAAGTACCAGGCGAAAGACCGACTCAAGCTGGTCCACAGTGAGCTCTGCGGGCTGATCAAGCTGGCTCCGCCAAGCAGGAACAGGTACTTCCTCCTCCTAGTTGATGACTTGGTGTGGTACATGTGGCTCGCTCTTCTTGTGACGAAGGACGAGGCTGCAGCCGCCATCATCCGACTCCAGAAGGGAGTCGAGTTGGAATCCGGATGCAAGCTAGACAGGCTGAGGACGGATCGTGGAGGTGAGTTCACCTACGGATCCGTCATAGCATACTGCGTGGAGCTCGGAGTGGGGCTTCACCTGATGTCTCCATACTCCCTGTAGCAGAACGGCGTCGTCGAATGGCGCAACCAGATAATTGTGGGCATGGCCCGCAGCCTCCTGAAGGCCAAGAAAGTTCCAGGTGAGTTCTGGGGTGACAGTGTTAATGGCTGTGTTCATCTTGAACATGTCGCCGACTAAGAGCGTGGACGGCATGACGCCGTTCAAGGCCTGGCTTGGTCGCAAGCCAGATGTGCACTTCATGCGCACGTTCGGATGTGTGGTACACGTGAGAGAGACTTGACCCGGGCAGAAGAAGCTTGATGATGGGTGCGGGCCAATGATCTTCATGGGCTACGAGCCTAGCACGAAGGGTTATCAGACCTTCGACCCGGTGACAAGCCGAGTCCACATCTCCCGCGATGTTGTGTTCGACGAAAGCGCGCGCTAGGACTGGAGCTCTCTTGAAATGTCGGTGAACACCTTCGGAGCCGACACGTTCACGGTTGAGCACATGGTGCTCAAGCCGGTGCCGACTCCAGGAGACGGGAGTGCGGATCCTATATCTGACTCGCCTCTATCACCGACTCCAGAAGCCAGGAGTGAGACTCCTCTAGCCGGCTCACCATCGACACCAAGGCACCTGACAACGCAGTCCCCGACTCTGGCTACAACAGGCATAGAGTTCGTCATGCCACCATCAAGGTACTCAAGAATGCTTGATGCAGAAGACGACTCGGAGCTCGAGCACCGGTTCCGCACCTTACAAAACGTACTCGACGCTGGTCTGGATACGGAGCCGGACGAGGAACTCCACTTCCTCGCCACTGAAGAGCCTGGCTCGTTTAGTGAGGCCAAGTCGCACGCCAACAGGAGGCGTGCGATGGAGGAAGAGATGGAGGCCATCGAGGAGAACTCTACCTGGCGCCTGACCACCTTACCACCAGGCCACCATGCGATTGGCCTGAAGTGGGTATACAAGGTGAAGAAGGACGCGCATGGCGCGGTCCATAAGCACAAGGCTCGCCTCGTGGCGAAGGGCTATGTGCAGAATCACGGGATCAACTACGACAAAATTTTCGCTCCCGTGGCCCAACTCGAGTTAGTCCGGCTTCTGCTGGCCCTGGCCACAAGTGCGGGGTGGGACATCCACCACATGGACGTCAAGTCGCCCTTCCTCGATGGCAAGTTGGAGGAAGAGGCCTATGTGCAGCAGCCACTGAGCTTCGCTGCAGCAGGGAAGGAGCAACTCGCGGCCGTGAAGCGCATCCTTAGCTACATCGCCAGGTCTGCGCAACACGGGTGTAGGTATGGCAGATGGTCAGGTGCACCACGCCTAGTCGGCTACAGTGACAACGACTTGGGTGGGGACCTTGACTCGTGTTAGAGTACGTCTGGCACGCTGTTCTTTCTGTGGAGCAGCCCAGTGACCTGGCAGTCCCAGAAGCAGAAGATCGTAGCTCTCTCGAGCTGTGAGTCAGAGTACTCACCACGGCTGCTTGCTAGGGGATCTGGCTGGTTTGGTTGCTTGCTTAGTTCAGCAATGGCAATGCAGAGCAGGTGATGCTCAAGGTCGACAACAAGTCGGCCATCTCGCTCGCCAAGAATCCCGTCTTCCACGAGTGATCCAAGCACATCGAGTTGAAATACCACTTCTTTCGGGACTGCGTGCAGAAGAAGAAGATAGAGCTGGGGTTCGTGCCAACCGAACATCAGCTTGCCGACATGCTGACTAAGCCCCTTGGTCGAGTTCGCGTCGAGGAGCTGTGCTCAAGCATCGGCATAGTTGAGCTGTCACCGAAACTCAAGTCTAGTAAGTGATTGTTAGTTTAGGCTTATGTTTTTGGTAGTGTGCTTACTCGGGGCCTGTTCTGAGTCGAGTCGTTGTTAGCTGGCTCCCGGAGTTGGTAGTGTGGGTCCGGGTTGTGAGCGGTCAGCTCAACCCGAGTAGTGCATCAACACCTTTACAGCCAGGTACATGATAGGTAGAGAAGTATGCGCTAGACGTCATCTACTGTGGTAGGATGTGCTAGACGTCATCTACAGTGGTCAGGACATGGTAGACATCATCAACCTGTCTAATCGACCCGTCAAGTCGGTGTCCGACGGGATGTTACTTTTTGAGTTTGTGGTCACTCAGCCCCTATATCTAGGGCGATAGAGTAATGAGAAAGTGTGGTAAGTGGCAAACCATTCGTGTGTTCTCTGTCACCCCTTCTTCTCCACCGCTCTGTCAGTTTATCCCAAGTCGATTCCTCCAAGTCGGAAGTTAGTTTGGGCCAACACCCTCGACCACGCCCTGCTGAAGCTCACGTCAAAGCAGGAGATGAAACTCTGCCCTCATGGCCACGGCACTGAACATGGTCTTCCACCGTGATCCAACCTCATCATCTGGCACCGTGGTGTACCGCCCGAGGATGAGTGGAGAAAGCGGCAGCGCCGTCGAGCTGAAACCACGTCAACTCGCTGAGTACTTTCCGATGGCACGCGCACGTACACGGTACACGTTAGCTCAATTGCTTCCGAGCTGTTCCGACGAGACATTGTTCCGGCGAGACGGGCAAGTACAAACCAAGACGCCTGATGTACACACGTAGTAGCTAAGCAGGCAGCCAAGCTGGTTGATCAATTCCTGGTACTAGCCTACTAGCTTACACGACACAGAAAACTCAAATCACTGGATAGATTGATTGCTAGAGGTGCATATCACACCTCTTTCTTTATTTCTTGGTTCTTTGATTATAGGGGTTACAAGCGATTATATACTAGCCAAGCTATCCGAGTAGAGATAGGATACAATGAACAAAACTTATTCATACTCGAACACACCTATACGGTTCGTATAAGATGAAGCACACGACGCCTTGCCGGTGTCGGATTGTGCTTAATCCTAACACGTGGCGCCTACCAGCATGGCTGCTGGAGGTGCCGTGGTGGGAGGGTAAATGGTCGCGGCCCTCGTGGTGGGAACGAGAGTGGTACATGCCAATTGAGCGGTCCTCGACACCATGGCGCCCGCACGAATGGCCGAGGCAGCCATCATCTTCTTCATCATCGTTGCGGCGGTGTGGGATGTGGCGCTGCGAGTGCTCGTCCACGTCATGTGCACGGTGAGAGCGCCTGGGACACGAGCGGTGGGAGTCGCCGCAGATGTTGTCATCACGGTCGTCGTGGTGGCCAGGCCCACGGTCTTCCCTAGAGGCATCCTGGCGGCGATCAGAGCGGCGCGAGTGGCTACGGGGTCATGACCTTCTGTTCTCCCGGTCGATAGGAGGGATTGGCACCGCCACCGGGTTGGGGCCAGGAGGCATGCCATCGATAGAGCCGAGAGACCAGGGTGGGAGTGATGATATCGTGGGCTAGAAGTTGGACGGCGCATCCACGTCTGTGTGCTTCGATGCAACGGCGAAATCCTCCCTGCAGTCCATGTGCTCAATGGAACACACATCAACGTCCAATGATACGCTCAAACACCTCTGTGCGCCACGTGAATGGTGGCATCCCCTCGAGCTCCAGGTGGATACGGAAGAAGAACACGGTGGCGTAGGCGTAGGCAATGGAACAGTAAGTGCGGATGAGCACCTGTAGCCCGTTCGCTTTGAAACGTGCTCCCCTCGCAGCGTAGGACCTCATCGCGACTTAGCCGCTCCCCGAACTTGATGAGGAACTCCTCTGGATGATGGCGGCTGGCATAGAGCTCGGCGGCATGCATCCTGAATTTACGGCGGAAAGCCTCATCAACGTTCATGGCATTGGTGCCACGAGGAGTGCCAAGAAGCCAATTGATGATGGTCGTCCCCTCCCCATCAAGCCGGCAAGGTCTAGGTCGAGGGAGGAGATGATGATGTTGGTATCCTCCTCTGGGTGGGTTTTCGGAGCACCGATCGCTTGCAAAGCCATGAATGGCGTGGCGTCGAAAGCCGGACGGAGGGTGGCGGAGGGTGGGGAGGCAGGACGACAGGGCGCTGAGCATGGTGGCCTTGGACCGGAGGCGGAGGATGATGCGGTGGGAGCATAGGCGCGGGTTGGCGAGCGCGGTGTTAGAATAGGCTTGTGTTTCTGGTAGTGTGCCAACTCGGGGCCTGCCCTAAGTCGGTAGTGTGGGTCTGGGTGTGAGCGGTCAGCCCAACCCGAGGAGTGCGTCAGCACCTATACAGCCAGGTATAGAATAGGTAGACTTGGACGTTCTAGACGTCATCTACAGTCGTAGGATGTGCTAGACGTCATCTACAGTCTACAGTGGTCAGGATGTGATATACGTCCGTCGACCCGCCCAGTCGGTGTCCGACAGGACATTGCTTTTTGACTTTGTAGTCACTCTGCACCAATATCTAGGGCGCGATAGAGCAATGGAAAATTGTGGCAAACCATTCGTGTGTACACTGTCACCCTATCCTCTCCACCGCTCTCAGTTCATCTTGATTTGGTTCTACCGAGTCGGTTAGTTTCGGGCCAACAATTGGTATCAGAGCCTGATTTCTTGAGACCTAGCTATCAGAGATGGCCGGCGGAAGCAAGGAGCTGCTCCCCGCCGCGGAGAAGAAGGAGAGCGGGAGCTCACTGGTAGTTCAACAGGTGGTCCAGAAAACTGATGGTTCATGGCCAATGCTAAATCGCACAAACTACGTGGATTGGGCCCTCCTCATGCAGGTCATGCTAGAGGTGCGCCAGCTCTGGGTCACCATCAACGACGGGATGCTGGAGTGCGATATGGACCGCACAGCTAGGGAGTGCCTGCTGCGGTCTGTCCCGCCGAAGATGCTCTCCACGCTCTCTCTCAAGGCGACGGCGAATGAAGCTTGGGAGACGGTGAAGGCGATGCTGCTCGGGGTAACCCGGGTGCGAGACGCGAAGGCGATGATGTTGAAGAAGCAGCTCGAGGCCACCAAGTTCAATGATGGCGAGGACATCGATAATTTCTGCATACTCATGTCGTCCCTCATGTAGCAGCTCGGTGTGCTCGGCGTGAAGATCAGTGAGCCAGCTGTCATTCGTAAGTACCTCTCCATCGTTCCAAAGAAATTCTCATAGATGGCATGTTCCATCGAGACCCTACTTGACCTCAACACCCTCTCCATAGAGGAGCTCATCGGATGCCTGAAGGCAGACAAGGAGCGCTACTAGTTGGAGGAGACGGAGGCCAAGTAAGCCGGCAAGCTGCTCATCTCTGAAGAGGTGCGGAGGAGCAACATCCAGCCAAGCCGGACGCGGCAGCGGCAAGCCACATGGCCGCGGGCTTGGCAGAGGCAACCTAGGTGTGCAAGGCCACACCGAAGACCACTAGAAGTGTCGCTTCTGCAGAGTCGCCGGTGACTGGGCGCGGGACTACCGCAAGAAGAAGCATGAGGAAGCTCACCTCGTGCGCTGCGGAGCCAACAACAATGATGCGCTGCGGAGCCGACAACAATGATGCGCTGCTCATGATGCAGGCGCGCACCGTGGCATCCGCCCCAGAGCTCCAAGTGTTGACTCCCTAGAGCGCGGAGTTGGGTACTTCTGAGGTGGCACCCTCGTCTCGATTGGTGGCAGACTCAGCAACTCGATCGGTGGCAGAATTGGAGGGCGAGCCGACTCCTCCGAAGGAGCTCTTCCGGATCCGCTGGACAACCCAGTGGGATCTGTCGACTCAGGAGGGGTCAGACTCACCTTTACCCATGGAGCAGGAGGCGACACCAGCACAACAGCCCTCGGAGCTGGCTGCAGAGACTCGAGTGTCATTCGCACCTAGTCGACAGGTGGCAAAGTCGGCTACCTCGTAGTTGACCCTCTTCTTGGTGGAGGAGAAGGTGCAGGTCAAACCTAGCGCAAGAGGGGGATGCCAAGGAGGGCGTCTGGTACCTCGACTCGGGTGCGACCAATCACATGACTAGTGATCACGCCGCGTTCGTAGAGCTCGACTTGAGCATCACCGATTCCGTTAATTTCGGATACGGCTCCACGGTTGACATCTGTGGGCAAGGGAAGGTGATGTTTGTATGCAAGTCAGGCGAGCACCGGGCCATCACTGGGGTGTTCTACATACTCCGGCTGAACACGCACATCATCAGCTTGGGCCAGTTCGACCAGAATGGCTGCCAGGTGTTGATTGAGGATGGACTCCTCTGAGTGCGAGACAGGTAGCGGAAGCTGCTGGTGAAGGTCAAGTGTGCGGCCAACCGGATGTACAAGTTGACCGCGCGAGTCACCCAGTCTGTGTGTTTACCGATACACACTGGTACCGACTCGGCCTAGACTTGGCGTGCCTGGTTCGGGCACATGAACTTTGATAGCTTGCGCCGACTGGCGAAAGGAGACGTGGTGTGTGGATTTCCCTTGGTGGAGCACGTGAACCAGCTCTGCGACACCTACCTAGAAGGGAAGCAGTGGCGAGCCTCGTTCGCGTAGCAGGCAAGGTACAGGGCAAAAGACAGACTCGAGCTGGTCCACGGTGACCTCTACGGGCCGATCAAGCTGGCTCTCCAAGCGGGAAGAGGTACTTCATCCTCCTAGTCGATGACTTGTCATGGTACATGTGGCTGGCCCTTCTCGCAATGAAGCACGAGGCTGCAACCACCATCTTTCAACTCCAGAAGGGAGTCGAGTCAAAATCCAGCTGCAAGCTACACAAGCTGAGGATGGATTTTGGAGGCGAGTTCACCTCCGGATCCTTCACAGTGTACGGCTCCATACTCCCCGCAGCAGAACGGCCTCATCGAGCGACGCAACTGGACGATTGTGGGCATGGCCTGCAGTCTCCTGAAGGCCAAGAGAGTCCCCGGTGAGTTCTGGGGTGAGGTAGTGTCGATGGCTGTTGTTCATCTTGAACAGGTTGCCGACTAAGAGCGTAGATGGCATGACGCCGTTCGAGGCGATGCATGGTCGCAAGCCGGATGTGCACTTCATGCGCACGTTCGGCTGTGTGGTAACCGTGAGAGAGAGACTCGACCCAGGCTGAAGAAGCTCGACAATCGGAGCAGCCTGATGATCTTCGTGGGCTACGAGCCTGGCACGAAGGGTTATCGGTCCTTCGACCCGGCAACAAGCCGAGTCCACATCACCCGTGACGCATTGTTCGATGAAAGTGCGCAATGGGACTAGAGCTCTTCGGAGACGCCGGTGACTACATTCGGAGTGGACTCGTTCACGGTTGAGCACATGGTGCTCGAGCCGCTACCGACTCTAGGAGACAGGAGTGCGGATCCTGGATCTGACTTGCCGCCATCACCGACTCTAGAAGCCGGGAGTGTGTCTCCTCCAGCCGGCTCGCCATCGATAGCAAGGCTCCTGACAATAGAGTCCCCGGCTCTAGCTGCCACAGGCATCGAGTTCTTCAATCCACCGTCAATGTACACAAGCACACTTGATGCAGAAGACGACTAGGAGCTCGAGCATCGGTTCCACGAAACATACTTGACGCCGGTCCGGCTTCGGAGCCAGACAAGGAACTCCACTTACTCGCCACTGAAGAGCCTGGCTCGTTTAGTGAGGCCAAGTTGGACGCTAGCTGGAGGCGTGCGATGGAGGAAGAGATGGAGGCCATCGAGGAGAACTCGACCTGACGCCTCACCACCTAACTACCAGGCCACCACGCGATCGGCCTGAAGTGGGTGTACAAGGTCAAGAAGGATGTGCACGGCACGGTCCTTAAGAACAAGGCTCGCCTCGTGGTGAAGGGCTATGTGCAGCATCACGGGATCGACTACGACAAAGTTTTTGCTCCCGTGGCCCAATTCGAGTTAGTCTAGCTTCTGCTGGCCCTAGCCACAAGTGCGAGGTGGGACGTCCACCACATGGACGTCAAGTCGGCCTTCCTCGATTGCAAGTTGGAGGAAGAGGTCTATGTGCAGCAGCCACCGAGCTTCACTGCAGCAGGGAAGGAGCACCTGGTGCTTCGACTCGATAAGGCGCTCTACGGCCTCAAGCAGGTGCCAAGGGTATGGAACACCAAGCTCGACGCATGCCTCGCCAAGCTCGACTTCATGTAATGCAAGTTGGAGCATGGCATATACGTGCGAGGCACGATGCTAACTCAGCTCTTAGTTAGTCTTCATCGACGACTTGGTGATCACAGGCTCCAACTCCAGCGACATTGGTGAGTTCAAGCTAGAGATGAAGTGCCTTGTTCTAGATGTCCGACCTTGGACTGCTGAGCTACTACCTCGGCATCGAGGTGTGACAAGGGCCAGGCGGGATCGACAATTCGCAATCGGCCTATGCCCATAAGCGGCTGGAGAAGGCAGGGATGGCCGGGTCCAACCCCTGCCATGTGCCCATGGAACCGTGCTTCAAGCTGTCCAAGTGCAGCACGGCGCCCGTGACTGATGCGACCGAGTACCGAAGCATCGTCGGCAGCCTCCGGTCCTTGGTGCACACCCGACCAGATCTGAACTTCGCAGTCGGATTCGTGTCGCGCTTCATGGAGGCTCCAACAGAGGAGCACCTCGCGGCCGTGAAGCGCATCCTTCGCTACATCACTAGGTCCACATGACTCAGATGTAGGTATGGAAAAGGCACAGGTGCACCGCGCCTAGTCGGCTACAACGACAGCGACTTGGGTGGAGACGTAAACTCGCGCAAGAGTAGGTCTGGCACGCCGTTTTTCTTGGGAGCAGCACAGTGACCTGGCAGTCTTAGAAGCAGAAAATCGTGGCTCTCTCGAGCTGCGAGTCAGAGTACGTGGAAGCTCACCTCGTGCGCTGCGGAGCTGACAACAATGATGTGCTGCTCACGATGCAGGCGCGCACCGTGGCATCCGCTCCAGAGCTCCAAGTGTCGACTCCCTAGAGCGCGGAGTTGGGTACTTCTGAGGTGGCATCCTCGTCTCGATTGGTGGCAAACTCAACAACTCGATCGGTGGCAGAATTGGAGGGCGAGCCGACTCCTCCGAAGGAGCTCTCCCGGATCCGCTGGACAACCCAGTGGGATCTGTCGACTCAGGAGGGGTCAGACTCACCTTTACTCATGGATCAGGAGGCGACACCAGCACAATAGCCCTCGGAGCTGGCTGCAGAGACTCGAGTGTCGTTCGCACCTAGTCGACAGGGGGCAAAGTCGGCTACCTCGGAGTTGACCCTCTTCCTGGTGGAGAAGGTGCAGGTCAAACCTAGCGCAAGAGGGGGATGCCAAGGAGGGCGTCTGGTACCTCGACTCAGGTGCGACCAATCACATGACTGGTGATCACGCCGCGTTCGCAGAGCTCGACTTGAGCATCGCCGACTCCGTCAATTTCGGATACGGCTCCACGGTTGACATCTGTGGGCAAGGGAAGGTGATGTTTGTATGCAAGTCAGGCGAGCACCGGGCCATCACTGGGGTGTTCTACATACTCCGGCTGAACACGCACATCATCAGCTTGGGCCAGTTCGACCAGAATGGCTGCCAGGTGTTGGTTGAGGATGGACTCCTCTGAGTGTGAGACAGGTAGCGGAAGCTGCTAGTGAAGGTCAAGCGTGCGGCCAACCGGGTGTACAAGTTGACCGCGCGAGTCACCCATCCTGTGTGTTTACCGATACACACTGGTACCGACTCGGCCTAGACTTGGCGTGCCTACTTCGGGCACATGAACTTCGACAGCTTGCGCCGACTGGCGAAAGGAGACATGGTGCGTGGACTTCCCTTGGTGGAGCACGTGAACCAGCTCTGCGACACCTACCTAGAAGGGAAGCAGTGGCAAGCCTCGTTCGCGCAGCAGGCAAGGTACAGCGCAAAAGACAGACTCGAGCTGGTCCACGGCGACCTCTACGGGCCGATCAAGCCGGCTACTCCAAGCGGGAAGAGGTACTTCATCCTCCTAGTCGATGACTTGTCGTGGTACATGTGGCTGGCCCTTCTCGCAATGAAGCACGAGGCTGCAACCGCCATCTTCCAACTCCAGAAGGGAGTCGAGTCAAAATCCAGCTGCAAGCTGCACAAGCTGAGGATGGATTTTGGAGGCGAGTTCACCTCCGGATCCTTCACAGTGTACTGCATGGAGCTCGGAGTAGGCCATCACTTGACGGCTCCATACTCCCCGCAGCAGAACGGCCTCGTCGAGCGACGCAACTGGACGATTGTGGGCATGGCCCGCAGTCTCCTGAAGGCCAAGAGAGTCCGCGGTGAGTTCTGGGGTGAGGCAGTGTCGATGGCTGTTGTTCATCTTGAACAGGTTGCCGACTAAGAGCGTGGATGGCATGACGCCGTTCGAGGCGATGCATGGTCGCAAGCCGGATGTGCACTTCATGCGCACGTTAAGCTGTGTGGTAAACGTTAGAGAGAGACTCGACCCGGGCTGAAGTAGCTCGACAATCGGAGCAACCTGATGATCTTTGTGGGCTACGAGCCTGGCACGAAGGGTTATCGGTCCTTCGACCCCGGCGACAAGCCGAGTCCACATCACCCGTGACGCATTGTTCGATGAAAGTGCGCAATGGGACTAGAGCTCTTCGGAGACGCCGGTGACTACATTCGGAGTGGACTCGTTCACGGTTGAGCACATGGTGCTCGAGCCGCTACCGACTCTAGGAGACAGGAGTGCGGATCCTGGATCTGACTTGCCGCCATCACCGACTCCAGAAGCCGGGAGTGTGTCTCCTCCAGCCGGCTCGCCATCGATAGCAAGGCTCCCAACAATAGAGTCCCCGGCTCCAGCTGCCACAGGTGTCGAGTTCTTCAAGCCACCGTCAATGTACACAAGCACACTTGATGCAGAAGACGACTAGGAGCTCGAGCATCGGTTCCGCACGCTGTGAAACATACTTGACGCCGGTCCGGCTTCGGAGCCGGACAAGGAACTCCACTTACTCACCACTGAAGAGCCTGGCTCGTTTAGTGAGGCCAAGTTGGACGCTAGCTGGAGGCGTGCGATGGAGGAAGAGATGGAGGCCATCGACGCGATCGGCCTGAAGTGGGTGTACAAGGTGAAGAAGGATGTGCACGGCGCGGTCCTTAAGCACAAGGCTCGCCTCGTGGTGAAGGGCTATGTGCAGCATCACGGGATCGACTACGATAAAGTTTTTGCTCCCGTGGCCCAACTCGAGTTAGTCCGGCTTCTGCTGGCCCTGGCCACAAGTGCGGGGTGAGACGTCCACCACATGGACGTCAAGTCGGCCTTCCTCGATTGCAAGTTGGAGGAAGAGGTCTATGTGCAGCAGCCACCGAGTTTCACTGCAGCAGGGAAGGAGCACCTGGTGCTTCGACTAGATAAGGCGCTCTACGGCCTCAAACAGGAGCCAAGGGTATGGAACACCAAGCTCGACGCATGCCTCGTCAAGCTCGACTTCATGTAATGCAAGTTGGAGCATGGCATATACGTGCGAGGCGCGATGCCAACTCAGCTCTTAGTTAGTCTTCATCGATGACTTGGTCATCACAGGCTCCAACTCCAGCGACATTGGTGAGTTCAAGCTAGAGATGAAGTGCCTTGTTCTAGATGTCCGACCTTGGACTGCTGAGCTACTACCTCGGCATCGAGGTGTGACAAGGGCCAGGCGGGATCGACAACTCGCAATCGGCCTATGCCCATAAGCGGCTGGAGAAGGCAGGGATGGCCGGGTCCAACCCCTGCCATGTGCCCATGGAACCGTGCTTCAAGCTGTCCAAGTGCAGCACGGCGCCCGTGACTGATGCGACCGAGTATCGGAGCATCGTCGGCAACCTCCGGTCCTTGGTGCACACCCGACCGGATCTGAACTTCGCAGTCGGATTCGTGTCGCGCTTCATGGAGGCTCCAACAGAGGAGCACCTCGCGGCCGTGAAGCGCATCCTTCGCTACATCACTAGGTCCACGCGACTCAGATGTAGGTATGGAAAAGGCACAGGTGCACCGCGCCTAGTCGGCTACAACGACAGCGACTTGGGTGGAGACGTCAACTCGCGCAAGAGTAGGTCTGGCACGCCGTTTTTCTGGGGAGCAGCACAGTGACCTGGCAGTCTCAGAAGCAGAAAATCGTGGCTCTCTCGAGCTGCGAGTCAGAGTACGTGGCTGCTGCCACAGCTGCTTGCCAGGGGATCTGGCTGGCTCGGTTGCTGGCCTAGTTTAGCAACGGCGAAGCTGAGAAGGTGATGCTCAAGGTTGACAACAAGTCGGCCATCTCGCTCGCCAAGAATCCCGTCTTCCACGAGCGATCCAAGCACATCGAGTTGAAGTATCTCTTCATCTGAGACTGCGTGGAGACGAAGAAGATAGAGCTGGAGTTCGTGCCAACCGAACATCAGCTCGCCGACATGCTGACCAAGCCCCTTGGTCGAGTCCGCCTCGCGGAGCTGCGCTCAAGCATCGGCATGGTGGAGGTGTCGCCAGAACTCAGGCCTTGGGAGTGATTGTTAGAATAGGCTTTTGTTTCTAAGAGTGTACCGACTCGGCGCCTGTCCCGATTTAGTTGTGTGGGTTCGGGTGTGAGCGGTCAGTTCAACCTGAGGAGTGCGTCAGCACCTGTACAGCCAGGTACAGAGTAGGTAGACTAGGACGTGCTAGACTTCATCTACAGTGGTAGGACGTGGTAGACATCATTTACAGTCTACAGTGGTCAGGACATAATAGACGTCTGTCAACTTGTTCTAGTCGGTGTCCAACAGGACGTTGCTTTTTGACCTTGTAGTCATTCGGCGCCTATATCTAGGGCATGATAGGGCAATGAAAAATTGTGGCAAACCATTCGTGTGTACACTATCACCACCCCTTCCTCTCCACCGCTCTTAGTTCAACCTGAGTTGGTTTGTTTCGGGCCAACATGCTGCGCGGTGGGCTTGGGGGGGTGCGAGAGCTTGGACTCCTAACGGTCATATTTAGATATTACTAGCACAAAACCCGTGCGTTGCTACGGTGCCCCATTAAACTAAATGGGCTCCCGTTCATAAGCTTTAAATCCATACACCGATAAATAGCATGAACCATTTGTTTGATTTCTCTTTCTACCTTGCATTAGCAAAATTCACAAAACAGATGATGCATCTCAATTAAACTGAAACCTCTTTTCCCTAACATAAGTACGTGCTCCATTTGCTCTTCCCACTATATTTTCCTATTACTAATCCACTTCAAAATCAGTTAACCTACGTAGGTCCTATAAATTTCAGACAATACACCCGCACATGATACCACAAAATCATTCATTTAGAAATCTGACCTGCAACAACCTACAGAGGTTCATCTCTGCCCATCTCATGCTGAACATATAGTAAAACGCCAACCTTACCAATTAACCCTGGGAACAACGAAACATCTTTCTACCATGTTCTGAATAACTAATAATCAGTCACCATTATTCTGGTCGTATCATGCAAGCAATCTAATCGTCCTAGATTTATTAATCCCAGGCGAAGGCTGTCAGGCGCCGGTGTAGCGATCAAGTTAGCAGCTCACTGGTTGGAAAGAGAAAATTGATTTGCTTACCTAATCAAAGGCCTGATGTGCCAGCGGTAGGTAGATGTGCTTCTCTATTTCACCAGTTTACTGTGAATCAATTTGAAGCAGCTCAGGCGGTGGCAGTATAGCACGCCTCCCGAATCGAACATGCCGCACGTTGGATCGCAGCGGAGTTGACGATTTTCCTCTTTTAGACGGAGTGGAGTAAGAGCATCTCTAGTGGATGGTCTATATTTGATTGTCTATATCTCCATATACACAACCGTCTAAAAAGATTCTATTTTAGACCTTCTCATTTTTTCAGTGGCTAGTCTATATCCAGAGTGTGTATATTCTCTCTCCCCGGCGGCGGCTGTAAACAAAGGATCCGGCGGCTTGGGGCCCTGCAGCGGCCGGAATCGACAGGAGTTCCGCGGTGTGCTCCGGTATTTCTCTCCCAATCAGGTTAAAATTGGTCTATACCTGGGGCGGGGGCGCGACGGCCAGTTCGTGGGCTCCGGATGGGCGCGGGAGAGCAGAGTTGGCTTTGGACGGTCGTCCAGATGTGGATGACGGGTAGCAGAATTGGGACGTCGTCTAAATTTAGACCTGCTATAGACGAAGTCTTTTTGTCTTTTTTTTTTTTTCCTTTATTAGCGATGGGACTGGTGCGACGAAGCAATCCTCCTTTATCCCACTATAGGTGCGCCGCCGGGGGGACCGATCCCTCTCCTTCCGCCGCCCCCTCCCTCTGCGTTCTCTCCCTCCGCCGCTGCAGTCGGCGCTGGCCACGGTGGCGGCGGGTCCCGGCGCCAAAGTGCCCGGGGGGTTGTTGGAGGCGGCGACCGGCGGTCGCGACTTCGACGTGCTCCGTGTCTAGGGCGGCGGCCCTGGACGTGCGGCAGCGGCTCCACCTCCACGGCCTCCGGCGATGGATGGTGGCGGTGGCGGCGGCTGTTGGATCTTGGGCCCGCCGAGATCCATCGTCGGCTTCTGCTGGCGGCGCGAGGAAGGGGGCGGCGATGAGCGTGGCGAGGATGGTATGGTTGCGGCTTCTTCCGTCCACCAAATTCTCCTTCATCATCGTTTGGTCAGCGGATGGCAGCGTGGGGGCCTATTCGTCTGCTTCAGGTTTAAAGGTGGTGGTCCTAGGGTTCTTCTTCTGCGAAGATGAAGACCTACCGGATGCTGACCCTCTTCATCTAGCCGGAGTGTTGAGTTCCGGAAGGCTCCGTCGGCGAATGGAACAGTGCATCTTTTGCCTGTAGTTTGCTGGATCATGTGGTATTGATTGCGCGCACCCATGCTTTTATTCAGGCCGTTTGGTTACGGAGGGAGCGACGCGTTTACATCAAGTGACTATGGATCAATGATGAAAGTCAGGAAAGAGAATATCATGAAGGCTGGTTGGGAGGACTAGCAAAGGGAGGTTCAAGTCTCGCATGTTGAGGGACTTGCTTGGTGTTCCCAACCGGTATGAATGTGGGGGGCAGCATAGGTGAACTTCAGTCCTATCTTTCAGGGTTAAAGCCAGTGCTGGAGCCTGGTTGTGCTTGGCGATGACCTTGGGAGGCATTGTTTTGAGAGAGCGGGGACTATCTTCAGGGTGAAAACCTAAGATCTTTGATCGAGGACGACAGTGTTAGCTGTTATTCCTTCTTGGAGGCGCCGCTTTTGGAAGAATATTTGGAGTGTTGTCTTGGTGGAGGATGTATTGCTGTATTAGGCTGCAAATCTAATTTTTTGTTTTATTAGTTTTATTTTCTTTTTTTGTTGTGTGAATCCGTAGTGCGGTTGGGGTGGTGCGTTGTTGCGAGCATGGTGTAATTGGTATATTTTGATATTAATATATTCCGTTATGAAAAAAAATGTATAGATATAAATTATTTTTAATCACTTTCCAAGCCATTACTACCCGACAGTCTAGGATTTGTGCTGCGACAATCGGCGAGGACAGGCATTTAACTCGTTGAAAAAAATGAATGATTCTGTTTAATTGCATACTTGCTGTCTTCTTCGACATGAGCAGTGAAGCCGTCGCCATCTCCAACACACCTTGCAGTAACCTGAAAATTAATTATCTGTTGTGAACAATTGATTTGTGAATAATCGAGTATATTGATCTGTCTGACCGGTAAAGTGTAGAGCTGAAACTGGACGCCTTCCGGTAGTGACGATGGATGATGAGGATGGCGCAAGGATTGTACCGAGGTAGTAGCACTGTTTTTCTTGCAATTTCTCGGCTGAAGAAAGAAGAAAAAACACATACCATGTAAGCTAGGTTTTAGAGAGATACTATGCAAGGAAGTTGAGACATAGTAGGATAGGAGGGATAGATTGGTATATCATGTTGATCACCCGCAAGAACACATACATATGCGCGGGTGAATTCGAGTTGAAATGAATCTGTCTAGCTGCATATGCTTCCTTTAGTAACGAAGAGAAGTGGCAGTTAAGTAACGAATCAAATCTATCGACGACCATAATGGATAGACAGGCAGGCTAGCAGCATATGTATGGTATGGCATACCTGGGAAGGCTTCCACGGATAGAAGTGGCAGTTAAGTAACGAAGCAAAAGTCGTACCGTGAAAGCCTTCCCCTGACGCCGGCTGCCGCCGGGCATCTCATCGCCGACGTTCCCGGGTATGTTCTTCTTCTTCATGTCCACTGGCTTGGATTTGCTTAGCTATGGCATATGCTTCCTTTGTTGGCAATAGTAGAATTGAGGGAGCCGGGGCAGCGGAAATGATAGGGATGTTAATTAGTACTGTAAGGACTTTTGGAGATAAATGGAAAGTGCCAAGGTTCGCTTATAATAGTAAGTAAAAAGCCTTCAGGGAGGAGCCTTTTGACAAGTCGCAACTCAAGCTTAGCTTATTGATGAAAGAAAAGAAAAGGCATGGCTTGCTTACTAACCAAGTAACACAAGGGATGGGGAACAGAGCCAGCCACCCCCATATGATTAGCCGACAGAGAGGAAAGAAAAAGCAGTCTCCTATGTCCTGTGACTCCTGTCCTAGGCTCTGGGTTTTCACCGGGTGGTGTTTGAGTCTGATTCTCAGACTTTGGTGAGTGCGCTTAAGGATCACAAATATGATCTTGCACCGATTGGTGTCCTTCTTTGCGAGATCAGGAGCATCTGCGTTGGCTCCTTTGAAGCTTTTGATTTTAGTTTCTGTCCGAGAAACTGTAATAGAGCCGCACATGAGCTAGCTCGATATGGCATGCGTGCCGATTCTGACTGCGTGATGGCTGGGTAGACTTTGCCCCAGACTTTGTATTTGGTTTGATCGCGAGCGATAGTGCTGCGCGTTCTGGTTAATGGATTCCCATTTCCTTTTCAAAAAAAAGAACTTTGAAAAAAAAGCACCTCAATATATGGTGCAATCTTCCAACGAAAAAAACACAAACACTTCACACAGCAGATAATCCATATTACTAGTAGCGATACATGAATGGCCGAAAAGTGGTGGTTCTGTGAAACAAAGTCAAACCGGTAGTTCCGAGCTGTAGAATGAGATGCAATGCTCGATGTATTGATCGGATGCATATAGCGGTACATATATAGGCCACGTCCTCGACTATACAAGGAAGGAGGCGGGCCCAATAATAAATACAAAGATATGTATCGCTATACATAACTACAGAAGATACACATCCGGATATACAAGGATATGTATCTCAACACCCCCCGCAGTCGAGCGTCGCCTGTCGAACGCAAGACTGGACCGGAACTCCTCAAATGATGCCGTAGGGAGACCCTTGTCATGATATCCGCAAATTGTTGGGGGGTGGGCACATGAAGTACTCGAATGTGTCCAAGGGCCACCTGTTCCCGAACAAAGTGGATGTCCAGCTCAATATGCTTGGTGCGGCGATGGTGGACCGGGTTGGCGGAGAGGTAGACGGCGGAGACGTTGTCGCAATAGACCACGGTGGCTTTGGCAACATGACATGAGAGCTCAACGAGGAGTTGCCGCAGCCAGGAGACCTCGGCAACCGCGTTAGCAACAGCCTGGTACTCCGCTTCGGCGCTGGAGCGAGAGACCGTGGGTTATCGCTTAGACGACCAGGAGATGAGCGAAGGTCTGAAGTAGACGCAGTAGCCAGACGTGGAGCGACGCGTGTCGGGGCAGCCTGCCCAATCGGCGTCCGAGTGGCGGCGATGTCCGTGGCGGTGGAGCGTGGAGGGAGAGCCGAAGTCCATGGTGCCACGAATGTAGCGGAGGATCCGCTTGACCCGCAGCCCAATGAGGATCCCGCGGAGCGTGCAGGGCACACCTGCTGGATAGCATACTGCAGCTCGGGGCGAGTCAAGGTGAGATACTGCAGGGCACCGACGATGGAGCGATAAGATGACGCGTCCGTGGCCAAGGAACCATCCGTGGCGGAGAGCTTGGACTTCGTGTCGACGGGCGTGGCGCGGGTTTGCAATTAAGCATCACGGCGCGGTCCGAGGCTCGTGGCGTACTTGCGGCGATGAAGGAAGAAGCGTCGGTGCGACGTCGACCTCGATGCCGAGGAAGTAGTGCAGGGGCCCCAAGTCCTTGAGGGCAAACTCAGCGCGAAGACGCTCGGTGATCTGCCGCAGGAGGGCCGTGGAGCTGGCCGTCAAGATGATGTCGTCGACGTAGAGCAGCAGGTACGCGGTGGTGGCGCCGTTGTTGTACACAAACAGCGAGGCATCGAAGCGGGTGGAGCGGAAGCCGAGTTGGTGAAGAAACGTTGTGATGCGCTGGTACCAGGCGCGTGGGGCCTGCTTGAGCCCGTATAACGAGCGCGAGAGCAGGCACACATGGTCGGGGTGGCGCTGTCGACGAAACCCGTGGGCTGCTGGCAGAAGACCTGCTCCTCGAGATGGCCGTGAAGGAAGGCGTTGGAGACGTCCCTGGTGCACGGCCACGCACGGGAGACCGCGAGCTGAAGGACAGTGCGGATCATCCCAGGCTTGACAACCGGGGCGAGTGTCTGTGAAGTCGCGCCGGCGAAAGCCACAAACCACCCACCGTGCCTTGTGGCGGTCACGAGTACCGTCCGGATGGAACTTGTGCTTGAAGACCCACTTCCCGGTGATGATGTTGGCGTGAGGAGGGCGGGGAACAAGCGTCCATGTCTGGTTCCGCTGCAGGGCGTCGAACTCGTCCTGCATGGCCGCAAGCCACTTCAGGTCGCGGAGAGCAGCCCGGGCAGAGGCGGGCATGGGCGACGGCGTGGATGGTGAAGGCCGAAGTCGGCGCTGCAGACGTACTCGTCCGAGGGGTACCGCGTGCTCGGGACGCGAATCCCCGCAGCACGCGTGAGGGGCCCCGTGGCCGGCGGCGGAGGAGGCGGAGGCGGGGCCGGAGCGAGGCATCGCCCGAGCGGGGGCTCGAGGGCGACGGTCGAGGGCGCAGACGACACGGCGGTGCCCGAGGCAGAGCTCGAGGGCGACGCTGGCGGTGTCGGGGGCGAGGCGGCAGCGCCCGAGGCGGGGCTCGAGGGCGCCACGTGTGAGCCCGAGGCAGTGCTCGAGGGCGTCACGGGGGACGTTGTAGCTGTAGTAGAGGGAGCGCGCGGGGGCACTGCCGAGCCAAGGACAGCCACTAAGGTAGGGCCGCGACGCCGCGGACTGTCAGTCTAGGGAGGAGGTGTCGTCACCAGTTCCTGTGCAAAGGGAAAACAGTGCTCACCAAAGTACACGTGCCGGGACGTGATGACGCGGTGGGAAACCGGATCATAGCAACGATAGCCTTTGGTGTTAGCCGGGTAACCGAGAAATACACACGGGATGGAGCGAGGGGAGAGTTTGTGAGGGGTGGTGGCGGCGGTGCTAGGAAAACAACGGCAACCGAAAATACAGAGACCGTCGTATGAAGGGAGTGAGCCGAACAGGAGGTGATGTGGTGTGTAATTCCAGCGAGGGCGACACGGGCGTAGGTTGACTAGGAGGGTGGCGGGGGAGAGGGCGTCCGGCTAGAACTGGGGGGGCATGTGGGCATGGAACAGGAGGGTACGGACGCAGTCATTAAGGGTACGGAGAACGCGCTCGGCGCGGCCGTTCTGCTGGGAAGTGTATGGGCAAGTTAGGCGGAAGATGGTGCCGTGGGTGGATAGGAGGGTGCGGATGGTGGTGTTGTCGAACTCCTTGCTGTTGTCGGTTTGGAGGGCGAGGATGGGGCGACCGAACTGCGTAGAGACATAAGAATAAAAAGCGGCGAGTGTCGAGGTGACGTCAGATTTCTTACGAAGAGGAAAAGTCCAGACAAAGTGAGAAAAATCATCGAGAATAACAAGGTAATAAAGAAAACCAGAATGACTCGGTATAGGGGACGTCCATACATCACTATGAAGTAATTGAAAAGGAAAAGATGCATCTGTGGATGAAGCACTAAAGGGGAGCTGAACATGTTTGCCTAGTCGGCAGGCATCACATGAGTGAGCCGCCATTTTATTACATTAAAAAGAAAAGCCTCTCATTATTTGGCGGAGCGAGGTGGAGCTGGGATGGCCAAGACGAGCATGCCAAAGGTCAACGCCGGCGGAGAGCGCCCGAGGTGCAGCGTGAGAGGAGGGAGATGGCTGAACGGGGTACAGATCGCCGGAACTCTCACAGCGGTGCAAAACCATCCGGGTACGGGCGTCCTTTACAGAAAAACCAAACTCGTCAAATTCCACAGTTACAGAGTTATCACGAGAAAGAGATTTAACGGAAACTAAATTCTGAACAAGATGTGGTGAAACTAAGACATTATTGAGAGACAATGTTTTGGAGTTAGAAGGAAAATGAGTGGAGCCAACATGAGAAATGGGAAGACCAGCACCGTTACCGACAATGATGCGAGAGGAAGTGGAAGTCAGAGATGAAGTGGAAAGGTTACCCGGGTGAGCAGCCATGTGTGCGGAGGCTCCGGTGTCCATGAACCAGTCGCCACCGCCAGAGTAAGCGCCCGGCGAGGGGGCGTACTGAAGGGCGGTGTACAGCGCGGGGTCCCAATGGGCCATCGGGGCCTGCGGCATCATGCCGCCGTAGGCGGGGGCGTAGGGCAGGCCGGCGGGAGCCTGCGGTGCGGCGATGAAGGCCTGGTGACATAGGCATCCCAAATGGGCCTGCCAAAGATAGTACCCGGGGTTTGAAGGCCCACTACCCGAAGAATAAGAAGATTCGGAAGCCCAAGATGTTATTAAGGAAAGCTAGAGTTGTAATAGGAAGTGTTATTTGTAATCTTACGGGATGAATTAGAAACCATCCCGGACTCTGTAACTTGTAAGCACGAATCCCTCGGCTCCACCTCCTATATAAAGGGGGAGTCGAGGGACGAAGATCATCGAATCATTATTTACAAACCCTAGTTTTCATAATCGTCGAGTACTTTTCGGCTGAAACCTTCGAGATCTACTTACCCTCTACTTCCAACTAAACCCTAGCCTACAATCCATAGGCATTGACAAGTTTATACCTTGTCAATTAGCGCCGTCTGTGGGAACTAGAGGCGTAAGGATCTGATTTCGATGGCACGTTCAAGATCTTCGGCATCATCAACTGCAAGCAACGCGATGGATCGAGGTAAACAGATCGCTGCTGGTCCTGTCGATTTTGTTCCTCACCCGCCCTCCGTTTGGATGCATATGCGTATGTGGCGGAGCCTATGGAAATGACGTTCGGAAGGTTTCGCTTTTGCGTCGAGAAGGAAGGATCGTATCGTGTCGAAATTCCGATTTCGTCGGGATCGTCGACGGTCGATTCTGATTTTTCAAGCTATACATCGTCAGCCGAATCAGGAGAATAAACTTCGTCGACACGCTACGTCAGCCTGGGCAAGAGAGAAACTCGCCAAGATCTTCAGCGACATGTCGTTTGAGTCATCTGCGGACTCATATATAAGCGATGGCTCAAGCGATGTCGACGGTTACGACTTCATCGACAAATCTATTACAGTGGGCAAGGTCTTCATCAATCTCAACGATGGTGTCGCCAAACCCAACATAGATCTGAATACAAAATATCATCAGATTTATGCCATTGAAGATCAAGAGGAAACATCTGAGGCTTTCGACGATCTGGGAAATCCATACGTCGATCCCTCCGATCTGCGACGAGGCACGGGCAATAAATACATTGGGCCACAGCCGCGAGACGAGTTCAACTTTCGCAAGCAGCGTGGGATAGAGCCGCAAGAGCTATGAACGGTTCAGAACCAATGGCCACCACGGCCACGGAGAGGAATTGCAAGCATATCAATATAGGCTCGCACGAGCTGCTAGAGAATTGGAAAAACAGACAGCTGAGTTAAACAGGAGAAAGGAGGCAGCTTCTACGATCCAGCAGGAGAAGGGCAGATCTAAGTCGACAATCTAGAACTTTGGGTGATAGCCACAGGGAGGCTCGGAACAGAGCAAGATCAAGGTTACAGCATATACCCGAAGCAAAAGAGAGCATTTGGTCCAAAACCTCGACATGTCCTTTATGTCGATAGATACAAGAGGAAACATCATCCCTAAGACACGGAGAGGCTGGGTATGTGGCGACACACGCTTTTATCCTCGCATCTAAACCACCTCCCGGAGATCCAAGGAAACACTATACAATATGGCGATAGCGGGAGTTGGAGCTATGGGGACGGCGTTTGTATCAACGCCTCCAGAAGGAGCGGCAAGGCAAAATAGTCCCGACTGCGGCGGCAACGGCGGCAGCCCCTGACGAGGACCAAGTGGAGCAAGAGACACGGCAGCACAAGCAGGGGTCGATAGCGCGGCAAAGCGAAGGGAACATCGCAGTCCCCGGAGCTTAACGACGAGGATATGTGTGGCTTGCCGTGCTTCACAAGGAGAGTCAGAAAACTGGTCCTTGGATTCAGTTGCACGACAACTTCCAAGAAATTCGACGGCCTTCAAGATCCGGAGTTGGCTAGTTGATTATCTCAAGACATTTCATGGAGGAACCAGGGCAGCACTATGCAAAGCATCCAGGTGCATTTGAGTGGAGCCGCACGATCTTGGATAAAAACTTCCTCCAGGATCTATCGACAGCTGGGAAAGCCGAGGACGTGTTCGTCAAGAACTCCACCAGTGCAAAAACCTGCGTCGTTAGAGGAGTTGAGAGCATGTCGACAAAAGCCGGACGAGCCAATGAGAAGATATATCCAAAGGTGGAACATCATCAAAAACTCGGCGAAAATATCGACGAGAGGGCGATAGATGCGTTTGTCGCGAGGAATCAGGCGTGGAGATTTCGTCGAGGACTTGGGAAGGACCAACCCAAAGGCAGTATCGCGTTAATGGAAATAGCAAGCAGAGATGGGCAGATGGAGAAGATGCTGTCCACAATAAACGACACGGGTCAGCGGAGGACCGTGGTCGAAATTTTCAAAATAGACGACGCTTTCCTCGACAGTTCTCGGTTACGATACTCCTGGCCAAATATCGGCTGGTTTTCGGGGAAGCGGAGGAAGCAATAGAGATGACTATCAAAGGAACAACGAGCAACAAGGCGACAACGAGATGATTCCCGATATAACGGGCAAAATAGTGGACCAAGGTTCCCGAGACCTTACGTGTCCCCGAGGATATGATGAAAGGGCCATGTCAGATGCATTTTATCTCGACAATAATGGGAAGAGGCGATCAGGACACCTCGGAAGATTGTCGAAATTTCCAAGCAATGTTGAGGTTCGCCTGCGGGGCAAGCCAATGCTCAAGCGACAAGAGAGAAATCCTCGAGAACCCGGACGGATTCACTTACCGCCTCCTCCCGCGATTACAGGCGACAATCGACATCCCAGCTCAGATGGCAGCACCTCCACCACCGCCTTATGTTGATCCTAACTCAAACGGCGCGGTGTCGATGATTCAGAAGGGAAGGCCATTCAATAGAGCTCAGAAAGTAATCTCCACGACAGGTGTTTATATGGCGGAAAAAGATGCCCACGCAGCAGTCGAGTATCTTGGTGGTCGGGCAAGATGGCACCAGCTACCATAGCAGATCATCCGCAGCAACTCCTCGACCGGGACAATCGGCACTTATCTTACCAGCCGGTTATTGCGGGATTTGATGTTCTCGAGTATTCATAGACGGCGGCGGCAGCTTAAACCTTATACGCAGATACATTGAAGAAGATGAACATATCCCTAACAAACTTGAAGCCAACAGACACAAGGTTCCACGGTATCACACCGGAGAAACCAAGTTATCCATTGGGGAAGATCAATCTGACGTTCGGTTTGGAACCCGAGAGAATTATAGAATGAGAGGCTAGAATTTGAAGTCGTGGATTTTTCGTCGCAATACCATCACGCTCTGTTGGGACGACAGCATATGCTAGATTTATGGCGGTGCCACATTATACACATTTTTGTTGTGGAGGTTGCAGACCAAGGTTAATCCCGTGAAAGGAAGTTTTGCAATGGCAGATAAGTGCGATAAGGATTTTCACCAGGATATCGAAACTTTTCGGGATGCAAAGTACAATTACAGCGTCAAGGAGTGTGACTTGACTCTGACGTGCTGCCGGACGCTGAAGCCAAACAAAGAATCAACTTTCAACACCGAGAAAAATTCTAAGGAGGTGTAGATTCACCGACAGACCCCAAAAAGACGACGTCCATCGCAAGCGACATGGACCTCGCATAGGGAAGCGCGCTCGTCGGTTTCTCCGTGAGAGCTGGAAAATCTTCGCATGGTGTCCAGCTGACATGCAGGAAAGAGAACTTGCCGAGCACCACCTAAACTTGGATCCATTAGCAAGACCAATCAAACAACCCTTGCGGCGTTTTTCGGAACCAAACCGTAAAGCCATGCTGTCAGAAATCAATCGGCTAAGAGAAGGTTTTATCAAAGAGATATTCACAGAAGCCACATGGGTAGCAAATCCTGTGTTGGTGCTGAAGAAAAACACTAAGGTCCTTCGCATGTGCGTCGACTTTACGTGTCTCAATAAACATTGTCAAGGATCACCTTCCCCTCCTGAGGATCGATCAAATTATCCTCCACGGGTGGATGTGAACGTCTTTCCTTCTGGACGCATATTCTGGGTTATAAACAGATCAGATTGAAAGAAGATGAAGTAAAGACAGCGTTTATTACACCTTCTGGCGTGTTTTGTTACAGAGCAATGCCCTTTGGTCTAAAAATGCGGGAGCAACATATCGAAGGAGATGCAGAAGTGTTTGGCGACACAGTTGGAAAACGCGCAGAAGTGTACATCGACGATGTCGTCATAACATCAAAGAAAGACTGATTGAGGATCTCAAGGAAACCTTTGACAACCTCGACAAATTATGTCTCAAGCTGAACCCGACGAAGTGTTCTTTTGGCGTCCCGGCAGGAGAACCTTCTGGGGTTTCTAGTTTCAACAAGAGGGTTGAAGCAAATCCCGATAAAATCTAATATACGTAACAATGAAGCCAACAAAGTTGGAAAAATACGACTGACTAATGGGCCCGAGTCGCAGCTTTGAGCGAGTTCGTAGCAGTGCAGGAGAAAAGCGTTACCATTTTACGCTCTAATAAAGCAAGGAGATAAATTCCGGTGGAACGAAGAAGCCGAGGGCGTTTGAGCACCTCAGACGCACAATCTCGACACCACCAATTTTTGGTAGCGCCGAAAGAAAAACCTCTCCTCTTTGTATATTGCAGCCCGCTAAGTGAACAGCATGGTACTAATCGTCGAAATATGGAGTGCAAAGGCCGATTATATTTCATCGGTGAAGTTTTATCGCCTTCCAAACAGCGGTACCCGCGGTACCAACTGGCATATGGAGTAATTGCAACGGCAGAGGAAGTTGCGCCACTATTTTTCGACACATCCGATAATAGTAGTCAACGACGTCTCTCAAATATCTTGAACAATCCAGAATACTGGGCGTGTCTCCCTTTGGGGAATAGAACTTTCCCATAAAGGGACATCACGTATGAAAAAGGCAATCAAGTCGCAAGTTCGGCCAGAAGGACCGCGAGTGGATGGAGCTACAAAACACGGGACCCCAGTTTGTCGAACCTGGACCATAGACCGATGGATCCAAAGAGTGAAGGAGCTGGTGCGGGAGTGATACCTAGTATCACCTGAAGCGACAAATTGAAGTATGTCCTTCGGATGACGTTCCCTAATGCATCCAACAATGAAGCGAATATGAAGCCCTCATGCACGGGATGAAGATGGCGAACACGGTGCAACTCGACTAAAAATCTTTGGCGACTCACAATTGATGGCTCAGAAAGTTATGAACCAATGTGATACAGTCAATGATAGCATGATGGCATACAAGGAAATGTACAAGAGCTCCAGAAGCTGTTTGATGGATGCGGGGTAAATCACATCAGCCGATTGAGCAATGATGAAGCCGACGTTCATGAGCATCGGGTCGCAGTGCCTCCAATTCCGCCAGGAGTATTTTGGGAAGAAATAAGCGGAAGATCAACAAAGCCAAAAACGGTCTGAAAAAAGCAAAAGAAGAGAAAACCTCGACGCCCAACCACGGAAGATGAAGAGGACCAAGAACTTGTGATGATGGTACAAATTCCGTGGATGCAAGCATATATATCGTACATCCTCAGGAAAGAAATACCCGACGATCCAGTTGAAGCAAGGCGAGTTATTCGACGATCCAAAGCTTTCACAATGATCAAAGGGAATTATACCTAGCCCAGTATTTCGGCGTCCTCCAAGGTGTGTCACCGAAGAAGGAAGAGTAATTCGGAAGGACACGAAGGGATATGTGGCCACCACGCAAGTAGTCGAGCTATTGCGGCCAAAGTTTTTCGGGCAGGATTCTATTGGTTGACAGCAATTGAGGTGCCAAGGAAATAGTAAGAACTTGCGACGCGTGTCAAAAGTTTGCCGCCAAAACCCCACTCTCCAGCGGCGGAATTAACGCCAATACCATTGTTGTGGCCCTTTGCCCAATGGGGACTTGATATGGTGGGCAGAAGTTGCACAAAGCTTCGCCGGGAGGATGAGTACTTGCTGGTTGTTGTCGCAACAAATTCACCAAGTGGATAGAAGCAAAGCGATAAATTCACCAGATGCAGCTTCAGCAATAAAATTCGTGAAGGGCATCGTTTTTAGGTTGGAGTACCTCATAGCATTGTCAGAGACAATGGCAGCAACTTTACGTCAAGGAGTTCAAGGCGTACTGTGCAGCGGTAGGCATCAAATTGCACTTCGCGTCGGTTGCACATCCTCAAACCAATGGTCAAGTCGAGAAAGCCAATGGCATCATATGCAACGGCATCAAACGCCTGCTAGGACCCCTGGAAAAAGCTCGACATACCTGGCAGAAGAACTACCAAGTGTGTTATGGAGCATCAGGAGCAACACCAAATACAGCGACACGGGAGACGTTTTTCCTTGTCCATGGAGCGGAAGCAGTGCTGCCGATAAAATAGAGCACGACTCCCCCGGAGTCACAGTATAATGAAGAAGCTTCGGAAAGCATTTGGAAGAGACGGCGATCGGCACTCGGCGGCTCGAGGCAGTATTATCAAGGGTAACCAAATATCGCGGACCTGAAAAATTACCACGAGTCGGCGTTTGAGACCAAGTCTTTTCAAGTCGAAGATTTAGTTTTGCGACTCAACCAGAAAAGCCTGGAAAACTCGAGTCGCCATGGCTTGGCCCCTATGTCATAACGGAAGTAATTGAAGGAGGGAGCGTACGGGATAAAAACAAGAAGACAGGGGTTCTCGAGAAAAACCCCTGGAACGTGGCACAACTCAGAGGCGGTTCTACGCCTAGAATTGAAATATAGTCCTTCTGTAAAAATACAATGTACTGAAAACGCCCGCGAGGTTTCGGACGCACTCTTTTCCTTTCGGGGCACCGAGTGGGGCCGGAAGGTTTTTAATGAGAGCGGGCTCGCGGTGCTGCAATATAATAAAGATAGTGGAGATATATTTCTTATTCTTGGACACTCGGGGGCTCAATGCCTTCAAATCTCAAAATACGTGCAATATAGACAAGTTTGGACTTACCAAAATATTTCGCCTTGGTACACTAAATACCTCGCCAAATATCGGAAGCTAATAAAATTATAAACATAGTGTACGCGCCAAAAAACTTACTGCTTTGGTTTAAGAACCTCGCAACAAAAATATAGAACTGTGACACCACGATACTCGGGGGCTTCCAACCCATCAATGAAAAAACAGAGATATCTTATTATGACAGGAGGGAAAACTTCCGAGATAGAAAAACAGTATAGACTCCAGCTAAAAGCTCGGGGCTTGGCGATGAAAATAAAAATATAGTGATCTTACAATACAGATTACATACACAAGATACAACTCTCGGAACAAACCTATCCTCAAGGGTTACCCAGTATATTATCTATGGTCAACCGCTCATTATTTATAGCACGTGTGCTATGCTCAGCATAACTACCCTTCACAAAGAATTCAGAATCCATCCGAAGAAGTTCATCCATCATATCTTCAGCAACGGGAGTCACCAAATCGTCAATCTTGCCCATATTTCTCTTTTTCTTTGCCATCTTCGCCAAACAAGTAGGAACAATTTGATCTATAGGCAATTTTGGATAACAAATTTTATCATCATCATGGCAAATCTTGCGCCGGCGGTCAGCTGAGCTCGCACAAAGTTCATGGATTGAGGAGCATCCCGGGAATTTCTCCATTAAAGCTGGAAGGGTTTCGGCATTTTGTTAGAGGGCATGAGTCCCATAAACTAAGAATAAGAATATTGATACGAAGTCAAAGGAAATAAACGGACCTGAGTCGCGCGATCTTGAAATCTGACAATTTGGCAGGTGCGCTCAGGAGTAACCCAAAATTAGACCCATGTTGCGCAGCCCGGTCTCAGCAAGCGTAGTTCGAGCTTCAACAGTTGGTCTTCGACATCCCAGAAAGCAGGCACGGCACATCAAACAAACAATCAAGGAACGAATGGTGAAAAATAATATCCAATATGGTTACGAGCGGGAAACATACCTGTCATGTCCGAACTGGCATCAGTCATTAGCTGAAGCATATAATTCTCGCGGGAAGAAGCTTCAGCAGCTTCAGCAACAGCAGCATCCTTCGCAGCGATGGCTTCTCTTGCCTGCTGAAGAGCAATGTCCTCTCTCTCGGACGCTTGTCGAGATTTTTCCATCATCGCAAGAGTCTGTTTCTTCGTGGATTGAAGTTGTTGTCGAAGTTCTTGCAAATCTTCCGACAAATGTTTGCTTGAAGAACCTTCGAGAGGGTTATCATTGATTAGCATTTTCTTCGAGAAGGAAGAGGCGGTGAAGCATGGCAGAGCAAGGATTGGTCGAATAGTTGTCAAATATTAGCTGAAAGAAAGCGCCAGGATCAATGATAATGCCAGAGGGAATTTCATTAATTTCTAGACAAATTTACATAGACATTACAAAAGAAGTTTCTCCAAAAGGACTACCAGGATAATGGTCGCCACAGCTAAATTGGCGACAAGGGCAAAAGAGACAAAGAAAGCAAAAAACAAAGAGGCATGCAACTAGACCTCCGGTCTTGATGAGCTAGGAGTTGAAGCTGGTTTGATCCCGAGATAGGCCAGGGATTTTCTTCGTGTTGGGCTTGGCTGCCTTAATCAACGACCTCCATCTCGGCTGCTCTATTTGATCGGTGTCGCCAACTTTCATCCAATCAATAGTTTGTTGGGCATGTGCCAACAACGGTACTCTCGCGATAATCTTCATGTTTTCTGGCGCATCTTGATCCAAGGTCTTGATGAATTGAAGCTCTGGGCAAGGGCAAGGAAAGTCTTGGGCTCCTCTTTCTTGAAGAAGTAGGGAACGGCGTCGATAGTCCCGTCAGCATTCGCCACGCCTTCCCGAATTTCGGATCCATGTAACTCCAGATAAGAAAGTGCGTCAAGGAGAGGATCATTGTCGGGATCCTCCGGATCAAACTCTTGGTTTGTTTGGCCTGCCACGGGATAACGTTGGTCAACAACAAGAAACAAGCAGGTCCCATAAAAAATAGAGGATCGATAATATTACCTTGAAAGCGTCGACTTTGCGATTTCAGGCGTTTGAGAATCCCCTGCTCACGAACAGCCTGTGCGGCTTTGTGCTCATTTAAACCAGTTTCAGCATCATCAAGTTTTCTGCGGTTCCTCGACACTAGCAGCTTTTGCTTCTGGCTTCATCGGCCTCTGTTTGACCCGCTAGCAACAAGTTCGGCTTTCTTACGGGCCTTCACTTTGCTCCAGTTTTTGAGCAAGTGCGTCGGCACGTTTGTTGGCCTCTGCAAGTTTCTCTGTCGAAATAAAAAAGAAAGGTCAAAAATTGCGACAAACGACAGGAGCAAGAAGTCAAAAACAACGACAGCAAAAAAGTTATTACCTTCGGTTTTGTTGGCATACACACGGTACCCAATGAATTGGGACCCGATGCGGATAAGCTCTTGGATCATGGGCTGTCAAAGAAGAACAAAGAAAGAGAAATATCGGTATGAAAAAAGAGTGAAGGCGTGAAAAAGCAAAATAGAGGAAATATAGATATCGGCAAGGAAAAAAAAAAACTTACATCATCCAAGAGCGAGTAGAAGAGCTACCCAATTGAGGGGCAGGCTCAATAATCGTTTCAATCCTTGTCCTTTTTGGTGAAGAGCAAGGGGGCTTGATGGCGGAGTAGTGGTGATGACATCTCGTTGAGGAGCGGTTTCTTCTCCTTCAACTAGCGTATCAGGAGGCAAGCAAAGTATGTGACGTTGTTGCCCAAAACCGGCGAGCAGCTGACGAGCAACACGAAGCGCCGGGAGGCTCCCGGGACTGCGTGTGGGCCCTGGTCCCTCGGCGACGGCCCGCAAACTCCGGCACACGTCCGGGCTATTGCGGGCGTGCCACCTGACCTATGCCTGGTCGGGAAGGTGATGGATTACTTCGATTATCTCTGCATGGTAGACACGTAAACATTAAATTCGAGCCTCGATCGGCTCTCAGGTTTCCCTGCGAATCGGCTCAAGGAGCCGATTATCCCATCATCCGTATTAGATCTACGATAACATGGGGGTCTTGCTTTATCAAAATCAAGCCAAATTGACCTACGACAGTCTAGGTTTTTCACCGCACTGCTGGAGCATCCTACACGTGGAGCACGGCAGATCGAAAGACAGAGAAAACTAACCCTAGAAAAGGCCTAAACCAACATAGAGTCGATTCTCGGAACATCTCCTCTAGGATCGGCAAACTATACCTTACGCACTGCTGGATCATTCAATCCGTTTGCAAGGCCTAATCATGCGGATATCAAACCAATCCTTGAAGAACAAGGAACAACTATAACGATCAAAGACCTACTAAATAAAGATCAAGCAAGTGGCTTGCCTTTACACCTTAAGATAGGTGTAAAGGCAGCTAAATATGTAGGGATAACATAACTAAGCAAATATCGAAAGGCATTGATGTTAGCCCCAACATATCTATGATAACGATGTTGCTCGCCATCAACAAGGCTTCATGCGAGCGACACGAATAGAAATAAGCGATGCCCGGATCGCAAGATGCGATCGGGCCTCGCTTCCCCGGAAGAAAACCCTCGAAACAAGGGGTGGCGATGCGCCTAGATTGTGTTTGTTGTGAACGTGATCGTCTCCTTTCTCAATAACCCTAGATACATATTTATGATCGTGTTTGTCTGGTTCGGAATAATCCCAACGGGTACGAGCTAAACTCTATCTTTTAATCCCGACACGTAACTTAATATAATTTACATATACCGGGCAATCTAGCCCAAACCCTTTGTACGAGGCCGATTCATGAATATTTCCCGTGCATAATCTCCAAGCCCACCTCAATCACGGCCCACCTCCTGGCGTGGTTAAAATCTGGTGGTAACACATGCCCCCCTGGTTTTGGCAATGATAATTCCAAAACCACTCTGTTTCTTCCTTCCATCGGGTCACGCGTTGCAGAGCAGCCGTCGCAATATCCTTCATCATGATGCCTTGCCTTCTCCAACTTCTGCACGATTTGATAGTTCTTTGGCACGTCCTCGGCCACGCGGCATTAAGATTTACTATACCCTAAAACTCGCATGAGCAGTTGCCTTCTTCATTTACTGGACTAGCCATGGTCTTTCCTCCCTCTTCCTCTGTGTTGTCTTCCTCCTCTCCCTCCTCGCTTCATCGGGTCTTTCCTCCCTATCCTCTTCCTCTCGTGAGCCGCCGCCGGAGTGGGACTCGATGGCGGCGCACGATATCCTCGCCCCACCGGAAGTGGGACAAGGAGGATCATGACTCCTCATATCTGGTCCGAGGACGACAAGTCCTTGACCGGCGGGAAGGCGATTCCAGTTCCTTGTCGATGGGGAGAGGCGGAGGAGGGCGACCTCTTCTCTGGGATGACCACTCCTCAGACGAGGAAGAAGAAGAAGAAGAAAACGGCGACCATCGATCACTGCATCGCGGCGCCGCCCCGGGTCGGACGGCAGCGATGACGAACGCGACGAGGAGATGCGGAGCCCCTGCCAAGGGCTACAGCAGCGACGACGAGGAGCCCGCCGGTGCAGTGCCGACGGAAGCTTCGACAGCTGACGAGGGCAGCGACGGCCCCTAGAGTAGTATCTATCAGCATAGGACTAGTAGTAGCAGTAGATTAGTCAATAGACCTCTCCTTTGTTCGTAACCCCTTGAACAATTGGCCCTTTCTCTGTAAGAAATCCCTTCTATAAATGAAGAAAATGTTCTTATGTCAATTTTGCTTCCATATCAACTTCGCCGATTGTCAAAGTAAGTTAACACGCAAAGAGCCGATGGCAGCGCATCGGCCTTTCCCATAAAACGCGATTCAGACCAAATCGCCGATTCAGTGGCCTACTCTGTAATCTCTGTCCGAGAGAATAAACTTCAGATTCCTCAAATTGTCGTTCGAACAGGTCCAATTCGCGACCATGCAGACCTTAAATCTCAAATAATCTGTTAACTGCTCATTTGCGCTTGTTCCTCTAAAGTCGATGGCTGTGCATCGGCTTTTTAATCTGGAGTCGATGTCCGTGCATCGGCTATGACTCGCAAAATTTTTTTTTTTTTTTACCGATTTTATACATCGGCCTCCACATCTTACTGTCCGTCATCCCACATGCTTGGGAAATACTTCTTCATGTGTTGACCATTGACGGCTACTGGAAATTTAACGCCGTCCAACTGCTCCAGCATATATGCATTACCCTTCAAGGCCTGGACGACTTTGTACGGACCGTGCCAATTAGGAGACCATTTGCCATATGCTTTGTCCTTAGTTCCTAACGGCAACACAGCTCCCATACAAGATCACCAACCTGAAACTCCTTTGGTCTCACCTTCTTATTGTATGCGCGAGCTACCTTAGCTTTGTTCTCTTTAATCTTTTCAAACAGACGATTCAGTTCATATTAAATTCTCAAAAAATCAAAATCGAATAACATATTTGTTGGATCATTAGGATGATGTCTGAGCGTACTAAGTCCGCAATGTTTGATGGTTGTCCAAAACCAACGATATGGCGAAGTTTTAGCCCCATGACATGACATTCGATAAGCCCACAAAGCTTACAACACTTGCCAGCGTCTAGGGTGCTCGTCAACTTTCCTCTAATAGCTTGATGAGGCTACGGTTGGGCCTTCGGCTCCCATTAGCTTGAGCATAGTATGGGGATGATCGGATCAACTTAATTCCCATGTCATCACAGAACTTTCTGAACTCTTTAGAAATAAAGACCGAACCTCCATCGGTCAGTAATGGTTTAGGGAATAGGACATGTTCCTTCACAAAATTGATAACATCTTCCGATTTTACCTTCTTCATCGGACGGCCTCCACCCATTTGGTGATAATCTAATAGCCAAAATCCATTCGTGGCCTTTGCTTGATGCGGGATGGATTTTGCCGATCTATCCATGCCCCAACCTCGAAGCAGCCAAGGCTTGATGATAGGGTTCGGCGATGCGGGTACCATCTGATTTTCCCGAACATCGACACGCTTGACTTGCCATAAGTAGTTAAAACAATCCTCGAGCATGGTGGGCCAATAAAACCCGGGTTTGATCAACCATTTCATCTTATGAGCTGGTGGGTTCCACAGCGCTCGTGTACCTCGTGCAAGAGCCGATTCGAGTCGGCTTCCCAAACATTTGATAACCCTTCCAGGTCATGAAGCATGTCATCTCCTATAAGCATATTTCATGGCCTTGTATCTTATCAGTTTAGGTGCCCCGCCGGATCTTTCCAAGTAATTGAAGATATCGGCTCTCCAATCATCTGCTCCAATGTGCACCTGAACATCGGCTCCACCTGCTATCTCCTTGTTGAGGCCATGCGTGCAAGATCATTGGCCTCTGTGTTTTGCGACCTCGGGATCCAACTGAAGTTTATGCCTAAACTGCCCATCAGCTCACGGCATTGCATCCATAATGGGAAGAGGACCTCGCTCTGCATTCTTAGTGGTGGGAAATCGAGTTTCGAGTCTCAAAGATTCCTGCTTCACTGCCCGGCCTCCAAAGCAACTCCATTCCCTTGCGTATTGCCTCATACTGGCTGACATTGTTGGTGCAGGGGTAGGTAACCTGATGGAGAAGGAATATGTTGCCCCCCGTGGCGACACGAGTAGAATGCCGATACCGCAACCATCATCACAAGCCGATCCATCGAAGAACATGGCCCATGCACGCACAGACAGTGTTGCTATATCCGTGTTTATTCGTTCAGCAATAAGGTCGGCCAACGCCTGTCCTTTGCGCCCCTTGATGGTAGTGCAGATCAAATTCCGATAATGCAAACATCCACTTACCGAGTCGGCCTTTCAGCACAGGAGCCGACAGCATATGTTTGATGACATCTGATTTGCAGATGATAACAATCTCTGCCGTCAGAAAGATGTAACGAAGCTTGGTGCAGGTAAAGAACAGACAGAGGCACAACTTCTCGATCTCAGAGAACAGTTTTGCATCCAACGAGAAGGGTGAAAACAACTCTTTCAGGACATGTAAAACTGCACCTGAGCTGTGATTGTCATCTTGATAGTAAATATAAAGCAGGTACATCTTCTTTAGGCGAATAACCACGTGACGGGAGGTATTCTTTAATCTCGTCAAACGCTGTTATTTCTGCTTTTTATTGAAACTCCTCATGAATTTAATTTTGACCGGTCCAGAGCAGCTCATTACCGACAGTTGGAGATGAATCTTCGACGAAGTTTATTTTGCCGATGAGACACTGGAGTTCCTTCTTCGTGGTAGGTGGTTTCATTGTTCGCCCTGCCTCCTGACTTTTAGGCCGATTCAATTCCACGTTCATGAACCAAGAAACCCAAGAATTGACCGGCCGTTACACCAAAAGCACACTTCTTCGGATTCATTCTTAGCCGAATTTTCTGGTTCGGTCTAGGATTCGTCGTAAATCATCCAAGTGTCCTTCTATGAAACGTTTGACTACCACGTCATCAGTAGATCTCTACCAACTTGCCATCACATGAAAGATGTAATTCATGGCTCTTTGGTACGTTGCGCCGGCATTTTCAGTCCAAATGTCATGACACGTATT
Source organism: Lolium multiflorum (assembly GCA_030979885.1). Classification (NCBI taxonomy): domain Eukaryota; kingdom Viridiplantae; phylum Streptophyta; class Magnoliopsida; order Poales; family Poaceae; genus Lolium; species Lolium multiflorum. The sequence goes on from CM061752.1 coordinate 5,482,576, forward strand.
CAAACAAGCCAGTGAACACAGTACTCTGAATGCCGTCTTGTGTATATCGGAGCCATAAAAATCTGGTTGTAACCGGCGTTGCCATCCATGAAACTTAACACCTTATGACCAGTGACCATGATCAATGTCTACGTCTAGCATTGGATACTCATCCTTTGGAGTGGCTCTATTGAGATCTTGAATCTATAGCGACGCGCCCCCCGAGCCGGATCTTCCAAGTCATTGAAGATATCGGCACTCCAGCCGTTGGTTCCGGGACTTTCTGACTCTTCTCCACCTTCTATTTCCTTGTCGCCTGTGGTGGAGCAGGCGAAATCCTTTCTTAAAAGGGGCATTGCTCAATGATGCTCTGTCTAACCGGGCATTCTGTATAATCCCATGCAAAGCATCGGATATTCTTTCAACTGAGCTATCATCAGGCCCCTCAGATGTGGGTTTAGTTTTTGTTGATAAATGTTGGTCGTGGCTTATCCCCGGGACCAATGTCAACCTCTTCTAGCTCATCAGCTGATGTAAATCCATACCCCAGCTTGCCGTCGGCTGCTAGATCGACGCCGAACACAGGCAAAACGTATGGGGAAGATAGTTTGGGCCGATTGCTGGAATCGGCCCCCCTTTTAATTGCATTGCCCAATGAAGGTCTACAACTTATTTGTACTCTAGTACGGGAGGAAGTCTCCCTATTACCAGTACGTGACATGCTCAAGGTGAGATCACTGCTTTTTATTTTTTGGGGCCGGTCGCAGGGATCGGCCTTGCCACCGTACGTTTGTTGATTCGGTCTTACTACTCTGTCGGGCCGGTGGATAAGACCAGCCTCACCCCGTTTTTGTAGCCTCGATGCGCTCACAGTCGTCCAGCTGACTCCGGAAATCGGCTCTTGGTCGTGTGCGTCCCAAATATTCATGCCAACTATTGAAATCTGTTTGAGTCATCTGAGACGACCTCCTTCATCTCCATCCTTTGTATAAGGCATTGGTGCATTGTGGATGGAATGCAACAATTAGCGTGAATCCAATCCCTTCCTAGCGGGACAGCGTAGGTGCTTTTGCTATCGACGATGAAGAACGATGTAGGGATAGTTTTTGGCCCACGGTTAGATCCACGCTCAGAACGCCTTGCGTTTCGATGCTTGGCCATTGAAATCGCTCGTGTGACGTTGGTTTTGATCGAGATCTGCATTAGAGCGTCCCAAACGCGAAGCATGGAGTATGGCATTATGTTAACTGCTGCCCCCGTGTCAACCAACATCTTGCTGACAGGCTGCCCGTTGATATAACCTCTCAGGTACAGGGCCTTTAGATGTTTGTAGCTCTTCTCCCGTGGCTTCTCAAAGATAACTGGCCGCGGGCCGCAGTCCAACTGTGCCACTGGCGCTCCTTCGACCCTTGGAGCACAAAACTCTGATGGAAGAATGAACACCATATTTGTGCCAGCCGATGACGTCGCATCGGTTTTTATCTGTTTAGGGCGCCATTCTTTTTTCTGTGGACGCATCTCCGTGTCCAAGGTTTGTTGAATTTTTACGGCCAGATCGGGCCGTGCCTTCCTCAGTGTGTGCAGGTATTGCGCCTCGGCTTCGTCCAAGCTACGTAGCCGCTGAACCCTACGCTTTTGGGAATGACTGAGTCCATCAGGGCACCACCTTGGCCTGTGGTATCTATCTTCTTCCTCATCTTCTGATTCCTCGGGATCTTCCTCTCGAGATGACTCAGCCCGTCTGTTCTGAGATGGGAGAGGCCCTAGACGTTTGAACACTGAAACTCCACCCGTGTCTTCCTCCTGCCGTCTACATTCCGGGCAGTTATCGATTGTGGGCAATCGGCTCATACCTGAATCCCAGCAGTGCTTAAAGAAAGGACAATCCCAGTGTCTGTCCATGTGTCTTTTAACTCTCTATTTTCCCTTAGCGCGACGCTCATACCTTTCGTCGTCTCTAGCACACCGACGATATTTTCCATTATCTACGTCGGACTGGCGGTCCTCAATCGTCATTATCGTACCGCCCGGCATCGATCTGCTGACGCTCCATATTAACAGGATGTGCGGAAAGTGGTCGTTGATCGCACATTTCTCACTTGTTCCTCGGTGATGTACCGTCTATCTTCGTATCGGGGCCGGTCGCGTGGGCCGGCCTCTTCCTTTTCCTTACCGCGGGGTTGACCGCTTTTCTCTCATACCTGCTATGGTGGTATACAGGCCCTGCCATGTTAACACCGAGTGAGAAATCCAGGCTGACGCCTTGTGGGTGGATGGAGTTCCACCATGTTAACACCGAAACGGTTGTGTGTCCACCTTCATAACTGACCGAAGATCAAACGGCCTTGTTCGCCATTTGGATCTGCCGCGCAGCTCTTCTGAGTCATTAGTGATGTGGGTGAACAGAATGATGCCACTTGCGAGTACGGTCTCCCGTTCAACTCTTGCGTAGGGAATTTATGTCCTTGGGTAACGTCAGCCGCTTCTCTTTGAGCGATAAGTCAAATATTTGCTCAGCTTTGCTTATCGAGTCGAACCCTTTTGCTGGCCCTTGTTGTTTCACCCGGCAGGGACATGGGATGCCTGAGCCCATTCAGCCACGGCTACTTCACAGTCTTCTGCGAGTTCCACAGCTTCTTTTGTCTCGACCAGGGCTACGCAGCGCCTGAACTTGTCTTGGTACAATTCCGGGTGGCGCTGCTCGTGCGGTGTTAATTTCTGAGCCATGTGTGCCGGTGAGTTGTACTCTGCTTGAAAGCTAGATCCTTGATCGGCGTAGCGGGCCCAATACCGCGGATGTTTGCTTCTTTCTCGATTAAAGCGAGCCGAATAACATCGGTTCAACGAGTTAAAGCATTGGATGTATTAGCCACCGTTTCTCATGCTCTGCCGCACTGAACGAGATCGGCAATGCCAGCCTCGGTAACTTAGGTGATACGAATATGAAATTGCTCTTCCGGTTGCTTCCACGTGGATGAATACGGGTAGCGAGGTGTACCACCCAAAAGCTGGTCTGTGAGAGATTGCGCAAAGAACCTCACGTAATGGGTCGTGCTGAAATCATGCCCAACTGTGCCAAATATCGGCTCACATGCTCAATCGAGCTAGACCTTCTGATCCATTGAACTTTGAGAACTCAGGGAGCCGATATTTGGGAGGTAGTGGAATCAAATCGTACTCGTTGGGATATGGCTTGGAATGGCAGACCATTCTCCTCTTTGGCAAAAGGCCGCTGGTCTCTTAAGATTGTGCCGATTTGTTCCATGGTATTAGGCTGGGGGGCTGAGCTTTCATGACGTTCGGTGGCATGTTTAGCTAACCATGCTGTTTATCGGCGTGCCCAATCCCCTGCTGCCATCTGATTCGTGCGCGCCAAGTTATGGCAGTCAGGCACGTATGTGCACATGTATCCGTGTGGGATCTCCTTAGGTGGCTCTTGCAGGAACTGGTAATCGCTAGGATCGCCTCCGATCTTGTAGACGACATATGCCGGCGATCAGCGGCTCTGGAGCTGTGCGCGAAGGGCAGCTGTGGTCTGGTTTGGAGGTATCTCTCCCTGGTGAGTCCCTAGGGCAGGCCACGACGGAGATCGATGCTTCATGATCTCCTGAACCACACGAACTGCAATCGAACGTTTACCGAGGCTCTCGAGAATGGCGGTGTAGCGAATGAGCCACCATGTAATTAACTCTGGCGCGAGCTCTAGTGCGGTCTTCGAAGGATAGACAGATCCCTTCATCGAACGCCTTCGGTGAGAACCCTTTCCACCGAATGCCATGTTTACGGGTCCTCTCAAAAGAGCCGATGAGATCGGCTTCGAAGACAGCTTTAATCTCATCATACTTCTTCTTGTGCTCCTCAGGCAGTTCTTCGTACGTGATTGGTGTTTCCGCCATTACAGCTGCAGATGTCGACGCCGTTGCTGTATCTCGTCCCACCGGGCGTGCCAGAATGTGTTGCCTGCCAAAACCCACCGGCGAGCAGCGACGAGCAACACGAAGAGCAGGAGGCTCCCGGACTGCGTGTGGGCCCTGGTCCCTCGGGCGACGCCCGCAAAGCTCCGACACACGTCGGCTGTTGCGGGCGTGCCACCTGACCTATACCTGGTCGGGAAGGTGATGGATTGCTTCGATTATTCTCCTGCATGGTAGACACGTAAACATTAAATTCGAGCCTCGATCGGCTCTCAGGTTTCCCTGCGAATCGGCTCAAGGAGCCGATTATCCCATGATCCGTATTAGATCTACGATAACATGGGGGTCTTGCTTTATCAAAATCAAGCCAAATTGACCTACGACAGTCTAGGGTTTTCACCGCATAACTGGAGCATCCTACACGTAATTGAGCCTGGCAGATGCGAAAGACAACAGAAAACTAACCCTAGAAAAGGCCTAAAAACCAACATAGAGTCGATTCTCGGAACATCTCCTCTAGGATCGGCAAACTATACCTTACGCACTGCTGGATCATTCAATCCGTTTGCAAGGCCTAATCATGCGGATATCAAACCAATCCTTGAAGAACAAGGAACAACTATAACAGATCAAATCTACTAAATAAAGATCAAGCAAGTGGCTTGCCTTTACACCTTAAGATAGGTGTAAAGGCAGCTAAATATGTAGGGATAACATAACTAAGCAAATATCGAAAGAGCATCGATGTTAGCCTCAACATATCTATGATAACGGTGTTGCTCGCCATCAACAAGGCTTGAGTACGAGCGACACAATAACGAATAAGCGATGCGCCCGAGATCGCAAGATGCGATAGGCAATCATGCTTACCCGGAAGAGAAACCCTCGAAACAAGGGGTGGCGATGCGCCTAGATTGTGTTTGTTGTGAACGTGATCGTCCTCCTTTCTCAATAACCCTAGATACATATTTATAGTCCATTAGGTCTAATTCGGGAATAATCCCAACCGTGTACGAGCTAAACTCTATCTTTTAATCCTAACCGACACGTAACTTAATATAATTTACATATACACGGGCAATCTAGCCCAAACCCTTTGTACGAGGCCGATTCATGAATATTTCCCGTGCATAATCTCCAAGCCCATCTCAATCACGGCCCACCTCCTGGCGTGGTTAAAATCTGGTGGTAACACATGCCCCCCTGGTTTTGGCAATGATAATTCCAAAACCACTCTGTTCCTTCCATCGGGTCACGCGTTGCAGAAGCGGAACCGTCGCAGTATCCTTCATCATGATGCCTTGCCTTCTCAACTTCTCTGCATGATTTGACAGTTCTTTGGCACCACTTCCTCGGAAACCACCGCGGCATTAAATTTCCACTATACCCCCTTTATTTAACCGCACCGAGCAGTTCGCCTCTTCATTCTCTTGCTCCGCACTAGCCATCGGGTCTTTCCTCCCTCTTCCTCTGTAGCAATGTCTTCCTCCTCTTCCTCCTCCGCTTCATCGGGTCTTTCCTCCCTATCCTCTTCCTCTCGTGAGCCGACGAGTGGGACTCGATGGCGGCGCACGATATCCTCGCCCCACCGAAGTGGGACAAGGAGGATCATGACTCCTCCGTCTGGTCCGAGGACGACAAGTCCTTGACCGACGGAGAAGACGATTTCCAGTTCCTTGTCGATGGGGAACTGGAGGCGGAGAGCGAGGACGACCTCTTCTCCTGGGATGACTTCACCTCCTCCGACGAGGAAGAAGAAGAAGAAGACGACGACGACCCCCTCGAGGGGTACCCGCCGGCGAAGCGCTTCCGCGCCGGGTCGGACGACGACGACGACGAGGAGGAGTACGGAGCCCCTGCCAAGGGCTACAGCAGCAGCGACGAGGAGCCCGCCGGTAGCAGTGCCGACGGAAGCTTCGACAGCTACGACGAGGGCAGCGACGGCCCCTAGAGTAGTATCTATCAGCATAGGACTAGTAGTAGCAGTAGATTGGTCAATAGACCTCTCCTTTGTTCGTAACCCCTTGAACAATTGGCCCTTTCTCTGTAAGAAATCCCTTCTATAAATGAAGAAAATGTTCTTATGTCAATTTTGCTTCCATATCAACTTCGCCGATTGTCAAAGTAAGTTTAACACGCAAAGAGCCGATGGCAGCGCATCGGCCTTTCCCATAAAACGTGATTCAGACCAAATCGCCGATTCAGTGGCCTACTCTGTAATCTCTGTCCGAGAGAATAAACTTCAGATTCCTCAAATTGTCGTTCGAACAGGTCCAATTCGCGACCATGCAGACCTTAAATCTCAAATAATCTGTTAACTGCTCATTTGCGCTTGTTCCTCTAAAGTCGATGGCTGTGCATCGGCTTGTTAATCTGGAGTCGATGTCCGTGCATCGGCTATGACTCGCAAAAAATATTTATTATTTTTTTTTTACCGGCCGATTTTATACATCGGCCTCCACATCTTACTGTCCGTCATCCCACATGCTTGGGAAATACTTCTTGAGGTGTTGACCATTGACGGCTACTGGGAATTTCACGCCGCTCAGCTCCTCAAGCATGTATTTCATGGCCTTGTATCTTATCCGTTTAGGTGCCCCCCGAGCCGGATCTTCCAAGTAATTGAAGATATCGGCTCTCCAGCCGTCTGGTTCCAAGGACTGTACCTGAACATCGGCTCCACCTGCTATTTCCTTGTAGCCTGAGGCCATCTGTGCGAAATCCTTTCTTAAAAGGGAGCCGGTGCTCAATGATGCCCCTGTCTAACCCGGGCATTTCTGTATAATCCCATGCAAAGCAATCCGGATATTCTTTCAACAAAAGGCCCCTCAGATGTGGGTTTAGCTTTTTGCTGATAAATGTTGGTCGTGGCTTATCTCCAGGACCAATGTCAACCTCTTCTAGCTCATCAGCTGATGTAAATCCATACCCCAGCTTGCCGTCGGCTGTTAGATCGACGCCGAACACAGGCAAAACGTATGGGGGAAGATAGTTTGGGCCGATTGCTGGAATCGCCCCCCCTTTTGATTGCATTGCCCAATGAAGGTCTACAACTTATTTGTACTCTAGTACGGGAGGAAGTCTCCCTATTACCAGTACGTGACATGCTCAAGGTGAGATCACTGCTTTTTATTTTTTGGGGCCGATCGCAGGGATCGGCCTTGCCACGTACGTTTATTGATTCTGGTCTTACTACTCTGTCAGGCCAGTGGATAAGACCAGCCTCACCCCGTTTTTTGTAGCTTCGATGCGCTCACAGTCGTCCAAACTGACTCCGGAAATCGGCTCTTGGTCGTGTGCGTCCCAAATATTCATGCCAGCTATTGAAATCTCGACTGAGTCATCCGCATAAACGACCTCCACTTCATCTCCATCCCACTGTATAAGGCATTGGTGCATTGTGGATGGAATGCAACAATTGGCGTGAATCCAATCCCTCCCTAGCAGGACAGCGTAGGTGCTTTTGCTATCGACGATGAAGAACGATGTAGGGATAGTTTTTCGGCCCACGGTTAGATCCACGCTCAGCACGCCTTGCGTTTCTGATGCCATTGAAGTCGCTTGGTGTGACGTTGGTTTTGATCGGATCTGCATTAGAGCGTCCCAAACGCCGAAGCATGGAGTATGGCATTATGTTAACTGCTGCCGTGTCAACCAACATCTTGACAGGCTGCCCGTTGATATAACCTCTCAGGTACAGGGCCTTTAGATGTTTGTAGCTCTTCTCCCGTGGCTTCTCAAAGATAGCGGCGCGGGCCGGTCCAACTGTGCCCTGGCGCTCCTTCGACCCTTGGAGCACAAAACTCGATGGAAGAATGAACACCATATTTGTGCCAGCCGATGACGTCGCATCGGTTTTTATCTGTTTAGGGCGCCATTCTTTTTTTGTGGACGCATCTCCGTGTCCAAGGTTTGTTGAATTTTACGGCCAGATCGGGCGTGCCTTCCTCAGTGTGTGCAGGTTGCGCCTCGGCTTCCTCCAAGCTACGTAGCGCTGAACCCTACGCTTTGGGAATGGCGAGTCCATCGGGGCACCACCTTGGCCTGTGGTATCTATCTTCTTCCTCATCTTCTGATTCCTCGGGATCTTCCTCTCGAGATGACTCAGCCCGTGTTCTGAGATGGGAGAGGCCCTAGACGTTTGAACTTTGAAACTCCACCCGTGTCTTCCTCCGCCGTCTACATTCGGGCAGTTATCGATTGTGGGCAATCGGCTCATACCTGAATCCCAGCAGTGCTTAAAGAAAGGACAATCCCAGTGTCTGTCCATGTCGTCCTGCTCTCTCGCCTTTCCCTTAGCGCGACGCTCATACCTTCCGTCGTCTCTAGCACACCGACGATATTTTCCATTGTCTACGTCAGACTGACGGTACCTCCCGTCATCCGTATCGTACCGCCGGCATCGATCGTACTGACGCTCATATTTGCTAAGGAGATGTGCGGAAAGTGGTCGTTGATATCGCACATTTCTCACTTGTTCCTCGGTGATGTACCGTCTATCATCGTATCGGGGCCGGTCGCGTGGGCCGGCCTCTTCCTTTTCCTTACCGCGGGGTTGACCGCTTTCTTTCTCATACCTGCTATGGTGGTATACAGGCCCTGCCATGTTAACACCGAGTGAGAAATCCAGCTGACGCCTTGTGGGTGGATGGTGTTCCACCATGTTAACACCAGGAAATGGTTGTGTGTCCACCTTCATAGACCGAAGATCAAACGGCCTTGTTCTATCGCCATTTGGATCTGCCGACGCAGCTCTTTACAGTCATTAGTGATGTGGGTGAACGAATGATGCCACTTGCGATACGGTCTCCCGTTCAACTCTTGCGCCGTAGGGAATTTATGTCCTTCGGGTAACGTCAGCCGCTTCTCTTTGAGCAGTAAGTCAAATATTTGCTCAGCTTTGCTTACATCGAAGTCGAACCCTTTTGCTGGCCCTTGTTGTTTCACCCACTTGCGGGACATGGGATCTGCCCCCCGAGCCCATTCAGCCACGGCTACTTCTGGTCTTCTGCAGAGTTCCACGCTTCTTGTCTCGACCAGGCCTACCGGGCGCCTAAACTTGTCTTGGTACAATTCCGGGTGGCGCTGCTCGTACAGTGTTAATTTCTGGGCCATGTGTGCCAGTGAGTTGTACTCTACTTGGAAAGCTAGATCCTTGATCGGCGTAGCGAGGCCCAATACCGGATGGCTTCTTTCATTCGCGAGCCGAATAACATCGGTTCTGATAGTTAAAACGCGGATGTATTCCGCCCCGTTTCTCCGCGCTTCTGCCTTTGAGCAGATCGGCAATGCCAGCCTCGTAGCTTCTGAGTGATGTTGAATATGAAATTGCTCTTCCAGCTGCTTCACGTCCGGACTGAATCTGGTGGCAGCAGGGTGTACCACCCAAAAGCTGGTCTGTGAAGACTGCGCAAAGAACCTCACACGTAATGGGTCGACGCTGAAATCATGCCCATGTGCCAAATATCGGCTCACATGCTCAATCGAGCTAGACCCTTCCGATCCATTGAACTTTGAGAACTCGGGGAGCCGATATTTGGGAGGTAGTGAATCAAATCGTACTCGTTGGGATATGGCTTGGAATAGCCGACCATTCTCCTCTTTGGCAAAAGGCCGCTGGTCTCTTAGATTGTACTGATTTGTTCCATGGTATTAGCTGCAGGCTGAGCTTTCATGACTCGTTCGGTGGCATATTTAGCTAACCATGCATGCTGTGATGCTTGAAATCCCTCCTGCATCTGATTCGTGCGCGCAAGTTATGGCGGTCGGTGCACTGTGTGCACATGTATCCGTGTGGGATCTCCTTAGGTGGCTCTTGCAGGAAGTAATCGCTAGGATCGCCTCCGATCTTGTAGACGACATATGCGGCGATCCTGGCGGCTCTGGAGCTGCAAGCGCGAAGGTGTGGTCTGGTTTGGAACGGTATCTCTCCTGGTGAGTCCCTAGGGCAGGCCCCGATGGAAATCGATGCTTCATGATCTCTGAACCACACGGCTGTCAATACGCTCGAAAGCGTTTACCAGGCTCTCGGAATGGCGGTGTAGCGAATGAGCCACCATGTAGTGCTTCTTTGGCAGCTCTAGTGCGGTCTTCGAAGGGATAGACAGATCACTTCATCGAGAACGCCTTCGGTGAGAACCCTTTCCACGAATGCCATGTTCTGGTCCTCTCAAAAGAGCGATGAGATCGGCTTCGACCTTTAATCTCATCATATTTCTTCTTGTGCTCCTCGGCAGTTCTTCGTACGTGATTGGTGTTTCCGCCATTCAGCTGCAGATGTTGACGCCGTTGTATCCCCACCAGGTGATGCCAAATTTGCCGCGAGGCGACGGGACAACAAGGCCGGGAGGCTCCAGGTGTGTGAGGCCTGGTCCCTCGGCGATGGCCCGCAAGCTCCACGTCGGCTGTTGCGGCGTGCCACCCTGACTCCCTGGTCGGGAAGGTGATGGATTGCTTCGATTATTCTCTGCTGGTGACACGTAACATTAAATTCGAGCCTCGATCGGCTCTCGGGTTTCCTGTGATCGGCTCAAGGAGCCGATTATCCCATGATCCGTATTAGATCTACGATAACATGGGGGTCTTGCTTTATCAAAATCAAGCCAAATTGACCTACGACAGTCTAGGGTTTTCAGCATAACTGGAGCATCACAGTAATTGAGCTGGCGGTCGAAAGACAACAGAAAACTAACCCTAGAAAAGGCCTAAAAACCAACATAGAGTCGATTCTCGGAACATCTCCTCTAGGATCGGCAAACTATACACTTACCGCTGGATCATTCAATCCGTTTGCAAGGCCTAATCATGGATATCAAACCAATCCTTGAAGAACAAGGAACAACTATAACAGATCAAATCTACTAAATAAAGATCAAGCAAGTGGCTTGCCTTTACACCTTAAGATAGGTGTAAAGGCAGCTAAATATGTAGGGATAACATAACTAAGCAAATATCGAAAGAGCATCGATGTTAGCCCCAACATATCTATGATAACAGTGTTGCTCGCCATCAACAAGGCTTCAGTCGAGCGACACAATAACGAATAAACTGATGCCCAGATCGCAGATGCGATCTGGCCCTTCTTACGGAAGAAAAACCCTCGAAACAAGGGGTGGCGATGCGCCTAGATTGTGTTTGTTGTGAACGTGATCGTCCTCCTTTCTCAATAACCCTAGATACATATTTATAGTCCGTATTGTCTAATTTGGAATAATCCCAACCGTACGAGCTAAACTCTATCTTTTAATCCTAACCGACACGTAACTTAATATAATTTACATATACACGGGCAATCTAGCCCAAACCCTTTGTACGAGGCCGATTCATGAATATTTCCCGTGCATAATCTCCAAGCCCATCTCAATCACGGCCCACCTCCTGGCGTGGTTAAAATCTGGTGGTAACAAGACCGCGGATGAGGTGGTCGACAAAACTTACCCGATACCCCATTGGAGGGGTTGGGTAACTTTCCTCAGGGGCGCAATGCAAGGTTTCTTGCTGATCCCCAGTTTCCTCAGCATGTTGACGTCCTGGCGGAAATCGATCTTTCCACTCGGCGTTCCAAGATCCAGGCGGCCATGGAGAACTCCGGCGTGCTATGCCTTGTCAAGCGGCAGTGGCATCAACAATGGCACAGGATTCACAGCAGGGAGGAAAAGAGCTTAGGAAGCTGTGGATCGCAGGAGAAATTTGCAGCTGAGAGAAAGAAGACGCGGGCGGAAGTGTCAGGAGGAAGAAGACGAATTTATAGGGGTGCGGTGAAACGACGAACCGTTGGATAAGGAAAATGTGTGACAGATGATAGCCACGTGGCATCAAGGGTAAAAAGTAATTCAACGTCGCGGAAGTTACGGTGCGTGCGCCAGAAAAGCGGAGGACGTGTGTCCCCCACTTGCATGACGTGTCAAGATAGTGGATTAATTGGGCCCGCATGGCGGCGAGAAAAGGCTTGTATTTTTGAAGACAATCGTGGCTATCGTCAGCAACAACGTCATCTTGACAGAAGAAAAATTCGACTCAACAGCTTCATAAAAGGCGACACGGAAAAATAATGATTGAGCCTTTGATCAAATACAAGTTTAGTCAAATGCTCGGGCTACTTTGGAAAAAGAAAAAGATCTAGAAAGACAAAATAGAAATGGCGTGAGCCTATGACCAAATACAAATATTTGTTCATAGCCTCGGGGCTACTCCCATCGGGAGCGCTGTTCGCGCACCCGAGAAATTATAAAACTTCGGGAGAAAAAGGAAATATGTCGGCATAAGACGTGGAGCCTACACCCAGTACAAGTCCTTGGTTGTAGCCTCGGGGGCTACTCCCATCGGGAACGCTGTTCGCGTGCCCGATGAAATTATAAAAGACAGAAAGAAAGAAAGAGAAAAAAGAAAGATAGAAGAGCAAAGAGTATATTTCGAGTTATAATCAACTCTACATATACTCCCATCGGAAACAATATAAGTCATCTTTGACTCGATAAAATGTGCCATTCAAACAGCCGAAAAAGCACTCGACAATATATTCTCAGAACGCCAAAGTTGCGATCAATTTCTGAATGCCGCAAGTTTGCGAAGGTAAGACCCCGAGATCCGTTCTGGCGTGGCATCGTCAAAGACTGCGCTCTGCTACTTTATCCTTATCAACAGATACGAAGAAAAATCCCGGAACGTTAGGTGCCCGATAAACTTTCGGGACTCGAGAATGGTAAGACCTTAAGCGGCTTTGTCGAAGTTTACACCAGTATCCGAGATCATGTCCAGGGACGTGATTTTGAAGTAGGTTTTTGCGGATTGCCACTAGAGCAGTTAACTAGTACCTGATCCGTCAGATGAACTAGCCCCAATTACCATTATCCCTGTACAATATAGATATCAATGAGGAAAAATAGAGAAAAGTTAAAGCTGTCGAATAAAAATAAACAGTGGAGATTTTCCTTGACCCTACGATTCAAGCAAAATCTCGGGGGGCTACTGACATAGGCATCCCAAATGGGCCTGCCAAAGATAGTACCGGGGTTTACTGAAGGCCCACTACCCGAAGAATAAGAAGATTCGGAAGCCCAAGATGTTATTAAGGAAAGCTAGAGTTGTAATAGGAAGTGTTATTTGTAATCTTACGGGATGAATTAGAAACCATCCCGGACTCTGTAACTTGTACAACACGAATCCCTCGGCTCCACCTCCTATATAAAGGGGGAGTCGAGGACGAGAAGATCATCGAATCATTATTTACAAACCCTAGTTTTCATAATCGTCGAGTACTTTTCAACCCCGAGATCTACTTACCCTCTACTTCCAACTAAACCCTAGCCTACAATCCATAGGCATTGACAAGTTTATACCTTGTCACCTGGTGCGTCGGCGGACGGGGGCCTACGGTGCCGGGGACGGGGGGGCGCGGAACGGGCATGGTGTAGGCGTGCACGACCCCCGTCCAGGGGTTGTGTCCGTCCGCCCATGGCGGAGTGGGGTATGAGTACCCGGGGCACGGACCGACGATGTCGGGGCCGCCGTTGTTGTTGCCACCGCCGCGGCCACCACCACGGCCACGGCGACGGTTGCGACCACCACCCCCTCCTCCTTGGTGTTGTTGCGGTTGAGGCGCGGGGTTTGGAGGGGCGGGTGTGGGCGCCGGCGGACCTCCTCCGCCATGAGGAAGGATGCTGTTTCCGCTGGCCCATAGGGCGGTGTGGACCGCCCGGGCGCGCACGCCCTTCAGCCGACGTTCCTCCAGCTTGAGGTAGTCGACCGCCCGCTCGAACGTAGGGTTGGTCATGAGGGTGAGGTTGGAGGCGGCGTTGCCGAGTTCCTCGTTGAGGCCAACGGTGAGGGTGGAGAGGAGGAGCTCGTCGCCAATCCGCAACCCAAGGTCCTGGAGCTCGTCGGAGATGGCCTTGAGGCGCAGGCAGTAGGCGTCCAAAGCTTGATCGCCCTGGGGTGTGCCGAAGAATTCCTGCTGCAAAAAGACAACACGTTCGAGCTTGTTATTGGTGAAGAGGCCGTTGATCTTCACCCACACCGTGCGGGCATCATCGCCCTCCCAAACGACGGTCTTGAAGATGTCCGGCAAGACGGTGAGGAAGAGCCAGCGGATGATGGTGGCGTCGATGGCCAGCCAGTCGGAGTCGCGGGCGAGGAGATCGGCGGTGCCGTCAATGTGGTCGCGCAGGTTGTACTCGCGGAAGAGGAGGTAGCAGTACGTCTTCCAGGCGTGGTAGTTGGCCTCGGTGGTGGACAGCTTGACGGGGACATGGTCGGTGATGGCGACGGCGCGGAGCTGGCCGGGGTCGGGGATGGAGGAGTCGGCGAAGGGGTTGGAGCTGGGAGTGGACATGGTGGGGAAGAGGGGCGGCGCACGGTTGGAGGAGGAGGGGCGGCGCTCGGGGCTAGGGTTAGGGTTTAGGGGATGGGGTTTAGGGGATGGGGAAGGGTGGGGAGGGGGGGCGGCGCACGGGGGGAGGGAGGCGGCGCGGCTAGGGTTTAGAGGGATGGGGAAGGGTGGGGGGCGGCGCTCGGCTGGGGTAGGATCTAGGTGGTGTCTGATACCATGTAGAGTGAGATGCAATGCTCGATGTATTGATCGGATGCATATGGCGGTACATATATAGGCCACGTCCTCGACTATACAAGGATGGAGACGGGCCCAATAATAAATACAAAGATATGTATCGCTATACATAACTACAGAAGATACACATCCAGATATACAAGGATATGTATCTCAACACGAGCAACGATGATCTCCAAAGCGGTGGTTTTTGGCAACTTAGTCCTCTAGGGAAAAGGTGGTTTTAGGAAACCCAGTTGCATTGGTAGGTAATACGTTGGCACGTTAGTGGAGGCCCATGTGGACCAAGTTAAGTTGTGTGGTGGGATTAGTACCACATGGTGAGTTAGAGAGTTTTTTTTTTGCGGGTGACAAATACAGAAGTACAACGACAATTACACAAAGGCCCACATAAGAAACAAAAATACAGCCCAGCCCTTATGCAACTTGACCACGCCGGAGACGACGAGCGTTGTCGGTGGCGCGCCACTGCTCGAGCTCCGCTTGAAGCCTTGGATCCGGAGCCCCCCCAAGCCAGCGGGAAGTCGCCGATCACCGATCCCACATGATCTACACCTGAAGTCACCGTCGTCGTCGTGCCGCTGCACATCTGCATCCATCGGTCGTTCCTGAGCCAGATCCGCCGTCTCACGGACTCCGGCGAAGGGGGAAACGAGCCGAAAAGCTCCAGAGAGCCGCGGACTCGCCGTAGGCAGCAGGTCGACGCTGGAGCTCCACGGAACACCACCGTCGAGGGGAAGGACTGCCACCTGCAAAAACACCACCGGCCACGCCTCCTCCGCCATGACGCTGCCGGCTGAGTCCCAACACACACCTACTAAACACATATGCACAGATCCGTCGATTCCCCGTCCTCCCGCCACCGGAGCGGCCGCCGGAGGGCGGGGAATCGAGCGGATCGACGGCGAAGTGGTGGCGCGAGTCGAGGGTTCCAAAAGTCGCCTTCCTCTACAGTAGACGGGGAAAGGAGACGCTCCAAGGTGCGGAAGTGGTTATGCCACTGTGGTGAGTTAGAGAGTTTGACCAGCATATATACCCTTGTGATCCAAACGTACCGCCTCCGGGTTAACCTTTTACACGAAGTGAGCACGAAAGTGTAAGAGGGGTGCTATGTATACGTGTGCCCGCCCCACAGGTGGGTTCGGCATTGAGCAAATTTTGGCCAGGATGTTACAGGTGGTATCAAAGCGAACCTTGTCACTGCACGAGCTACGTGTGCATGTGAGCCCGTTGAGGACACGACACGGGACATGTACCGAGGGGCGATCCTAGACATCCGCCGGCTAGCAGTATGCTGCCGAGGCCGTCAGCCCTTGAAAGTGGGGTGAGTGTAATGCCCCGGCGGTATATGCCCTTGTGATCCAAACATAGCACCTCTGGGTTAACCCAGTTACACGAAGCGAGCACGAAAGTGTAAGAGGGGTGCTATGTATACGTGCGCCCACCCCACGGGTGGGATGGGCATTGAGCGAATTTGGGCCAGCGTGTTACGGATAGTATCCGAGCGAACCCACCAGCCCTTGAAGGCAGGGTGAGTGGAATACCCTGGCCAGGTAGTGGAGGCCCATGTGGCCCAAGTTCAGTTGTGTGGTGGGATTAGTCCTACATGGAGAGTTTAGAGAGAGTTTCACCAGCATAAATACCCTTGTGATCCAAACATAGCACCTTTGGCTTAACCCTTTTACACGAAGCGAGCACGAACATGTAAGAGGGGTGCTATGTACTACGTGTGCCCGCCCCACAGGTGGGATGGGCATTGAGCGAATTTGGGTCAGGGTGTTACAGGTGGTATCAGAGCGAACCCTGTCTCTGCATGAGTGCATGTTGGCCCATGGAGGGAAAACGACACGGGACGTGTACGAAGTGGTGATCCTGGACATCTGCCAGCTAGCAGCAATGTTCTGAGGGCGCCAGCCCATGAAAGGGTCGTGCGTGTAATACCCTAGCATGTTAGTGGAGGCCCAAGTTCAGTTATGTGGTGGGATTAGTCCATCATGAAGAGTTTAGAGAGAGTTTGACCAGGATATATACCATTGTGATCCAAACATAGCACCTCCAGGTTAACCCTTTTACACGAAGCAAGCAAGGAAGTGTAAGAGGGGTGTTATGTATATGTGTGCCCGTCCCAGAGGTGGGCTGGGCATTGAGCGAATTTGGACCAATGTGTTACAAGTGGTATCAAAGCGAACCCGTCAGCCCTTGAAAGGGGTGAGTGTAATACCCGACCCATTAGTGGAGGCCCATGTGGCCCAAGTTCAGTTGTCTGGTGGTATTAGGCCCACTTCTTTTTGGCTTCTACGGTGGCTTATGGGGGAAGCTTCTTCCTACCAGCTTCTCCCAGAAGCCTGGATTCCAAATTTGTTCCGGCTTATACTCAAGTTTAGATCAAACTAGATTATAAGCCAAAACAAATTTGGGATTCGGGCTTCTGGGAGAAGCTGGTGGGGAGAAGCTTCTCCCAGAAGCCGCTGGAGAAGCCGAAAATAAGTGGCCCTTAGTCCCACATGGAGAGGTTAGAGAGAGTTTGACCAGCATATATACCCTTGTGATCCAAACATAGCACCTCCGGGTAAAACTTTTTACACAAAGCGAGGACGAAAGTGTAAGAAGGGTGCTATGTATACGTTTGCCCACCCCATCGGTGGGCTACCCTTGAAAGGAGGGTGTGTGTAATACCCTAACCCGTTAGTGTAGGCCCATGTGGCCCAAGTTCAGTTGTGTGGTGGGATTAGTCCCACATGGAGAGTTTAGAACCCGCTCGATAAAAAATATGGAGAGTTTAGAGAGAGTTCGACTAGCATATATATCCTTGTGATCCAACATAGAATCTCCGGGTAAACCCTTTTACACAAAGCGAGCACGAATGTGTAAGAGGGGTGCTAGGTATATGGGAGGCTGCCCCATAGGATGGCTAGGCATTGTGCGGATTTGGGCCAGGGTGTTACATGGAAAGCGTGGGGCAGCTAGGACTGCATGTGTTCCCAAGAAGAAAATGAGTAACCCAATGCAACAAGACTTGAGACGTTGGGTTGACCATTGCATTATTGAAGATCGATCTATGATATCTTCTAGCCAAGTGTCTCATGACATTGAAGCTATAACGGAACAAGTTCTGGCATGTGGAGCACAAGAGGGAAGGGATGAACACTACATTGCAACAAAAATATTCGATAAACTTACGAATCAATGCTTCTTCCATTCAATGCAAATAGCGGAGGATCAGTTTAGTTGGCTAAAGAGGCAGTTTGACGAGATGAAGAAAATTTGATCTACTTTATTTATATCCTTATGAGCTGATGTACTTTCAGATTTGAAACTATTTGTGCTTACAATTTTGTTATGTACTCATCGGAATCATATTATCTCCTTATTTATATCCTTACAATGCTAATATGTTGGTGTTTTATGCTGATATGTTGCTGTTTTGTGCTGATACACTTATGATGTATTTTATTCTTACTCATTATGAGAAGCATCTTACGAAAAAGACGAGGGTGGAGCCTAGATGCACTGGACAATAGTGGGTACTTGATAACTTGGGTGTCTCAAAAGATTGTAATGACATGTTCAGAATGCACATACCGTGTTTTAATTCATTGCATGATACTTTGTGCGAGATCCCGTAGTTTTAGGTTCCGCGAGGGTAGATATTAGATATGTGCATTTGGCAGGCATGCATATGATATTCTGGGGAAAATTCAAGCTTTTGTGTTAAGAGAAGGCAAAGTGCTCGAAACTTCTCCGTTGTCGATGATTTGGAAGCGAATTGTCGATAATGAGTGCCATAAGTCTCGACATGACCTTTGCATAATCATATATTTGAACTCACAAGTCTAAATATAAACACTTCATATATGAGCTAAGAATCAACAACAGATTCAAATTCCATTTCATTCAAATATTTGAATGCAAAGAAAATGGCAAGTGGAATATTCATTCCATTTATTTTACATGTGTAAATCCCCATAATTATTACATGGTGAAATAATGAAGAAAAAATGTATTAAATATTGAATTCATGTGTAAGAAATATTTTCTGATCACCAAGTATTAATTACATGAATTATTACGTTGGAGTTTTACAAAAAAGAGTTACAATAAGGAAATTTACAAAGGAACTAAGATTCCTAAGCCCTATGTTGTTTCTTTATTTTCTTAGTCTTCTATGCTTCTTCTTATCTTCAAACCTGCAAAAGAGGAAGCAACAAAAGAGTAACTTTTGTTGAAGTTAAAATGTTTGCCAACACACTTGGGTGAGGCAATACTGATGTTTTGAACTTAACTTTGGATCAATCTAGGTTGATTCTTGATCAACACAATAGACTAGGGGCATTGCTTATCTTAGAGGCAACAAATGGGACACTAGATCATCTTGGGTCAGATCATGCCTAAACAGGGACAAGAGGCAACCTTAGGGACAAGTGGCATCATAGTCAGAAGGCAATAACAAGCAACAGATTAAGCAATCAAGGCAACAGGGGCAAAAGGGGCAGTTGGCATGAACTTATGATCTGTTTAGCAAACGCAACATCAGCAAACACCCCTAAATAAGTTAAGCTCATAATAGAAGCAGTGCACAAAAAGAAATGATCATCTAGATTCCTATTAAAAAGACAATCTGATCCATTAGCTAAATAATTCAAGCCCACATAAGAAATTCACCAGGAAGCCCATCAGGCAATTCACCAACAGCCAACAATCAGCCACAAGCCATACTTGGAGATAATTACCGAAAAGGGACACAAGAGGATATGATCAAAGCACCAGCCGAGCTCATCCACAAGGGGGAACACCCCTAGCTACATTGAAACTTGTACACTTAGGGTAAATAGCCAAGCAGCACCATCACACATGCGAGTTAATCATGTATCACACTAGCAAATGAAGGGCAGCAATCAACAGCACAGCCGCACAAGCAAGCCACAAATTACCAGATTTGTTCTACACCTCAAGAACAGCAAGAACACCAACATGCAGCTAGCAAATACACGCTAGGATCTAAACCAAGCAGCTAGGAGGAGCAGGCTAAACTTGAAGACGCAGGTTGTTCAACGACCTGAAGAATATGCTACACAACAACAGCAGGTTGAATCTATCCAGGTCTAGACTAGGAACTGTGAGCATATGTTCTTATCAGTTGATTACACCAGTTCAAAAAGTATCTGTTCTTATCAGCAGTACCAGAAAGAGAGAGGCACAATATCTGTTCTTACCAGCAGATCACACAAAAGAGCAAGCTTGATCCTAGGAACTGGACAGATCTAAATCTTGCAAGCACAACACATGATGTATTTATTCTAGAGTCTAGAATAGATCAGGAGCACAAGAAAGCAAAAAAAAAAGATACACTGGAATACCGTGCACACTCCTAGGAGGCACCACAGTGAACCAAGCATACCAATTCATTAAGTAAATCATTCACAGGGACATCACAGTGAGCAGATCTTGCTCAACTATCAAGAGAATAAGCTGTATCATAAATCCAGTGAACAAACAGCATGAAATCATCAAGAAATCAAGCTCAGTAATTATTCAAGAAGCTAAATAAGCTCATATACAACAAGCAGTATCTAGATCTACACCATTCACTGCTAAAACTCACACTCACAGTGAACTGAATAAAGATTCAGTAGATAGTGCAGACAAAGGAAAAGGCATTATTAAAGTGTAAATCCAACACTAGAGTCTAGCATAGAGCACAATCGCATCATCACAGTATAGCAGTGCATCGGCAAAAACCTAAAAAGAAATTAGGGATCACATTTGAGCACGGATAGAGGCCAGATTGAGTTGAGGCAGTGCGCTAGAGGAGGAAGAAGAGAGGGAAAGAGAGAAGGAGAGATCTTACCGACGCTTGAGACCGTGTCTCGGAGGACGGCGAGGCAGGGCCCACGCAACCATCGGAGCAGGCCTCGAGGAGCAGAGGAAGCCGACACGAGGAGCACGGCAGGCTGTGACCGCGCCGAGCCGTGTAGGGCACCGCAATGCACCAGAGGCACCGAGGAGCATCAACAACGAGACATGGCATGGCGGAGTTCCGTACCGTGGCGGCGGCCAAAGCCCTAGTGTTACGGAGTTGCTCGCACGTGAAAGAGGGGGCTGCAACCAAATCGACGAGGATAGGAAGCAGGAGCGTCACAAGGCGAAGCTCCAGCGACCGAAAACGACGGAGGAGAGGGCCGGAATCAACCGGCGACTGAGGAGGCGACCGCAGGGTCGAGAGCAAGAGAGAGGAGAGGAGCGGCATCTGAGCAGGCCGAGCCGGACCTGGGTTAGGGACTTAGGGTCTGACCTAACCCAGTACCGTGGGCCGAATCGGCCAATAAATAATTTTTTCTACTACTAAAAATAGTTGGTATTGCTACAAATTATATAAATCCACAGAAAATACCTAAAAATAAATAAAAATATTGGTTAGATTCTAAGTCATCTAAAGATTACAAAAATGATTTTTGTAGTATTTTTTAAGACTTTATATCATGAAGTAAAAATTCATGGTTGCAAATATTAACCTTTGAATTTGTTTAAATTGTTTTATGAACTCAAAAATAGGAGAAAATTTATTTTCTAATAGATAATATTATGATAAATATAATTATTAATTTTGATTAATTATTAAGCTATTAATCATTTAAAATAATATGTATCCTATTATTATTAAATGAGTAAATATTCAATAAAAGTCAAGAAATTATTAAAAAATTCGAATTAATCATAAGTAAGTCCAAAATAGGAAGTCTTGGGGTTTTAAAACTCAAAATCATCACATTCTATGCATAATAACGTGAAAATGGATCTTTAAACATTTCCCTTATCAGACAATGATGCTAATTTTCATAACCCAAAGTCGAGGGTCAACCCGAAACTTTAAACTTCACTACCTCACAATTTCAAGGCAAGTTCAACCTTGCTCATGTCCATTTTGATGTATTTCTATCAAATTATTGCAATCTATCTATATTGTTTATTGCTGCATTGAAATAACTGCTACTTTCCTACAATTATGAATTGAATATGTGGTGGGCAATGGAACCACGGAATGATTGATGTGGTGGAGGTTCCATTGTGCCGGGAAAGTATTCATCCAAGATTAACAACAAATATCGGTAGGTGTTCTTGCGCCATATAGATAGCTTTGACCATCAGTCCCATTATGGGATGGGCAAGTCAGAAGTATCTTCTTTCGTTCGCATATCCCCCGTCGGCACTATCCTCTCTCGGCACAGATATTTTGGCCATCAGCACAGCCCCCAGGTGGGCCCGGCTGAGGCCTAATGGCCGTTAGCCCAGTAAGGTCACGTGTCGTCGGCACAGGTGCAGCTTTTATAAAAAAAAAATCAAAAAAAATTTGAGGCAATTTTTTGAATTGTTTGACAGTTTAATCTCTAAGCATGCTTAATATTAAGTCAAATCTTTACTATCTTTACTATTAAGGTAAAAGTTATGAATACCTGGTGGTTTCACACGTCTAACAATTTACAAACCAATGCCACCGCACTTATCTTTCACGCCCTGATCGCTCGTGTGGTTAGTTTTGACGGCGCATTATCCCTCAAATTTCGCTCACGTCGTTACAAGGCCAACAGTTTCAAGCCTCGGCCAGCCCGATGCATGCCGCCAGCGCGTCCCCTCCAACCCTGGAATCTCGGCCAACAAACATATCCGCAGCCACTCTCATCTCCACCAGATCGAGATTCATGTTGCTAGAGTAGGAGCTGAAGATCGGTAGACGGAACTAGAGAACCGTCATGCTGCCAGCCTTGATGGCAGGTTGGGGCCGCAGATTCGCCTCTGATTCGTGGTGAGGGAGCGAGGCAGCCTTCGGCCAATGAATATCCGCGTAAGCCTCCTCTGCGTTCGAGACATCTTTCTCTTTCCTCCCGGTGTGTTCCCTCTTGGTCAAGATGCGGTTGCATGCGTTGCTTGGGAGGCTCAGAGCCCCTCTTGATTTTTCACGCATGTGCAGGATCACGTATTCCTCCCAATGACAGTTCCCTGTACTCCCATCGGCCTCCATGCCAAATCCCACCACATAACAGTCTCTTCCACCGGGAAGAAATGATGCTCAGTCACACACAACATGCCGTTTAGTATGGAGTATATATGAAAAATAAATGTACCCAACTTCATCCCTGTCAAATTACAGTGGAATGTTGTCAAACTGTTCTTTTGTTCTCCGAATTAGGTGTATTTGGCAGGCTTTTCTTTTATCTGGGAAGTACTAAAGACTGCAGAAGTGTTTAAGTTGACTTAATTGGTATAAATATTCAAAAATTGGTACTGAATTTGTCTTTTTTTTTGGAACAAACATTGTTTACATTCGTTGTATTCGTCCCAGTCGCGTGGCGTCAGGCGCTCTTCAGCGGAAGAGTAGGGGTGAGGGCGCCGGCGAGACTGGCAATAAGGGGAGTGACCGCTGGTGCGGAGGCGGGTCGGCGGTATGGCCGGGCCTGAGGAGGTGCTGCAGTGGGTCAAGAACGACCGGCGGCGCCTGCTCCACGTCGTCTACCGCTTCGGCGATCTGGACAAAACGATCAAGTATGACAACTCTGTCCTTCGCTTGCGATGAATTTGCTTTTCACAACGCCATTTCGTCAATTTTGGATGGGCTTGCTGTCCTGCAGGTTTTATATGGAGTGCTTGACTGCTTGGGGATGAAGCTGCTGCGGAAAAGGGACATCCCAGAGGAGAGTTACACCAATGCCTTCTTGGGGTATGGACCGGAGGACTCACATTTTATTGTGGAGCTCACTTGCAGTAAGCTTCAAGGTTCAAAACGCCCATGTCATCTTTGTATCTCTCAGAAACAGTACCTTTTCTACCGATCTAACATTGTGAAATCATTTATTGGCAGATTATGCTGTGAAAATTTATGATCGGGTCTGATTTCGTTCATTTTGGAATTGCTGTTGAGGATGTAAGAATCTATCTCTATATTTATTCCTTTTGTCGAGGTTCAGTAGTATGTGTGTAGATATAACGTTTTCATTTCTGCTTTCTGTGCTAAGCAGTGTTAAGTGTCTAGCAGTTATGAGTAGCTCATCAGTTGATCTATACCTTTCTTTTGCATGATTGAGCTTTGTTCAAAAGCCGCCACAAGTTTAAGCAATGTGTGCTGACTTACTAGGGAAATCATGCCTATTGTTCCTGAGGAATACCTAGCTATATGCAGTTCGTTTATGAAGGGTTAACGCTTGATTAAAAGGCCAAACATTTTTTTAAAAGATATCTAGGTTTCTTCACGAGATGTGCTATTTCTCCATATATATTTTTTTATCTCCATTACAACTGGGTGGAAAGTTTAGGCAGGATTGGGAATAATTTGGTTTCTTCCATGGAATCGACATTAGAGTCTTAGAACTAACTAGCTGTAATTAGGTTTGGTGGCGGGGGTGTAATTCTATAATAGATCGGTAGTTAATTCTTTCACGGATCTGTTACAGAATTATGGTTTTATTACCACTTATTATTATGTTGAGCATGGCGATTTTAATATTTTATTTAAAATAAAACGTTATCTATATGCTCCAGATTATGCGTAAAATTCTCAAATCCTAAAATATACTAGATGCATACATGCATAAGAGGTGGCTGAAATATTACTTTCCATGGTAAAATACTGTAGGTCGAGAAGACAGTTGAACTTATTAAAACTAAGGGAGGAACAGTAACAAGGGAACCAGATCTGGTGAAAGGTGGAAAACCAGTCATTGCCTTCATTCAAGATTCTGATGGTTACAAATTGAGCTTATCGGTGTCACACGCCTGAGCCTTTATACCAAGTAATGCTTTACTGTTTGCGGGTTGCTTACCCATTAGGCTGTTGAACCCGAGAGATAATTTTTTCGGTTTTACTGTATATATATATATATATATATATATATATATGATATGGAAAGTATTTAGTCGTCAGGATGAGCAACAATTTCACCTTTTACTTTTTACATCTATTTTAATTTTAAAAAAAATAACAAGAACTATTACAAAATTCATAGCATGCAAATATGCAGGTCTAACATATCTTTACTATTAAAATAAAGTTGGTGATGTTTGCCATGACAAACAATCCGTGGTATTTTCCCAACTGTTCCAACACTCAAGGGTTACACTATATTAGCTCATTCCACTACTGTAAAAATGGAGAAGGAAGGACCCACAACAGAGGAAGGAAGGGTGTTGGATGGAGTGTGCCATAGCTGGAGTAGCAGGTGAAGCAGGATGAAGACAATGACAGTAGGATACACAAGGTGCGTAATAGTTTAGTGGAGCTGTGAAGGTGGAGAAGGAAAGACACACGACAGAGGAAGGAACAGAGCTGGATGGAGTGTGCCATGGTCGGGGTAGCGGGATGCAGACAATGACGGTAGAATACACAATATGCGCAATAGTTTAGCGTAGGTGCCATGGTGAGTGAAGAGGCTGCAAAAGAGAAGGATCACCAGGGACGGAGCCAGAAGTAAAATTGAGAGGGGGCTTCGCGGGGCATTTTAGATATAATCTTTACTATTAAAGTGAAACCTGTGAGTGTCTGGCGGTGTCACACATTTAAATTACAAACAAAATGCCACCGCCCATATTTTTAGGTCAATAATTAACAAGAACCACACCCGCAACAGCTAAGAGGAAGGAATCATTGACTGCTCGCATGCATAACCCTTTCCTGCTTAGATCCGAAAATAACGTTGCAAACCGCCGTCCACGCCACACACGCATGTCTTAATTCCCACCCTGGACGCCGCCCTCCACCTTGCTAAGAAGCCTAGCCGCCGCCGTCATTCCATGCATGTCTGGGGATGCACAGCCGCCGCCAATCCCCCTGGCGATGGGGATTACGTCGCCGCCTCCGTCGCTCCACCATGCGGCTGAAGAAGATGCTATTGTTGTTCGTCCGCACGGTCTGGGACGATGCAGACATTTTCGCCCTTCATCACTGCCACCAGATACGCTCGGATCGATGACCTGAGCTGCTGTGCCTCGCAGCAATGTAGCCTGCAATCTTCTTCCATGTTGCATGCAGAAGAACGTCTGGTGCGCGTCTTCTTCAGAGTTTTGAAACTGAAGTTTGATTTATTCTTCCTGCAACTCAGGAAGGGAATTCCAGCGATAAAATCCTTGCTATGACCTCTATTGTTATAGTGAAAATTGAGCCGTTGGTATGCATATTTGGCCCGGACCTGCACCTCACCATTGTTGATCTTAGTAAATATACTCCGAGATGAACCATTGTTTTCCCTGGCTTTTTCATATTTAGTTTGATTATAGCCAACTCCTCTGAATTTTAGTTTTATCACCGTGAAGTTCTAGGTTATAAGGCTACAAACTCTTAACACTTTAAGTCAGCTAATCGGTAGGTTGTACTCACACTAGTAGAAAAAGAGGCTTCCATACGCCCCCTTTAGTCCCCAAATTATTCGAACCGCGACTAATGAGGTCTTTAGTTTGTGAGTTCATCCGGAGATTCACCTCTGAGCGGAGGGCGGCGGATTTTTGGTGAGGGAAGTCCTCCATCGTAAAGGAGAACACTATTACGAGGACGAAGAACTCCTGATGCCGTAAATTGTGTATGGAAACTTGTTCGAAGTTGTATTTGGTCACCCGAGATTGAATATATATTGTATATTTCTCTTGAATTGTTCTTGTTTGAAATTTCAAACTTGTTTGAAATTGTACATTCATATGCATCAACATGTAACATGTATATAGTAGCGTAGAATATGTGTACTGAAACTTCTTTGAAATTAAAATAAAACACAAAATAAAATATAAAAGAAATGAAACGCAGCAAAAAGAAACCAGATTTAGCGGGGCTAAAACCCTAAACCTGCGCCAACCGCGACTAAAGGTCCTCCGCCCCGACGGACGCCTACCGCCCACGTGGACGGACCTTTAGTCGCGGTTCGTAAGCAACCGCGACTAAAGGGGGGGCCTTTAGTCGCGCTTAATTAGTCGCGGTTGCGCAACCGGGATTAATGCCAGTTGCGAACCGCGACTAAAGGCCCTTTTTCTAACAGTGTCAAGTTATAAGTCAGAAAAGGGGAATCTGCATTGTAGAATCTTGTGATCACAGGGGGGTAAGAAAAGTTAATTTGTGTTCTCGAGAGACATGAAGGCGTATTATTTGTCACCTATAATATGAATTGATTAACTAGATTAGTAGTAAGATTGTCAAATAGTCACAACAAGTCAATGGAAGGAGTTATCAGAAAATAATAGATTTATACTATATATTATTCTAGAACAAATGGTATCAGGGTATATAATTGACTACAATAGTGTATCTTTTCTACTCTAGATGTACAGAGTGGCAAATAACTTTGAATCTTGCTTCCCTAAAAAAATAGCTGCAGGTATTCTTTCTCCTAGTACGTAGTAATGTGTAGTAACGGCAGCAAGTCCAGTTCTATATGCAATTTTGATTCTCTGCCGTAATATAGTAAGGAAGACCATAGAATATTTAGTATTTCTCGGCTTGTGTTAGTATCTTTCTCCTTTGCATTTTTTCTTTCTTTATTTGCTAAGACATTTTCCCTTTCTGTTCCCAAAGAAACAATACTCCTTATGTTACTGTGAACCCTTTGCAGTTTCCATGCTATAAATTCGTCGATCGATATATACCATAATCTACAAAGTTGGATCATTGTTTCTTTCTATATAATTCCTTGTCGGACTTCCCTTGTTCTTGATGTAAAATTGAGTCAGGATTTCGACATCTTGAACAGGTTTCATTAATAATGTTCTCTTTGCTATATTTTATATAGTTGAGCTAATTATCCGTTTGTGTAAGAATAATAATACTTTTTTTTCTTACATCTCAGTTATTCACTTCATCCATTAAGTTGTTCTTTTGCGATAACATTGTTTGATTCCAAACTCCGGGAGCTACCGGCAGCATCGCCCCAACGTTTGGTAAAACGGCCATGGCGGCCTCTACAGAAGGGCTCCACGCATGTTGGGGTTTCGATTCGACGAGGGGATTAGCTCCACTTAGGTCTAGGGGATCTATTAGTTCAGGGGATTGAAGACAGAGGGAATAGGCTCAGGATGACCATTGCCATGAGCACCGATGCATGGCACGCAACAAATCATGCCATTGTCGGTCCGTGTTGGGATAGACCCGGTCTGCAGTGTAGATGGATGGCAAAGCAGTAGCCGGAGCTACATTGGGGGAGACAAACATCCCTGAACTGGGGTTAGGCTGCTGTTGTGGATGCTGGTGCCGCTAGATACCGCCGCCGCTCTCCCTTGGTCACGCGCCACCTACGGTTTGAGGAGAAAGGATGCCGTTGTAGTATTTGATGAGGGAGAGCTTCAGATGGAGCTGATGCGGAAGTTGATATCGTCTCTGTGAACTTGTCCTGGAAATCCAGAATAGCAACTATGTTGTCAATTGAAAATGATGTGTGTTAGTCTTGCTGATTGTTACAGCTAGAATTTGCATATTTAGGATTGTCGATTGGGAGCATTTTGTGAAACTTTTGTTGCTCATGTAACATTTGCAGTGGGAGGAGAAGTGAAAGAGAAGAGTCTTTGGTGCCCATTGCTGAAAGTCTTGACCGAAAAATTTAAGGTAATTAGCCAGAAGTCTTGATTTGTTTTTACAATACACTTTTATCCCATGCTTGGGAGAGTGAGTGGACTTGCTTTATTTAGATGTCCTGCAGGCGTTAAAATCAGAGCAGAATTTACTAAAAGAATCAGAGAAATACAAAAAGGTTTTGAAAGATGACTACAACCATTCATCAATGTGGTATGCATGTGGTTATAAGAGATAAACTGCCTTGTCTATGTGATTATAAAAATCATTGCTTGTTGTTTCTGAACATAGCAAGAAAATGTTTGCAATAATAAGACCAGACACAGATTTTGTATTTTTTGCTTCTTGGAAATATTGTTTCTTGACCCAGTTTCTTGCTTGAGAATGAATACTTTCACGAGTCATCATTGTTTTACTTGAGTAATAAGAAACAATTGTACTGTATCTACTAATGTTCACCATTTTTTCCTTTGTTGGACTTTAGATTTGTTATGGCTTCTGTGTAGGCTTTCAATATTTCGCATATTCCCCTCTCTTGAATGTAAAGAGAAACAACGTGAGTTTTTTTTGCATGTAAAGAGAAATATTTGTGATTGATTTTCTTTCTGGCCATGCTGAATAACCAAGTACGCCTTCTGTGCACACACATTATGTGCTTCATTTAGAAAACATGCAAAACCCTTTTGTGAGTTCATTGGTCCTCATTTCGGCTCGTAGATTTTTTTCAATAGCTAATATGACAACTCAACATTCCCAAATTGTTATTAATTCCAAGATACCTAATTCCCTACGAGCACTGCAGCAAGGAGAGGTGGTGGCTTCCTGTGCCGTGTGTCACCAAGCTCGGGCTGATAGTGTTGGAGATATTCCCGAGAGGCAATAATAAAATAGTTATTGTTATATCTTAATGTTCATGATAAATGTTTACACTCCATGCTATAATTGTATTAACCGGAAACATTGATACATGTGTGTTGTGTAAACAACCTGAGTCCCTAGTAAGCCTCTCATTTAACTAGCTTGTTGATTAATAGATGATCATGGTTTCCTGATCATGAACATCGGATGTTATTAATAACAAGATCATATCATTAAGTGAATGATGTGATGGACACACCCATAGTAAGCATAGCATAAGATCAAGTCATTAAGTTCAAATTGCTATAAGCTTTCGATACATAGTTACCTAAGTCCTTCGACCATGAGATCATGTAAATCACTTACACCGGAAGGATGCTTTGATTACATCAAACTGCGTAAATGGGTGGTTATAAAGATGGGATTAAGTATTCGGAAAGTGTGAGTTGAAGCATATGGATCAAGAGTGGGATTTGTCCATCCCGATGACGGATAGATATACTCTAGGCCCTCTCGGTGGAATGTCGTCTAATTAGCTTGCAAGCATGTGAATAGTTCACAAGAGATGACATACCACGGTACGAGTAAAGAGTACTTGTCGGTAACGAGGTTGAACAAGGTATGGAGATACCGATGATCGAACCTCGGACAAGTAAAGTATCGCGTGACAAAGGGAATCGGTATCGTATGTAAATGGTTCAATCGATCACTAAGTTATCGTTGAATGTGTGGGAGCCATTATGGATCTCCAGATCCCGCTATTGGTTATTGGTCGGAGAGGAGTCTCGACCATGTCTGCATATTTCACGAACCGTAGGGTGACACACTTAAGGTTTGATGTCGTTTAAGTAGATATGGAATATGGAATGGAGTTCGAATATTGTTCGAAGTCTCGGATGGGATCCAGGACATCACGAGGAGGTCCGGAATGGTCCGGAGAATAAGATTCATATATAGGAAGTCACTTTCCAAGTTTGGAAAATGATCCGGTGCATTTATGGAAGGCGCTAGAATGTTCTAGAACCTTCCGGAAGAAATCACCATGGAAGGTGGAGTCCCGGAAGGACTCCACCAACCCTAACCAGACAACCAAGTGGGAAGGTGGAGTCCATGGTGGACTCCACCTCCTTGGCCGGCCACTAAAGGGGAAAGGGAGAAGTCCTTGTCCCCCTAGGTTTCGTCCATATGGCAGTTTTGAATTGGGGTCTTATTCAGATCTTTGGGCAAACCCTAGGGATTCCACCTATATAAAGAGGAGGAGAGGGAGGCTGGCCGGCCACATCAAGGCTGCCCTTGGCCGCACCCCTCTCTCTCTCTCCCAAACCCTAGCACCACTACCTCCTCCACCTCTCTCCCGCACGGCGACGGCGAAGCCCTGCCGGAGATCTCTACCACCACCGCCACCACGCCGTCGTGCTGTCGGGATTCCGAGGAGGATGTACTACTTCCGCTGCCCGCTGGAACGGGGAGAAGGACGTCGTCATCAACACCGAACGTGTGGCCGAGTAGGGAGGTGCTGCCCGATTGTGGCACCGTCAAGATCTTCTACGCGCTTTTGCAAGCGGCAAGTGATCGACTACATCAACAACGAGATCTAATCTCGTAGGCTTCGGAAATCTTCGAGGGTTAGTCTCATCTTCATCTCGTTGCTACCATCTACCAGATTGGATCTTGGCTTGTTATTCGTTCTTGCGGTAGGAAATTTTTTGTTTTCTATGCTACGAATCCCATCAGTGGTATCAGAGTCGTGTCTATGCATAGATTGGTTGCACGAGTAGAACACAATGGTTTTGTGGGCGTTGATGCTTTTGTTGTCTCTTGTTATGTGTACTTTGCATCTTGCGGGATGGTGGGATGAAGCGGCCCGGGCTAACTTTACATGACCGCGTTCATGAGACTTGCTCCACGCTCGACATGCAACTTGTATTGCATAAGTGGCTTTGCGGGTGTCTGTCTCTCTCACCATAGTGAAGATTCAATCTACTCTTTCTATTGACAACACTAGTATCACCGTTGTGGTTCATGTTCATAGGTAGATTGGATCTTACTCGAAAACCCTAAACCACGTAAAATATGCAAACCAAATTAGAGGCGTCTAACTTGTTTTTGCAGGGTTTGGTGATGTGATATGGCCATGATGTGATGATGAATATGTATGAGATGATCATTATTGTATTGTGGCAACCGGCAGGAGCCTTATGGTTGTCTTTATATTTCATGTATTAGTATTATTTCAAAGTAGTTGTAATAGTTGCTACATGTGGTGAACAACCATGAAGACGGCGCCATGGACCTTGACGCTACGCCGACGATGATGGAGATCATGCCCGTTGATGATGGAGATCATGTCCGTGCTTTGGAGATGAAGATCAAAGGCGCAAAGACTAAAGGGCCATATCATATCACATTATGAATTGCATGTGATGTTAATCCTTTTATGCATCTTATATTGCTTAGATCGCGACGGTAGCATTATAAGATGATCCCTCACATTAATATCAAGATAATAAAGTGTTCTCCCTCGTATGCACCGTTGCTACAGTTCGTCATTTTGAAGCATCTCGTGATGATCGGATGTAATAGATTCTACGTTCACATACAACGGGTGTAAGCCATGTTGCACACGCGAAAATACTTGGGTTTGCTTGACGAGCCTAGCATGTACATACATGGCCTCGGAACACAGGAAACCGAAAGGTTGAACACGAGTCATATGGATGATATGATCAACATGTTGATGTTCACCATTGAAGCTACATCATCTCACGTGATGATCGGTTTTGGTGTAGTGGATATGGATCGTGTACCACTAAACAACTATGAGGGATGTTGTATTAAGTGGGAGTTCATTAGTAATTATATTAAAACATGAACTAATTATCATGAACATAGTCTGAATTGTATTTTAAATTAAATTTGTAGAATTGGCATCTGTTATCTACCATGCGCTAGTCTTATAATTGAGATAGAAATACTGTTAAATCTGACAAGTAACTTTACGGACTGGTACCGTATTGTTAAAGAATCAAGTAATGATTAAGTCATATTGCAAACTTTTGGTAAAACTCACATTAGAGCAATGGTTTCAATTAGTACCTAAAATCATCTTGTCTCCATGAAACTTGAAGTTCAAATCCGTTTGAAAAGTAAGGAGCTGGAAAGTTTGTTTTCAGAAATAAGCAAGGTGTGAGATATATGTGATATCTAAGTCCTTATTACAAGATGATAGAATATAATTTAGTGAGACTACATAAACTCATAAGTTTTAAGGGAATGTACGAAGGTTGAAGACGCTAGGCGTCCTAATCCTCCAACTAGTTGGGCACTAACGATATTCGCATATTCATGAAGTGATCGTCCTTAGTATGCACCGTTGCTAAGACTCGTCGTTTCGAAGCATCACGTGATGATCGGGTGTTATAGATTCTACGTGTGCATACAACGGGTGCAAGCCAGATTTGCACATGCGAATACTGAGGTTAAACTTTACGAGCCTAGCATGTATAGACATGGTCTCAGAAAGACGTCATGAATTGATGGATACAAATTATGAGTGAAATTGTTCATCACATTAAAAGGTTACTAACAGTGAAATCCAGAACACTTGTCATGAGATGATCAACTTCAAAGTAAGAACCTCAAGGTTATTGGTAATTGACCAACAAACCTAAAAGTTATTGATGTTGAAGTATTTTCTGAAATATGAGGAAAGCCAAAAGAGAAACTACAAAAGTTTTTGGCAGAAAGAAAGAAAAAACTAGAAAGTCTAGCTCAGGTGTATATAGATGATATACATGTTATGAATGTATTCTTTGATTGGTCACACAATGAAGTTCTAGGGTATTTGTACCATATTGGTTGGTATGAGATGTCATACAACACAACGCAATACAAGAATACAATGGCCTAAGTGACTGATAAGGAATGTGGTAATAATGCACGTCTGGAACAAAATAAAGTGTTATTATGTTCGTCGTTGGCATTCTACCTAGCCCTTCAGATTTATAATAAAGAACTTAATAATTGTTATTTTGCTCTGGTCAAATGAAAACAATGAGTTGTTAAAATTGTGGCCTTACTCCATGTACGATGGATAAGTTATTATAAATCTTAATGGTGAAACACACATACATAACACTGACGCTAAAATGCCATAAGGCAAATGATTTGAATTCCACTTATTTGTGGAACCACCATTTAGGTCATGTTAGAAAGGAACGCATGAAGAAACTCCATGCAAATGGATTTTTGGAGTCATTTGATTTTTGAATCGTTTGGCACTTGCAAATCTTTTCTAAAAAAGAATGACTGGAATACCGTTCATAGGCCAAGAGTTGAACGGGCAACTAACTTAGTGGAAACATACATGATGATGTATGTGGTTCACTGGGCATAGTTGTGTGCGGAGATTCTTCTACTTCATGAAAAGTTCCAACAATGAATTGAGTGTATATATAAGGATATATTTATTCAATAAGGAAGAAGTTTGAAACATTTGAATAGATTCAAATAAATTTCAGCATGAAGTGGAAATCATCGTAATAGAAAAGTCAAATATCTATGATTGGATCATGGTGGAAATATTTGAATTACGAGTTTTAGCGAACATGTAAGAGAGTTATGAAATTGTTCTATAACTCACGTTTCTTGGAGTATCATAGTGATGATGGAGTATCCAAGAGACGTATCCAAACCTTGTTGGATTAATGATGAGATAAAATAAATTGATGCCATTATATTTTTGTGGATTATGCTTTAGAGACTACCGCTTTTACACTAAATAAAGCATCATCATAATCCGTTGAAATGACACCATACGAGTTATGGCATGGGTATAAACCCTAATAGTCCTTTCTTAAATTTTGGTATGCATAGCATAAGTAAATAAGTTTACAACCAAAATCGGATGAATGTCTTTGTTGGTTATCCCAGAGAATTGATTGGGAATTCTTTCCACTATGAAGTCAAAGACAAAAGTGTTTGTCGATGTTTCTTATTTCCAAGAAATTGTTTCTAGCGAAGTATTTGAGTGGGAGGACAATAGAACTTGATAAGGTTGATGAACCTGAGCATGATGATCAGAGTAGCGCAGCATCGGAAATGGTTCTGGAAGAGGCCACGATGATCATGGCTCCCATGTCTACAAAGTGTTATAGTCATGGAGATCGAAGTACCTATTGAACCTTGTAGGTATGGTTTAGTTTGTGATCAAATAAATGATTTGTGAACAAATGATTGATTTTGAACAATGGTAAACCAACTACATACAAAGAAGCTATGATGGGCCCTGACTCCGTTAAAATGGCTAAGCGCCATTAAATCCAAGATAGGTGAATACTTTTTGAAAGTAAATGGATCTATAAAATTAATAGACTTGGATATAATATCCTTGAAGAAGCTCGACTTGTCAAAAGATTGTTTATGACAAAGTTCAAAGAGTTGACTGCGATAAGATTAAATCTTCAGCGATGCTTATAGTCTATGCGGATTGTTCTAGTAATCGCTACATATTTCTTTTATGAGATATGCTAGTAGGATGGCAAAATACATTACTTAACAGAAGTATGTATACAAGATACAACTGAGAGTTTTGCTAGTCCGTAGAATGCTAGAAAGGTATACAAACTTCACTAGATGAAGTGAGTATCACGGAGTTGGAATCTTCACCGGATGAAATAATCAAAGAGTTTTTTATTTCATCAAACGATGAAGATGCTTGCATTTGCAAGAAATTAAGTGGGAGCGCTGAGACATATTTATAATACTTTATGTAGATGACATATCGTTGATTATAAATAATGTAATCATGTACTTGATTTGATTAAAAGTTTTCATTGATAATTAAATTCAATGAAAGGATATGGACTGAAACATATTTAGCGTAAAGATCTATGAAGATATATTGAAACATATAATAAGTTTAAGTCAAAGTACATAGAATGAATATTGAAGTAGTTCAATATAAAAATATTAAGAAGGTGTTCTTTTCATGTGAAGGTTTAACAAGACTTGATTGTATCTGACACTCAATGAGTAAAAACACATGAGTGATTTTAGATCACGAATATGTACACAATCAGATGTCCTGTGCTCTAAAGAGTTAGGAGCATATACCAGAATGATTCATGTGATGATCATTGAACAACAGTAAGAATATCCTTGAGTGCTTTAGAAGAACCAAGGATATTAGTTTTGTATGGGAAATGACAAACAAATCGTTGTAAGGTGTTGCACCGATATTAGTTTGGTCACATATAAAAATGAATTTCAAATCTCAATTAGGCTAAGTGTTCATTAGAAGGTAGCACAATGCTAGATTTAGATGAGTTCTAAATATTGTGACGGATTCTACAAACGGCAGAGTATGTCATTGTTTTGACAATGACTGAGGATGTTAAAGTCAAGAAGTTCTTTGAGAACTTGGT
This sequence comes from Lolium multiflorum, assembly GCA_030979885.1. Classification (NCBI taxonomy): domain Eukaryota; kingdom Viridiplantae; phylum Streptophyta; class Magnoliopsida; order Poales; family Poaceae; genus Lolium; species Lolium multiflorum. Next base: position 5,517,850 of record CM061752.1, read on the forward strand.
GTAGTTCCGAAAGTGTCAGAACTTTGAAGCTATATTGTGTGTGACAATATTAGTGACATATTTCAGACCACGGAATTAAGGTTCCACCAGAAGACCGAACATATACGATTAATGCCGGCTCATTTGGAAAATGAGTGATGCGTGAAGACGCAAATGAATTGCAAAAAACATACGTTTCTGCATGTCAGATCCGTTGACTGAAACCTCTCCCGTAAGCAAAACATGATAAGCACCGGAAGGCCAAGGTGTTATATCTTTACATATGTAAACTAGATTATTGACTCTAGTGCAAGTGGGAGACTGTTGGAGATATGCCCGAGAGGCAATAATAAAATAGTTATTGTTATATCTTAATGTTCATGATAAATGTTTACACTCCATGCTATAATTGTATTAACCGGAAACATTGATACATGTGTGTTGTGTAAACAACCAGAGTCCCTAGTAAGCCTCTCATTTAACTAGCTTGTTGATTAATAGATGATCATGGTTTCTGATCATGAACATCGGATGTTATTAATAACAAGATCATATCATTAAGTGAATGATGTGATGGACACACCCATAGTAAGCATAGCATAAGATCAAGTCATTAAGTTCAAATTGCTATAAGCTTTCGATACATAGTTACCTAAGTCCTTCGACCATGAGATCATGTAAATCACTTACACCGGAAGGATGCTTTGATTACATCAAACGCCATTGCGTAAATGAGTGGTTATAAAGATGGGATTAAGTATTCGGAAAGTGTGAGTTGAAGCATATGGATCAAGAGTGGGATTTGTCCATCCCGATGACGGATAGATATACTCTAGGCCCTCTCGGTGGAATGTCGTCTAATTAGCTTGCAAGCATGTGAATAGTTCACAAGAGATGACATACCACGGTACGAGTAAAGAGTACTTGTCGGTAACGAGGTTGAACAAGGTATGGAGATACCGATGATCGAACCTCGACAAGTAAAGTATCGCGTGACAAAGGGAATCGGTATCGTATGTAAATGGTTCAATCGATCACTAAGTTATCGTTGAATGTGTGGGAGCCATTATGGATCTCCAGATCCCGCTATTGGTTATTGGAGAGGAGTCTCGATCATGTCTGCATAGTTTCGAACCGTAGGGTGACACACTTAAGGTTTGATGTCGTTTTAAGTAGATATGGAATATGGAATGGAGTTCGAATATTGTTCGGAGTCTCGGATGGGATCCAGGACATCATGAGGAGGTCCGGAATGGTCCGGAGAATAAGATTCATATATAGGAAGTCACTTTCCAAGTTTGGAAAATGATCCGGTGCATTTATGGAAGGCGCTAGAATGTTCTAGAACCTTCCGGAAGAAATCACCATGGAAGGTGGAGTCCCGGAAGGACTCCACCAACCCTAACCAGCCAACCAAGTGGGAAGGTGGAGTCCATGGTGGACTCCACCTCCTTGGCCGGCCACTAAAGGGGGAAAGGGAGAAGTCCTTGTCCCCCTAGGTTTCGTCCATATGGCAGTTTTTGAATTGGGGTCTTATTCAGATCTTTGGGCAAACCCTAGGGATTCCACCTATATAAAGAGGAGGAGAGGTGTGACGCCCCCGAACCGGTACCATGAGGATTCCAGCGATTCCGCCGAAATCCGCACGATATCGATTCTGAGACGCCCTCCGACACGACGTGCGCGACGAATCACACACGTGATGCCAGAGGAATTAACACGAGCGGTAACATTACATCAAGTTTACAATAGAGCCCACAAGAAACAGATATTACAACAACGACTCCAACGAGTCAAGATACAAATATACAATACAAAGATCCAAATCATACAGAAGAGCGAATACGTCCGAGTACGGACAAGATTCAAATTGGACTAAGAGTCCTGAAGATAACCAGTGGCGTCCATAACCCTGCCCAGGCCAAGCCGGAAGGGTAACCTTGCTAACGTCGTCATCTTGTACCTGTCGAAGTCGGGCCATCGGTTGCCGACAAAGGGAGGGAACAGAAGAGAAAAAGAAAAGGCGAGAGTAAGTACCAAGGAACGAACTCCGGCACGTACTTAGCGAGACTAGAAATGGCTATGCTCGCCGGGCGAGTATAAATATATATCGCCTGGGGCTATATGGTAGGTTTAGCGGCAGCAAAACTATAACCAATAGAGACACGCTACAACATCCGTCTAATCAGAGAAGATGAGAGAGCGCATAACTAACAGTTCTATACTCTGCAAACATAACACAGCCGATGTATTCCCCCTCGCAAGGAAGTACTTACAAAGGCACTCACACGGTGGACAAGTTTTATTAGGTAACCGTTGTAGTAATGCTATATTACTAGACAAGTTATTAGCAAGTTATTAACAGCATCAAAGGTGTAAGTTGTTCTATGATCGAGCTATACAATTCCAAGTCGTCCATAACCGCGGACACGGCTTATCGATAAGATGTACACCCTGCAGGGGTTGCCACTAGTGGAAAACAGGCCTAATGTCGCGGGTGGTAAGGGCCTTTTGTCGCGGGCGGCCAGCCGCGACAAGGGAGGCGCGATAAAAGGGTCCCCCTTTTGTCGCGGGTCGCTTACGACCCGCGACATAAGGTCCACCACGTGGCAGGCGCGGGGCGCGCAGGGGACAGGCCCTTTTGTCGCGGGTGGTAATACCACCCGCGACAAAAGGCCCTCTACGTGGCGCGCACAACCTGCTGCTTTAGGGTTTGAGGGTGACACCCCCCCGCCGCCACCGACCCCCCTTTTATTTCATTTTTTCCATTCGAAAATAAAAGTTGCATATATTTGTACGCTACTAGAAGTTATACACGTTCATTCATTATATATATATATAGATCGATCAAACAAATATGGAAGCACAAGTCGATTCCCCTTACATATTCTTCCCTTACATATATATATACATGGAGCTCACGATCGACAGACAAGCGGTACTAACGACCGTCTATTTGGAGGTAGAGCATCCATTTGGACTAAACAAGCCTTTGTTGTTTAATACTTCTCTAACCAAAAGTCCCGCCAGTTCCTCGGCGATTCCTATTAGGTGTTCCTTTGGTTGGAGTATGTCCCGCATGTAGTCGACCTATATACGAAAATGAGATGAGTATGACTATATCAATTTTGATAACGAAATATTGACGATAATAAATAAAGTTGTGAATGTTATTGCTCACGTCGAATTTATTATTGTTCTGCTTCTCAGTGGTTAACATGCGAATGGACTCGCAAACGTAGTATCCACATAGATTCGTCCCTTGTGGCTGCTGGGGCACGGTACAGGAGTAAATGTTAGCTTCTCTGCCAAGGTAATGTCCTTATGATGTTTCTTCAAAGCTCTCCAACACCTGCCAGGCAAAAGAATGATTGAATGAGTGGATAATTAATTGATATCTCACGAAAGATATAGCGCGGCAATGATTGAAATTACGTCTGGAGAATCTTCTGCAAGTCGCGGAACCCGTCCAGGCCTCTACTCAGTGGGTCTCTTACTTCAACTATTCCCTTATCAACTTGAATATTTAGCAGAATCCAGTGGAAACTGCACATGTTTATATATATACGTCATGAATTACACATAACATCGAGTAAGAAAAATTGAATGTGCACAACAGATCAGTAAGACTCTCACCTGTAGTTGTAAGGAAACAGTATTGAATCACAGAAGCTTTGCTCCCCTATAAACCTTAGTAGGTTTCCCCCCGTTTCTTCGGCATTATTCTTTACCGTGTCATGATGTACTTTATCTGGGTCAACAAACCCAACATTGAACATCTTATTACTTCTGCATTCAATGATCTTCAGTCTGCATAAGAGAACACATAAGATATAATGAGTATATGCAATGAACAGGAACAACTGAATGAACATGAACTTATATGTAGTTAACAACTTAGCAGTAGCAACTCATGAGAGATTTGTCGAGGGAGTCTAAATTGAATAACTGCCAGAGTTCATTCATCTCAATATGGATCTCCTCCTTTCGGAAGTAATAATCTTCTGGGATATCCGCCACGATGTAACTTGTGTTCTCCTTGCACGCATCAAGGTACCACTGATGCAAATTCCGCATATGCGTTGGCAGTTTATGCAGCCGCTCTTTGCTGACCAAGTCGGCCCCGTAGACAAATTTAGGAGCTATATCAGCAATGGGTAGTACTGCATCACGGGCACTCAGCAATTCCTCCACGTACAGCCAACTTGAGCCGCTAGCGCCGCAGCTTCCATATCGAAATCACCATGTTCCTGGTACACCGAGGGAACATCTAACACTTTGAGTGGTGGGATCGATTGTTTGGCCTGTTCTCCGAGCTGGGGAACTTCCTTTCTTTTTCTGCCCGTTGTCGCTGCTTGCTTGGCCTTGAGGGGTGCACTTGTTGAACTTGATTTCTTCCCGGCTACACTTCTAGCTGATGATTTGCTCGTGCTAGCACTATCCTTCTTCTTAGCAGTGCCCTTGTCCTCAATTACCCTCGCAAGTGTGCGTGTGTAGTCATCCTTCTTCTCGTGTAAGTCATATTGCGATGATGTGTTCAGAAAATCAAGAGCATATGCTTTTTGCTTCTCGGTGTATGGCGCTGGCGCTGGAGGTTTTTCCTTATGAAGCTATTCATGCACGTGTTTCTTTACAATGGCCTCATTTTCCTCTTTAGTACGATCGTAAGGACGGGGGGAGGAACCTTTGGTACTGTTGGGAGGGGCGACCGCTTGCGGACAGGACTCTTGAAACGCTTCCGGCTGGGTGCATTCCGAGTCTTAGTGGGCGCAGGCGGCGGCGCTGGAGATGGAGATGGACTACGGATGTCGTGGTCGTACCCATGGGGTGATGGTGGCGACATGTGATCAGTAGGAGGAGGTAATGGTGGCCTGCGATCACCTGGAGGAGGTGATGGTGACCTACTGGGACGACTGGTACTAGGGGCTACCCAGCCTGGCAGCCTGATGTTTTCTTTTCCCAGAGAATGATTTCTCCCAGCACCTCTCTGAGTGTAAGCCCCCCATCACCTCCAGGGATTTCGAGCTCCAATGTCTCCCACGACGGTACAACTGAATCCACCCCGACACGAGCATAGCCAGCTGGAATCTGATTGCCATGCCATGTTGTCGGCTCACCTTCAGGTCCAAATGCCGGTAAGACATAGCCGACCGCCACCTTAACAGACACCTTCCTGAACACCTCATGGAGATCACAAGGTGTTTGCTCCTTGATTCCATCCAAGGGGTCGCCAGGACCGGCATCTATCATCATCCGTGTAGGCGGGGCCTCCGAGTCGGCCACGCTGCTGTCTCGTCGCTGAGATATGCCGGCGGTATTATCTGGCTGGCGATGTCCTTTAAGTTCATCAATCTCCCGCTGCTGCTGCTGAATCTCCCGCTTCTGCTGGTCTAGTTGCCGTTGGAACTCAGCCATCCGGTCATTCTGCACCTCCAGGTCGCGTTGTTTTGTTCTCGCTCGGCTTCTATAAGTCTCCGCGTCATTCGGAAACCCAAGCGCCCACGGAACACTAGGGCCGTAGCCTCTTGTTCGTCCTCCCTTCTCAGGATTACCGAGGACAAGCGTCAGCAAGTCTTTCTCTCTATCGGGAGCAAACTTCAGTTTTCCCGCTTTAATAGCAGCCGTCACTTCAATCCATTTTGCCCTGGGTACCCTAACCTTGCTGTCACTTTCAACAAGGTTCCCTGTCTTCATGTCATACTCACAGCCATGCCCAAGGAACCAATTTCGAGCCCTAGTGTCCCATCCTTCTCGCTCGGGTTCTGGAGTGATCCCATTCAGCTTCATCTCAGCCTCTTGTGCATCCCACTTAGGCATGGCTACTTCGTAGCCCCCTCGGCCCGTATGATGGTGATATTTCTTTTCGCTTGCATTCTTCTTGTTTTTCTTTGACAGGTTCACAGCCTCCTCTGATTCTTTGTACTGCACAAATTCTTCCCAGTTATGCTCCTGCTTCGCTAGATAGTTTTCGAATACTGGAGGCTTCTTCTCGGCCTTATAAGCTGACCATAACCGGTTCTTATACGCCCGGAAAAGTTCCCCCATCTTCTTCAGAGCCCATTTCTTCACTAGCGCCCTGCTTGCATTCTCAGAGTCCGATCCCAAATCTGGCAAAGTGAAATGTGACATGAGGTCGTCAAAAAGTGTGTTCTTGTACCTATCGGCAACCTGATCTTCGGACACATTCTTGGTCTTGTTCCATTCTCTAATAGTGATCGGGAGACGATCTCTAACCAGAACTCCGCACTGATTCTTAAATGTCACTCTGACACTCGCGGGTGCCACCGGTTGGCCTTTCGGTGATATAGCTTCAATGTTGAAGTGGTCTTTTTTGCCCAATTTCTTTGCCGGGCCTCGTTTCTCCAACTTATCTTCGGAGGCCTAAGAGAATAAAAATCAGTTAATTTATATACATATGTACATATAGAATTCCATTAATGCCTCAACTGATCGTATACCTCGCCATGACCGGGCCGTCGGCTTCTCCATCATCGGAGCCGTCGGCTTCTCCATCACCGGAGCCGTCGGCTTCTCTATCACCGGAGCCGCGGTCTTCTCCATCACCGGAGCCGCGGTCTTCTCGGTCGGCTGGACCATCGCAGATTATGTCCTCGAATAGGTCTTCTTGTTCCAAGTCTCGATGGATTTCGAATGGATCCATTGTTTCTGCAAAAAATTAAATCGATAAGTACATGTTCTAACCCTAACCAAACCCTAAACTTAATCAAACACTAACCCTAACCAAACACTACCCAAACCCTAACCCTAGCCACGGATGGGGTAGGCTCAAGGAGAGGATCTCGACAATGCTCACGTGAGGAAGAGGGTATCGACGTCGGTTGGTTGCGAGAGGAAGAGGGTATCGACGTCGGTTGGTTGCGAGAGGGAGAGGGTGTCGGCGACTGGTATTTGCGAGAGGGAGAGGGTGTCGGTTGTTTGCGAGAGGGAGGGAAGTTGCGGCGTCGGGGGTGTTCACGAGAGGGAGAGAAGAGGGGTGTTTGCGAGAGGGAGAGGGCGCGTGAGGGTGTCGGCGACTGGTGTCGGCGAGAGGGAGAGGGAGAGGGAAGTTGCGACGTTTCAGAGGTAGAGGAGAAAAAAGTTGCGGCGTCGGGGGTGTTCGCGAGAGGGAGAGAAGAGGGTGTTCTCCCTCTCGCGAACACCCCGACGCCGCAACTTCCCTCGGCGAGAGGGAGAGGAGAGGGAGAGGGCCGGTATCGGCATCCGGTTCAATTACGCTAACTATACTAACTAACTAATTAAATACAAACTAACTAAATACAAACTAACTAATTACACTAACTAGTTTTTTAGTAAACTATACTAAAAAACTATACTAACTAAATACAAACTAACTAATTACATAAACTACATTAACTAATTACATAAACTTTACTATACTAAAAAACTATATTAATTATAAACTAACTAACTAACTAATTACATAAACTAGCTAAATAAACTAACTAAAAATAACTATTAACTAATTACATAAACTATATACTAAATAATTAACTATTAACTAAAAATAACTAAAAAATTAAAAAAAATGGCCGGCGCCGGCGCCGGTACTGCCCTGCTGGTGGCGCGCGGCGGCGAGGACGCTCGAGGGAGGCGGCCGGGAGGCGAGCTGCGCGGCGCCGGAGAGGAGCTCGAGGGAGCGAGGCGGCGCGGCGGCCCCCGAGCGAGGCAGAGAGGAGGCGGCGCGGCGGCCCCCGAGCGCGCGTGGCAGAGGGAGGGAGGCGCGGTGGAGGAGCTCAAGGGAGGCAGCGCCGGAGGAGGAGCTCGAGGGAGGCGGCGCGCGGCGGCGGCGAATTTTGAGCAGCCTGGCGGCGTGGAATCGTCGTCTAGGGTTGCCTCCAGTGTCGCGGGTGGGGGCTCTGCCCGCGACGGGAAGCTTATATACATACCCCCTTTTGTCGCGGGTCGTGGTACAGCCCGCGACAAAAGGCCCCCCTTTTATCGCGGGTTGTGCCACCACCCGCGACAAAAGGGTGGGTCTTTTGTCGCGGGTTGAGCCTCCACCCGCGACAAAAGGGGTTGGAGCTGATCCGTGGCACAGTGCATCCAACGGCTCCGGCCGTTTGTATCCAACGGCCCGGAGCCGTTGGACGCGGATCAGCCTATTTAACTATTTTAAAAACATAAAAACTATTATTGTAATAACTTTTAAATGGTAGCTCAAATAGAAATGTTTTATACATGAAAATTGATCAGCAAAAACCAATGAACATGAATATGACATCCATATACCTATTTGCATCTCGCATCATATCAAACGTTGATAGTCGTGTATGTTTCACCCCTAATGATATGCGGAGTGACACCGACTAAGGTTTCCCCGCTCCGTTTAACTTTGATCCGTTTCTGTTTCTTTTCTACTGCGCACCGCCGGCCTGCCACGTGTCGCTTCCCCGTGCCACGTGTCGCCCCGTCGCTGCCGGCGTGCGACGTGTGTAGCCGTGGCTTACACGTGTCATGCCCCGCGTGCGACGTGTGTAGCCGTAACTTACACGTGCCATGCCCCGCGTGCGACGTGTGTAGCCGTGGCTTACACGTGTCATGCCCCGCGTGCGCTATATAGAGCGCCGCGTGCGCGCGCAGCCACACGTCGCCACCGCCTCCGCTCATTCATCTCGGGATGCCTCCACGTCGTCGAGGGGCGTCCGGTTTCCGTGGCGTTCGAGTGCGTCCGAGCGGTAGGTTCTACGCCGAGATACGCGCCGGTGGCTTCCGCCTCACCCTCGGCACGTACAACACGCCGGAGCTGGCGGCGCGCGCTTATGACGCGGCGGCGTGGCGTTTTCGGCGGCCACGGCGCGACATGAACTTCCCGGATGTTGAATCGCTAGAGGAGGCGGAGTTCCTCGCGCCACCGCCGTGCCTCGTCGACGACGAGGACCGTCGCCGGCACCGCCAGGTGCAGCGCGGATCGCCATCGCCGAGCACGATGAGCAGTTGATGCGCCGGTGGAGGGCGCAGTTCCCCAACGACGTCGACAACACCGACGCGTTCTTCGCTAACCTTAGGGCACAACGCAGGTCCAACGGGCGCCACCGTCGGGCCATCGCCACCTTCGAGCTCGAGAACCCGAATACAACTTGGACCGAAAATGACCCTCGGTGGGATGACATTTGGACGGAGACAACCTCCGACGACGAGTAGAGACTAGACTAGTAATTTATCTATTTTATTGTACTTTCAATTAAGTCGTTGTCGGTTCTATTAGTTTAATTTTAGTTTATAAAGTCGTTGTCGGTTGTTTTTGTTCAATAAAGTGGTTGACACGAAATTTATTACGATTGAACTGAAATTAAAGTACAGAGCTCAACTGAAAATTAAGATACATGGCCAGATTCGAATGTTGCAGCCATTCAATCATAGTCGTGCCTAGCCCTATAATAGTCGCCACTGTAGTCATCATAGTCGCCGACGTCATCGTCGCTAGCATCGGGGTCGCGGTTGTCGAACCTCGGCGGGTGAGCACGCGTGGGCTGGGATTGAGGGTAGCGCAGGCGGGGGCCACGATAGGCCATGACGCTCTGGAGAGTCCGGCCGCGCCACCACATCCGACGGCCCGGCCTCGTTGAAGTTCGAAGGAGGCGGGCCGTCCTCCTCGTGGCAACCGCCCTCTCACGCCGATTGATGAAGAAGTTGTCCCAAGTCGGGCTGTAGTCGGGATGCCCTGGGGATTCCTCCGCTGCTCAGGCGTGAGCTCGAAATAGTAGTGGTTCGTGATGGCCATCTCGCGTGGCACACCTACGGGGATAGGAGGGACCGGTACGCCTCCGACGCTCAGCAACCAGCCGGTCGGGACGCGGTAGCCGGGCGGGCAGGGGTAGTTCGAGCGCAAGCGCCTCCGCCTCCCGGGTGTTAGACATACGGTGGAAGCCATGGGAGAGAGTGATGAGGTTTGCAGATATGAGTCCAAGCCTACATATATATAGTGGAAAAATGGCGGGAATGCGGGAAGAAAATAGGCGGGAGCAAGTGGCGCGAAACTTTCATCCGGGTGGAGGCTCCAACCGGGACAAAAGACTGAGGCTTATCTAGGAGGGCCTTATGCAGGGGATGATGTGCGGGTAACCTTTTGTCACGGCTGGTGGGTGCAACCGGGACTAAAGCTGTCGGCAGGATAAGGATGTGTCGGTAACCTTTTGTCACGTTTGGTGGGTGCAACCGGGACTAAAGATGTCGGCAGGATAAGGACGCGTGTGGACGCCTTGCTCGATGAGATAAAGCATGTAGCGCACGACGCCCTGTCGAAGGAACAATACAAAGTAGAAGCGGTGTCGTGCCTATAAAAGGAGCATCGATACGCCTTGCCAAGCAGATCAACAAGCCAAACACAGTTTCATTCACATGGATGAAGGAAAGGGTTGGGAAATCTCCCGTGGCGCTTCTCGAAGATGTCGTTGGTGCACACGCCCTACGGCATCTTCGGAAGCTGCTCCTCGGAAAATTTCCAAGCCCGTGAAAGACTCCGTCTCCTCTAACAGTGTTGGGGAAAGGGTTCTTATTATTACATAAATGTAGAGATTGTCTTGGGAATACATTCTTACATCGCCATCTACTATTGTGATCTTCTACGCCGTAGCCATGGAGAATTTTCATCATTTAGCAAAATGCTTGGGTCAATTTTCACCGTGAAGGGCGGAATTTCTTTAAACTTATTATAATCTTCTGACATGTCTGTCTTGTCATCCACTCCCACTATGTTTCTTTTCCCGAAAGAACTATGTGGCGCTTTGGCTCCTCCGTTGATGTATTATTTTGTTGATTTCTTTTTCTCGATTTGCTAGACATGTCCTTCACGTAGAAAACTTGAGCCACCTCGTTGGCTAGGACAAATGGCTCGTCCATGTACGCAAGATTGTTGGGATCCACTGTTGTCATACCGTACTTATCGTCTATATGTACACCGCTGAGCTTTACCCATTTGCACCGAAACAAAGGGACCTTAAAAGTGGGTCCATAGTCAAGTTCCCATATCTCCTCTATGTATCCATAATATGTGGTGGTTTGCCCATTCTCGTCTTTTGCATCGAAGCGGACACCACTGTTTTGGTTGGTGCTCTTTTTATCTTGGTCGATCGTGTAAAATGTATTCCCATTTATCTCGTACCCTTGGAATGTACATATGTTTGAAGATGGTAACCTGGCCAACAAGTACAGCTGCTCTACAACAGTGGTGTCCGCTTCGATGGAAAAGATGAGATGTCTTTGCAACCAACTGCCGAAGGTATTCATGTGTTGACGTGTAATCAAGGACTCGGGCTGGCCCGGGTTTATTTCTCGTAAAACATTCTTGTGTTTCTCGATGTACGGAGCCACCAAGCTGGAATTGTATAGAACTGTGTAGTGTGCTTGATTGAAAGAAATCTTGTCCCTGCACACCGTTGCTTTCCTTCCTAGTGTGCCTTTTCCAGTCAGCCTCCCCTCATACCGAGATTCGGGAACACCAATCGGCTTAAGGTCGGGAAGAAAGTCAACACAAAACTCAATGACCTCCTCAGTTCCGTAGCCCTTTGAGATACTTCCTTCCGGCCTAGCTCGGTTATGAACATATTTCTTTAATACTCCCATGAACCTCTCGAAGGGGAACATATTGTGTAGAAATACAGGACCGAGAATTCTAATCTCTTCAACTAGGTGAACGAGGAGGTGCGTCATAATATTGAAGAAGGATGGTGGGAACAACAACTCGAAGCTGACAAGACATTCGACCACATCTTCCTGTAATCCTGACAAAGTTTCTGGATCCATTACCTTCTGAGAAATTGCGTTGAGGAATGCACATATCTTCACAATGGCTAGTCGAACATTTTCTGGTAGAAGTCCCCTCAATGCAACCGGAAGCAATTGTGTCATAAGCACGTGGCAGTCATGGGACTTTAGGTTCTGGAATTTTTTCTCCTTCATATTTACTATTCCCTTTATATTCGACGAGAAACCAGACGGAACCTTGATACTGAATAGGGCTTCAAAAAAGATCTCCTTCTCTTGTTTGGTAAGAGCGTAGCTGCCAGGCCCTTCAAACTTCCCTGGATGATTGCCGTTTCGTCCTTTATGTTGTTTCTGATCCTCCCGTGCTTCTGGTGTATCTTTTGTCTTCCCATACACGCCCAGAAAACCTAGAATATTCACACAAAGATTCTTGGTCAGGTGCATCACGTCGATTGCAGAGCGGACTTCCAAGACTTTCCAATATTCTAGCTCCCAAAAAATAGATTTCTTCTTCCACATGGGCGCGTGTCCGTCAGCGTCTTTCGGAACAGGTCGACTGCCTGGACCCTTTCCAAAGATAACATTTAAATCCTTGACCATGTCAAATATATCACCACCACTACGGGGGACAGGTTTCGGACGGTTGTCCTCGCCATCGAAATGCTTGCCTTTTTCCTTAAGGGATGCTTGCGCGGAAGGAAACGGCGATTGTACGGGTAAACAACTTTTTTGCTTTTTCCCAAATATTTACCTTCAGTCTCATCTAAACAGTGTGTGCATGCGTTGTATCCTTTGTTCGTCTCTGAAATGTTACTAAGAGCAGGCCAATCATTGATGGTTACGAATAGCAACGCTCGTAGGTCAAATTCTTGCTCGGTGTGCTCATCCCACACACGTACACCTGGTTTGGCCCACAACTCCAAAAGTTCATCAACTAATGGCCTTAGGTACACATCAATGTCGTTGCCGGGTTGCTTTGGGCCTTGGATAAGCACTGGCATCATAATGAACTTCCGCTTCATGCACAACCAAGGAGGAAGGTTGTAGATACATAAAGTCACGGGCCAGGTGCTGTGACTGCAGCTCTGCTCCCCAAAAGGATTCATGCCATCGTACTTAGACCAAAGTATAAGTTCCTTGCCTCACTGCAAAATCCGGGAACTCTCTCCCGATGTTCCTCCACTGCCGACCATCAGCGGGGTGCCTCAACATCGCGTCTTTCTTACGTTCTTCCATGTGCCATCGCAACAACTTGGCATGCTCTTTGTTTCTGAACAAACGTTTCAACCGTGGTATTATTGGAGCATACCACATCACCTTCGCAGGAACCCTCTTCCTGGGTGGCTCGCCCTCAACATCACCAGGGTCATCTTTTCTGATCTTATACCGCAATGCACCACATATCGGACATTTATTCAAATTCTCGTACTTCTCACCGCGGTAGAGGATACATCATTAATGCATGCATGTATCTTCTGCACATCTAATCCTAGAGGGCAGACAAGCTTCTTTGCTTCATATGTACTGACGGGCAATTCATTATTTCTTGGAAACAGCTTCTTTAATATTATCATCAATTTCTCAAATCCCGAGTCAGTCACACCGACCTCTGCCTTCCATTTCAGCAATTCCAATATGCTACCCAGCTTTCTGCCCATCTTCACAACCTGGGTACAACAATTTGTGGTGGTCCTCTAACATCTTGTCGAACTGCAACCTCTCCTTATCCGTGCCATAGTCTCTTCTTGCATCAGAAATGGCCCGACGAAGATCATCATCAACGGGATCATCTGATGCCTGTTCTTCACCTCCTTCTTCTTCATTGTCGTCCATTGCGGTATCATCGCATTCAGAGAACATAGATCGGTATTGGTCATCATTATCTTCTTCTTCATCGCCGTCTTCCATCATAACCCCTTCTTCTCCGTGCTTGGTCCAAACATTATAGCTGGACATGAATCCAAACCAAAGCAGGTGGCTCTTAATGTCTCTTGAGCAAGAGTAATCCTTCTCGTTCTTACATTTTAGACATGGACAGCACATAAAACCTTGCTCCGACTTGTTGGCCTCGGCCACAAGCAGGAAAGAATTCACGCCCTCTCTGAAAGCGGGAGCACATCGGTTACCGTACATCCATGGATGACTCATCTGCATCATAAGTACAATTATATATGTATCAGATGCAATCACCTTGCTAAAATTAGTATTGTACGGACTATGCATATATATAGTCGAGAAAATAGTTGCTAACCTTTTAGGATCAAAAAGAGGAGAAATCTTATCAAATAAAATCAAGTGGCATCCCTCTCACAAGCATTCCATCAAACACCTCTTGTGCACATGTAGAAAAAATGAGCTAGCATACACCTCCACCTTCACCACCAAGGAAAAAATGAGGTGGGGGGGGGCTGGCTGCGTGTCTATATATAGGCATGGCCTTTTGTCGCGGGCCGTATTACGACCCGCGACAAAAGGGGCCGATCCCTTTTGTCGCGGGTCGTAATACGGCCCGCGACAAAAGGCTCTGCCGGCTTCGGAGCGACGTGGCCACACCATTTGTCGCGGGTGCAGGCGCGCCCGCGACAAATGGCTCCCACGGAAGCCCTATTTTCCACTAGTGTGCCCAAATGTAACCATACGCATGCTCGACCCGCTTACAACAGGCGATGTCTCACAACAAGACCGTTCCCAGTTCAACAAGAAAGTCTAGGGGGGCCACCCGACTAAGCTACCCGTGACGAAGTCCGGCCGTACTCCGAGACGGACTCAGGGTTTGCGCCGGCGGCTAGGCGTGCGAACCACACGCTTCGCTAAACGTCCCGCAAGGTACAGTACAGAATATAAACACCCGAAGGCAATAGGAAGTAAACACCCGAAGGCAACAGTAAGTAAAGCATAGCATACATGGCATAGGCAAATAAAACCAAGGTTGTGGCCCCCTTTCAACTGACTTGAGAAAAGGTAATGGGTGAGGGGGGGTCCCAATAATCTTCCCCACGTACGGGTAGAGCGCTCAATCTCGGAACAGATAACAAGAACTCGGTTCCTAGGGGACATTAGCGAGTCAAAGTTCCGATGCTTTCGCAAAGGGGCTCACAGATGCCTCTGCTTACAATTTTAGTTGTTAACAAATAAGTAAAGCATGTGTATCTCCAGCAAACTAATATAGCATGTGATAACCTCCCAGCAACCCAACATATCCCGATAACAGATCGAGATAAACAACAGAACCTAAACACACCTACGACTCGCAAGGCTCAAACATCAAGCAACGGCTATGGGTAAGGAATGGTGCATATAGGATTATTATGGTAAACAAGTGGAATAGGACACGTGACTCGATAAAGAAGCGCAACATAAGGATAGCAGTGCGAGGGAGAGCAAAATGTAAAATAGGTGAAGGAGGTGGGCTCGCCTGTGAAAAGCTGCAGAAGAACTTGTCGGATCTCACAACACCACTTCGTGATCCTATCCGGGAAGAAGCAAATGCTGGACAAACAACGGGTGCAAGTCTTACTACTACGGATAAAGAAGATCCAGCATGATCAAGATGATATGCATGACATGGCAATTATGATGCGGTGCAACTTATCCAATTGAGCGAGATCGGAATCCCGGACAAACAGTTGTTAGGTTCGAGTTGTTTTTCTACCCCGCATATTAATGGTTGCTTAACATGGCATAAGCATGGCATGGGTGAGCTACGGCAAAATTAAATGGAACCGGGACAATATAACAATCCCGCACAATTCCATATTTAGTTATTAGGTGAATCACTATTTACCCGAACACCCACATATGCGATGCAACAAGATGATATGCGATGCAAACATGTATGAAAGATGCAACAGGATCAAAATAGTACATTTAGAAAATAGGGCTTATGGTCGGGGTCTCACGGTACCGAAACAAAAGTGGTCGCCGGGGCGGAGTGGAAGTGGCGGAAGTCGCCGATGTCGAGGAAGTAGTCGAAGCCGGGGTCTTCGGTCCATGTCGTCGTCTCCGTGTCGAGGCGGAAGTAGTCGAAGCCGTCGGGGTCGCGGAAGTAGTCGATGCGTCGAACGCCGGGAAGTAGACCTTGGCGGTGGCGGCGCCGGTGTCGAACTTGAGTCGGCGCCGAAGTCGGTGAAGGGGTGGTGGTCGCACCGGAGTCGGAGAGGTGGCGGCGGCGGCGAAAGAGAGGTGGTGCCGAAAAGATTGTCGGACAAACGGGCGCGGTCGCCGAAAGAAACGGAGGCCAAAAGTCGAGCGGATATTTTGTCGAGCATGTGGCGGGCGCCAAAACGCGGGACAAAAACTGGACCAAAAAGATGCGCCGCTGTGTGCGCGGAAACAGTGGAACTGCTGCCGGTGTACTGCTGCTGCTGGGCGGGAGCGGGAGGCGGCTCGGGGCGCGGGCGAGTGAGGCTGTGAGGTGGCGAGCGGGCCCGGGCGAGCGGGGCCAGGGAGGCGCGTGGCGGGGCGGCGCTGCAGCGGGGCGGCTCGGTGCGGAGCTGAGCGAGGCGGCCAGCGCGTGGCTTGGGCGGGAAAAGGCTGGGGCGGTACGGCGCGAGGCGGTGGCGCGGCGTGGCGGCAAGCGTGCGGCTGGTGCGACAGCGCGCGGGAAACGAGGCGGGGCCAGGGCGTGGGCGGACGGTGGCGGGAGCGCAGGCGCGGGCGTGGCATGGTGGCGGCAGGCGCGCGCGCGTGGTGCAGCGGCAGCAGGCGGCTGGCGGCGACGAAACAAAAAAATAGAATCGATTTTTGGGCAGAGATTTGGGGAAGAAAGGGGAGGATTTTTGGGTGGGGATTTTGGATCTCAGATCTGATTTGGGGGCTAGGGTTTGGGGAGGAGGAAGAAGGGGAGGGGAGCTGCCCTTAAATAGGCCAAGGTGGTAGGTGGGCTTGGGCTAGTTTTGGGCCAAAACTTTGTCAGGCTTTCGCCCACTTTTATTTTAGCAAACAATAAAACAGTTTTAGTGCAACATTTTAGTTAAAGTAACGGACCGGAAAATAGGTTTTGTTTATTTTGCGAATAAGAAAAGAGCGGGGCGACGATATAATTCGCCGGGGTATTTTAGTAAAACAAAATAGGGTTTTTAATAAAATAACTTCGCGGTTGGAAAAATGCCAGAAAATATGCAGATGACGTCACGATGACGCGAAAACCAAAACGACCAACAAATCTAATATGGAATATTTTCCGGGACGTTACAAACGACACCACTAACAAGGAACCTCGCCCCGAGGTTCCACGTCCAGGTACGGGGGAGAGAGGTGGAACTATCGGATCTTCTGGCGACGTGTCGAGCTCCTCGACACCACTAACAAGAAGTCTTGCTCCAGCTTGGGCGGTCGACACCACCAACAAGAAGTCGTTGTTCCGGTGACGATGATGACTCCGGAGAAACAAAGGAAGGAGTAACCGTCACACGGATCCACCAATTCATTGTAACAAGAGCTAATAATAAGAGTAGTCGGTATGGTCATGACTCCATCCCGCACTCAAAGTATTACCCTGTACATGAATAAGAGAATCGTGCAACCAACTCCAGGAATACAGATTGACGATCGTGGTAAACATTGACATCGAAGGTTCATGGGGTCAAAACACAAGGGGTAGGGGAAGGATCACATAAACTAAGATGGCGTCAACAGAGAAGACAAGGCTAGCCGCCGGTGATGTTCTTCTGTCGGAAATCTTCAGAGATCGGTCCTATTAGGTTAAGGCCGAGATCGTCCAACCCGCGTCGGAACCTAAGACTCGGAGAAGCAGATAAGAGAAGATCCAAAACTCGCAAAGATAAGAGGAGCAAGAATAGAGATAAGGAGAAAAATCAGAGCTAATCAGATCTATCCAACGAGTTTTCAGAAAATAGTTTTGACACTCTAAACTCAACGACCATTGGCAAGGCTATCCTACAGGCTGGACTAGTGGGGTACCGTCAACCTGAGGCTCTGATACCAACTTGTGACGCCCCCGAACCGGTACCATGAGGATTCCAGCGATTCCGCCGAAATCCGCACGATATCGATTCTGAGACGCCCTCCGACACGACGTGCGCGACGAATCACACACGTGATGCCAGAGGAATTAACACGAGCGGTAACATTACATCAAGTTTACAATAGAGCCCACAAGAAACAGATATTACAACAACGACTCCAACGAGTCAAGATACAAATATACAATACAAAGATCCAAATCATACGGAAGAGCGAATACGAGTACGGACAAGATTCAAATTGGACTAAGAGTCTGAAGATAACCAGTGGCGTCCATAACCCTGCCCAGGCCAAGCGGAAGGGTAACCTTGCTAACGTCGTCATCTTGTACCTGTCGAAGTCGGGCCATCGGTTGCCGACAAAAGGGAGGAACAGAAGAGAAAAAGAAAAGGCGAGAGTAAGTACCAAGGAACGAACTCCGGCACGTACTTAGCGAGACTAGAAATGGCTATGCTCGCCGGGCGAGTATAAATATATATCGCCTGGGGCTATATGGTAGGTTTAGCGGCAGCAAAACTATAACCAATAGAGACACGCTACAACATCCGTCTAATCAGAGAAGATGAGAGAGCGCATAACTAACAGTTCTATACTCTGCAAACATAACACAGCCGATGTATTCCCCCCTCGCAAGGAAGTACTTACAAAGGCACTCACACGGTGGACAAGTTTTATTAGGTAACCGTTGTAGTAATGCTATATTACTAGACAAGTTATTAGCAAGTTATTAACAGCAGCATCAAAGGTGTAAGTTGTTCTATGATCGAGCTATACAATTCCAAGTCGTCCATAACCGCGGACATGGCTTATCGATAAGATGTACACCCTGCAGGGGTTGCCCAAATGTAACCATACGCATGCTCGACCCGCTTACGACAGGCGATGTCTCACAACAAGACCGTTCCCAGTTCAACAAGAAAGTCTGGGGGCCACCCGACTAAGCTACCCGTGACGAAGTCCGGCCGTACTCCGAGACAGACTCAGGGTTTGCGCCGGCGGCTAGGCGTGCGAACCACACGCTTCGCTAAACGTCCCGCAAGGTACATAGAATATAAACACCCGAAGGCAATAGGAAGTAAACACCCGAAGGCAACAGTAAGTAAAGCATAGCATACATGGCATAGGCAAATAAAACCAAGGTTGTGGCCCCCTTTTCAACTGACTTGAGAAAAGGTAATGGGTGAGGGGGGGTCCCAATAATCTTCCCCACGTACGGGTAGAGCGCTCAATCTCGGAACAGATAACAAGAACTCGGTTCCTAGGGGACATTAGCGAGTCAAAGTTCCGATGCTTTCGCAAAGGGGCTCACAGATGCCTCTGCTTACAATTTTAGTTGTTAACAAATAAGTAAAGCATGTGTATCTCCAGCAAACTAATATAGCATGTGATAACCTCCCACAACCCAACATATCCCGATAACAGATCGAGATAAACAACAGAACCTAAACACGCCTACGACTCGCAAGGCTCAAACATCAAGCAACGGCTATGGGTAAGGAATGGTGCATATAGGATTATTATGGTAAACAAGTGGAATAGGACACGTGACTCGATAAAGAAGCGCAACATAAGGATAGCAGTGCGAGGGAGAGCAAAATGTAAAATAGGTGAAGGAGGTGGGCTCGCCTGTGAAAAGCTGCAGAAGAACTTGTCGGAGAACTCGTCGTATCATCAACACTTCGTGATCCTATCCGGGAAGAAGCAAATGCTGGACAAACAACGGGTGCAAGTCTTACTACTACGGATAAAGAAGATCCAGCATGATCAAGATGATATGCATGACATGGCAATTATGATGCGGTGCAACTTATCCAATTGAGCGAGATCGGAATCCCGGACAAACAGTTGTTAGGTTCGAGTTGTTTTTCTACCCCGCATATTAATGGTTGCTTAACATGGCATAAGCATGGCATGGGTGAGCTACGGCAAAATTAAATGGAACCGGGACAATATAACAATCCCGCACAATTCCATATTTAGTTATTAGGTGAATCACTATTTACCCGAACACCCACATATGCGATGCAACAAGATGATATGCGATGCAAACATGTATGAAAGATGCAACAGGATCAAAATAGTACATTTAGAAAATAGGGCTTATGGTCGGGGTCTCACGGTACCGAAACAAAAGTGGTCGCCGGGGCGGAGTGGAAGTGGCGGAAGTCGCCGATGTCGAGGAAGTAGTCGAAGCCGGGGTCTTCGGTCCATGTCGTCGTCTCCGTGTCGAGGCGGAAGTAGTCGAAGCCGTTGGGGTCGCGGAAGTAGTCGATGCGTCGAACGCCGGGAAGTAGACCTTGGCGGTGGCGGCGTCGGTGTCGAACTTGAGTCGGCGCCGAAGTCGGTGAAGGGGTGGTGGTCGCACCGGAGTCGGAGAGGTGGCGGCGGCGGCGAAAGAGAGGTGGTGCCGAAAAGATTGTCGGAAAAACGGGCGCGGTCGCCGAAAGAAACGGAGGCCAAAAGTCGAGCGGATATTTTGTCGAGCATGTGGCGGGCGCCAAAACGCGGGACAAAAACTGGACCAAAAAGATGCGCCGCTGTGTGCGCGGAAACAGTGGAACTGCTGCCGGTGTACTGCTGCTGCTGGGCGGGAGCGGGAGGCGGCTCGGGGCGCGGGCGAGTGAGGCGGTGAGGTGGCGAGCGGGCCCGGGCGAGCGGGGCCAGGGAGGCGCGTGGCGGGGCGGCGCTGCAGCGGGGCGGCTCGGTGCGGAGCTGAGCGAGGCGGCCAGCGCGTGGCTTGGGCGGGAAAAGGCTGGGGCGGTACGGCACGAGGCGGTATGCGCGGCGTGGCGGCAGGTGGCGTGCGGCCTGGTGCGGCCAGCGCGCAGCGCGCGGGAAACGAGGCGGGGCCAGGGCGTGGGCGGACGGTGGCGGGAGCGCAGGCGCGGGCGTGGCATGGTGGCGGCAGGCGCGCGCGCGTGGTGCAGCGGCAGCAGGCGGCTGGCGGCGACGAAACAAAAAATAGAATCGATTTTTGGGCAAAGATTTGGGGAAGAAAGGGGAGGATTTTTGGGTGGGGATTTTGGATCTCAGATCTGATTTGGGGGCTAGGGTTTGGGGAGGAGGAAGAAGGGGAGGGGAGCTGCCCTTAAATAGGCCAAGGTGGTAGGTGGGCTTGGGCTAGTTTTGGGCCAAAACTTTGTCAGGCTTTCGCCCACTTTTATTTTAGCAAACAATAAAACAGTTTTAGCGCAACATTTTAGTTAAAGTAACGGACCGGAAAATAGGTTTTGTTTATTTTGCGAATAAGAAAAGAGCGGGGCGACGATATAATTCGCCGGGGTATTTTAGTAAAACAAAATAGGGTTTTTAATAAAATAACTTCGCGGTTGGAAAAATGCCAGAAAATATGCAGATGACGTCACGATGACGCGAAAACCAAAACGACCAACAAATCTAATATGGAATATTTTCCGGGACGTTACAAGAGGGAGGCTGGCCGGCCACATCAAGGCTGCCCTTGGCCGCACCCCTCTCTCTCTCCCAAACCCTAGCACCACTACCTCCTCCACCTCTCTCCCGCACGGCGACGGCGAAGCCCTGCCGGAGATCTCCACCACCACCGCCACCACGCCGTCGTGTTGTCGGGATTCCGAGGAGGATCTACTACTTCCGCTGCCCGCTGGAACGGGGAGAAGGATGTCGTCATCAACACCGAACGTGTGACCGAGTACGGAGGTGCTGCCCGATTGTGGCACCGTCAAGATC
Source organism: Lolium multiflorum (assembly GCA_030979885.1). NCBI lineage: Eukaryota > Viridiplantae > Streptophyta > Magnoliopsida > Poales > Poaceae > Lolium > Lolium multiflorum. The sequence continues at coordinate 5,539,246 of CM061752.1, forward strand.
TTCTACGCGCTTTTGCAAGCGGCAAGTGATCGACTACATCAACAACGAGATCTAATCTCGTAGGCTTTGGAAATCTTCGAGGGTTAGTCTCATCTTCATCTCGTTGCTACCATCTACCAGATTGGATCTTGGCTTGTTATTCGTTCTTGCGGTAGGAAATTTTTTGTTTTCTATGCTACGAATCCCTTCAGATAGAGTCACCGTAGAGACTTGCGGTAGAAGCATGACTGCACGGACCAGATCCCCAATGCCAGACATCAACAATATCATTCACAAAATCCATCTTGCGGAACTTCACAAAATCTATGGCGGAGATTGCTGCGCATAGCTCCTGCAATGGTAACCCCATCCAGATATGGCCGTGGGGACCCGGCATGTGATATAGATTGAAAAAAGGTTGTGATGCAGCAGAATTTGTGGGGAATTTATTATGGACTCAGTGTTTGTGGTTTGATTTAACATCTTATATATTTACTAATTGGAGGCCCCATACGAGACACCACATTAATCCACACCATTAGAATAATCAAGACAGTTAGATCTAGAATTTACGGTTACGATTAGTCGAGAAAGACGTGATTTATAATGTCACATATGTTGTTACGTAGACACGTTGTTTACTTATTAACACAACAGATTCGTGTAAAAATAATATAGCTGGCACGAGGATTCACATGATTTGTTTTACAACCACGATGCTTCACACAGTTTGTCTCATATACGATTGTTTTTTGCAAGGCTAAAAAATGAGGTATGTAGCGTCCAACCCATGCACGTCTCCCCAAAACCATATGTATGTGCGGACGAAGACCATTTATCAGGTGGGATTTCAGTTATAACACAACCAAGATTCTTTTTTAAAAGAAACGATTGTGATTTACTCGGGCAGCAAATCATGGAAGATTACTTGATTCCTTCCCTTTCCAGTCTTAAATCTCATCATCTTCCAAGTTCTGCAATCACCGATGGTTGATGCATTGGATGAGGATGCGCGTCCATAGGAATTTCAAGATCACGCTGTCAACCTTCGTGATCCATTGATGCTGCAGATCGATCAACGAAAGGCGATGATCCAACCCTTCCTGGCCGATGGCGCTCGGCGGGGGGACGGACGGACGTCCGGCGCCGGCAACTGCGGTTAGCTGCCTCCGTTCTATGGGAACATCACGGTCAATTTAGCTTTCAAATTTTAATTACATTGCAGTCAGCTTCTCTTTTTTGTCCGGTCAATTGATTGCTGCAGTGGATGAACGGCTGTACAGATGGCAGTTTAAAAGATATAGGATGGATGCTGTAATTGGACAATTGAGGAGTACTAACTAAACATTACGGGAAGGAGTGTTACATTTTCCAGCGAAGCGTGGCGAGGAGGATGCATGTTGAGCAAGGACCAGTGACGCGCAGCCTATACTATCTCTATTTTTTGTCATTGTTGATTCTTCTGTCAAAGTATCTGTAGTAATCAACCACTTCTCGCGTCTTCATATATAGTAAAGCATTCCTTGACGTTGGTTTGCAAATTTATAGCTGGACAGAAATTTACTTGCTCCAATTGGTAAAACAAGGTCGGAACAGTGAAGTAGTGTTTGCATTTTCACTAAATCCATGCTTTGTGTTATTTTACAAGCTCTTTCGATGTATACTGGAAAGTGTTTTTATTTTTAAAAAAGTATACATGTATAAATTTCATGATATTTGAATTTATGAAAACTTTTTTTAGAACAAATTTGTGAAAATTATTTACACATAATAAATTTTTTATTTATCTTAATATATCCGTGTGTTCCTAAAAACAGCTAGCCTGTGCAGGTGCACGGGTTAATGACTAGTGTATGATGAATTAAGATGGGAGTTATTATCCTTTTCAGATGGGTGGGAGGGAGTAAATTGATTCTACGACGTGCCGCTGAAGGTATGTAACTGAATGAAGAAACAATTCTCATACTTGTTTTGTATCCTCTCAGTGTACTGATACCATATCAAATAAGGTAGCATTGTGAATCAGAACTTCTTTCCTGGTGTACTTCTTTAACAAATAAAGTTTTATTGATTTGGAAACACTTTACAGACCACCACAAAAACAAGTGATTGTTGAGGTTGTACAACATAGCTCTAAGAGGACATGATTCTTGAGATAAAATTCCCAACGACAAATCTAAAGTCTGAAGATCTACCCTGTACCTTAAGAGCCAACTTAGCATTATGGTGTGCTTTGAAGTTCAGACTTCTAGGCACGTAAGCTTTGCTAGCTTCAAATTGGTTTCTCTGAATGATCCTTGCAGCTGCTTTCATTGTTGGAAGAAAGCAGCGCTGCTTGAGATGGAGTGCTTCCAAGATTGTTATTGCTAGCTGGTAACCAATGGCTTCTGCCTGGAAAGGAGATGATGCCGGTGGTGAGTTCCACCAAACTTTCTCACAGCTAACTGACTAATTACGGAATTTACATTAATAATAAAGGTAATGAAATCTTTTACGTTACAATTGAGTCTTTTAGTTCCTTCCTTATAAATTTTGTTCTACCAGTTGGATAAGTCTTTTGAGCCGTGAAGAAGCACGGGCATTAACCTAGTTACTTATTAATAATCAAACTTCCCACTCGGTCACCCATCCTCACACTGCTCCCCGCTCCCATCCAAGCACGCTTAACTTTTTTGTTCCTTCCGGATGAGATTCCGGTAGAGGAGTTATTCTTCGTTGATAATAGTACCCTATCAATCCTATTAACCCTTGGGTCATGACGTCACACTTCTTTATTATTTGAATTCCAAACAATTATTTGACTAAAGAACAATGAATACATTATTGTTTTTTAATAATAAATCTTGAAACAATAAAATACTTTTTTTTTGTCAAAATCTAAAACTTGAAAAAACTCCTATTTCCATTTTGAATTTGAGGAATCTAAAAAATCGCTAAACGGCCATAGGCCGTCGAAATCGAATGTAAAATTTCCCGTAGATATATTTTCATATAGAAATTTTTTTCATCGGAGGTCGTATGCAACCAGAAAAGCCGTTTTACCGAAACATGACGCCATTTTGCATAATATATCGAAATCATGTTTGTGAATTTTCCTAGCAACTAGAACACATAATACATGGTCTTCTCAAAGGATTTTATTTTTTCAAAATTCTAACATTTTCTTATATTTTTTTGAAAACTGAAAAGGCAATTTCAGGGGGTGCGTGGAGCAAAAAAAAATGCTTGTGCCGACGGCAAAGCCGTTGGCATAGGGCTTAAGAGGAAAAAAAAAGAAAAAATCTTGTGCCGACGGCTAACGCCGTTGCGTCGCCGTCACGGCGGAGACCGCTGTGCTGACGGCCTTTTTCTGCGGCACAGGTTGCCCTATGCCGACGGCTTTCCTGTGCCGACGGCTTGCTTCGCGGCCAGCCATGTTTGAACGCTGTGCCGACGGACCCGATAAAAAGCTGTCGGCACAAGAAAAGGCCGTCGGCACCTTGACGTTTTCCCGTAGTGATACGTGGGGTCGCGGAGAAAAACTCAGCATGGTTTGGGAACCTTAGACCGGGCCATATCGCACCATGGAGTGTGGAAAGTGCAGCAAGGCTAAGGACATTGTTGGGTAAAGTGATGCACCTCTACAGAGTGTAAAATATTGTGGCCACCTTGTTTGAGAAGGGAACTACGATCGCACCGGGAAAGGAACCTCATGAGGTTCTAACAACACACAAAGGCTGACGGACATAGTTTTTCAGTATAAAACTTGACTTTTGAGCAAATGTTTACAAAACATGCATTTTGCTAATGACCTATGGTCATGACTGTAGCTAGAGCATTTCAAACACTTATTCTCCTATTTTAACTTGCTGAGTACGCTGTACTCATCCGTTCCATCTCAAAATCCTTGGTTAGACTCTGAAGATCTAACGAAATAAGAGTATGGAGCAGACGACGAAGGGGAAGTCTGCTATAAAGAACTGGACTTATTCAGAGGAGTTAAAGGAGTAAACTACATGATAGGGTACGGAGCTGATTTCAACGAAGGGAGAGCCAGAGCTGCAGGCTTATCTAGTTATAGGAACCGAGCCGAGCAACGATAGACTAGTATTAATTAAGTTACTGAGCTCCGATGATTCTTAGTTTAATACTTTCTATCATAAGTAAGCTAGTACAAGTCGATACATCTTTATTTGAAACTTTTCAGTTATCGGAGGAGGACCTTGAAGTCTTTGTAAACTTTTGGCATGTAATATTAAGTGTGTAATATTTGAACCTGCACTGTTTCTATTGTATCACTCTGACGTATGTAATATTTGTAGAACGGTGTTCCATGAGTATTATCAGCGACTTGCACACTACAATATGTAATGGTGCGCTAGGTCACCGTAGATGGTATTAGAGCAATTGTTTTAACCTTAAGTTGAAACCTAGTAAAGGGAGAAATTATGTAGGAGTTAGGAAATGTTAAGGTTTTAGGACTAAATTCTCTACTCACATGGTTCATATTCAGTTGATAACAACATTATCATATCACTAGTGATGATTATTTCTTTATTAAGATTATACCATGATTAATGGAAATTGTCTTATGTACAACTAGGATGGATAATTACTATCTGGGGCGTACGGTGAGGGTGAGGGATGCCTCACTTAATTATTTTAAAGGGAATTGGAGGGACATCTTACAACAACTGATGACAACAATTGGTGTCAAAACCAAAGTCACTATGAAGATAATGAGTTTCTACGATTGGAATTAGGCCGGAGCCGGCCAAAATCAACCGGTGGTGGAAGAGGCGACCACGAGGTCAAGAGCAACGGAGAGGAGACGATTAACGCGAAGAGGGGCGGCGTATGAGCGAGCCGAGTTGGACCTAGGTTAGGGTCTGACCTAAGCTAGTACGGTGGGCCGAATCGGGCCAAGATGGCCGAGCCAGTGGGCCCAAGCCCTAAAACCCAATAATTGTTTTTTCTATTTACTAAAAATAGTTGGTATTGATCCAAATTATATAAATCCACGGAAAATACATAAAAATAAATTAAAATAGGGGTTAGATTATAAATCATCTAAAGAGTTTTAAAATGATGTTTGTAGTATTTTTAAGAGTTTATATCATGATAAAAAATTCATCATTTCAAAAATTAAACCTTTGAATTAATTTAAATTGTTTTATGACCTCAAAAATAGGAGAAAAAATATTTTGTAATAGCTAATTTATGAGAAATATAAATCTTATTTTTTATGAATTATTAAGCTATTAATCATTTAAAACATAATATTTGTCCTATTATTAATATTCAATAAAAGTCAAGAAATTATTAAAATACTCCAATTAAAATCTAAATCATAAGTAAGTTCAAAATGGGAAGTCTTTGGTTTTTAAAACTCAAAATCTTCACATTCTATGCATAATGTCATGAAATTAGATCTTTAAACATTGCCCTTATTGGACAATGATGCTAATTTACAGAACACGAAATTCAAGGTCAACCCGAAGCTTTAAACTGCAATAGCTCGCAGTTTCAAGGCAAGTTCAACCTTGCTCATGTCTATTTTGATGTGTTTCTATCAAATTATTGCAATCTATATGTGATGTTTATTACTGCATTGAAATAACTCCTACGTTCCTACAATTATGAATTGTCTGTCGTGGGCAATGGAACCACAGAATGATTGATGTGGTAGAGGTTCCATTGTCCCGAGAAAGTATTCATCTAGGATTAACAACAAATTTTGGCAGTTATTCTTGCGTCGTACAGATAACGTTGACTATCAGTCCCATTTATGGGATAGGCAAGTTAGAAGTATCTTCTTCCTTTAGCATATCCTCGGATGACTATGTCTGGTTGAGTCGTTGCAGCGGCCAACAGCTTGGGAGCACGTGAACTTCCCACCTTGCGGGGTGAAGGCATTAGGGTCTCGGGAGTGGTGAAGGGTTTGGTCTCAGACCGGCTACATCACAAGGGGCGGATATGTGGGGTCGTGGAAAAGAACTCGACATGGCTTGAGGACCTTAGACTAGGCCATATCGCACCATGGAGTGTGGAAAGTGCAAAAAGGCTAAGGACACTGTTGGGTAAAGTGAGGCACCTCTGAAGAGTGTAAAATATTGTGGAAGGATCAGTTGAATCGAAAAGAATGGGGCATCAGGAGGAAGAATCGTAAGAAGTTGGCACTGGTCAAACAACCGACCCAGAGAGAGAGCCTGCTCACGGAACAGAACTGGTTTCATCAACTTAACGCCGAGCACTAAAGGATGAGTTCATCCATTCCTGCTTAAAAACCTGCTCCTCAACTCAGTATTTCTTGTTTTCTACTCATCCCAGTCTAGCTATCAGCGGTTTCACGAGTAGCGAACGGTTCCACTTCTATACGGAAATAATTATTTCCACTGAGAAGGGAAGAGGATTTTTCGTATCACATTCGTACTGACTTAACAGGATCCGTCTCCCATAGTAATATTATGGCAGTCTCTCTTGCCCCTTCGTACTTACTTGAAACAGGAATTTCTTGGTGCTCAACTGCTTATTCTGCTTTGCTCTTGATAATTTTTTTCCGTTGAACATAGACCCAATTTTTGCTTTTTTTTATTCCTTAGAATCTTTTTTTTTTCTTTCTGGTGGTATCAAACAGCCGCCTAATACCTTATCTGCCTCTTCAGGAAAATGAATATCGCCGGAAAATATTTTGAGTTATGTATGGCTTTTTTTCTCTTCACTCGGACCAGTCCACCTAGTCGACTTCTTGTATTTTTTGTGAGTTGTGTATCCACTCCAATAATACTATTGTCAAGTACCTTTAGGGATGAAGATCTCGGCAAGATATGCAGTTCTTGAAGAATGAAAAAAAACCGATCTACTTCTTTTGGTATTTTAGACTAAATTCTTTTGTTCCTCGATGCTCAATCAAACCTTCCTTTTTGAAGAAGAGTTACACAAAGTTCGCGAAATGATCACAAGGGTTTATGCACTAAGAACAGGCAAACCTTTTTGGGTTGTATCCGAAGACATGGAAAGGGATGTTTTTATGTCAGCAGATGAAGCCAAAGCTTATGGGCTTGTCGATATTGTAAGGGATGAAATGATTGACGACCACTGCAATACTGATCCTGTGTGGTTTCCAGAAATGTTTAAGGATTGGTAGTGTCCAGATTTCTTGTAAAGTTATTTCAGACCCAAATTCGAGTTTTATTCGATTTAATAGAAAATAGAAAGACTTCATGATGATCAATCATTAGGTTAAGATGGATCTAAACCAATCCATTTTTTCTATACACATACAACATGCCGACGGTTAAACAACTTATTAGAAACGCAAGACAGCCAATACGAAATGCTAGAAAAACGGCCGCGCTTTAGCACGTAGTAAACCTCTGCTTATAAACAAAAGTGATCACACCTATCCAAAAACTCATAGGATTCCTATTCCTTTCTTTGATTTCATTGATTTTGGGACAAGAAGATAAGACTAGAAGGCTCAGCAGAAGCTAAACCAGCTAACTAGAACTATGCTTCCCACACCCACACTATCACCTGGAGCAGTACGAAAGCAGAAAACATATGTTGATGAAGTCTACAGTAGTAGTGCCTTTTTCTTGGATCTGTTTCTATTTGTCTCATTCGAAATCGAGTCTCTTTGGATATAGAAAAAAAAAACGGTAAAGAACGAATCGGGGGTAGAAGTTACGGCACCCTACCTTTCTTTACGCTGCCTTCTATCATTGGCCTTGAAGAGGAGAGCCAGCCTTTGCTGGCATCCATCCACTTAAATAAGTCTGGTGGGTTCGCTTGAACCGATACAAGAGGAAGTCAGGAATGGAAGAAAAACATGACTTTACAGAGTGGTTATCAATAAACTTTATGGACATAGTCACCGCCCTATTATTACGATGACCGTGATATGTTAATTCTTAAATCCTTTTCTTGATTGAATGACATGCCCTTATAATCCTTAAGGTGATAAAAGGGAAATGGTAATTCCGAAATTGAATTGGGGAGAACCGACTCGATAGAGGCGTTCGAGCCAAGGAGCAGGCAGAGAGGCGAACTCAAAAGAGTGCCTCGATGCCGAATCAGCAAGAGTCAACTCAAAAGAGTGACTCGATCCTTTCATTATTTATGGAAATGAATAGAATGATGTTCCCTTCGGTTCATTTGTCACGCTTTTCCAATCTTAATGTTCTCTCTTTTCATCTTATTTCTGAGGGAACAAATGTTCAGTGCTCTAGTGCGGTCCCTTTCATCCAGGACCCGCCTATGCTCGTGAAAACCCAGGTCGGTCCTCCGACCAGATTTGTGGATAACGAGGCCACCTTCACAACCTTCTCCCTTCTATCTTTATCCAAAGTCAGGTAGGGCGGTTCGCTTGAGTTGCTCAACCGTCCCTTTGCCCGGTGCTCATGACGCGCTACGGAACCTCCACCGTGCTAGCGGCATAGGAGCCTACTCAGCGTCAGCGGCTTCGTGCCGCACTGGAGTGATCCAATATGTGGTTCCGCACGTTCCACCACTTCTCCGTTCATTTCCAATACTGATCGTGAAACACCATGAGCAGCAGGATGTTGAGGTCCGGAATTCAAAGTGAAATTCTTGATTTATTTAGTATATAGTGGGGATTGGATCCCCATGTTGAGATGGGTCTGGCTATTCGTCCGGGCCAACAATAGGATATCTTTTTTTAAGTAGCATCACATGAGTTCGGTATCCTTATTATTACCCAAAAGTGGAAGCTGAAGCAAGGATATGAGGAATGAAAGATATAGCAGGAGCGGATACACTGGATGCTGCAGATGGCAAGTATGCTATTTAACATAAATCAATGTCTGCACGCTGTAGCTGAAATGGTGGATTAACCCATTCGATATTGCCAAACCAAATTCTAAACCCCACTAGTAGCGGCAGAGCCGTCATACTTAATACAACGCAATGGGAAAGGAACCCCATGAGTTTCTGACAACCTGTGAAGCCTGACGGACATAGTTTTTCAGAATAAAACTTGACTTTTGAACAAATGTTTACAAAACATGCATTTTGCTAATGACCTATGGTCATGGCTGTAGCTAGAGCATTTCATACACTTATTCTCCTATTTGAACTTGCTGAGTACGATGTACTCATTCTTTCCATTTCAAAATTCTTGCTTAGACTCTGAAGATCTGACGGAAGAAGACTATGGAGTATACGACGAAGAGGAACTCTACTATGAAGCACTGGACTTATCTAGAGGAGTCAACTACATGATAGCGTATGGAGCTGACGTCAATGAAGGAGAGCTAGAGTTGTAGGCTTATCTGGTTATAGCAACCGAGATTAGTATTAAATAAGTTGTTGAGCTCCGATGGTTCTTAGTTTGCTACTTTCTGTCACGTGCACTTTTGGCTTGTAATATTAAATTTGTATTACACTGTTTTTGTTGTATCACTCTGGGGTGTGTAATATTTGTGGATAGGTGTTTTATTATCGTTATATGAATGACTTGCACACTATAATATGCACTGGTGTGCTAGGTCACCGCACTTTGGTTGAAAACCATGCTACTATGGGTAGTCATACTACCATCACTAGTAGAAAAAGGGGCAATGTTGGGGGGATGACCCCCGGTATGCCAAAGGCATGCCAAACCGGATGGTTTGAGCCATCAAAGTACCGGTTTAAAAGTTATTCCGGATAACAAGAGTTGATTCTATGCAAAGTGAATCATGCCGGTATCCTAGGAGGGGTATACCGGAACCGGTTAAGAAGGTACCGGAGTACCGGTATAGGCTACACTGTAGCACGTCGGCAAGACTGGTCAAAGATTCTCTCAAGAGCTAGAAGACAAGGGTGAGCGAAGCACTTCAGCTTTAAACGAAGCCCTGACGTCTAAAGCAGATGGTGACGTAAAAGTTACCGGAGGATGTCACCGCTCCTGATTAAAGACATACCGGCGTCACCGGTAGCCAAAGTGGCTTTGTAAAGTAGTTTGTCTAGTCAAAGATGCCATTAGGGTTTCCTTGGGTTTCTTCCCTGTAAGCCACCCTCTCCCCTATATAAGGAGAGGGATCACCCCCTTTCGCGGGTAACGTAAGGTATGAAGTGATCTTGTATCCAGAAACCTGTAACCTCTTATGATCAAGGAATAGAGAGATCTGAAGGGAAAATAGTTCTTGTGTTCTTCTTCTTCTACCTCTGGCCAAGGCCAAGTTCTTGAGGAAAGCATCCGGAATCCATCCTTACCTTACCAAAAACCCTCCCCCGAATCCTCTAGCGCACATTCGGCCCCAACTCAAGCCATCCCATGGCATCGTGTTCACCACGACGACGGCGCCACTGAGCTCAGCTGCGCTTGCTGGAGTTCATATTCGGGCGGGCCTCCTCACCATCTCCGGCGAGCGTGTGGTCACTGCGCTCGTCGACCGCGTCCTCGCGATGGACTTCATCAACGACAACACTGGCTGCTTCGTCAACGGCGATAAGTTCCCCAGGAACGGGCGCGTCATTGAGTTCGGCAGCCTCCGCGTCTACTACGGCACCGTCCCTGAGCGCCAGTGCCTCTCGCCGGTGCTGGTGGCTCCGGACCCGCCAAGGTCTGCAGTTCGCAGCGGCCACGCTGCCGGCAGCATGGAGGTGCTGGTCGTTGGTGCGACTGACGCTGGCAAGGAAGCTGCGGCGGAAGGCGCTGGACAGACAAGGTCTATGCGCACGGCCAAGCCACCGACCGAGCGTGACCAGGTGGTTGCGGGTGCATCTGCGGCGCCACCGGAGACTCCACTTCAAGCGGCCATGAACGTGTTGGCGACGCCCATCGCGCAGAACATCGATCCGGTAGCGACTCAGGCGGAGCTGGAGGTGCAACGACAGAAGCTGCTCTCCGGGGGCGCGGACATCATCCGGGCGCAAGCGAGCTGAACCTAACCCTACGTGAGTATAACGCTGCCCATGGCTTTGCTTCTTAGCGCTCAGCCGCTAGAGTACCGGAAAACCGGCTTAGAGCTCGCAATCTAGATCAGGATCTGCGTAAGGAGATTCTTACCGGAAAAAGTGCCTCTGCATCTTTAAGCATCGTAGAAAAACCTAAGTACAGTAGTCCGGATAAAACCATAAAAGCTGCTAGGGCTGCTGTAGAGCTGTGTGACTCGCTTACCGGAGATGCTTTAGCAAAACAACAGGATCGTGTTAGGGAGTTGCTTGACATGATACAGGAACAAAATGCTGAGCAGCTTGCTAAAATGAACAAAGCTGCGGCATCAAGATCTGTCCGTTCGGCAAAGAATGCCGGAAGCAAGTCCCATGGGCAGGCATCGTCCCCCCATCCGGACAGGAGAAAAGAAAAAGATGTGAATGCACAGCAAATGACTGTGTATGATCCGGTACTTGCCGGAAAACAACAAGCCGGGCGACACGAGGCCGGTAGGAAAAGCCAAGGGGCAGTCCGTGGCTATGCCGGAAATGGCTATGCCGGAAATGATTATGCCGGTAGAGATGAAACCGGGCAAAATTATCGAGCACCAAGAGCAACTTCTGTTGAGGAGGAAATGCCTCCGCCAAGGTACCGGCAGGCAAGAGCCGCGGTACCGGAACGTTACGATGAAGCTGATTCAGGAACTGAAAGAGTTGCAGCCTACCGGAACCCACTGGGGGAACGCGTAGGAGAAAGATGCCTGCCAGACCGGGATGCGAGGCACAGGCTGGACAGGGTGTATTTATCTGAGATGATCGAGGCAGAAGGTCCTCCGGGCCCAAAATGCTTTGGTCCACGAATCATGAAAGAGGAACCACCGGTTCGCAACTTCCAGTTGCCCCGTGACACAAAAACATGATGGCACCACTAAGCCGGAAGACTGGCTTGCGGATTATGTAACCGCGGTGTACGTCGCTGGCGGCGGTGGAACCGTAAGAGGTGGAGGAAACCGACGTTGGGCCGTAAGACTCGTACCATCCTTCCTGGTAGGACCAGCACGCATTTGGCTTAACAACTTGCCGGCAGGAAGCATAAATAGCTGGTTGGACTTTGAGGAAGCTTTCGTAAGTAACTTCAGCAGTACGTACCGGAGGCCAAACAGGCCACAGCAGCTCGCCTTATGCGTGCAGCGCTCAAATGAAACAGACCGGGATTACCTGACCCGGTGGAACTCCACAAGGAACTCCTGTGAAGGGGTGATCGAGGCACAGGCCATTGCTTGGTTTTGCAATGGGTGCAGAAGAGGTTCACTGTGGCAAAAGCTGCGAGAGAAACATGCCGGCAACTTTGGCAGAAATGATACGTGTGGCAGATAGTTACGCATTGGGAGACCCAATGCAACCGGCGGTTCAAGCTGAACCGGCTCAAACGAGCCAACCGTGCCAAGATCAATACCGGGACAACCGGCACAACAAAAGAAGGGAAGATTTTCCGGATCGGAGGTATGGTCCGCAGCAGGTAGCCGCGGTGCAGGATAATTCCGGCGCCAGTGAGAGAGAAAAAACCGGATCGCAGCCATGGGCGGGTCCTAAAAAACAATGGGTTGAAAAGAAACCGTGGTAAAATGATGAGAGGTACACCATGGAATCCGCTATGGATCAGCCGTGCCGCTGGCACACACCGAATCCCGCAAGACCTGCTAACCATTTGACAAAAGATTGCACTTGGACCAAAAGATTGATGGAAAGAGGCATGGTGAAAGATGCAAGGGATCAGGGTACCGGAAGACTACCACCACCACCCCCGCTTACCGGAGCAAATGCTCTACCGGTACAGCCTCAGCCAAACCGGCAGCAGCAGCAACAAGTTCACCAGGTGGCACAAGGTTTTAACCAAGCACCACCACCGGCACCTTTAGGCCGGAATGTCTACCAGGACCCGGATATGTGCTGCGTTGTGTTCGTTACTGAGCCAACAGACAAGCAAAGCATGCATCGCCGTTCCATGGAAGTGAACGCGGTGATGCCGGCAGTTCCAAAATAAATGTTGTGGTCAGATCAGGAAATTACCTGGTCATTCAAGGATCACCCTAAGATAATGCCGAATCCGGGTGGCTACGCTCTCGTTGTGGACCCAATCATGCATGGGCCAACGACTCGTGTCAAGTTCAGCAAAGTGCTGATAGACAATGGGAGCAGCATAAATATCATGTACCGGCACACCATGCATACGCTTGGGATAACAGAAAACATGCTGCAACCAACTCACACAACATTCCACGAAATCGTTCCGGGGTTGTCCTGTTCACCCATGGAAAAAGTCTGGGTGGATGTATCGTTTGGAGGACGTGATAATTGCCGGGTCTCCTGTTTGAGGTGGTGGACCTAGACAGTCCTTACCATGCACTGCTGGGGAGACCGGCATTGGCAGCGTTCATGGCCTCAACTCATACGGCGTATCTCAAGATGAAGATGCCGGCACCTCGTGGACCCTTGACTGTGGTGGGTAACTACAAGATCTCGCTGGAAACCGCTTCCGCCGGATCAAATCTGGCGGAATCGCTGGTGATTGCAGAGGAAAAAGAAGGATGCAAACTGCAGCTTGCGCTGGCTCAGTCCTCACAGTTGAGCTTAGCGGCAATGAGTGGAAACTTGGGCACACCGGCATTTAAGCCAACCAAGGATACAAAAGACATCGTCTTTGGACCCGGCATACCACTGAGCGTACCGTCCGTATCGGTGCTGGCACTAGGTGAGGCATAGGAAAGCGCGCTCGTCAACTTCCTCCGTGAGAATCGAATATCTTTGCCTGGTCTACGATGACTTGGTAGGTGTTCCGAGGGAGTTGTCTGAGCACTCTCGAATGTCCGGAAGGATGCAAAGCCGCGGCAACCTTTGCGCCGGTTCGCTGAAGACAGGAGGAAAATCATTGGGGAAGAGGTAACAAAGTTACTGGTTGCCGGTTTCATCGGTAGGTATGCCGAATGGTTAGCTAATCCGGTGCTGGTCGAGAAGAAAAAGAGGAGAGACCCAAAGCTCCAAAGGTGTGGCGCATGTGCATCGACTATACCAACCTGAACAAGGCTTGCCCGAAAGATCCTTTCCCTTTACCCCGATTGATCAAGTGATCGATTCTACTGCTGGGTGTGAGCTGTTGTCTTTCTGGATGCTTATTCCGGTTTCCATCAAATTCCCTTGAAAAGGAAGATCAAATAAAAACTGCGTTCATTACCCCGGGGCTTATTGCTATGTCACTATGCCATTCGGTTTGCGCAACGCTGGTGCAACGTACCAGCGCTGTATGCAAAAATGTTTGTTTGATCAAATTGGAAAAAATGTGCAAGTCTATGTGGATGATGTCATAATAAAAACTAAGGTAAAAGAAACCTTGATCGACGATCTAAGGCAAACGTTTGACAACTTGCGAAGGTTCCGGATGAAACTCAATCCGGCAAAATGCACTTTTGGTGTTCCTGCCGGCAAACTGCTTGGTTTTCTCGTGTCAAGCCGCGGGATAGAGGTTAATCCGGTAAAAATCCGGGCCATCGAAAGAATGACTATACCGCGAGATCTCAAAGATGTGCAAAAGTTTACCGGAAGCTTGGCATCGCTAAGCCGGTTTATAAGCCGGTTGGGCGAAAAGGCTTTGCTATATATCGATGAAAAAATCCGATACCTTCGTTTGGACGCCGCAGGCGACTGCGTTCAAAGAACTAAAGAAAATGCTAGCAACTGCATATTGGGAAAGGGAACCCATGCTGTTGTACATAGCATAACGAACCGGGTCGTAAGTGTTGTGGTTGTGGTAGAAAGAAGAGGAAGGAAAAACCGTGCAAGGCCACTAGAGCGAGGTGCTCTCCCTCTCAAAACAAAACTACCCTCACTTCCAAAAAATGACCTATGGCGTGTTCATGGCCGCCACAAAGCTCAAGCACTACTTTGAAGAGCACCCCATGAAGGTGGTGAGCGAGGCACCCATTTCAGATATCATGTGCAACAAGGATGCTAGCGGCAGGATTGTCAAATGGGCAATTCAGCTATCGCCGTATGTACCGGTATACGAGAGAAGAGATGCTATAAAATCGCAAGCCTTGGCTGATTTTCTGGTCGATTTGGCGGAAATGCAATACAAACCGCCGGAACACAAAATAGAATACTGGAAGATGCACTTTGATGGATCCAAGCTCAAAGAGGGTCTAGGTGCCGGTGTAGTTCTTACTTCACCTAAGGGAGATCACCTCCGGTATGTTCTACAAGTGCATTTCAGGGCATCAAACAATATCGCTGAGTATGAGGCTCTAATTCATGGGCTCAAGGTCGCAAAAGAAATCGGTGCACACCGGATCATTTGCTACGGCGATTCAGATCTTGTGGTGCAATAATGTTCCGGAGATTGGGACGCAAAGATGCCAACATGGCATCATACCGGTTTCATGTGCAAAAGATTGCCGGATTCTTCGAGGGATGTGAGTTTCACCATGTGCCGCGGGCGGAAAATGAAGCCGCGGATACGCTCTCTAAATTGGGCTCCTCCAGGCACGAAATCCCTCCCGGAATAGCCTTGGCACACTTAAGGGCGCCATCGATCAAACCAAGTCCGGAATCTGAGTCAATCTTTGTACCGGAGTCACACGTTGTGCCAATGGACATTGACGAGGGAAACCCGGGGACTGTTCCGGCAAACCCGGGGACTGCGAAGTCTAAGCCGGAAGAAGCTATGCTGGTGGACAATATGGAAGTAGATGTACCGGTGTTTCTGGTTCGGGAAGCACCAACCTGGGTTGAACCTATTAAGGAATTCCTGATCAACGGCACCCTGCCGGTTGACGAAAATGAGTCAAGAAGGATCCAGAGGAGGTCTAAGGCTTATACCATCATCAACGGAGAGGTATACAAAAGAAGTGTTACCGGTGTCCTCCAAAGATGTGTGGAACCGGAAGAGGGAAAAGAGATGCTGGTGGAAATTCACCAAGGGGAATGTGGGCATCATGCCTCTTCAAGGGCGCTGGTGGCAAAGGTGTTCCGGCACGGATTCTACTGGCCCACTGCACTAGAGAATGCTGAGGATCTGGTACGAAAATGCAACGGGTGCCAGAGGTACGCCAAGCAAAACCATACCCCAGCATCCGGTTTGAAAACTATACCGTTAACTTGGCCATTCGCTGTTTGGTGCCTTGACATGGTTGGCCCATTCAAAACTGCAAGGAGCAGCTTTACCCACATCCTAGTGATGGTGGATAAATTCACTAAGTGGCTTGAGGTGAAGCCTATCGCAAAATGTGATGGGCACACGGCGGTGAAATTCTTGAAAGATGTTATTCTGCGGTATGGCTACCCGCATAGCATTATCACTGATAATGGCACAAACTTTGCTCAAGGTGAGTTCAAAAGATTCTGTGAGGATAACAATATCCGGCTGGATTTGTGCTCAGTAGCACACCCGCAAGGCAATGGCCAAGTGGAAAGAACCAATGCTTTGGTGCTTTCCGGTATCAAACCAAGGCTCATTGAACCACTTGAAAAAACACCGGGATGTTGGCTCGATGAGCTACCATCAGTGCTGTGGAGCATAAGAACGACTCCGAACCGGTCTACCGGATACACTCCATTCTTCATGGTTTATGGGGCGGAAGCAGTGATACCAACCGATATCATACATGATTCACCAAGGGTTCAACTTTATACCGAAGAAGAGGTAAAAGAGGCCAGAGAAAATGATGTGGACTTGCTAGAAGAAGCAAGGGGGCTGGCTTTGGCAAGAACAGCCATATACCAGCAGAACCTTAGACGCTATCATAGCCGGAAGATTAAACCGAGAGTGTTCCGGGAAGGGGACCTGGTGCTACGCTTAATGCAGCGCACTGAGGGGCGCCACAAACTCTCACCTCCGTGGGAAGGACCTTTCGTTGTGAGCAAGGCTCTACACAATGATGCCTATTACTTGATCGATGCACAGGAATCAAAGGATGGAAAGGCGGACAGGTCAGGAGAAGAAACCAAACGCCATGGAACATAGCTTTGCTGCGTCCTTTCTATTCCTGAAGATGTGCTGTAAGAAGTTCTTTTTTGTACCTTATTTGCTATGAATAAAAGATGCCGGCACCTCGAATGAATCTCGGGGACTGCCTCTACCGAAATTGCATGCAATATGTTTATTTTTTCCGTATACTGGTTTGTTTGCTTAAGGTTCGCTTTTCCGGTTTAGTAGTGTGTCAAACTTACCGGAGTCTTCGACTTTGCTGCTGTCCGAAACCCGGCTTCATGGCAAGCAAGATAAACCGGAAGGTTCTAAGCACGTGAAAAACGGAAAAGAAACCGAAAGCAAACAGTCCGGAAGAAAGTTTCACTAACCCCGGTTATACCGGTTTTTTGGCAAAAGAATTCGAGTTTTTTCTCTAAGTTCAAGAAGGTGCTTGCTTGGCAAAAGAATCAAGCGTGCATCAGATTGGATGCGGGAATGAATCCGGAGTCTTTACCACTCAACTAATGCAACATGTTTTTTCAGTATACCGGTTTGCTTGTTGGACATCTCCTTTTTCCGGTATAGTAGCGTGCTAAACCTACCGGAGTCTTCGACTTTGCTGCTGTCCGAAACCCGGCTTCATGGCAAGCAAGATAAACCGGAAGGGTCCAAGCACGTGAAACACGCAAAGAGAGGATCAGAACGAACAATCCGGGAAATTTAACTAACCCTGGTTGTACCGGTTTTTTGTGCAAAATTTCGAGTTATTTCTAAGTTCAAGAAAGTGCTTGCTTGGCAAAAGAACTTTGGAACTCATACGCCAAAAAGCCCAGAGAGGCAGGCAGAGCCAAAGTAAAAGAACCAAGTGTGCATCGGATTGGATGCCGAAACAATTCCGGAATCTTCACAATACAAGATAAAAGCAGACAATGAGCAAAATGCTGAGATAGTGTACAAACTTAAACTTGATAGATTACCGGTATAGCTTACCGGCATAAAAATGTTATAGCATGGCCAAAAGGGCGGCAGAGTATTATCTTACATCATGAACCCCGGCATACCGGGGTAGAATTTAATGAGCATTGTTTTAGAGACAACAGGTGTGGCAAATACATAGCAAGAGATTCAGACAACGGGAGGCTGCGCGCCGGCTTCAGGAGCTTCCGGAGGAACATCGCCTTGTTCCGGAGGAGCTTCGCCTTCTGCGGTTTCCTCATCCTCCTCGTCCTCAACATCTTCTTCGTCGTCGGAGATTTCGTCTCTGACGCCGGGAGGAGGAGGGATAAAGGTGTGCGTGGGGGCGAACTCCGCAATCCGGTAGGCGCGGTCCTGGCGCTTGGCGGTCAAGACCGGATCCTTGTCTGTGGGCGCATCGCCGCGAAGGCTGTGGAAAGCATCCAGATCCAAGTCCTCGTACCAAGAGCAGGCGGTGCGTAGCGCCGCATCCGCTCCGGCACGGGCCGCTGAGCACTTCCACTTCCGAAACCTTCTTCCGGCATCCCTCAGGCGATCAGAGAGGAGCGTCAAGGTTGCCGGAACGGCTTCCCCAGGCCACAGCACCTTGAAAATTTGAATGGCTCTCTCCGGCAGCTCACCCAGATGCCGGTCCACAGCTCTCATGTGGGAGATCCGGGCGGCCAGCGCCACAAGATGGTCGTAGGGGTCCCAGGGCGCATCCGGATTGCTGAGAGATTGCTCAATCCTGCGCTCCGTTACCCTCTTTTGTGCGAAGGGCTGGGAATCCGGGAAGAGCTCTGCAAGAAAAGAAAAAGAAGAAAAAAGGAACCGGTATAAGGACATACTGCCGGAAAATGTAAGCTTTTAAGCAAAAAGAAGAAAAGAAACTTACGGAGGGCCAATGTATCGGTCTGAATGACCAACCGGTAATATTCACCCTGATCTGTGGTGAGGGTGGCGATCCGGTCTTGCGCCTCCTTCCGCGCTCGTATCTCCTCTTCCAGCTCCGCCCGCAGCACCGCGCTGGAGTGGGTGAACTCATTCAGAGACTCATTCAGCTTGGCCTCAGCAGCGGCCTGGGCCTCCTTGAGCTCCTGCGCGTGCCGGAGTTCAGCCTGCATAAGGTTATCCTTCAGCTCAACGGAGATTTTCTCCTGAGCGTCCAGGGCCTTGCGGTGCTCAACGGCGAGCTGCTCCTTTTCAGCTATAATCCGGAAGAAAAAATGTTTAACAGAAAGAAACCGGTAGACTCAAGAGAGGCAAGACAAACAAAAAACAAAATGGTACCTTTGAGCGTGGCGAGCTGAGCAGTAAGAGCCTCGACGGTGGCTTCCGGAACAGCTGGCGTGCAAAGAGTTTATAAGTACTTAAAGAAAGAAACAACCGGTAAAAAGAAGCCGGATGACCAAAAAACTAACCTTGGCACTTGTTGTGGGCTTCAGAAAGCTCCCGGTGCTCCCACAGAAGCTCCTCGAAGAGATGCTTCCGGGTATCCAGCGTGCTCTGTTCAAGATAAAAAGGTTCCGGTCAGAAGATGCCGGTATTGACACAAAGTTTCGCGCTAAGAACTGCGATCTCAACCCGAAACTCGGGGACTGGCTATGACGGTTTTTTGTGTTTCTAACAAAGTTTCGCGCGAAGAACTGCGATCTCAACCCGAAACTCGGGGACTGGCTATGCCGGTTTTTTGTTTTCTTTCGCGCTAAGAACTGCGATCTCAACCCGAAACTCGGGGACTGGCTATGCCGGTTTCTTGTGTTTCTAGCAAAGTTTCGCGCTAAGAGCTGCGCTCTTAACCCGAAACTCGGGGACTGGGAAGATATATATAATCTTGAAAGAGTAAGAACCGGCATAGATTTAAAGAATTATGAAGTTTGTGCAACTTACCATCACGTTGTTGTTGGCGTCGTGCCACGCGGTGTCAAATTCTTTGACCGCGCGCCGCAGCCGGCCAAAGTGCTGTCCCGTGCTCCGGGGGCCGGCAGGATCGATCACCGGCAGCTTGTCCTTCCCCAGGCCGCGCGTCGCTGGGGACAGATCCGCTTGATTCCACTTTTCAGCATAATCAGCAAGATGGCCTAGGTCGGCTCCTCCGCGGGTGAGCTCGGTGATCCGGCCCAGCTGAGCTGAAACCGCTTCCTCGGCCACAAGGGCGGCCCGGCCGGCATGCAGTACGAGGGACCGCGAGCCGGAGGAGGGAGAGCTGGCAGCGGTGACCGCCGCGGCAGGATCTTGCGCGGAGGGCTTAGCGCCCTCCGGAGATGTAGGCTTGACGGTAGGGGCAGCCGGTGGAGGCGTTGGTGCGTCATTGGTAGGCGCAGGAGCATCCGGTGCATCCTTTGCCGGAGAAGAGCTTGCCGGCGCGGAAGAGTCCAGCACGGATCTGGAGGGGGAGGAAGCAGACGTCTTCTTCTTCTTCTTCTTCGGGACGGGAGGAGCCTGAGGTTCCGCCCTCCCGGCATCTTCTGTGCTGGCGCCGATGTTGCTGGCGCCGGTGTCTTGGGCTTCTGGAGGGGAGACAAGGTCCTCCTCCGCGGGGTGATCTGTAGATTCAGGGGCCGCGCGCCCCACACTTGTGTCGCCTCCCCGAGAGGAGGCAGGCACCAGATGGTACCGGACTTGGTTGAGGAGGAGGTGAGGCCCTGCGGCATCCTCGAGCCTTCCGGCCTCATGCCGGTGGCGCTCTTGGAAATCTTGAGCCTAGGCTGAAAAGATAAAGAAAAAGAGAGAGTTCAGAAAACTTCCGGAAAAAGAGAATCATGAAACAAAAGGAAAGTGGAAACGAAAACTTACCCGGAAGCAATCAGCATCTCCCGCTTCCGGTAACGCTTGGCGGTGACCTGTTTCCCGCCAATAACTTCCTTCAGGGAGCGTTTGACAGGAGGAGCATCGCTCGTACCGGCTTCGGGTGCAGGCGCTTTCTTCTTCTGGCCCCTGGAGGAAAGTTTCTCCAGGAATTCCTGGCCAACCTCTGCCTCCAGCGGAGTGGCGTGCTCCACAACCTGTGGGTTGGCGCTGGCTGAGGGGAGATCTACAGAAAAACAGTGTATAAGGAAGCGAAAGAATAAAATACCTCGAGAACAGTGATCTCATCATCGGAACCGGAAGCTCCGGCAGAAAAGTTACCGGGGCGTGAAGTATGGGTCCTGCCCATCTTGTGCTTGTTCCCAACCACGTAAGGATCCGGATCCTCCACGTCCAAGGCACGCTTGCGGATAGGGCCTTGTAGCTCCTCCGCGGCAATGCGAGGAAAGCGCTCACAGGCCTGAAAAAAGAGAAGAAAGATGATTGGCAACTCGTTAAAAGCTGCCGGAACAACAATCCGGATTGTTCAGTTCTTACTTCAGCAGTCAGGGGATTCAGGGAGCAGAGGGGAAGGAAGCCCCACTCCCAGTCCATCGGCATGTCGGTTTGGCAAATTTGCCTAGCCTTGAGGACTACGTCCTCCTTGCTTAACCGGCAGCTGGTGATCTTGGTCGGATCATGGCGGCCGCACATCTGGCTCATCTTGTGAGACCGACGCTGGAGAGGGAGCACCCGGCGTGAGATGAACGCGCGGATGATATCGTCGGAACAGATGTCCGTGTCATTCTTGAGCTTCTCCAGGAATCGAACAATCCGGTTGGTTTCGATGTGGTTAGTCCCCGGATTGAACTTCCAGTTGGCCTTCGATGGCGTCCCCGGGAGATAAGCCGGCGGGTTGATGAAATCAGCGGCGCCCTTGTTATTCACGTAAAAGAAGGTCTCTTGCCATGCCCGACATGACTCCAGACCGGAGAACTTGAAAAAGGGGCTCCCCTGGCGCGCGCTGATGATGCAGGAGCCGCACTGAACCGGTGGTTTAGGGTTGGGGATGTTTTTGCCTTGGACCGAGTTGATCCGAAGGCCGAAGAAGCGAGCAAAAGATTCTTTTGTAGGACGGAGACCTATGTAGGCCTCCATGAAAGAAACAAAACAGGAAAGATAAAAAATGGCATTGCCAGGAAGGTGATGAGGTTGGAGTTTGTAGAAGTCAAGGAACTCGCGGAAAAAATCAGAGGCCGGAAGGCCAAAACCGCGCTCAAAATGAGCAGAGAAAACTACGTACTCTTCGGGTTCAGGCGCGGGTTCCACCTCGCCGCGCGGAATCCGGCAAGATACTTGTTCCGGTATCCTCCGGGAGCGGTATAGCCAGTCAATTTCCGGCTGCTTTAGGTCGGAACCTTTCCAGGCTCCGCGGGTGATCGCACCGGAAGCTTGGCTAGAGCTGCTTGCCTCCTGACCCCTTCCGGTTCCGGCCTCGGGGGCAGAAGAAGAGGCGTTCATCCGGTCGATCTCGGCTTCGAGCCTGTCGGAGGCCCTGCTGCGGTGGCTGCTACCGGCAAAGTCGGAGAGATAGGCTTCGGAAGACATACCGGTCGAAAGATGCCCAAATCTACCTAAAAACAGTTTTCCCAAGATTTAGCCTTGCGAGAAGATCTACGAGTAAGAGAAAAACCGAAAGAAAAGAGAAAATAAATCCCCCACCGGCCCAAGAACTGGAAGGCAAAAGGAAGAAGGCGTAGAGGCAATGAGGCTAACCTAAGGCGGCGGTGGACGTTGAGGAAGACGGTCGCCGGAGGTGCGGAGAGGTCACCGGCGGTTGAGATGAACGGCGATGAAGAGGAGCAGAGGTCGCCGAGAGACGCGCGGCACGGCAACAGCGAAGATGCTGCAGAGACCCTTTGCGCAGCGGAATACGGAGGAGTCGCTGCGGAGGTTCGTCGAAAGAGAAGAACTCGAGCGGCGAACGACGGCGGCGAGAGCGCAACGGGCAAGAGCTCTGGGCGCGTGAGAAGCGGTGAGTGCGGAGAAGAAGAGGGGAAGGAACCGCTCCCCCCTTAAATAGAGAGAAGAGGTCATGGGCCGGCAACCGCTGGGCCACGACGGTTCACCTCGTGGGCCGCCACGTGGCGCGATGGTACACGCGCGGAAAACAGAAAGCCACAGGAAGACCACACGGATCCGGAACGGCCGCGAGGATCCGGTGTGGCACCATAAGTGCTGGTGCGGAAGTCGAAGGGAAATGACCCCTGACACTGTTGCGCCAGGCACAGTGCGCATGTCACTGACAGGCACTGTACCCGACATATTCTCGGCTGCGTCGAGGAAGGTTTTAAGGACAAACATACCGGAAAGGTTTGGGGTTGACATAAGTTCGGCAAGGAAGCCGGAAGATTTGAACTGGTTACCGGAAGGATTAAACCGGTATCATAAGTGTATGGGAACCTGGCATGGTCCGTTGGATAGGATCCACCGGACTATACCAGCTTCGGGGACTAATGTTGGGGGGATGACCCCCGGTATGCCAAAGGCATGCCAAACCGGATGGTTTGAGCCATCAAAGTACCGGTTTAAAAGTTATTCCGGATAACAAGAGTTGATTCTATGCAAAGTGAATCATGCCGGTATCCTAGGAGGGGTATACCGGAACCGGTTAAGAAGGTACCGGAGTACCGGCAGGCTACACTGTAGCACGTCAAGACTGGTCAAAGATTCTCTCAAGAGCTAGAAGACAAGGTGAGCGAAGCACTTGACTTTAACACGACGTCTAAAGCGGATGGTGACGTAAAGGTCGGAGGATGTCACCGCTCGATTAAAGACATACCGGTCACGGTAGCCAAAGTGGCTTTGTAAAGTAGTTTGTCTAGTCAAAGATGCCATTAGGGTTTCCTAGGGTTTCTTCCCCTGTAAGCCACCCTCTCCCCTATATAAGGAGAGGGATCACCCCCTTTCGCGGGTAACGTAAGGTATGAAGTGATCTTGTATCCAGAAACCTGTAACCTCTTATGATCAAGGAATAGAGAGATCTGAAAGGAAAATAGTTCTTGTGTTCTTCTTCTTCTACCTCTGGCCAAGGCCAAGTTCTTGAGGAAAGCATCCGGAATCCATCCTTACCTTACCAAAAACCCTCCCCGAATCCTCTAGCGCACATTCGGCCCCAACTCAAGCCATCCCATGGCATCTGTCTGTTCACCACGACGACAGGCAACCGTCTAAGCCTTTAGTACCGGTTCCCTTACGAACCGGTACTAAAGGGGGTATTTATACCGTTTCCTCTGCCCAGGCGGGCGAGGAACATCTGTACCGGTTCATGAGGGCCTTTTGTACCGGTTCGTGTTACGAACCAGTACGAAAGGTCTTCAGCCCAAATTTCTCGCGCGGGTGGGGCCAGGCTGGACCTTTGGTACCGGTTCATCTAAAGAACCGGTACTAAAGGGTCCCTCCCTATATGATCACAGCGCCCCCGATCCTTGCTCTCATTTTCTCTTCTCCTCTCTCTCACATTTCTAAATATTTTGCACCTCTCACACTCCAACAAATCTCCATTTTTTCTCCACCATTTTAACAAGATTAACGGCATCCATCTATCCAAGGGTTAGCAATATCATCCTTTCTTCCGGCGTTCCTAATTTAGCTCATTTCTTTGCTAGTTTTAACTCGTATTTTTTTCTAGTGCTAGCAAGGTGTTCGATGAAATGCCTAAGTTAGGGATTTCATTTTTTATATGCAATTTGAGCTCAAATTAAAGTATGTTTTGTAGGTTTTAGTATCATCCCCGTCCTCACCGCCGTCGATCGCCAGCATCGTCCCCTAGCCGGCACCGTACCACCTCGGTGAGCCTCTTCTTTTTTATAAAAAAAACTTAGTTTTATGTGATGAACTTGAATATTAATTAAGTTGGTCACTCATATATCCATGATGTTGTGTAATTAATGATTTTTGATATACTTATATAATGCAGATGAATCGACAATGGATGTACGGTGACCGGTGCCATCCCGACTTCATTAATGGCATGCATTATTTTCTCAACGTGGCTGAGGCAAACAGGCGGTCGAATGGTTTCATTTATTGTCCATGTAGTTCCTGTAAGAATATGAAGGATTACTCTACCTCAAAGACCCTTCACGTCCACCTGCTTGGAACGGTTTCATGCCCAGCTATAATTGTTGGACCAAGCACGGAGAAAGAGGGGTTTTATTGGAAGACAACGAAGAAGAACAGGATAGTGACAACTATCCTATGTTCACTGAAGACGGTGATAGTAGAATGGGGGAAGACGAAGCTGAAGAAGAGCCCATTTTTATGAGCCGATTTTTGATGACCCCGATGACGATTTGGGTCGTACCATTCTTGATGCGAAGATAAACTGCGGAAGTGAAAAGGAGAGGTTGAAGTTGGAGAAAATGTTAGAGGATCACAACAAACTGTTGTACCCAAATTGCGAAGATGGCCAGAAAAAGCTGGGTACCACGCTGGAATTTGCAATGGAAGGCGGAGAATGGTACTTCGACAAGGGATTTGAAAAGTTGCTAAAAATAATAAAGAAGATGCTTCCAGGGGAGAACGTATTGCCTCTAGTACGTACGAAGCAAAGAAGGTTGTCTGCCCTCTAGGATTAGAGGTGCAGAAGATACATGCATGCATCAATGACTGCATCCTCTACCGCGAGGAGTACGAGAATTTGAATGCATGCCCGGTATGTAGTGCATTGAGGTATAAGATCGGGCGAGATGACCCTGACGATGTTGAGGTCGAGTCCACCCCCAGGAAGAGGGTTCCTGCGAAGGTGATGTGGTATGCTCCTATAATACCACGGTTGAAACGTTTGTTCCAAAACAAAGAGCATGCCAAGTTGTTGCGATGGCACAAAGAGGACCGTAAGAAAGATGTGATGCTGAGACACCCCGCTGACGGGTCGCAGTGGAGAAAAATCGACGGAGAGTTCAAGTCATTTTCAGATGCAAGGAACTTAAGATTTGGTCTAAGTACAGATGGCTTTAATCCTTTCGGGAGCAGAGCTCCAGTCATAGCACCTGGCCGGTGACTCTATGTATCTATAACCTTCCTCCTTGGTTGTGCATGAAGCGGAAGTTCATTATGATGCCAGTGTTCATCCAAGGCCCGAGGCAACCCGGCAACAACATTGATGTGTACCTGAGGCCATTGGTTGAAAAACTTTTACAGTTGTGGCGTGAAGAAGGTGTACCTGTGTGGGATGAGCACGAACAAAAGAAATTTAACCTATGAGCGTTGTTGCTTGTAACCATCAATGATTGGCCTGCTCTTAGTAACATTTCAGGACAGTCAAACAAGGGATACAATGCATGCACACATTGTTTAGGTGAGACTGACAGTATATATTTGGGAAACAAGAATGTGTACCCATCGTCGATTTCTTCCAAAACAACATCAAGAAAGAGGAAAGCATTTAAGAGGTGAGGCAGATAACCGAACGAAGCCTACCCGCCCTACTGGGGATGTTATATATGATATGGTCAAGGATTTAAAAGTGATCTTTGGAAAGGGTCCTGGCGGACAATCTGTTCCGCATGATGTTGACGGACACGTACCCATGTGGAAGAAGAAGTCTATATTTTGGGAGCTACCCTACTGGAAAATCCTAGAGGTTCACTCTGCAATCGACGTGATGCACGTGACGAAAAATCTTTGCGTGAACCTGCTAAACTTCTTAGGCGTGTATGGGAAGACAAAAGATACACCGGATACACGACAGGACCAGCAAAGTATCCACGAAGGAAACAACCTGAATCCGAAGAAGTATCAACGCCACCTACGCTCTTACCAAAGAAGAGAAGGAGATCTTTTTTGAAGTCCTGAGTAGCATCAAGGTCCCGTCTGGCTTCGTCGAATATAAAGGAATAATAAACATGTCGAGAAAAAGTTTCAAAACCTAAAGTCTCATGACTGCCACGTGATTATGACACAATTACTTCCGGTTGCATTGAGGGGGTTCTGCCGGAAAATGTTCGAGTACCCATTGTGAAGCTATGTGCGTTCCTCAATGCAATTTCTCATAAGGTGATCAATCCACTAACTCTACAAAATTTACAGAAGGATGTGGTGCAATGTCTAGTCAGCTTCGAGTTGGTATTCCCACCATCCTTCTTCAATATTATGACGCATCTCCTCGTTCACCTGGTCGAAGAGATTGGCGTTCTCGTCTGTATTTCTACACAACATGTTCCCCTTTGAGAGATTCATGGGAGTCTTAAAGAAGTACGTTCATAACCGTGCTAGGCCAGAAGGAAGCATCTCCAGGGGCTATGGAACAGAGGAGGTCATTGAGTTTTGTGTTGACTTTATCCTGACCTTAAGCCTGAATCGCGCTATGAGGGGAGACTGCGTGGAAAAGGCACGCAAGGAAAGAAAGCAACAACGTGTATGGACGGACATTCTTTCACTCAAGCACACTACACAGTTCTACATAATTCCAGCTTGGTGGCTCCGTACATAGTGGAACACAAGAATATCTTACGCTCGATACCCGGAGCAACGTGAAGATTGGATTGATGGAGAACACATGAAGACTTTCGGCGGTTGGTTGCAAACATGTCTCATGAATGTCACTGATGAAGAGCAGCTATACTTGTTGCCAAGCAACCATCTTCGACTATATCGACTTTTCAAGGGTACGAGATAAATGGGAATACATTTTACACGTTCGCCCAAGACAAAAGAGCACCAACCAAAACAGTGGTGTCCTTTGATGCAGCAGAGAGACAATGGGAAGAAGGTCACATATTATGGGTACATAGAGGAGATATGGGAACTTGACTATGGACCTAATTTCAAGGTCCCTTTGTTTCGTGCAAATGGTTCAACCCGAAAGACGGGGTACAGGTAGATCCGCGTACGGAATGACTACGGTGGATCTCAAGAATCTAGGGTACGACACCGAACCGTTCGTCCTAGCCAGTGAAGTGGCTCAGGTTTTTTATGTGAAGGACATGTCTACCAGACCGAAAAAAGAAAAGAAAGGCAAGAGGACACATCATACGATGAGCCAAAGCGCCACATAGTTCTTTCAGAAAAAGAAACATCGTGGGAGTAGAGGACAAGATAGACATGTCGAAGATTATAATAAGTTTGATGATATTCCACCTTTCAAGGTAAAAACTGACCCAAGCATCATGTTAAATAATGAAGATTGTCCAAGGTTGCGTTGCAATCAGAAGAAAGGGAAACACATGAAGAAAACTCAGAAAACTAGATAGGGATCATAACTTGTGTATCTCAATATGGAAATCACTTTTGTGTAATGATGTTACTGTATGTAAGATATTAACAATGGAGATGGTTGGCTTGTTTTACTAGTTAAGTAGCTTTCACGGGCTTGCAGGAAATTTTTCCGAGGCGGAGCTTCCGAAGATGCCGTAGGGCGTGAGCACCAACGACATCTTCGGAAGCTCCGCCACGGAGATTTCCCAACCCTTTCCCCAACACCGTTAGAGGAGATGGAGTCTTTCACGGGCTTGCAGGAAAATATTTCCGAGGCGGAACTTCCGAAGATGCCATAGGGCGTGTGCACCAATGGCATCTTCGAGAAGTTCCGCCACGGAGATTTCCCAACCCTTTCCCCAACACTGTTATTAGAGGAGATGGAGTCTTTCACGGGCTAGCAGGAAAATATTTCCGAGGCGGAACTTCCGAAGATGCCATAGGGCGTGTGCACCAAGGGCATCTTCGAGAAGTTCCGCCACGGGAGATTTCCCAACCCTTTCCCCAACACTGTTAGAGGAGATGGACTCTTTCACGGGCTAGCAGGAAAATATTTCCGAGGCGGAACTTCCGAAGATGCCATAGGGCG
Organism: Lolium multiflorum; assembly: GCA_030979885.1. Classification (NCBI taxonomy): domain Eukaryota; kingdom Viridiplantae; phylum Streptophyta; class Magnoliopsida; order Poales; family Poaceae; genus Lolium; species Lolium multiflorum. The sequence continues at coordinate 5,567,637 of CM061752.1, forward strand.
TGTGCACCAAGGGCATCTTCGAGAAGTTCCGCCACGGGAGATTTCCCAACCATTTCCTCCATCCATGGGGATGAAACTCTCCCTACCTATGTTGGCTTGTTGAGCTGCTTGCCATGGCGATCGCTCCTTTTATAGGCACGACGCCGCTTCTACTTTGTCTTGTTCCTCCGACAGGCGTCGTGCGCTACTGCTATCTCATCGAGCAGGCGTGGCGTTATCCTGCCTCATCTTTAGTCCGGCCCACCCGGCTCGCCCCCACCGGCTACCCACGCGTCGGAGGCGTACGGTCCCTCCTGCCCCTCTAGGTGTGGCGTGCCAGATGGCCATCACGAACCCTACTACTTCGAGCTCACGCCGAGCAGCGGAGGAATCCCCGGTGGCATCCCGACGCCCGACTTGGGATGACTTCTTCATCAATCGGCGTGAGAGTGCGCTTGCCACGCACGAGGACCGGCCCGCCTCCTCGAACTTCAACGAGGCCGGCCGTTGGGCTGTGGGCGCGGCCGGACTCTCCGAGCGTCATGGCCTACCGTGGCCCCCGCCTACGGTACCCTCAATCCCAGCCCACGCGTGCGACCGCCGAGGTTCGACTACCGCGACCCCGATGCCAGCGACGACGACGTCGGCGACTACGACGACTACAGTGGCGACTTTTATAGGGCTAGGCACGAGTATGATTGAATGACTCAAACATTCGAATCTGGCCATGTATCTTAATTTTCAGTTGAGCTCTGTACTTTAATTCCAGTTCAATCGTAATAAAATTTTATTCCCGCCCATTATTTCCCGCCCTTTTCCTCCCGCGCAGCGTCGTGGCGGGAAACCTTCCCGCGCGACGTCGTCGTTGCGGGAGTAAAGAAAAGAAACAGAAAAGAAATAGAAAAAGAAATAGAAAAAAAAATAAATAAATAGAAAATAAATAGGAAATAAATAGAAATAGAAAATAAAATAAATAGAAAAGAAATAGAAAAGAAAAAAATAAATAGAAAATAAATAGCAAATAAATAGAAATAGAAAAGAAAATAAATAGAAAAGAAATAGAAAAGAAACAGAAACAGAAAAAAGAAAAGAAAAGAAATAGAAATAGAAATAGAAAATAAAAAGAAACATACAAAGAAAAGAAAAGAAATAGAAAAGAAAAAAAGAAATAGAAAATAAATAGAAATAGAAAACAAAAAGAAATAGAAATAGAAATAGAAAAGAAACAGAAACAGAAAAAAGAAAAAAAAGAAATAGAAATAGAAATAGAAATAGAAAAGAAAAAGAAACATACAAAGAAAACAAAAGAAATAGAAAAGAAAAATAAATAGAAATAGAAAAGAAAAAGAAACAGAAAAAGAAAAGAAATAGAAAAAGAAACAGAAAAGAAAAAGAAACAGAAACAGAAAAGAAAAAGAAAAGGAAAAGGAAAAAAGAAAAGGAAAACAAAAGGAAATAGAAAAAACAGAAAAAATAGCTTTGGTACCGGTTCCAGCCACTAACCGGTACCAAAGTACCAAAGGGGTCCGCAGGGGATTTCACCCCTACGGCGCGTGAAACGACTTGTCTCTGCGCGCAAAACCACCGCACAGATAGCCCGCGCGCCGACGCCGTCCGCCGTCCGCCGTGGCCGCCACGCCGTCCGCCGCCGTCCGCCGCCGCCCTCTCCCCGGCGCCGCAGGTAAGTTCCGGCCCCTTCTTTCCCTCACCTGCTCTCGCGCGCGCCGGAGTCCGGGCCGACGCTGCCTCGCTGACGCCGCCGTCCGCCGTCCGCCTCGCCGCCATCCGATGTCCGCCCCTAAGGTGTTTTATGAAATGCCTCCACGGCCCCGAGCACGCGCGTAGGACCCGTAGATACGTAGATGTGTAGGTTCGGTCATGTAGGGCCGGCGAGTCGTAGACGTCGGCGTTAACCGGCACCGTCGCGCGTAGGGCCCCGAACACGCGCGCGCGTAGGACCCGTAGAGACGTAGATGTGTAGGTCGGTCTGAACTTTGAGACGTAGATGTGTAGGGCCGGCGAGTCGTAGACGTCGGCGCTAACCGAGCACGCGCGTAGGGCCCCGAGCACGCGCGTATGTAGGACCCGTAGAGACGTAGATGTTGACGCCGCAGTCGAAGTTTGGGTTAGGGTTAGGGTTAGAGTTTGGGTTAGGGTTAGGGTTAGGGTTAGGGTTTAGGGTTTGTCGTTGAGTAGCTGGCGCCCGAGTGCTGGTGGTGTGCTGCTGCGTGTGCCCGAGTACTCCGTGTGGGTGTTGATGTAGATGGAGAGAAATAGAGAGAAATAGAGAGGAGGAGGGGAACGCCGAGTCCGTGGCTCCTCCTCGGTGCCGCCGCGACATCGAGGAGGAGCGCCAAGTGTTAGGGTTAGGGTTGAGAAATAGAGAGAAGAGCGAGAGGAGGAGGGGAACGTCGATTCCGTGGCCGTGGCGCTCTCGGCGTCGGTGGAGGAACGCCGAGTCCGTGGCGGTGCCGCCGCGACATCGAGGAGGAGCGCCGAGTGTTAGGGTTAGGGTCGAGAAATAGAGAGAAGAGCGAGAGGAGGAGGGGAACGTCGAGTCCGGCGCCGTGGCGCTCTCGGCGTCGGTGGAGGAACGCCGAGTCCGTGGGTTAGGGTTGGGGTTTGGTTATTGCTTTCTTCACTTGAATTGTTATCCATCTAGCAATCTGTTATGATCTTCACTTGAATAATTGCTTTCTTAATTTTGTAGTGACATTGAGCTATGGAGGACGGCACCTTCTTCCGAGATGAGAATCAAGAAGAAGTTGTTCAGAAAATGATATATGAGAGTGCCCGTGAAGCGGAACCCGATGGAGAACCCGTTGTAGATGACTATGAGTTCTCAGAATTTCTGAACGATGTCGGTGAGGGACTTGAGTCTGAAGAAATTAGAAGAGACAACGAAGTGTCCTTAACAAACTCCGACGAGATGTATATTTAAAAAATCAGTCTATGTTCATCACTAGATGCATTCATTTATTTGTATTGCACTTATTAACGAATCATTTTTCTTTTATCCTTCTCGATCATCGAGCAAATCTGTTAAAAAACAAGGAGGCCCGACGCAACATCTAAAGGGCGAGGGTAGGTTAGCCCTCACCGCATTTAAGGATAGTGGTGAACCGGTGGCTCCCAAAGAGCACTGTCGTAAATTTACAAATCAAGCTGGAGTTCTTGTTAGGGACCATGTACCGATCTGCATTCCAGAGTGGCATAAGCCGAAGAACGCGGGGCCTGAAGCTAGTTATGTCAACGATACTCTGAAAATTTTTCTTTGGACAGTCTACTGACACACTTCAGCCTACCGGAAGACATGACGGAAGGCCAGAAGAAGAAAGTCAAGGAATGGACTCTCAAGAAGATGGCCACACAATTCCAGACCTGGAAGAAAAATTTATGGGACAGATATAAAAATGAAGATCCATTATTCACTGAAAGTCTAGTGAAGATAAAAGATCACTGGCCCGCATTTAAGAGGTATAAGCAATCGTCTACTGCTGTGTCCCGATCGGTCACAAATACGAAAAATGCTTCAAAGAAGAAACATTTCCATCATTTGGGGTCAGGTGGCTACAAGACTGCCATTCCGAAGTGGAGAGCATTTGAAACTAAACTGATGGAGGCAGGAATCACTCCACAGACATGGGACTGGCCCGATCGGTCCAAGTTCTGGTTGTTCGCACATGTTGTAGGGTTGGACCCAAAGACAGGGCTGATCGTTGCACAAGGAAAATGGAAGGAAAAAATTGAAGCAATCACGACATAGATGCAATTGAAAAAGTTAGAAAGGGAGAGTACATTCCCAATAGAGAGAATGACGAGCTGACACTCGCTCTGGGGAATCCTGAACACGTTGGACGGGTACGAGCCCTCCCAGGTGTCACCATGAAGGAAGCGTGGCCGGAGTGCGCTGACACTTATAGAAGCCGTTCGAGAAAGAAGAAGCAGGAGTCAGACAGGTTAGCGGAATTGATAAATAGGGTGGAGGCGCTTGAGAAAAATCAGAGGGCACCTGATCAGCTGTTTCTACAGGATCCTCAAGCCAATGCCGCCCCATCTCAGCGAAGAAGCAGTGTGGGTTTCTCGCATCTTGACGGATGTGGAGGAAGCTACCCCGTGGATTATGTCACGGAGAAGACAGATTGCGAGCTACATATGTCATTGAGGAACGCGTCCGTTAAGGTGGCGGTCGGCTATGTTTACCCAAATGAAGATGGAGCAACGCACCATCACATGCCCATTCCACCTGGTTGTGTTCGTGTGGATGAAGTTGTTCCGGGTTTTGAAACAGTGGAGCTTGATTTTCCTAGAGGTGACGATGAGAAGACAATGGCCGATGTCAAGCACGGTTTCACCCTATGGCCCAAGAAATACATCGTCCTTTTGCAAAGGCCACCGACTCCTGGTAGCAGTCCACATGAGCAGCAATTGCCACCGACTCCTCGTAGCAGTCCACATGAGCAGCAATTGCCATCGACTCCTCCTGGTAGTAGTCCACATGAGCAGCAAAGTCCACACCTACATGAGAGGGACCCCGTTAAGCGGAACGGTACGCCGCCTAGGAAGAGACCTAGAAAGGAGAAACCACTGCCGCCTATTGAGAAGTTACCTTGGGAAAAAACTATCGAGGAAAACATGGAAACCTGTAAGTCCGAGCTAAAGCATTTTGCTAAGAAAGTGCAGAGATACCTTTTGAAAGACTCTAGATCCGGTGAAAGTTGTGTGCACCGTTGAGAATCTATATGACCTGTACCATCGCCGCCATCTGACTATAGGCGTTCTATTGAAAGGTCGTATGACGATATGGTGGAGGCGAAAAAACCCGATCAATCGGTGCTCTCGGAGAATAAAAGGAAACAAGTGCACCAGCTCGGAGAACAACCCGTTCAATCGGTCCCCCCTCTCAAGGTGTTTGACGAGAAGGCTATTGAAAGTTCTCGACAATACACAAGCGATTACCCCATCGCTGAAGTAGCATATAAATTTGTTCAAGGGAAAGATTTGGTCGAGAATCTCAGGAAGCTACCAACAAGTATGCGTAATTTGCATGCGTGGTACAGTAATGCCACAAAGAGAGGGATCGAGTCTATCATGGTGCGAGTTAAGGAAGAGCACTACTTCCAAGAATACTCTGTGAGCGTTGACTTCTGCGAACTTTTTCAGTTATACAATCTCCGGGCCCTCGACAAATCTATCATCAGTTGCTATTGTCTGTAAGTGATTTATTTATTTAATTTGAGAAGTCTTTAGCTCAGCTCGTTCATTGTCTGCAAATTATAATCTTTTGTGCGCTATATTATGCAGATCGAAGATGTTTGAATGCAAAAGGGATGAAATCACGGACATTGGGTTCATTGACCCGGATACAATGCATGAAAGAACCATAGAAGATCCCATCTATAACAGGGATACACCGGAGACTTTGCTAAGGTTTTTGAAGCAACAACGTGACAAAAGGATAATACTTTGGCCTTACAACTTCAAGTGAGTGTTACTATCTTATAACACATTCTATTTTGCTCACGAGATGTTCAAATTTTAACTGATGACTTATATATACGACACTGCATATTGAATCTGGCGCAGGTTCCACTTTATTCTTATCGTCATTAAAATGTACGATGGAGATGTTGAAGTCTTTGACTCACTAACCAAAGAGCCGATACTATACAAGACGGCTTTTGATATGCTCAAAAAGTAATTTTAATTCTTATCGGTTTTTTTTGTTAATTTCCTGATATCAACAAATTGATAACTCTTTTATGCATTTTCTTTTGTCGGGCAGCATATGGCAAACGTTCATCAAGTAAGATCAGTCCCGTGAATGGAAACCGAAACTGATATGGCGTGCGAACAAAGTAAGTAGTACTACCTAGGTCCACATACCTTTATCATACTTGATTATTGTTTGATTGAATTATATTCTTGTACAGAAACGCACGAAACAACCAGAGGGGACTAATCTATGTGGATACTACGTTTGCGAGTACATCCACAGACTTGTCAGCGAGAGAACGAATAATCAAAGAAATAAAGAGGTACGAAAACAATATTCACAAATTTATTTTGTTACCATAAGTTGTGCTGAGTTTCAGTAATAATTGTTTGATTGTGATTTGATATATATATATATATACACACACACATAGCTCATGTATTCATTTGTATCTCATTCTTTTACAGTTGGCAAGAAAGCGGGACAGGATCTCAATCGAGGAACACTTCAAAGCAATTGGCGAGGAATTGGCGGGATTTTTCCTTCGGGACGTCATACCACCATTCGGAGAGTACCACTATGCATGAAGATCTACATGTAACATATAGTTTGACTCGGAGAGTACCACTATGCTACATGTAATAGATAGTATGCCTCGCTATGCATGAAGATCGATCTTCATGCATGTACTACTTAATTTGCGATCTTATGCAATTACATGTGTTATATTATATGCACCAAGTTGATATGCATCACTTTGATCTTCATGTACTACATAAACCAAAACGCGTTTCTGGCGCATCGACGCGATATGAAACAGTCCGATACCCCTAAACCCCTACTAAAACCCTAAACCCTGAATTCTCTGCCGCGGCAGAGATTTATGCATTTTCTCTGCCGCGGCTGCCAACCTTTGGTACCGGTTCGTATTACAAACCGGTACCAAACCTCCCTAGCCCTGCGCTCTCCTGGGTGCCCACGTGGAGGCCCCTTTAATACCGGTTCGTAAGCAACCGGTACCAAACCGGTACCAAAAGGGGGGAGCTTTTGTACCGAATCTTTTGTACCGGTTGCTTAACCGGTACAAAAGCCCCTCTGGAACCAGTATAGATGGCCCTTTTTCTACTAGTGCATATACATCTAGTTGGTATACACCCTGAGTTCAAAAGGACCTAGACGACCATGCGCGTTTCACCACGCCGTCTGCATGGCGTTCTGATACAACATGACCGGTGTGGCACACTTACTTTGTTTTGTAACACAGCGAGGCGTGATGGTATGAGTTTAGCCAGGCGTACTGGTATGAGTCTGTCATTTTCACAAACCCGCGTGTTAATGTGAGTCACTGGCTCTTCTTACTAAATAAAAAAGCTACAGCTAGCAAGCTAACAAATAATAGAGCAAGCAATAGACCAATACAACTAACTTATAAAGACCATATAGTAGGCTTGTTGGATTGTGGTACTAAATCGATGGCGAAAACATTCGGACACTACAGTCGAAGATTCTATGTAAAGTACCTACTTTTGTGTGACTGATCTAATCTATGAAAAAAACCCATTTGGTAGCAGTGAATGTCTTCTGAAATTATAAACCCTCGAGACCTCAATTGGTAGTACTCCCATGTATGTCCACACTGCATGAGCCATCATGCATTGAGATTGCTATGCACAAGACCGGCACCGCAGCTCCTCGTAAACAAATTAGGCCACTGAATATGAGCACAAATGTTGATACCAAAATATTGGGAGTCTACCAACAGACACTTTGAGTGCCATTTGAATAAGAACAGAATGCACATACAACTACAATTTATATGAAATGTCTGTTTATGTATAGACAAAATAGACAATAGCATTGCTTGCAAAAAGGAAAAGGGGAAATCTATTCTCTGGAGTAATGCAGAAACAAAGGATGATAGCATTCAGATTTCAGCATAGGAAACAAACTCCATTATGTTAGAAAAAATCAACATGCACACTTGTACCATGCTGATAATGCTGCTGCACCATAGAAACAACGGTTCATATATGATACAATATAAATAATACTCCGGTTCAAAATAATTGCCCCAAAATAGATGTATCTAGATATCTCCGGTTCAAAATAATTGCCCCAAAATAGATGTATCTAGACATCTCCGGTTCAAAATAATTGCCCCAAAATAGATGTATCTAGACATATTTTAGTGTGTAGATATATCTATTTTTAGGCAATTATTTTAAACCGGAGGGAGTATATACATAATCTTTATACTACACATCTCAGAAACTTATATATCTAAATATCATCTGCCGAAATTTGATACTGTGTATCACAACCAAGCGTGGAAATCATGTCCAACAGCCCAGCAGCAACATTAATTAACAAACTAAAAAAAGTAAAATCAGAATAATAAACTTAGCTTTATATACCCTTCAAACTTTCTCTATGATGTGCATTCTGATTCCATCCTCCCTGTGGTATAACTCCTCAAGGCTTTGTACAAAAAAGAAGGTGCAAAGACCTGCAACCTGAAAGACGAACACAAATCTAAAAGACCAAGTTGTATAATACAGCTACCAATTGCACAATAATGTGAGTGGATGCCTAGATGGCGCCATGCTATAATTTTTTGGTTGAAGCAGAATTAGTAAGAGATCATGGTGTGATGCTGAACTTCAAAGTTTGCACCGACTTGTAGACGTAACTTTGGTCCCCCCTCCACCCTCCCCGGAGAAAAGAAAGTTGACAGCTCCGCGATGCTGATCGAGATGATCATCATCAGCACGAATAGCATCCATGTGTAGTGTAATCAAGTCTTATAAACAGCCCCCTATTAAGATGAACAACATTTTCTCCTAACCAAATCAATGGACATGCCTTTTATAGGTTGCAAACTCAAAGCCCCAATTAGCTCAATTTAAGCCGCTCTTGCTGATAGCTATCACAACTTTAGTTTACGATGCATCATGCAAATTATTTTTTTAAGGAAGCAGAGTAAATTGATTGCTTAGCGAATGGCTATACCAATTATATGAGTTTGCATTTAGTCTACCTCTGTATCACCATTGCTTTTGCCACCAAGCAAAAAACCATTTTTGGGGCCCTTCCAGTAAGAATGATATTACCCGTTATATTTGAATGTACATAGACTGAATCACCATCATCATCCCGATTGTTCAGTTAGACTATGGAAGATCAACACTGACATGAGATGCACCTATAGATAACAAAACTGTGAAATTACCTTGACAAACTAGATTGGAGATCCACATCACAAGGAACATATTTTTCAGCCTTCTCAATTAGAACTGTCGGGATAAAACTCCCCCTTCGCAGATAAAAGCAGTTATGGAATTGCATAGCGCTGAATAATATGGTGTGCTGGTAAGTCAATACCAAGTCAATGCGTAGTCATTGCAATTAAGATTTGAATAAAAGCTTGGTTGTTTATCGTGTCTCCTACATTTGTAAACAGAAGGAAGAAAATATCATATTGAGAAGGAACAATTTCTTGCAGATCTGTCCAAAAAGACAGATTATGTTCAAACTTATTACCCGACCTATAACTGCTGATTTTTTTTGGCACGAGGTGTTATAACATTTCTATTTCATTAAGCTATATGAAGTAGACAACATGGATAACTATGGGCAATTTATCTGGACAGCACACATTTTTGCACAACAAACATATAAATTTGGTAGAGTTATAATTATTTTGTTAAATCTGCATGGCGAAACCTAAAATATTTGAGAGTTACATTTCTACATGTACCAAATCAAACATATAAATTTTGTAGACAGTGAATACTGAATAACCCTAACTCAGACCATGAATAATTAAGCACATGGTGCATGATAAAAAATAGCGAACCGCAGTACATTTCAGGCTCTTGGATACCAAGTTGATTTTTTTTATTTGAAAATCCCATAAATACTATATAGGCATAGTAATCAGATGTGAAAGAATAAACTAACTGCAACATAATGAACTGTGCATATCAACCGTACTATTTTAAAGCTAGTTATCAGATGTTATCTAATACATTAATTACTGTACAAAGGCACCTGCATGACAGACGAAGGTACCAATGGAAGTGCCTTTCCATGCTAGTAAATCTGCATATGCCAAAGCTACAAAGAAAAACAAGGGATGCTGTTAGACTGTACCACAAAGAACAAGCTCTAACTGATTACTCCTGATAAAAAAGCCAAAGGAAAAAAGACTATGTGGTTGTTGATGTTGCTGCATGGAGAAGCTGCAAGGGGCATACAGAGAGGGTTGGTCGATTCTACGGAAGGCAATATTTTGTTCATGACAAAAGTTCCTAGCAAACTTAGTACCAAACTCATAACATGAGGCAATTTTTCTTCAGGGAGAAAAAACACCGTAGTAGAGCCCATCGAACACAAAAAAAAAATATATATATATATAACATTTATCTGTTGAGAAATAATGACAAACTGCAAAACTAACACTTGTTAAATAAATATAAGATCATCATGCTTTAGTTACTTGATAAATAGAGCGTTGTCTTCTCATAATTATCATTACATAGACTCAAACAGCGCCATATCTAAAAATGTTGGGTTGCAGAAGGTGCACACCAGTCACAGCTCCAATTTGCAGGAATGAAAATGTACTGTCAGCTCTTTACAAAACCATGCGGGCTTGCTTGTGGTTCCCTTTCGCATATTCACCTGTTAGTAGAGCCTGCATTATATTACAGATACTTCAAATACACATATAAAGATATCAGGCTAGACACTAAAGCCAGTTCTTGTAAAAGTACATACCTGACCAGCAAAAGCTAGTGTATCATTGAACAGAGCAATTGCTAACCAGACTTGCAAGCTTGTCTCATAAACGTAGTTGCTCATGTCGCAATCTGCTGTACCCTGCGGACATTTTGTGTAGCTCTAGACAAATGTTGTGCAAAACATTGGAGCTAAATGCAGAATAGGAACAACACCCGGAACCCAAAAAAATTGACACCGTATCTTCTCAGAGACACTCCATGCTTATTGACAGCTTTATCGCACAAAAATGTAGAAGCTCACTGCAGTCTGCCGAAAACTTAAAAAAAAAAACGGAAGAACTGACTTCCAAGGGACAAAATCAGTCAGAACTCTTCCAAATATGTAACTAAGCTTGGGGATGTGGGGAATTGGCGAAACGGGGGTTACCTGCTTGAGATTGCCGTATGCGGCCTCGTCATCGTCGGTCATGAGGGGCAGCCCGGAGGAGGCGACCAGCCGCTGCACCGGCTCGTCCGCATCAGGTCGATCATATCCTGCGCGCGGAGACCTAGAAGAGGAACAAGGCAGAGGTCGAGGAGCGTCACAAAAACGTCGTTCACCGCTACTCGCCATGGCTGCTTCCCGAGCTCGCGCTAGTTGGTTTGAGCCGCCATTGACGCGACCTCGAGCTTGCGCCGCCGTCATCTCTTCCTGGGGTGGCATGGACCTTCACTTCAGGACGTACGAAACATCTATGGTTCTCTGGGCAGGCGTTGGGAGGTGTTTGGCTTGGAAGAGGAGCGGCGCTAGCCGGAGGGGAGGCCTGCTTCGAGAGGGGCGGCCGACGGCTGGCCGGAGTGGTGGAACAGCGCCCAGCCTGCGCCCAAAACGGGAGAAGGGGGCGATGCGTGAGGATAGGGCGAATTTTTTTTAATAATACAAATTATTTTATAATTTCCAAGAATATCACACGTTTTGAATCATTTTCAAATATGTGATTCGATCGGTTTTCAGTCGACCGATCGGTCTACTAAAAGCAGTTTGAACTGTCGGCCAGGCAGTTTTCCTGCGTTGTGTCAGAAATTAGGCAGCTTCGGGCCGATCGGTCAGCTAGCAGCCGACCATCCCATACTGCTGCCCTCCCGCTCCCGTCTAATTTAACACAATGGAATGAAACAGGATTAAAGGAGGAAACGTAGTTTCATGGGCACCCATCAATCAACTCTGCTGCAAATAGTGCCGGGACCAATGCCTAAGGGCATCTCCAGCGGCGCATTTCGGACGTCCAAACAGACGCGTCGCGTCGCATCCGTTTGCGTCGGTCCAAATGGTCGAAATCGTTCGGGCGTCCGTTTGCGTCGGGGTGGCTCCAGCGGCACGACGCATAATTTTTTTTTTCCATTCATGAAGCCATAATTTACATTTTAATAAAAAACATAAAAAAGCCATAAAGGCGTGGTAAAAGTAGGTGATGTCTACTGCTCGTCATCGCTGACGAGGTCAATGAACTCCGGCGTCGGCCATGGAAGCTCGTACGCCGGCGGTGGAGGAGGTACCGCCGCATGCGCAGGAGGCGTGGCCAGGATCCCACGCCGGAGCAGCAAGCGGCGCGGTCGTTGGAACGCGTCGGCGTGGCCGGAGGAGTCGCCGGCCTCCCCGCGCGAGCGCGGAATCGCGGAGCTGGATTGCGAGCCCGTCCCACAAAGCGAGCTCGTTGAGCTCGTCCTGCTCGTTGTTGGCCAGTGCCATGGCAATGGCCTCCTCCTCGGAAATGTCCGGCGGCTGGGTCTCCGGATCCCACGCCGGCCCGCCGTCGTCGTGGTCGTAGTGTGCCATGTTCACGTCCTCGTCCTCGTCCGCGTCCTCCTGGTCGTTCTCTTCTTCTTCTGCGGCGATCTCGCGGTCGAAGTAGTCCACGTCGCCGAGGTAGCCAGCGCGGCGCGCGTCGAACTCCCACGTCCCGAATGAAATCCAGTTGTAGGAGTTCAGCGCGTACGCGATCCTCCCGCGGATCCGGCGGCAAGATCGCCGGTGGCGGCGCACCTCGTCCCGCCGCTCTCGGCCCTCGCGCCGGGGGACCGGCACACGCCTCGAGTTGAGGTACCAGCCCCTCCCGGCAAGTTCGCTTCCGGCCATGGTACCGCCGGTTTCCTCCGATAGCTGCTGCGCGATGTCGACGCGGACGTACCGGCCGACCCGTGCCTTCTTGCCGGACCGCGAGCCGCTAGCCTCGTGGTCGTTCTTGGTCTTGCGGAACGGCCAGTATTTCTTCCCCATGGCGTCGGTGGGGTGGATAGTGTGGGCTCTGGCAATGGTGTGGTCGGGGAAATGGGTGCCGGCAGCGTCCCTTTAGGAGGCTCGGACGCCATCTCGCCTTCAATGGCCTGCCACTGCAACGCCGCCTAGCTGCGCACGCTCGCGGAAGCCGAGGCGTGCCATTAACGCGGCCCTGCAAAGGCTGCAGCGCGCCGCCCGCAATTAATGCCGCGGAAGACGAAACAGTTATGCCCCTGCCAGGCGGGCCCGTTCGAGGACCGAGCGGACACTTTGCGCGTCCGCGCAGTGTCCGCAGAGACGCAAACCTGGCGCGGCCAGGTTTGCGTCTCCGCGGACGGCCCGGTCACTTTGCGTCGCGCCGCTGGAGGTGGTGCCAGACGCATTTTCGGTCACGGCGGACACAAACGGTCGCTCAGCATCCGTTTGCGTCGTGCCGCTGGAGATGCCCTAATGGGACCAATGCAAATAGTGCCGGAATGACCGGCCGAAAATAGTGCCCGGAGCCCCGGACCAATGCATGCAGCTGCTCGTTTGCTTCAGATAGCTTGTGTAGACTCGTCCCACCTGATTGGCCACCTAGCGTAAAATGTCCGCACGCCTCTGTTTGCGTAGGTCTAAATGGTAGAAATTGACCGCGCCTGGGGGTGGCTCCAGCGGCACAACGCATTTTTTTGATTTTGCATTTTTTCAACATAAAAACATAATTTACATAGTAAAAGAAAGGAAAATAAAATATGAAACCTAAGAATGCCTGCGCCTACTCCTCGTCATCATCGTCGATCACGACGAGCTCCGGTACCGTCCACGGCCAGTTGGCAATCGGCAGAACATACGCCGGTGCCGCCGACGGTGGTGGAGGTTGAGCAGCCCACGCCAGTGGTGGAGGTTGAGCAGCCCACTCCGGTGGTGGAGGTGGAGCCGCCCACGCCGGTGGTGGAGATTGAGCAGACCACTCCGGTGGTGGAGGTGGAGCAGCCCACACCGGTGGTGGAGGTGGAGCCGCCCACGGGTTGTACGGTGGAGGTGGAGGCGGCGGTTGCACCGGTTGCGGGGTGGCGTACCGGGGCAGCGACGGCTGCATTGGTCGTTCCACCTCCGAGACGAGGACGCCGGGCCTCGCGATTTCGCCGTCCGTCATCGTCGCCGGGTACTCGAACTCCCGGCCCTCCGCCATGGCCAACTGCCATTCCTGGAAAATGCAGGCAACATAGTCGTCGATGTCGTCCTTGGCCTCCTCGTTGTGGTAGGCCAGCGCGTCGCTGTAGTAGTTGTCGTCGTCGTCCTGTGGAGCCGCCGGCTGCCGTGTTCGATGATGAGGCGGAGATGGATGGTCAAAAGGGAAGTCCCTGTCGCCGAGGAAGCCCGTCTGCCTCCTTGGATCCTCCTCGGTCTTGCGCCAGGTGCGCCAGTTGTCGGAGTCGATGGCGTAGGCAGGATCGGCGCGGAGGTCCGGCGGCAGGTACAACCGCCTGCCGCCTGCACCGGATCTCGACGCTCCTCTCTGGCTCGCGCGGAGGCACGGACGGGACAGGCACCCGGAGGTAGCCGAACCGCCAGCCGCCGTCAGGCAGGTGCACGTCCCGCTAGCCCGTGCACGGTGTCCAGTTCCTGTGCATGAGCCGCGCCACCTTGACGGGCAGCGGAACCCTGTGCGTCCGCTCCGCCTTCTTGGTGCCGCTGCCGGATGCCTCGAAGTCGTTATTCTTCTTCCCCATGGTGATGCAGTGGTGCGCGGCGATGAGGGGTGGGCGCGCGCGGGGCACGATACCATTGATGGCGGCGCAGAAGCGCAGCCGACGCCTGCCAGTGGGCGTGCAGAAGAGGCAGCCGCGGCATTGATGGCGAAGGCTGCGGCCCAGACGTGGAAGCGATGACCGCCGAAACGATGCGCTCGATACAGCCCTTTGGCTCGCTGCCAGGCGGTCCCGGTGAAAAAGCGAACGGTCACTTGGGGCGTCCACGCAGTGTCCACCACGACACATCCCAGACGCAAATATGCGTCGTGTTTGCGTCGCTACGGATAACCTGGTCACTATGCGTTGCCCCGCTGGACCTGGTTCCTGGCATATTTTCGACCCGTGTGGATGTAAACGGTGGCTGCGTCGCCCCGTTGAAGATGCCCTTAGGCTGGTGCCAACGCGGGCTGGAGGAGGGGCGCTACCGCCCGCGACGGGGCGAGAGGGAGGCGACAGGCGGGCGAGACGGCAGCGCGGGCGGTGGATCCACCGCCCGGCGGTAGCGCCCGCTACCGCCGGCTGCCGCCCGCGCTGGGCGAGAGGAGGAGACAAAGGCGAGAGGGGGCGGCGCGTTGGCAACATGGGGAGACAGCGCGGGCGAGAGGAGGAACGGCTAGCTGACGCGCGATCTGATTCGTCCACGTCAGCTAGCCGTTGGGGTAGCCGGCTCAAAAATTTCGAAAAAGCCAAAAAACCCCAAAATTTCATCCCCACCCCTATAAATACCCCCCATATGGTTTCACTCACTCCACACCCATTTCATCTCATTCATCTCCTTCACTCTCTCAAATCTTCTCCACCATGTCCGGTTGGACTCCAGATATGACCTCGTTCACGGATCTCTTGCAGCCCGACGGGTCACCAGACACCTAGATGATGTCTCTCCGACATCGTCGCTCCAATGTTGGTTCTTCGCCGCTTCGAGTTTTACTCCTCCGCACACCACCTCCGGGCCATATGGGCCATACGCTCCACCTCCGGCGCCATATGGTTCATACCCTCCGCCTCCGTATCCATACCCCCACCACCTCCACATGCTCCACCTACAGGTAGCGGGAGTGGCACTGTACCTCCTTACCCACCACCTTCGTACGGTTCATACGCTCCACCTCCGTATCCATACGCGCCATATGGTCCGTACCCCCCACCACCTCCTGAAGCCAGTGCTCCAAGCTACGAGTCCGATGCCGCGGAAACAATCGTACCAAAGCGTCCAAAGAGGCTTGACTGGACAACTACGGACGATCGGTCCGCAGATGGCCGATCGGTCCGCCGACAACCGATCGGTCCACGCGTGTTCGATCGAGTCATATAATCGAAAATAATTTAAATCACGTGACACTTTCAGAAATTATAAAATAATTCGTATTATTAAAAAAAAAATTCGCTGAGGATAGGGATGAGGGAAGTGACGAGCCAAGAAAGGTAATACATACGCATGGGAGCAGACAGTAAACACTGTTCATCGCGAGTTGTTACTGTTCGTCGCGAGCTGCAAGTATGCTGCTGACAGCCGCCGGGCTTACAGATTTACTGTATTTAAGGAAAATCTTACGGGACAAAGGAAGGCTACCATGCATGAGTCCCACTCGTACACGCCCTCAAGTTATACTCGTACATGAAGAGGACGCCTACCCGTACCCGTAGGGAAGCAGGCCACCGCCTACCGCATATACGGAGTATATAGCTAATATATATGCCACGCATCATAATAAGCAGGATATGGAAGCATGGAAACATGGAAGCATCAACTCAATTTGTAGGCAGCAGATTGCGATCTATTTGGAAGCAAACAAATTTGAAACGTATAATATAACAATGATTCCCGTCAAAACATGTACCAACTTCATCATCATTTGTGCATAATTCTTGGACGGCAAAGCATGAACAAACAATACATCGAAGGAAAAAAAAATACTAATCTTACCCCTTAAAGATCTAGAAAATAGCAGATGCAATGTATGGCCACAAATTGGTTATATGACTCGGCTGAACAAATTGGCAGATGCAATGTAGAATTATTCTAATCATGTAGTCTTTGAGCGGATTGAGATGGTGACTTGGACCGGTGGAAGCAGCCTACATGAATCGGCCAGAGTGTATCTTTCACAGTTACATGAATCATCTAGTAAACTAGATTTCACAAATCCAAACGGTAGGGGCCCATCAGGATTTAATGTTCAGAAATTTTACAAATAGGCAAGCAATGGGACCTAGCTCAGAATCTATTATTACCTTCTCCGTGGATCTTATACTTGTTGAAGGGATCGATACGGGCATACAGCCGACGGCCCAAAGCTTCGCTCGGATTAGAGCCTTGAGGGCTGGATTGAGCCGCCTCTGATCCCAACTGCTCCGGTCGCGGATCAGTGAGGACCCGACGGTAGGTGTCTCCCCGGAGGCGGCCCAAAGCTTCATGCGTGCGTGCCGGAGCACAAGTCAAACCAGGTGGAGGAGGAGGTGTCAGCCTGGATGGGACGGTGCGACACGATGACGGGGAGAGCAGGGACGCCCGGGCGGTGGGGAGGAAAGCAGAGCGACGGCGAGGGGACGGTACGTCGCGTTGGCGGCACGGATCGATTGGAGCGGCATTCTGGGAAGGGGAGGGCTGACAGGTATGAACCAGAAATTTCAGGATTTCAGATTGGCAACCAGCGTGGTTAATGGGGACGTCTATGCAAAATCAGACCATTCGATGCAGACGAGATGGACGGTGTTGCGGAGGTCCGACGATTTGCTTTTCATCGGACTCAGATGTCTAGTATTTACCATATTATCAAATGCCAATGGATTCTTCATTTTTATTAGTACTTAGTTTGCCACTTCTCTGTTCTTGCCAAATTTCATTTACTGGTTCTTCGTGAGGAATTGCATGTGCTCAATCTATTGCCTACTTCATAATTTACTGTGGTGTCTGGCTCGTCCTTGGTAAGGTTGTGCACCCTGGACCATTTTGCTGTAACTCCGCCGCTGGCTGCAGGCTCCCCGCTCCCGGCGAGGCTGAACCGGCCGCCTGACGCACGCCTCGCCGGCGACGCGGACGCACACTGTAAGTTGATTTCCGTCCAACTGTCCAAGCCGTCTGTAATTTTGTCTGTGCCCTCAATTTCCAATTCCTGATTCGAAGTTCCAATTTCCGAAGTCCCAACCCGCAGGCTGCAGCAAGATCACATCAACAAATAGAAGGAATTATTAGCAATTTAGATTTTCCTCAGTGTGTCACCAGCGCTGTGTGTCACAAATTACAATTTCTGATTTAGTTAGATCCATTGTATTGTACTGTCTGAACTTTTTATTAGGTCAGTAAACATTTTTATTAGCAATCTCTGATGCGCTGCTATTTACTAAATTGCAGACAATACAGCAGTTCATCAATTATCATGGATAGATTTGTACTAAAAAGGAAAGCTCCATCAGGCCCTTCACCTCCACAAGATATGAATTGGGAAGAGGAGATTCAGTTTGATCCTGGCAAAAGAAAGAGCATAGAGCAGTACCGGCCTAATCAAAAGGATGTGGTAAGAAGAAAATGCCTAGCTAATGGGCCTTGCCAACCTCACACTTATGATTTTCCATTCAGAATGATTGCGGGCAGAAATAGAAGGTTCAATCCAGCATGGTTTGACGATTATGGGAGTTGGATTGAGTATAGTGAGTCCAAGGATAGTGCATATTGCCTTTGTTGTTTCTTGTTTAGGGGACGCAATAATAAAGGGGCTGGTTATGATGCGTTTGTTGTCAAAGGTTGGAATACTTGGAACAAAAGTGACAGACTAAAGGACCATGTTGGTGGTATTGGCAGTGTTCACAACCAAGCAATGAAAGATTGTGAGAACTTATTAAAACAAGAGCAACACATTGATGTAGCTATGCAAAGATCAAGTGATGCCGCCAAATTTGTGGAAGAGGTGGACACAGACAGAACAAATAGAGATCAAGCATTGGGCCTTTTGGTGTATTTCCAGTCATTTGATTTTGTGTTCCATTTGCAACTCATGTTGACTGTGTTGATAGTAACAAACATCTTATCACAAGCACTTTAGCGGAAAGATCAAGACATAGTGAATGCTATGAAGTGTATGAAATCAACAAGAAGACACTTAGTTGAACTTAGAGGATACGGATGGGAACCTCTCCTTGATGAAGTGTTTGCATTTTGTGATGAGCATCATCTTGAGAAGTTGGAAATGGAAGAAGCCTATGTTAACCCAAAAATTTTGAGTCCAAGAGACTCATTCAACGATTTTAATTTGGATAGTTTGATGAGTTTGGCCAAACTCTACCCCAAAGATTTTGATTCCGGCGAATTGAGGGATCTTAGTCATCATCTTTGCCTGTACATTGCAGATGTGCAAGCTGCTGAGAGATTCTCCAATATAGAAACAATTGTTGAGCTTTCCCGAATGTTGATTCAAACAAGAAAACATTTATGCTATCCTTTGGTTTACCGGCTATTGAAACTTGTACTAGTATTGCGTGTTGCCACTGCCACAGTTGAGAGATGCTTTTCGGCAATGAAGATTGTGAAAACATATTTACGCAATCGCCTCAATGATGGAAGTTTGAGTGATAACCTTATTTGCTATGTGGAGAAAGAAGAAATGAAGAAAGTCACTAATGATCTGGTGGTTGATCGCTTCATGAAACTAAGAGGTCGTAAATTCTAAAAGGTAAAGATATCCTGCCAAATTCCTCTGTTCATTGTATTGTATTGTCTAATTTTTTTTTGCTGAAGTTTCGTCATATACATTGTGTTTTTATAGGTTTTCTGGACATATGAACTGGACAGATGGTGTTCTTTTGTGAAGGAAGCAATGCTGGCAGCAACAAAGCCATATTCTGTTAGTCAATGCCATCTTTAGTTTTCCATTTTACGTTAACCAATGTCAATGGATTCTTCATTTTTATTAGTACTTAGCTTGCCACTTCTCTGTTCTTACCAAATTTCATTTACTGGTTCTTCGTGAGGAATTGCATGTGCTCAATCTATTGCCTACTTCATAATTTACTGTGGTGTCCGTTAGAAAATTTGTCCACTGGCTCATCCTTGGTAAGGTTGTGCACCCTGGACCATTTTGCTGTAACTCCGCCGCTGGCTACAGTACTACTATGTGCTACATCAGATCGGTTGGAGGGGAAAACATAACAACTTAAATGATCAGGCCAGTGGCGAACTAGGCATGCACGCTACATGGTGGACACAAAAGCCATCGACTGTGACTTAACAAGATCTCAGTCGCCTGAGACGTAGTCACTCCCTAAATATAAAGATGTGTCTTACGACACCGGCCGTATTCCGATCGAATACGTACGCCCAGCCTGCCACCATACCGATTCAGTCCGTGATATTCGATCTTTTTGTTAGGGTGTGTACCTTGTGAGAAATAATGGTAATTTCAGCTTTCCTTCTTTGTGCCATGTTGTAGTACATCATCGTGATTGTGTCTTCCATGTATGCGCAACGGATGGGGCTTTTCCATCCCTATTTAACACCAAGTAACACTACACGTAGGGATAAGTTCTACGGAATTTGCTTACGGAATCAGACGTGGCACTGCACGCAATGTAGAAAACGAGAACGTGGTCCGATTTTTTAGGGAGAAAACAACTCAGCCAACCAATTCACCGCACGTTAGTCCGTAGAGGTTTTGTAGTCTAATCAGTCCGTAGGTCTAGTGTTATTGTTTAACACCTAACATATCCCTGGCCGGGGCTATTACTTCCACTAACTGACTAACAGATTCTTAATTTGTGGTGGCACTAGTGGAATAACCGGAATAAGGTTAGAAAAGGCGAATTGCCTATGAATGCTGAAGAAATTCTCCGGCGCACGGTTTGTCAAACTGATGAATATCTGGAGCTTTTTGGTAAGAACAAGGAACAAGAGAAATTAGATTGGGAGAAGTGGTGTTCGCCAGTAGATGGTTATCTGAAGCTGAATTGCGATGATGCGTATACTCCAGGTGAAAATCATATAACTTGTAGAGTTGATGTTTGTGATCATCATGGAGAACTGATTGCTGCAAGAGCAGGGAAAGTGGAAGGGATTCGTGATGTTTTTGCTGCTGAATTTTATGCTTTGGAGAAAGTTGTTGATGCTGCTCTGGATATTAGAGCTACTAGGAAGTGTGCGGCGCGGCGCACGCCGCGCCCGTGGTTTCACTGGTTTTAAATATACCAAATATTCAAATTTGATCAATATGATCTAATTGATACAAATAGTTATGAGATATTGTGCTATCCTTTAGGTCTGCATAACTGTTTGTCCTTGAACATAAGCTATTACATGAGGCAAATGCTAGAATAAAGCAGTTGCAAAACATGCACTCAGCGTACAATGTAAACAGTGTCATATGTTCAAGTTGCTAAGGCCACAACATGTACACTTGTTGAATCCAGTTCCATGGAGACACCACATTCATAAGCTTTCTAGAGTTTCAGACTCCCAAGCAAATATCCTTGGTATTTCTTGTCACACGACACGGAGCTCGCTGCCGCATTGATTCAGTTTGTTTCCACCTCATAATTTTGACAATCATCTTGGAATGAACAAAAGAAAGAGACAAATTTAGAGCATACAAACATTTTAGATCGGAGCAGGACACAACATGGTTCATCTATTTGCAGATCTCTATGAGAACAATAAGTATAACATACCTGAATCTCTCACTTTGGTGCTGACATTTGCACTGTTGACACTAAACTGAACACAGTTGCCGAGCTGGATATCCTTGAGCTTTGTAGAGAGCACAAATGCGTAGCATCAAATAAATATTAGACAGTCCCGGATTCTTCACTCGTGCCCTCTAACATGCAATGCGATCAAATGTTACCTGACATAGATATACGATGAACTATTGTTGGGATGAAACGATGACATGTACACTAACATTCAGAAGATAGGTCACCTTTTGCGTTATCCTTGGGACAGTTGCTTGCACTGAGGTGAGGAGCTGCGCTACGATCCCACCGTCGGTGCCGGTGAAGCCGTTGATCTGCTCGAACAGAGAAGAACATAAAGAAGAACTAAGGAGCTAGGCGAGGCCGCTGATATAATCAAATCATTTGTACCGAGTAAACCATTTGACACATGTTTAATGTACAGAAACATGTAGTTAGCTGAATGAATACAAATGCTTCTTTCTGTACAGACATACTTTGACACCACTGCAGTGTGAGCACTACGCAGCAATTGAATCTACAAATAACAACTGACATAGATGAGCAGAAAGTATGTGCTAAGAATGCTACCTGACATAGAGGAGTAGAGGGCGAACCTTGTGTTGATGCCATTGACAATAGGCTCTTCTAGAGGAGCTTCTCCGTACAGCTCGTCCATGGCTTCGGTCATGGGCTTGTTCAGCTTGTCATCGTCATTGCTGCTGCTGGAGCTACAGAAAGTACAATTTCACCACCAAATGAATAAGAACACAGGGGTTACAAATAACTGAAAATCAGATTTTGTCACGTTGCCAGTGAGTGCTCATAAGAAAACATACCAACAATGAGTGTTCAATGCATGTGCTTGTGAACGGAAAGTCCTTGTAAACTCTTGGCACAAATTGAGTTTCTAAGCCAATAAAGAATTCTTATTGCTTTAGGACCTAAACATTTGCTTTTCAGCTGCACACGCAAATCTGTCTCAGCCATTTATCTGGAGCACCAAATTTACATCGCGTACAATGCTTATAAGAAGCACGATATAACTGTGATTCTGCAGGCAGCGCTCAAGGTCTAGCGGAGGTTAGTGAGTCGTCGTTCGGCACAGGTACACCTTCCCTGCAGCACCCACACAGCTGAGAATGGAGGCAGGAAAAAAAAATATGACAGAAACAATGAAAACAATATTTTCAAGCCGGAATTATGAATTTAGACAATGCCACAGTTTATTTCTAACATAATAGCCTAATGTAACCAGAAAGCATGGCTAGCTAGGTAAAAACTGTAAGGTATCCCTAAATATTAGCTTCTAATATTAAGCGCGTGCAGCCATGACATAGAAAAAGTTGCGGCTAAACTGATTTAGCATCAACCAAAACAAACATTGCATCTCAGCTTTAGATAGAAAAATTTACATCTGTAGGTATGTAATTGATTGGATGAGAGTGGTGCCGTACCATTTAGCTGTACATATAGCCTGCTTGCTTGCTCATCCATAGGCTGATCAAGGTACAATTCAACTCATTGGGCAGACTGAAACCTAGGCAATGAAATGAAGGACGTATTCAGTAGCAAAAGATACATGCTTCACCTGGCAGGGGCTCTCGAGCAGTTGTAGAGGTGCTTGATCGGGTCAGTTTCTCGCCATTGCCACCTGCACCAATCCTCCCACTGAAAAACGGAGCTATCCTTGTTTAGATGAGAACACCTAGTGAAATAAAATCAA
Source organism: Lolium multiflorum (assembly GCA_030979885.1). NCBI lineage: Eukaryota > Viridiplantae > Streptophyta > Magnoliopsida > Poales > Poaceae > Lolium > Lolium multiflorum. The sequence goes on from CM061752.1 coordinate 5,590,453, forward strand.
GAAAAGCATGGTACAAAGCGAGGAGAATATGCCCTCTGTGACTTTGCCTCTGTGGTCTTTGTGCACCCGTCACCATCATCGGTAAGCTACAGCTGAATTAAGATACAAAAAACCTACAATTTGACCCCCCTTTTAGATGTGAAACTTAGAAATTACACAAGGAAATCATATACTGCAAATACAACCAAGCATGATACACCTGACCTTTACGACTGAGACAAAAGAGGAATTGCGAGAAGAACCATCAGATGCTCTCCTTGAACCTGCATTTTCATATTTACTGAGATTAGTTCAGAGGCAAAATCTGAACAGAAATGGGAAGAGAGCAAGTGTAAGTTTCTTTGAACAAACAGAGATCCCTACCCTACAATACACCTCATGTCTGAGAAAATCCAAACCATACCTGCTAGAACTTCACGATCTGGGACCAATCTTTCTGCAGAACCTCGTATTTCTTCTTCCATAACACACCTCAACAAACAAAAAAAAAACAGGGAGAAGTGTCAGTCTTGCGCCATTAGATATACTATTTTCGGATCCACACAAATGCAACAGGAGAGAGCACACATAATTAACCACCTTGATGAGGAGAACCGGAAGGAGAGATGGGAGCTTCGCTGCAAGAGATTGCTGGCCGGGGGACCTTCAGTACACATTCGATGGCTCCTTGAGGAGAAGAGGCAGTGGCTGGCCCCTTTCCACACACGCGTGCGCGCACACCTTACTGCTCCTGAAATCGCTCGCCCCTGCCCCGCGCGCCATCTGATGCCATGACCCCTCCCGCCATGCTGCGATTCTGCTCCGCCGCGCCCACCCAATGCTCCCCCTTCTCGGTGGTGACGGCGTCAGCCCAGGCCGGCGCGCGGGCGCCGCGGAGGGTGCAGGCCAGCGCGCTGCGGCCCTACGCCGACCCGCTCGTCGCGCAGGCAGTGCTCGACCGCCAGCTCCTCACCGATTCCTCCCCCCCCCCCCTACGCGAGCACGGCCGACGACGTCTTCTGGGGGTTCACCGCCGACCAGACCGCGCCCGCGGCCGCCGGAGTCACCGACAATGCGGCGCAGCAGGCCCTGCTGGAGGCGCCGATTTCCACCGCGTTCCCGACCGACGCGACCCTAACCCTAACCCAGCGACGGAAGAAAAAGGGGAGGAAAGAACCGCTGCAGATACGTAGTCGTATGAACCGAGGAGAAGGCGTAGGAGGAAAAAAGACACGTGGCGGAGAAGTGGAAACAGAAACTCCCGTCATCCATGCACAGCCGGTGGAGGCCGATTAAACCGGAGACGGAAGGTAACCGACGCCAAGTAAACAGGAAGCAACTGGCCCAGATGTGCAAAGTCTACCGGCTATTTCCCGTGAATCAGCAATTTTAGAAAGGGAAAAAAAATAGAAAGAAAGAAAAAAACTCCCGCACGTCTCCCTTACGTCCAGATGGAAGTGCGCATGAATAGTAGAAAATGTAACCGTGGCAAACTCCGATTGGATAAAACGGGACACCAACAGTACCCAAACTAATCTCATTGCTGCAAAACGGTTTGGCTTTGATATAGTTTATAATAATAATAATACGTGCAGTTTTTGAAACTGACTCTGAACTTTTGGCCATAGCAATGAATTGGCGAGGTCAAGATTTTTCCTAGCAAGCAGCTTCAATTGATGATCTGAAGATCAGACTTAAATCCTGGTTTTCTACTACTGAAGTATGAGCGTGTAGACGAAATGCAAACAAAGTTGCCAATATGTTAGCTTTTGTAGGAAAATCATGTAATGCAAATGAGGTCATACTGTGGGACGATGATGTACCAGCCATGGCGATTTGCCCCAATAATAAAGTTATTTTCCCATAAAAAAACACCGTAATCAGAGCACCCCTTCCTTGACGTTGAAACACGGACAATACAAACAGAAAACCAAAAACATCACGATCGTTTCCTCAATCGCTACCCTCCCTCCTCCCATGGTGTCTTCCTCCACGGTCGCGACGTCCTTGGCTGCGGCCCTCCCCTCTGACTGAAAAACTGTCATGCGAGAACTTCCTATTCTGGCAAGCGCAAGTTCTTCCCGCACTACTGTGTGGTGCGCAGGTTATGGAGCAGCTCGACGGCTCCGATCTCGCGCCCGCAAACACATTGGACGTTGAGGATGAATAAATGAAGATGATCGATGTCCCCAATCTGTCCTATGGCATTGGACGTTGAGGAGGAAGTGAGCCTAGCTCAACTGGTTGGGGAGTGGATGTATAAACCCAGCATCTGAGTTCAAATCCTCACGGACGCGAATTAAGGTTTCTATTTATACTTAAGGCCCAGACTAGTCATGGTACTTATGCAATTAATCTTAAGGACTATGCTTTAATCTTAACCAAGATTAAAAATCTTAGTACTCATGCCAAATGGCTGTGTGCATCACTGGTTGATGCAGAGGCCGGAAAGTGAAATTCTCCCCATTTTTAAGGGGATGTTAGACGGTTAACCAGATTGCTCTAGGAGAGTTTGAGAGTTGACTCCCGTCCCCGTGCGGCGCCGCCGCGCCCGCACCGGGGTGCCCCCAGCCGCCCTCTCCCCTCTCCCCCCGCCTCCCTCTCCCCTCCGCTGCCGCCGACAACGACGCCCGGGCAAAGCCCGGCGGCACGGCGGCGGCGGCTTCTCCTCAAGCGACGGGAGGTCCATGGCGGTGGCGGCTTGATCTGGATCCCACCGACGGTGGGGGTAGACGAACGGCGGCGGGTTCTCCTCCGTCTGATCGCGGTTGTTCGGTGGGTCGGCAGGAGGCGGTCGGCCTCTTGCTCTTCTCGGCCGGCGGTGCGATTCGTGGAGGAGGATTTGGCTTTGGCTCTGCACCACGAGGACGCCCACGGTGACAATCTGAGGCTTGGCGGTGGTGGTCACTTCCTTCGCCGGTGGTGGTCGACCGGATTGGGGCTGGCTATGGCGATCTCCTGATCTCACATCTAGTCCGAGCAGCGAGTTGGGGATGCGCGGCTGCCGGTGAAAACCGTGATCCGACCTTGGCCGTGGCGGGCGATGGCGACGTCACGCTTCGTAACCTTCTCGAAGGCATTGTCGTCGCAGTCTGCGGCTACTCACTCGTGCTGCTCCGGGGGAAACCCTAGATCCGGGTCTCCGGATCGGATGATGACGGTGCTTCCTGCGTCGTTCTACCTCTTGAGGCATCATTTTTGGAGCAGCTGCTGGATGGAGGTGGTTTTTGGTGGAGTGGTGTTCATCTACCACGTTGACGTCGATGATGCTCGGCGGCGTGGAGCTGCAGGGTATCGAAGACGGGCGCGGACTGCTGGACGCGTGCAGGATGGTGGAGCTGTCTGGCGTCATGGTAACATCGACGGCAGGTCTGGCAAGGTCAATGCGGCGATCCCTCTTCAAGATGGGTGCGAGGAAGACGGCGGTAGCGATTTCTATGGCGTGTGTACTGGCGTGCGCTTAGGGTTCGCTTGACTGGTTGTGCTTCTCACCCGCCAATGGGCGGCTTGGGAAGGCATTCAGTTTTAGATGATGTGCGTTGGTGTATTGTCAGGGTAATGGCCATGTTCATGGTCAACCCCTTCATCGCTCTTTGTAGGCATAGCGAGTTGTCGCTGGAAAGGTGGCTTCGAGTTGATCTTTGTATCTCCCTTGTAAGGCTTTACGAATAATTTAATAAAGAAAAGCTGCGTGCATCCTTTGGATGCAGAGGCTGGGGCGATGCTCCCATTTCGAGAAAAAAAATATGGATTGTGAGGGATCAACAAGTCACTAGTAGGAAAAGGCCTATACACTACAGGAAAAATAGGGGCTGCCATGCAGCAAATCATTGCCGTGAGCCCTCGCACGGCAAAGCCGTGAGCACTGAGCAAAACGCACGGCAAAGAGCTTGGTCACGGCAAACACAGACAAGCGCGCACAGCAAAGAAATGGTGCACGGCAAAGGGGTGCCATACAAGGGGTCCGCCGATGCTATATTATTGGTGCGCCGGTGCTGCTCAAATAGACAAATACCACCGGTGTACCAAAAATTTGGCGCTCCGCAGGTAAGGGTCGCCCAGATCTGGATCAGGGCAGATCCGTGCCCCCCACTTACCGTTGGCGCACCATTATAGTGGTACGCTGGTGGTATATTACTACCGCCGGCAGGGGCGAAGCTAGGGGATAAAGCCATTGATGTCACATTACGCAGCGCTATTTGCTGAAAAAATTAACAGAATTTAGCACTATGTAGTGAATGTTTTGAGCAATTTCGTTGGGTTCAGCTGACCCCAGTGGTTGTATAGCAGCTCCGCCACTGACCGCCGGTGTACTATTATATTGGTGCACCGACGGTAAGTGTAAGCAGAAATTGCGCCCCCTAGATCGTCTCTTCAGTTTTGAAAAAATAAAAGAAAATGATAAAATTTTCAAATATCAAAATCCTTTGAGATGTCCATATGTTACGTAATCTAGTTGTTAGAAAAAATAAGAAACATGAATTACGTTATATTTCGCAAAATTGCGTCATGTTTCGGTAAAACTTCTGTGGATTTTACATATGACGTCAAATGAAAACTTTTTAATATGAAAAAGTATCTAGAGAAAAGTTTCATCCGATTTCAACGTCCCGTAGCAGTTTACCGATTTTTAGATTCCTCAAAATCAAAAAGAAAAATATAGTTTTCAGAAGTTTTAGATTTCGATGCAAAAGAATTTCAAACCTCACCCTAATCTGAAAATCATACCATGGCTCTTCTCCCTCTATCCTTTCCCGCTTTCTTTCCTTCCTCCTCTTCCCCTTCCTCCACCTTCTTTCCCTCCTCCTCTTCCCCCTTCTCCACCATCTTTCCCCTTCTCCTCCTCTTTCCCCTTCTCCATCTTCTTTGCCTCCTCCTCTTCCACTTCTCAACCTTCTCCCCTCATCCTTATCCTCTTCCACTTGTTCACCTTCTTTCCATCATCCTATTCCACTTCTCCTCTTTCTCCCATTCTCCCTCCAGCGCCCCATCTTCTCCCTCCCTCTGGCAACCTCAAGCTCGAGCAACCCCCTCTAGTGACCACCTCCGAGATGGATGCCTCCGGCGATCTCGAGCTACTGTCGAGGACCCACCTCCTCTCCCTCCCTCTAGCGACCACCTCATATCGCTCCCTTCCTCTTGCACGACGCCCACGGCCACGGTTCCCGAGGGATTACCAGATCTAAATCTAGATCTAGGTCGAGGATTTTTTTTATTTCTAAAAAAGAATATCGTCGGCGTACCACGGTGGTGCGCTGGCGATATATGGTTTTACCGCCGGTGTCCCAGGCTGGTGCATCGGTGGTATTCTGTTACCACTAGCGTGTTACCATCGGCGCACCCGCCAGTGTACGTACCAGGCTGGTGCGCATGCAGTATGTTGTTACCATCGGCGTGTTACCACCAACATGCATGGGTGCACCGGTGGTAACTTTTAGGCTTTTTCCTAGTAGTGAGTTCTAAGTTTTTTAGTCAAAGGTATGACCCAAGATATATTAGCTCATGTTCTTGGACTTCATCATGCGGCCGAGGTATGGGCCACCATCACCGATTTGTTTAAGGAGCTTCCTAAGGCCAAGATCGGCATGCCTCATGGCGCCCTGACCAACACAACAAAGCTTGACATGACCGCCGCCCAATTCCTCTCCAAGATCAAAGGTAAGCATGTGAACTTCCCGCTGCGGGTCACATCATTAGCGATGAGGAGCTCAAGGAGTACCTCCTCACCGGTTTGGACGGGATTTACAATCTCCTCGTTGGCTCCATCAACGCCAACCTGGCCATATCCTTCACCGACTACTGCAATCAGCTTACTGCCTATCACTAGTGGCAACAAATGATGTCCGTGTTGAGGCAGTACTCTGGCACCGTCTCATCATTAGTGAACTCAGCATGCTTCTGTGGTCACCGCCTAGATCATGCTGGTGGGGGCTATCTCCACAGACATGGAGCATGGAGGTGGTGGTCACTACCAGCAGTGAGGACACCCGAGCCATGGCATGCCATGAGTACAACACATAGCACGCAACATACAACGCGTAAGCACGTGATTGCACGAAACACATGTAGACCGCCGTGAAGGCACATGCCTTGAAAGCATTGGACACGGGGCAACATGGGTCCCATCCTTCAGACCCGGTAAGACATGCAGCTGACTCGGTAAGACAGGGCGACAAGCGATGGCATCTCGAATGATTCCATACAGGCTTCCATGTAGTTAGCCACATCGACGATCATGTGAGCCTCGTGACAGGACACATCAAGCCGGCAACACCCGAGACGACCAGGTAAGGGAGAAGAAGACTAGATCATCGTGGAAGCCGGGTAAACATAATGTTGAACGCCACCGCACAAGGCTGACGATAGAGGCCACATCACCACAAGGGCCCACACGCACACATGAGTGGCTCACATGTAGCACCAACGCTGGCACAACATCGACTCGCATGCAGCACATGACTTGCGGACACGTAAGACGGATGACACGCTGCCCGAAAAGCCCCACACACATATGGCTCACATGTAGCCTGGCTCACACACAAACCGGCTAAAATGCAGATCGAGATGATCCACACCGTCAAATCTAGGATCAGGCGGAGAAAATAAATCACCGGGGGCTAAAAAAACTGCAAAAATCGGGTGTTGTGTAACTTAGTAGTTAGTATATAGTATATTTGTATATCAACTCAATAGGAATAAGAAAATATCATGAACAAATTTCATAGCATAATCAAAGAATTTTTCACTACCACATTTTATTACGGGAAATTCCATGTCCAATATGCAGTTTTCCAGTACTACAGTATTACACACCGTAATTTTTGTTGTAGAATCACTTCTTTCTAGTGCTCATCCTTTTTGGTAGTGGTGGCGGAGTTGGATCCTTGTGATGTTCGTCATCTTCTTCCTCATTCGCGTCATCTTCTCCATCATCGTCCTCGTATATCCCATTATTTTTTATCATCGTCATAATTTTCTTCTTGACCATCTTATTCTTCATCAGTGTCAAGCACCTTTATCTTTTTATTTTGTTCTGATTTTTTCTTTGTCTATTGTTCTAGCTATTTGCAAAGCATTCCTCACCAATGGACATATCAAAAAGTTGTGACCCTCTGACAAAAGGTTAACCTCGTCAATGCCCATGATGATGGAGTTGGGCTTCTAGGAAGGAGGACACTGGCGAATCAACAAACCGGTCAGCCAAAAGTAGGCAACCGACGAATATTATTATCAAGGGCGAATTGCCGAGATTATATGATGTGGAACTAGGGTTACAAGGTATCTCATATGATTGAATCTGTCCCCCCTCGATGGCTCCTCCTAGCCCTTATATAGCGGGCTAGGTCTCAGAGTCCACCTCGAGGTCGAGGTAGAGTATAAGTCGGTTCACCCGATATGGGCTTAACTTTCCTAACATGATATCTTCGGATTCTTCTGGATTTCTTCGTGGGCTTTCGTCTATTCCTTCCTGGGCTTTGTACCAGGGATGTCAATACTTAGGACCTGATATGGCTGATGGGATTCGTAGCATAGAAAACAAAAAAATTCCTATCGCAAGAACGAACAACAAGCCAAGATCCAATCAAGAAGATGGTAGCAACGAGAAGATCATGAGACTAACCCTCGAAGATTCCAAAGCCTACGAGATTAGATCTCGTTGTTGGTGTAGTCGATCACTTGCCACTTGCAAAAGCGCGTAGAAGATCTTGACGGTGCCACGAACGGGCAGCACCTCCGTACTCGGTCACACGGTGTTGATGACGACGTCCTCCCCGTTCCAGCGGGCAGCGGAAGTAGTAGATCCTCCTCGGAATCCCGGCAGCACGACGGCGTGGTGGCGGTGGCGGTGGAGATCTCCGGCAGGGCTTCGCCGTAAGCACTACGGGAGAGAGGTGGAGGAGGGAGGTGTGCTAGGGTTTGGAGAGAGGGGATGGCTAGGGCGCCGGCCAGGGGTGCCCTAGGTGGTGCGGCCAAGGCTTGGCTGCCCCCCTCCCTCTCTCCCTCATTATATAGGTGGATCCCCAAGTGTTAGGTCAAAATCTTCGAATAAGACCCCAACTCCAAAACCTTCCATATGGCCAAACCTAGGGGGAGTGGGACTCCCCCCTTTCCTTTGGTGGGGGTGGCCGGCCAAGGTGGGTGGAGTCCCTCTGGGACTCCACCTTCCATGGTGATTTCTTCCAGACTTTTCTAGAACCTTCTAGAACCTTTCAGAAAAATACCGGATCATTTTCAAACCTAGAAAATGACTTCCTATATATGAATCTTATTCTCCGACCATTCCGGACCTCCTCGATGTCCTGATCCCATCCGAGACTCCGAACAAACATTCGAACTCCATTCCATATTCCATATCTACTTAAACGACATCAAACCTTAAGTGTGTCACCCTACGGTTCGTGAACTATGCGACATGGTCGAGACTCTTCTCCGACCAATAACCAATAGCGGGATCCGGAGATCCATAATGGCTCCCACACATTCAACGATAACTTAGTGATCGATTGAACCATTAACATACGATACCGATTCCTTTTGTCACGCGATATTTTACTTGTCCGAGGTTCGATCATCGGTATCTACATACCTTGTTCAACCTCGTCTCCGACAAGTACTCTTTACTCGTACCGTGGCATGTCATCTCTTATGAACCATTCATATGCTTGCAAGCTAATCAGACGACATTCCACCGAGAGGGCCCGAGTATATCTATCCGTCATCGGGATGGACAATATCCCACTCTTGATCCATATGCCTCAACTCATACTTTCCGAATACCTAATCCCACCTTTATAACCACCCATTTACGCAGTGGCGTTTGGTGTAATCAAAGTACCCTTCCGGTATAAGTGATTTACATGATCTCATGGTCGAAGGACTAGGTAACTATGTATCGGAAGCAAATAGCAAATTGAACTTAATGACGTGATCTTATGCTACGCTTAATTGGGTGTGTGTCCATTATATCATTCATCCAATGACACAACCTTGTTATTAATAACATCCAATGTTCATGATCACGAAACCACGATCATCTATTAATCAACAAGCTAGTTATACAAGAGGCTTACTAGGGACTCCTTGTTGTTTACACAACACACATGTATCAATGTTTCCGGTTGATACAATTATAGCATGGAGTGTAAACATTTATCATAAACACAAAGATATATTATAATAACCATTTTATTATTGCCTCTTGGGCATATCTCCAATTCCACTACTAGAGTCAATAATCTAGTTTACATTTGTAAAGATATAACACCTTGGCCTTCTCTTATCATGTTTGTTTTGCTCACGGAGAGGTTTTAGTCAACGGATCACACACTGAAACGTATGTATTTTGCAATTCATTTGCGTCTCAACGCATCACTCATTTTCTAAATGAGTTGGTATTAATCATATATGTTCAGTCTGGTGGAACCTTAATTCCGGTCTGAAAATGTCACTAATATTGTCATACACAATATAGCTTCAAAGTTCTGACTCTATCGGAACTACACCAAGTTCTCAAAGAACTTCTCGACTTTAAACATTCTCAGTCATTGTCAAAACAATGACATACTCTGCCTTTGTAGAATCCGTCACAATATTTAGAACTCATCTAAATCCAGCATGGACTTCTTCCAGCTCATTGTGCTACTTTTAAAACAACACTTAGCCTAATTGAGATTGAAATTTTATTTTTATATGTGACCAAACTAATATCGGTGCAACACCTTACAGCGATTTGTTTGTCATTACCCATACAAAACTATATATATATCCTTGGTTTTTCTAAAACACTCAGGGATATTCTTACTGTTGTCCAATGATCATCACATGAATCATTCTGGTATATGCTCCTAACTCTTTAGAGCACAGGACATCTGATTGTGTATATTTTATTCGTGATCTAAAATCACTCATGTGTTTTTACTCATTGAGTGTCAGATACACTCAAGTCTTGTTAAACCTTCACATGAAAAGAACATCTTCTTAATTTATTATATTGAACTACTTCAATATTCATTTTATGTACTTTTAACTTAAACTTATTATGTGTTTCAATCTATCTTCATAGATCTTGACACTAAATATGTTTCAGTTCATATCCTTTCATTGAAGTTAATTCTCAATGAAAACCTTTTTAATCAATTACATAATTACATTATTTATAATCAACGATATGTCATCTACATAAAGTATTACAAATATGTCTCAGCGCTCCCACTTAATTTCTTGCAAATGCAAGCCTCTTCATCGTCTCGATGAAATCATAACTCTTTGATCATTTCATCCGGTGAAGATTCCAACTCCGTGATACTCACTTCATCCAATTGAAGTTTGTATACCTATCTAGTATTCCATGGACCAGCAAAACTCTTGGTTGTATCTTGTATACACCTTTAATACGCACTTCTGTTAAGTAATGTATTTTGCCATCCTACTATCATATCTCATAAAAGAAATATGTAGTGATTACTAGAACAATTCGTGTAGACTATAAGCATCGCTACGGAAGATCTAATCTTATCGTAGTCAACTCTTTGAACTTTGTCGTAAACAACTTTTCGACAAGTCGAGCTTCTTCAAGGATATTCCTAAACAAGTCCATCAATTTTATAGATCTATTTTACTTTCAAAAAGTGTTCATCTATCTTGGATTCCATGGCGCTTAGCCATTTTAACGGAGTTAGGGCCCATCATAACTTCTTTGTATGTAGTTGGTTTATCATTATTCAAAATCAATCCTTTGTTCACAAATCATTTATTTGATCACAAAGTAAACCATACCTACAAGGTTCAATAGGTGCTTCGATCTCCATGACTATAACACTTTGTAGACATGGGAGCTATAATCACCGTGGCCGCTTCCAGAACCATTTCTGATGTTGCGCTACTCTGATCATCATGCTCAGGTTCATAAACCTTATCAAGTTCCATTGTCCTCCCACTCAAAATACTTCGCTAGAAACAATTTCTTGTAAATAAGTAAGAAACATTGACAAACACTTTTGTCTTTGTCTCCATAGTGGAAGGAATTCCCAATTTGATCTCTGGGATAACCAACAAAGACATTCATCCGATTTTGGTTGTAAACTTATTTACTTATGCTATGCATACCAAAATTTAAGAAAGAACTATTATGGTTACCCATGCCATAACTCGTATGGTGTCATTTCAACAGATTTATGATGACGCTCTATTTTTGTGTAAAAGCGGTAGTCTCTAAAGCATAATCCACAAATATAATGGCATCAAATATATCATCATTAATCCAACAAAGTTTGGATACGTCTCTCGAACACTCCATCATAACTATGGTGTTCCGAGAAACGTGAGTTGTAGAACAATTTCATAACTCTCTTAGATGTTCGCTAAATATCGTAATTCAAATATTTCCACCATGATCCAATCATAGATATTTGACTTTTCTATTACGATGATTTCTACTTCATACTGAAATTTATTTGAATCCATTCAAAAAGTTTCAAACTTCTTCCTATCGAATAAATATATCCACATATATATACTCAATTCATTGTTGGAAGTTTTCATGAAGTAGAAGAATCTCCCGCACACAACTATGCCCAGTGAACCACATACATCATCATGTATGTTTCCACTAAGTTAGTTGCCCGTTCAACTCTTGGTCTATGAACGGTATTTCAGTCATTCTCTTTTAGAAGAGATTTGCAAGCGCCAAATGATTCAAAAATCAAATGAATCCAAAAATATATTTGCATGGAGTTCCTTCATGCGTTCATTTCTAACATGACCTAAATGGCGGTTCCACAAATAAGTGGAATTCAAATCATTTGCCTTACGGCATTTTAGCGTCAGTGTTATGCATGTGTGTTTCACCATTAAGATTTATAATAACTTATCCATCGTACATGGAGCAAGGCCACAATTTTAACAACTCATTGTTTTCATTTGACCGGAGCAAAATAACAATTATTAAGTTCTTTATTATAAATCCTAAGGGCTAGGTAGAATTCCAACGACAAACATAATAACACTTTATTATGTTCCAGACGTGCATTATTACCATATTCCTTATCAGTCACTTAGGCCATCATATTCTTGTATTGCGTTGTATGACATCTCATACCAACCAATCTGGTACAAATACCCAAGAACTTCATTGTGTGACCAATCAAAGAATATATTCATAACTTGTATATCATCTATCTACACCTGAGCTAGACTTTCTAGTCTTTACTTTCTTTCTGCCAAAATCTTTTGTAGTTTCTCTTTTAGCTTTCCTCATATTCAGAAAACACTTCACCTTCAATAACTTCTAGGTCCATTGGTCAAATACCAATGACCTTGAGGTTCTTACTTTGAAGTTGATCATCATATGACAAGTGTTTCAGATTTCACTATTAGTAACTTTGTAATGTGATGAACAATTTCACTCATAATTTTATCCATTAAGTTGACTTCTGAGACCATGTTGTACATGCTAGGCTCGTAAAGTTTAACCTCAAATCGCATGTGCAAATTTGCACCCGTTGTACACACGTAGAATCTATCACACCCGATCATCACGTGATGCTACGACGAGTCTTAGCAACGGTGCATACTAAGGACGATCACTTCATGGATATGCGAATATCGTTAGTGCCCAACTTAGTTGGAGGATTGGGACGCCTGGCGTCTTCAATCTTCGTACATTCTCATAAAACTTATGAGTTTATGTAGTCTCACTAGAATATATTCTATCATCTTGCAATAAGGTCTTAGATATCACATATATCTCATACCTTGCTTATTTCTGAAAACAAAATTTCCAGCTCCTTACTTTTCAAACAGATTTGAACTTCAAGTTTCACAGAGACAAGATGACTTTAGGTACTAATTAAAACCATTGCTCTTTGAATCAACAATGTGAGGTTTACTAAAAGTTTGCAATAGGACTTAATCATTTCTTGATTCTTTAACAATACGGTACCAGTCCGTAAAGTTTCTTGTCAGATTAACAGTATTTCTATCTCAATTATAAGACTAGCGCATGGTAGATAACGGATGCCAATTCTACAAATTTAATTCAAAATACTATTCAGACTATGTTCATGATAATTAGTTCAAGTTTTAATCTAATTACTAATGAACTCCCACTTAATACAACATCCCTCATAGTTGTTTAGTGGCACACGATCCATATCCACTACACCAAAACCGATCATCACGTGAGATGATGTAGCTTCAATGGTGAACATCAACATGTTGATCATATCATCCATATGACTCGTGTTCAACCTTTCGGTTTCTGTTCCGAGGCCATGTCTGTACATGCTAGGCTCGTCAAGCAAAGTATTTCCGTGTGCAACATGGCTTACACCCGTTGTATGTGAACGTAGAATCTATCACATCCGATCATCACGAGATGCTTCAAAACGACGAACTAAACGGTGCATACGAGGGGAGAACACTTTATTATCTTGATATTAATGTGAGGGATCATCTTATAATGCTACCGTCGATCTAAGCAAGATAAGATGCATAAAGGATTAACATCACATGCAATTCATATGTGATATGATATGGCCCTTTAGCCTTTGCGCCTTTGATCTTCATCTCCAAAGCACGGACATGATCTCCATCATCAACGGGCATGATCTCCATCATCGTCGGTGTAGCGTCAAGGTCCATGGCGCCGTCTTCATGGTTGTTCACCATATGTAGCAACTATTACAAGTACTTTGAAATAATACTACTACATGAAATATAAAGACAACCATAAGGCTCCTGCCGGTTGCCACAATACAATAATGATCATCTCATACATATTCATCATCACATCATGGCCATATCACATCACCAAACCCTGCAAAAGTTAGAGACGCCTCTAATTTGGTTTGCATATTTTACGTGGTTTAGGGTTTTCGAGTAAGATCCAATCTATGAACCACAACGGTGATACTAGTGTTGTCAATAGAAAGAGTAAATTGAATCTTCACTATGGTGAGAGAGACAGACACCCGCAAAGCCACTTATGCAATACAAGTTGCATGTCGAGCGTGGAGCAAGTCTCATGAACGCGGTCATGTAAAGTTAGCCTAGGCCGCTTCATCCCACCATCCCGCAAGATCCAAAGTACACCAACTAAAGACAACAAAAGCATCAACGCCCACAAAACCATTGTGTTCTACTCGTGCAACCAATCTATGCATAGACACGGCTCTGATACCACTGATGGGATTCGTAGCATAGAAAACAAAAAATTTCCTATCGCAAGAACGAACAACAAGCCAAGATCCAATCAAGAAGATGGTAGCAACGAGAAGATCATGAGACTAACCCTCGAAGATTCCAAAGCCTACGAGATTAGATCTTGTTGTTGGTGTAGTCGATCACTTGCCGATTGCAAAGCGCGTAGAAGATCTTGACGGTGCCACGAACGGGCAGCACCTCCGTACTCGGTCACACGTTCGGTGTTGATGACGACGTCCTCCTCCCCTTCCCAGCGGGCATAGTAGATCCTCCTCGGAATCCCAGCAGACGACGGCGTGGTGGCGGTGGCGGTGGAGATCTCCCAGGCCGCCAAGCACTACGGGAGAGGTGGGGGAGGGAGGTGTGCTAGGGTTTGGAGAGAGGGGATGGCTAGGGCGCCGGCCAGGGTGCCCTAGGTGGTGCGGCCAAGGCTTGGCTGCCCCTCCCTCTCTCCCTCATTATATAGGTGGATCCCCAAGGGTTAGGTCAAAATCTTCGAATAAGACCCCAACTCCAAAACCTTCCATATGGCCAAACCTAGGGGGAGTGGGACTCCCCTTTCCTTGGGGGGTGGCCGGCCACCATGGGAGGAGTCCACCTGGGACTCCTCCTCCCTTAGGCTGGCCGGCCAAGGTGGGTGGAGTCCCTCCTTCCATGGTGATTTCTTCCGGACTTTTCTAGAACCTTCTAGAACCTTCCAGAAAAATACCGGATCATTTTCAAACCTAAAAAATGACTTCCTATATATGAATCTTATTCTCCGACCATTGACCTCCTCGTGATGTCCTGGATCCCATCCGAGACTCGAACAAACATTCGAACTCCATTCCATATTCCATATCTACTTAAACGACATCAAACCTTAAGTGTGTCACCCTACGGTTCGTGAACTATGCACATGGTCGAGACTCTTCTCCGACCAATAACCAATAGCGGGATCCAGATCCATAATGGCTCCCACACATTCAACGATAACTTAGTGATCGATTGAACCATTAACATACGATACCGATTCCTTTTGTCACGCGATATTTTACTTGTCCGAGGTTCGATCATCGGTATCTACATACCTTGTTCAACCTCGTCTCCGACAAGTACTCTTTACTCGTACCGTGGCATGTCATCTCTTATGAACCATTCATATGCTTGCAAGCTAATTAGACGATATTCCACCGAGAGGGCCCAGTATATCTATCCGTCATCGGGATGGACAATATCCCACTCTTGATCCATATGCCTCAACTCATACTTTCCGAATACCTAATCCCACCTTTATAACCACCCATTTACGCAATGGCGTTTGGTGTAATCAAAGTACCCTTATATAAGTGATTTACATGATCTCATGGTCGAAGGACTAGGTAACTATGTATCGGAAGCAAATAGCAAATTGAACTTAATGACGTGATCTTATGCTACGCTTAATTGGGTGTGTGTCCATTATATCATTCATCCAATGACACAACCTTGTTATTAATAACATCCAATGTTCATGATCACAAAACCACGATCATCTATTAATCAACAAGCTAGTTATACAAGAGGCTTACTAGGGACTCCTTATTGTTTACACAACACACATGTATCAATGTTTCCGGTTGATACAATTATAGCATGGAGTGTAAACATTTATCATAAACACAAAGATATATTATAATAACCATTTTATTATTGCCTCTTGGGCATATCTCCAACAATGGCATACCCATGTCACCATCCATCTTGAAGCATCCCTGGTATATCATTTTCATTTTCCTTTTTCTTTTCTTGCCCACTATATTCCATTTATCATTATTATTTGGTCACTTATCTGGGTATGATTGAGCGTTATGACCATCCTTCTAGTGGCACATATTGCATGTCATCTTGCCTATGATAAGATTGTGATTCGTGTCATACTCTGGTTCCGCTTCCTTCTGATAGTCATTATGCTCCTTCTTATTCTTCATAGCTTCCGCAGGTTTACAGTTTGTTGACTGCTTGTTCTTGTTGTCACTGCCTTTATTTTTTTACTGTGGTGGTAGGATAAGGTTTTGAGGCTCACTGTTGCTCTCAGATTGAGGAGCAGGTGTTTATGTCATCGTCATCAGCTAGTGTCGCGGAACTATTTTACAATTGGGCAGGTGTTTATTTCATCGTCATCAGCTAGTGTCGCGGAACCCATTGCCTTGAGCTGCTACGACAGTTCTTGCAATCCATGATTAGCTCGAGCACTCTTCTCATCAGACTTAGTAGCCATCCTAACAACTTTCTTTGCCAATGGAAGAAGTGCATTCTACATGTATAGGAATAACATCCCGTCAAATGACATAGTCTTGTATAGTCTCTATTGACAAATGTTTCCTTAGTTTGTTCTTTCTTGTGTACCTTTTATGAAGTACTCATTGGGAGCTCCTTTCACCCTCAGGTGTTCAAGCATGGAAATAACATGTAGGCAAAAAAGACCAAGCATAAGGTAATGTTGTTAGTTTTAACATTTCATTTAGGAAAAATATTGCTTTTTTGCTAGTTGAAACTGTAGCAAATTGTTTCATCTTTTAAACGATGTGTACCTCTATGCTTCCAAATCCAGCACTCGCAAGAGTACTCTCTGCCATTAGGGTTTGCGATAACCTTAAAATCGTGGTTTGACCATAAAAATGCTCCTGTTGGTTCATGACAGTTGTGTTCATCATGACCTGGGTCCAGGTTTTGCTTCACCCTGTATAGGATGCTCCTCTTCAGCTTCCTATGGAACTCTTTGAAGACGGCTTTGGTGTACTCCTAGCTTAACTTTTTCTCGAAACAATAGTATGTTCATGTTACTGGTTGTGTCTGCAATATGGATTTAACATAGTTACTTTTACTATCTTGTATAGTAGACACATGATAAAAAAAAGTCATATAGTTTGTAGGCCATGTTAAAAACACGTACCATGGAAGCCAATGCATGTGCGTTCTCCGTTATTTGCCGCCTTGGAAATATGCAGCTGTTGACTTGCTTTGTGAAGCGGTTTAGATTAATTTTTATTTATATTTACAAATACTTTCTTGAGGATGTTCATGCATTACTCCACTAGGGTGACATCATCCTTGCAGAGAAGACATCTTTGAAGTATGCGAAGATCTACTCCATCGTGGTTTCGCACATTGATATCATCATAATGTCACCGTGCATGTTGTACTTGTCAACCAGTTACCGCCATGCATTTTCAAATAGTGTTGGTATAAGTGGCCAGTTTAGAATTGTTGTGAATTCATCCTTGAAGTTGCGGTGCACCTTGTAAAGCATGGACATATCCATGTTGTACTTCCTGCTTGTGATGTGCCATCGAAACCATTTGGGAAGTGTATGAATAAATACTCGAAGGAATGTTGCTGTCATCGAAGGGCACTGTTCTGGTGTTTAAAGAAATGTTGTTAGCTCGATGGAAAACTGATAAGTGGCCAGATTCAAGGATTGAACAATGTGCATATGAATTTCAGCTTTCATGAATTGGGAACAACTAACCTATCAAATTGCACCTCAAGTTTGAAACAACCACACAATGGATTCTTCACTCTCATGCAAGCGAAACTTGATGACTGCGGGTGGTTATTGACTCACACGAAAACACTAATTGGCACTTTGTATGGGTTAGTTTTGTACGCGTTGACTGCAGCTGGCATTTGCCAAGAAAATGTTCTTGATATGGTCACTCTCATCGATCTGAAAGTCAAAGAAGAACTCTTTATTGAGTGGCGGTTTTTTTGCTATGCTAGCGCGAGCGCGACGATTATGGTGTGCCTCGGCGTTTAAAAATGACAGTGGCCGCGTGTCGTGTTGGAATGAATCCAAAATCTCTTTATAGATTATCCTCTAGCAAAGGTTATTTGGTGTATTGGTCCTATGACTTTCAATATTTGACCCTGACTAATATAACGAATATGTTCGGTAATTGGTTGCGTTGGGTATTTAAAAAAGATAAAGTTCAAATTCAGGTGGGAGTTTGTCCTTTACTTTGAACCATACGGAACACACGCAATGATTTTGTCTTTAACAAAACAAAGAATCCTTCTTTTATGCAGGTTATTCCGCGGGCTACACATGATCTGTATATTTGTCGTTTCTTCAGCCGGAGGAGCCGCGGCCGGCCATGGATTTTGGGTGCAGCCAACTGGAAATGGTAGTACGGTATTTATTCGACCAATTCGGCACCGGCCATGGCGGTTTGTTAGTACACTTGCTTCATCCTGATCAGCACCGGCTTATGTAACCCATGGCGTTACACTTCTTTTGGTGAGTGGTTGATTTATGTATCGACCTGTGAGACCAATGAATTATTAAAAAGTTGTATGCATCATTTGATGCAGAGGCCAGGTCTTCCCCTTTTCGAAAAAAAAAACACCCCAAAACTATTGTGATCCTTCACCGTGACATCCTTACCACACACCCACCCCATCTGGCACATACATGTTGCATTTTTTTGTGAAAATTAATGTCAGTGCCACAGTGGATTGTGAAGCTATAATACTTTCCATTAATGATTGTGAAGCTACTTTTGTTATATTATGCAAATACGTGTCACTTTTGATTTTTTGGCATTTATACATAACTACTTTTGTGCTAATTAATGTGCAAATGTCACTAGTCCGTTAGGTTACCTTTTGTTTTACTCATTTCCTAATCGACGTGGCCGAGTACAAAGCCATGATTTTCTTCTGCCACATGTTAAGATGACCACCGCAGAGGTAGACACCTGTGGTCACCAGCCCCCTCAGATTTCCAGATCAATATTTTTGTCTGTTGATTGTCCGCCTGCAACAACAAAAAACAATCCTAATTTTCCTTGTCTTTCCACATTATATCCTAGTCCTAGTAATAATAAAGGAGCTAAGGTTTCTGCCAAAAAAATTCGGTGTCAACCGGATTGATACGGTGGGCGATGCTGTCGAACCCGGGTGAATCTCTGTAAGAATTTCTCCGTAAAATACCTCGTCGAAAAATCAGTAGAGAGGTCGAGAAAGATTGATCTACGACGTTGGGAACAGGTCGCCGAGATTGACTTTACCAGCAGTGATCCTTTTCCCCTATTTGAAGACTTTTAAGAACTCTGGCCGATTCAAGCTGTCCCAG
Organism: Lolium multiflorum; assembly: GCA_030979885.1. Taxonomy (NCBI): domain Eukaryota; kingdom Viridiplantae; phylum Streptophyta; class Magnoliopsida; order Poales; family Poaceae; genus Lolium; species Lolium multiflorum. Next base: position 5,609,729 of record CM061752.1, read on the forward strand.
ACCACCGACTCCCCCATGGTTGCACTTATCCACTCGAGGTCGACAGTGGGTTCTCCCTGCGCTGCCGCTGCGGCGATGGCAGCGACGAGTCGGCATGCCTACTCCCGGACACGGCGGTACGAGCACAAGCGCATGTCTTGCAGACCTTCCACCACAGGGCACACCATAGCGCCTGAACATGATCCCTTGCGGGTGGCCACGACCCACCAGGAGGCTGGTTTGTGGAGCTGAGGTGAGGTTGTCTGTCTTGTGATCACCATGCGGCCTTGCGGAAGGAGGGGACGACAACCGACAACTCGCCAAGTTGCAGGTACATGAGGGGCCGGGGGCGCATCAAGTGGGCGCGGGAGGTCGACCAGTCGGCCATGGCGCGGTGCAGGAGCAGGTTGTGCACGGCATCACCTGGTGGAGCTTGCCGATGACCGGCAGATAAAACGGGCTGCGCGGGAGTTGTTGGCTAGGAAAAGCCAAGAGACGACTTTGCTCCACCATGGCCCTGGTGCGTTGCCTGTCCAGCGTGAAAGTTATGGAGCCAGAAGGCCAGTGCCAGGCGCCATGCATCGATTAGATTTATTCTATGGTGTCGGGAAGGGTGCAAACCATCAACCGACTTCTCAGGGAGAAAGATATAGCTTCTGCAAAAACAACGGGTGTCATGGCGCTTACCGCGACTAACATGCTAGATGTGTTGGACAACTATGTACCACTGCAGGTCATGGTGTTGGCCGCTTCTAATGCCAGAGAGGTTTAATCAGCAGGTTACCATTTATCGTGTAATCCTTGAGTTGAGCAATCGTTGACGCTAAAAAAGTCATCCACCTAAAGCATCAGGTTTCAGAGCCACGTTTGGCGGAACCGCTGCACAGGGGCCTCCAGCTGTGTGCTCTTTCAGAGAAAAAGCAGTAAAGCACAAGCATTGCCTCAAGATTTTTAAGGCAACTACGATGCCTTGCCTTCTAATTTATCAAGCAAACGGGTGACTCTAGACCTTGAGTTTTGAACGACGGATTAAGGTTGCCAGTTCTATATGTCTGTAATTGTGTTGCTGGAATTGCAACGGGCTGAAGTGATCCGCAAGAGGACTTGTTATTGTGTTGGGCATTACTGCGGAGCGAGCCTGATGGAAAACAGGCAATTCTTTCTTTTCAATTTCTTCTGCATTGGAGATTTGGGAAGTGAACCTTAAGCATTCATATCAACATGTGCTCATATCAATGCATTTCCTAGAACAACACACAGTGTAGAGAGCGCGAGTTCCAGGTCGTCGCAGTGTTGATCTATTCAAGCATGATTTTTATCTCTTACATAGCACAACATGGAGTAGTACCATAATACCTTTATTTCGTCTCGAAGGAGAAACTAAATGATCTTTTCATGTTTGTTTGTTTCCTTTTTGCTTTTTGAATTACGGGTTTCATTTGGTAGATAGATAGTGATTGTATGTTAAAACAACTTGACCATGAGTTAGATGGTTGAGTTAGTGTCCATGCGCCTAATCATCACACATAAGTTATCTTCCCGTTGCAACGCACGGACACTTTTGCTAGTCTATTATTACCTAATAAAGGAGCTAAGGTTTCTGCTAAAATTTTCGTCAACGCTTTTTTTTGGACCGTTTTGCCCTCCCACCAAACCGCATAATACTACATGTGCCATGTACCGGTTCGATTACTTATTTTTCTCTCCCATCTTCCTCCCGGCCAACCCGTGAGGAGGAAAATGCGCGGCGACAGGCTCGCCGAATCCAAAGCCCACGAGAGTCCCGACCCTGTCCAGAACTACCTCGGGCTCATCTCTTCCACGGGATTATCTCCACTACGCCATGGAGTTGACAAGTTAATAGTCCCACCTCGCTCGCCTATACGGAGTTCCACCAGTTTATATGGCTAAGTTTTCTAGGTTATAACACGTTGACTTGAAACAACAATCATCTCCAAATATGGAGCGTGGGAATTGAAACCTGCTGGGGGACCGGATTAAAGGAGGGATATAAGCGAAGGAAAGGAATCAGGAGGGATATAAGCGAAGGAAAGGAATCCCGTATTGCACGCTGGTGGCATGAGGACGAATTTGGGAACAGGAAGGAGGGCCGGGCCCGGAGATCCCGCCGCGAGCATGGGTGAGAGTGGAAGGAGAAGAATGGCCGAGGAGAGAAGAACCAGGCGTCGGTGGAGGCGGCCGTCTTCGGTCGCGGTCGAGGGAATCGACCTTGGATTGGAGTCGGGTCGCGTTGCTTGCTGGTGCACATCTGGCAGCGGAATGAGGAGAAGGGAGGAAGCTGAGCGATCCAGATGAGATAAGATTCAGGCCCTATTATTCTCGGTCGCAATCCGTCTGGTGCTTGAACCAGCTCGTGAGCGATCTCACCCGCGTGGTTTGCCTGGGTCCAGCAGCCCAAACTATAAAAGGCCGGGCTTAGCTCCATCTCTGTCAATTCAGTCCACCTAGCAAGATTTGGCTTGCTGCAGTTTTTGCGTGGAATAAAAATAACAGCCGACCCTACGTTTCTTATATTGAGTAAATACACTAACAGCTAAATCTAATCTAATTCGGGTCACCATCATGCCAACAACTTATACCCTCCCACTATAACACATAACAAGTAAGATGCCACCGTACCAGTGCGGTGCTTCCTTTTCTTCCCACCCGACCGAGACGGCCTAAGGAAGTAGGAAGAATGTGTTCCTTTCTAACTCGATTCCTCCCTAATTGAATCGAATCCTGTAAACATTGCTTGATTACTTGCCCCCTCATCTACGAAATCCGCACATATATCGTCTCTCTGCTCCGTGCCTGGTTCCCATAGTAGCCGTATAAAAATTTGTACCAAATAGATCGCACAAGCTCACTGGAGTTAGCTCAACATCGAAGCTCGAAATCGAGCTTTCCGACATCAACGGAGATCGCGAATTTTCCTATGTGCAAGGCGGTCTGCGCCCAATTCCAGGCAGCCGAATGAAGACGTGTGTAATTTTTTTTTACTGAAATACCCATTTTCTTGTACTAAATTTCAGAAACGTTGGTAGAATATTATGTGCACGATCTAGCTATATATTCGTTTGAATTCATATCTTAATAAAATTTAAGGATGGCACCACCATTGTTATAAGTTTGTGGTAATATAAATTGGTGCAGCCAGAGGTTTGCAATTCAATATTATCATGAATAGAAGAAAACATGATCACTGTCGATGATGGTGACAGAGGAAAAATATCACACATATGGTTTGCTGGAGCGTTTCGATATTTGGTTACCCGGTGCAACGCACGGGCACTTTTGCTAGTTGTGCCTCAAGTACATAATCAATTTTGAGATATGTAGGGAAGGAGAGCAATTATGCAACATGTAGTTCTAGATGAAACTTTTTGGGGGCAACAACGGCCAACAAGATCAAGTTACATGCAGTTGCGGTGCTCCGAGACGTGGCCGCCGTCGCTCCTTTACAAAGGTAACCTCTAGCTTGCATCCATCCAAATACAGTCCTTTGAAAGCATCTACAGCATCTTGCCGATGGGCATACACCATTGACACGGTTATGACACCGATACGCTCGGAGCGCCTCGTCTTTCTGTAGACTACCTCGGCACTTGACACTCTGCCGTGCTTGCTGAACAAGAGTTGCAGCTCAGAGCTATTCACCCTTGGAGGCAGATTACGCACTATCACCCTGAACCAAGGCTCGTAATGCCTCGAGATGTGGGTCATGCATGTTGGAATTGTCTTTTGTCGCTTCAGGTTTGGTTCTAGAGCCTTTCGCGACCTCTTGGTGATTTCCTGATACAACAAAACATAAGTTAGCTTTGTAGCACTTGGTCAATTCCAGGTGATCGTGTGCTACACAGTATCATGGGATTAAACTCCTATATATGGGGTTGTATTAGATCGATGCGACCATAAAATTATATGAGAGATTTTATCATCTGAAAAGACTAATTCTAGAATGTTTTAACAGTACATACTTGAATTGGAGACATAGCAGGTTGGGGAAGGAGCCAGGTGCACTTCTCGTTGTCCCATCCTGGAGGCACCCGCTCAACGAACTCCGTCTCGCCGTCGACGAGGTTGTATCTGTACACACCGAACAGCTCACCCGGGAGAGCCTTACTATGGTTGCAGTACACGAAGTAGACGCACCCGCCGTGGCCGCCCAGCTGTGGCGCGTCCATGGCGAAGCTATTGGGCGAGCCCAGGAAGAAGACACGATCAGAGACGCTAGGACCATCTTTTCTGACCCATCGCATCTTTGTCAGCGCCGACGCATCATCCTCTAGCGCGTGCACCAACACCGACAAGGTGCGAGACGAGGAGGCCACTTCCTCCCCATTCTCGTAACTGTGTTTGATCCATGCGTGAACCGAGACCCAAAGAAGCTCGCCGCGTGACTCGAAGATGTAGTTGGAATGGCTCGGGTAGTTGCAGGCTGGCAACGGCACCAGCACGTCACCGGCGACGGCGCCGTCTGGAAGAACGACGCGCCAGTGGCTATCCTCCAAGATGAGAATCCTTCCGTGGTGGTACGCGGTGCAGAACCCACCATGCCTCCTCGGGGTCTCGTTCTTGAGGATCCTCTCGACGAGCGTCCACTTGGCTTCCCTGCTGCGCAGTAGCGCTGCACTGAACGAGGCCACGTCGCGATTGTGCTCAAGGTCAACTCGGTTGTAGAGTAGGACGGTGCCGTCGCCGTAGACGATGCCCTGGGGTTTATCCCTGTCCCAGTAATGGTCGTGGAGGAAGTACAAGATTGGAGGAACGCGGGTGACTTCTCCAGCGAGAGGGTCGTGGAGGCTAGCGTGGTCGTGTTTCACGGTGATGTACCGGACGGCGGTGGCGTCGGCGCTGCCCACCCAGTTGCTCCGGGACACAGATGGAGATGGCGGCGGCGCGCGGTAGCTGGACTTGGAGAAGATGCACCTGAACCTGAGAGGGGTCGACGAGTGTCCGTCGGCAGCTGCGAGGAGCCACGGCAGAAACTGATTCGTCGTCGTCGGCGGCGGCGCGTCGCGGGAGCTGCGCCACGGCTTGCAGACGGCGTGGAGGCGGACGAAGTCGCCTGCGTCGTGCAGCCGGCTGGCGACGTCGCGGACCACGTCTGGCGCGAGACCCGGCCACCGCGTCGTCCGGTCCATGGCGGCGCCGGACTGAGATGGGGAATACTCCGTAGATCGTATCGAGGGTTGTTATCTGTAGTCTGAAGTCTGAAATACATACTCTCAAAAACAAAAACAAAAATGAGATCACGTCATTAAATTTTTATTTTGAAAGGGAGCAGGAACCACATGTAATATTTGACTATAGCCGCAAGAGTTACCGCCGCGTCAACTTTTAGGTACACTGGTGCTATTTACCGCTGGCTCACCACTCTAAAGGGGCGCAGGTGATACCGAAATACCACCGGCGTACCACAAATTTGGTGCACCGGGGTAATGGTCGATTAGGTTCGGACCAAGCAAAAATGGCAGCGCCCCTTACTGCTAGCGCACCAATCACCATCCCTGGGAAGTGCCTTTTTAGTTTCGGAAAAAATAATAGAAAATGATAAAAATTTCAAAAAAAATCCTTCGAGATGTCAATGGTGTCATGTTTTGGTAAAACGGCTTTTTTGGTTGCATATGACCTCCGACGAAAAAGTTTTTTATATCAAAATATATCTACGGCCATTTAGCGATTTTTTAGATTCCTCAAAATCGAAAAGAAAGTTGCAAAAAAATTGCAAATATCGCAGGCGTACCTAGGAGGGTTGTGCGCCGGCGGTAAGCTAGTTCTATACATGCATCCCCCTACTCTCTCACTTTCTCCTCCTCCTGCTCCATGTCTCCACTTCCCCTCTTCCCCTCTTGTCCTCTCCTCCTCCTCCTCCTCAATGTGTCCATTCTCTCATCTTTCTTCACCTTCTCCCTCCTATCCAGTGCCAAGACTCTACCTCCGGTGATGGCGGCAACCTCCTCTTCGACGGCGCAGGTGGCAACCTCCTCTCCAGCGAAGGTGACGGCCACCTTCTCTCCAGCGACGGCGACCACCTACGGTGACGATGACCATCTCCTCTCCGGCGGCCCTTCCTCCGGCGACAACCTCCCTCACGGTTCCCGAGCAACACGGCCAAATCTCGATCTAGATCTTGATCTAGTTCGAGCCTTTTTTTTATTCTGACAAAACTTACCACCGGCGCACTGGGCTGGTGCGCCGGCAATAAATCGTGTTACTGGTGTGCCGGCGATAAGCTATTACCACCGGTATGTTCCCACTGACGGGCTTTGGTGCGCCGGCAGTAGACCTTTTCCTAGTAGTGTGTTGTTCCCACCCAACCTCCACTATTGTGGTGTGACAATATTGGTGCTACATATTTGTCATCCAACCCAGTCTTTCATGCAAGGACAAAACACATTGAAGTAGACTTTCATTTTGAATTTGATTCATCTCATCAAATGATCAAGTTGCTGATATTTTACTAAGCCACTGCATTTACCTTTGTATGAGCATTGTAAGCGCAATTTCAATCTTTCATTAATTGAGATTGAGTGAGGGTGTTAGAATACATATTTGTATACGAAGAAGACATTGTAGTATTTATACACACTATATAATAGAAAGATCCCTAGCCGACGAGGCGGGTCGGCCCAACTATTCTCGTTAGGACATCTCCAACGGGGCGACGCACTTCGCACGGCAAAAATATCCTCGCGCGTCCGTTTGCGTCGGGCAGCGAACACGAAATTGGTTGTTTTTGACCACGCGTCCGTTTGCACCTGGGGTGCCTGCAGTGGGGCGATGCATTTGCGCGTCCGCATGAATTGGGATGTTTTAAACAACAGAATAAACAAGTTCAAGTAGTCTCAGTTATTACATCCAAAATTTTAAAAGTCTACATGAAAATAAGATGATATTGACCTCTACGCATTGTCTTCATGGCCAGCCAATGCCCACTGATGCTCAATCAGATCCGCCTGTAGGCGTCTGGACATGTTCTCGTCAGTGACTTCAACATTCATAGCCTTGGTACGAGGTGAAATCTAACGCACCTGTTCATCGGGCCTGCATTGGAAGTACGGGTCGTAGTCTCTGACGTTCGGTAGAATGACCATGAACAGGTCTCTTGACATCCTGTATCGGCGCCTAAACATTTTTTTGGGAAACACCAGATTGGTGCGGACGAAGCAGTCCGCGTGGAGCTAGAGGTGCCCTTCCACTCTGTTGCGTGGCAGGTTTTTTGAGCGGCCCTTTACAGAGCCCCGGTGCACCGGAATCTGGCTGGCATTGTGCTCGTGGAGGATGGAGGCCGCCGCAGTAGCCATGGTCTGCGTCGTCTGATCGGATTCTTCGTCGGAAGAGGAGTCCATGACCTCAGCGCGGAACTTTTCCAGCATCTTCCACATGTCCATTTGCCACAATATCGCCCAAAAGATGAGTTAGAAAACTACCGGCGCAATTGACCGAACAGGTCGTGGGCGGCAATGCCGGGCGGCGGAAACGGCAGATGTTTGGCCCCAGAACACGCGACAAATGCGCCCCCGAACGTACCCCGACTCAGATCCTGTTCTCCGGCATTGCGAGGCCCGAACAGATGACGTGTACTGCGGTGGTGCGGCAGGGGTGGGGTTGAGGTGGTGGCGTCGCGCTAGGGCAGCAAATAAGGGGAAGAGGAAGCAAACCCGCGCGGTCGATTTAGCTCTCCCTGACGTGTGGGACCGGATAAGAAAAGGTGGATGCTCGGCGCGACCGCGCAGCGTTCGCCGCGACGCAAACGTGCCGCATATTTGGGCCGCGTTTGGGTCTCCGCGGACGGCCCGATCACTATGCAGCGCCCCGCTGGAGCAGAATGCATGCGCATTTTTTTAACCGTGCGGACGCAAATAGTCGTTCAACGTCCATTTGCATCGCCCCGTTGGGAGATGCCCTTACGATTTCACCATAATGTCGTACAAGCACACAAAAGGCTTGGATGTTTGACCCCAGAACACGCGACAAATGCGCCCCCGAACGTACCCCGACTCAGATCCTGTTCTCCGGCGTTGCGAGACCCGAACAGATGACGTGTACTGCGGTGGTGCGGCAGGGGTGGGGTTGAGGTGGTGGCGTCGCGCTAGGGCAGCAAATAAGGGGAAGAGGAAGCAAACCCGCGCGGTCGATTTAGCTCTCCCTGACGTGTGGGACCGGATAAGAAAAGGAGGATGCTCGGCGCGACCGCGCAGCGTCCGCCGCGACGCAAACGTGCCGCATATTTGGGCCGCGTTTGGGTCTCCGCGGACAGCCCGGTCACTATGCATCGCCCCGCTGGAGCAGAATGCATGTGCATTTTTTGACCGTGCGGACGCAAACAGTCGCTCAACGTCCATTTGCATCGCCCCGTTGGGAGATGCCCTTACGATTTCACCATAATGTCGTACAAGCACACAAAAGGCTTGGATGTGTATTTTTTATCATCAAATGAAAAATGAGAAAAGTCAGTTAGGCGCATTTTCGAATTTGGGACCCCAAAAATAAAAACAGCTTGAGGCCCAAAATTTGCCTACTCTTCCAAATTCGGATGAAATAAAAAGGAAACCTGGCATCAGATTACCGGGTACTCTCCTCCCACTCCGCTCGACCAACCCTCCACAGGCGCCGCCACCCAATCCCTCCCGCCGGTGACACCTCCCACCGGTGCAAGGGGTCACGAACTCGGAGCGATGTTTGTGTGAAGCTTACGGTTTCCTGCCTGGTCGATTTTTACTGAGGTACGCATCTCTCCTAGCTAGGGTTTCCAGCCGAACCCATGGATTTATTTTATCGATCTATGATGTCCTCTAGTATTTACTGGCCTGGATTGCGAGTCAAACGCAATGCACATTTCCTTTGTTTCAGTCTTTTTCGTTAGCCCTAAATCAGATTCAGTGGCCATGGAGTACATTTTTTCCCCCAAACCAGATCCACTGATCATGGAGTACCAAACATCAAGATGCATAGCTTTGTTATCATGTTGACCACTTTATATTCCTGATATATTGTCTCAAACCCATCAGGCCTTCAATTTTAGCTTCCAGTTTCTCAAAATTAGTTATGGTGTAATTTTTCTGTTATGGTCATAGGCCACCTTTGAACTGTGAACCTCAAGCTAGCATGTACGAGATTGTTAATACTTGTTTTTTTTCTTTCAAATATTGCTGTTATATTGAAGCATTCAATTGTTATTTAAAACTTCAGCGGGTTGTATTGTATATTTACATGGGTACACGTAAGCGTGTGCATGATTGCTGATTCACGTACCACTACGAAAATTTTCCTTTTATATGACAGATGATTAATCCAAGCTAGCAGCATCTGTCCTTCTCATTATTTCAAATTTTGAGTGCACGTGATGTTTGATTATTGCTGTACTAGCCACTTGTCTTCGTGTCGATTTGACATTCTGACACTAAATTATGTCCATCCTGGCCCTTCATTGGTTTTGCGTGGAACAGAAATGCCATGTGAAGAACAAAAATATCATGAAACTCTTGGATGGTTCTTACACCGTCGGTGAAGATGGCGGCATCAAGGGACAACAATAGTGAGCTGTATTTCCTTAAATAGGTGATGTCAGTACTGAACATTTTTATTGTAACCTCCACTGGATTTATAGATATGTATTATGATGCTTATGTAACTGGAACAGGAACTCCTGTCCTCCTATGGTATCGTTGCTGCTTTTTTTATGGAAATACCATTCCAAATCATTCCCATGCAGTATTCCCCTTAGCCCCAAATCAGATTCACTAGCCAGTAGCCATGGAGTATTATTTTACAACCTGATCAATTCACAAATCACTAGCCATTGTTGACCAAATCTATTGCTGAATTCAATTGACAACACTAATCCCATTTTCTACACTGTCTCCCAAACCTGCAGACGTCAGCTCAAAATGGAATGTGCTGAATTCAATTGACAACACTAATCCCATTTTCTACACTGTCTCCCAAACCTGCAGACGTCAGCTCAAAATGGAATGTGTGTCCGCCACCGTCAGGTGCTGGACGACGACAACCTCCTCATCGAGATCCTCCTCCGCGTCGCCTTCCCCAGCACCCTCGTCTGCACCGCTCTCGTCTGCAAGCGCTGGTTCCACCACATCTCCGACCGCAAGTTCCTCTGCCATTTCCGCAAGCTCCACCCACCCTGTCTCCTCGGCTATTACCTCTATGGACGCTTCGTCCCTATGCTGCCACAGCCCCCACGAGCTACAGCCTCGGGGGCACCGAGGACGCTACTGTATTGATCAGGGACTGCCGGAACGGTAGCGTCTACTCCCTATTGTGTAAACGAGGAAGCGGAGTCACTGGTGGAGTGCACAAGCCGCTGTGCCAGGACAGAGCCGTGGCCGCCATCCCACCGCTCTCACACCCCAATTGCACCGCAAGTAGAATCCTCTCCAAAGAAGAGGAGAGTGGTGGCTTGTCCTACATGTATGTAACGTTGGGGCCCCCCTTCAAGAGGACATGTTTTACGGTGTTTATGTTGCAAGATGGAGTCTGGTGTATGCATATGTCAGTCACAGCCCAAATATGTTGCCGCTTTGAGCGACTACAAGCTGTGTTGGTGGAGAATAAAATCTATTTGACGGCCACCATGAGTGACATTATCGTCTTGGATTTAACGACCTCAAGTATGTCCACAATTCAGCTCCCACAAGGAGTGGAGTATATCACTTCGGCCACTATCTTGTCACGAGCTGATGATGCTTCTGGAGTATATCTCATCCAAGTGGATCTTGAACTTCGCATCTGGCTCCACAGTGGGGAGAACTGGTCACTGGTGGACACCATTTGTTACCGTGAGATGGTTGCTAATTTGAGAATGTCAGATTGCACGGTTGATCATGAGAATACTGCTGATGTGCATATAAGCCAAGTTGGAGACAATGCTGAATTTGCGTTCTTGCAAATGGGCCGATGCACATTCTATTTGGATATCAAGTGCAGGACATTGCGTAAAGTGCATGAGAGGAAACATTGGGATCCATTCGAACAAATATATCCTTTTATGATGATCTGGCTTCCCACATTCCCTACGCTCAAAGATGATTTCGCAAGGTTTGCCTTTTGCCCTTCAGATGATATGTATATATAGTGCTCTCGTTGAGTTTGCAAAGTTTTGTAATGTGCATTGTGTTAATCTTTTCTCACTTTTGTTTTTGCCATATGTTTTAAAGTTGACATTTGTAGCTGTCATCAATACACCATCGTAATTGATTACTGTGGCATGAATTTGTATTGTTACTTTTGTGATGCTCTGCCATTCCTGTTAGCAGTTCATCAATCATCGTACTGTTTTCTATAAACTATGGAATCGTGTTGGGTGTATGATTCATTCCTTCAGCCATTTTAGGAATACTAATTCAGTATCATTAGTGTTGGGTGCTTTTACTTCCTCCATACTCTGAAAAACAATAATGTGCATGTATTGCCAATTATCGGTCCTCTGTAAGTCTGCATTGCCCTGTATATTTTCATCCGATCATAAGCCAGCTAGTCATTTATTTTACATTTAGTGAAGCTAGCAATATTTTTGGGAGCTACAGAACTGCATCATTGTGCAATGGTAGGCGTCGTTGTCGTTTGCTGGGCGTATACTAAAATTTCAGTCTGTCAGATGAGCCCATAGAATGGTTAATAATACTATAAAGTCCGCGTTGGCATGAGGCGCTGTGACATGCTTCTCCAAACTTGTTTCCTCCCCTTATACGGTCTCATAACAGTAATTTGTGTTGGTACTGAAAAAAAGACCGTCTATTCTGTTGTATAATTTTTTTTCTGAAAGGCGCAAAAGATGGTATAAGAGCTGAACGATGCCTAGCCTTGTTATTGTGTTACCGCTTGTACTGAAATATTATCACAACCATCAAGCCAGAAATTCTGGCTTCCTATGTCTCAAAATTAGTCATGGTCTAATTTTCTGCCACTGTCATGGGTTTCCTGCCAACTGTGAACCTCGAAGTATATGTATGAGGTTGTTAATACTTGGGGTATCCCAAAATTTTACGTTATGTTGAAACATCCTATTACTTAGTTACTTACTAAAGTTTTTTAGTGGGTCACATGCATATTCTGTAACGGTTATGCTTCCGCGAACGCATGGTTCCAAATCCGCATATATCACGGTGAATTTTCCATTTTTACGATCAGTGGGCAATACAAGTTGAGAGCAGTTAATTTCTGCTTGTGTGGCATTTGTCCTTTTTTATGCCAGAGATTTGTTTTACTAAACTGTAAACTGTACAATGGGAATATTCTTGGCTGGGATTTGAAGGCATTTACTATCTTTTAGGGACATATGCATAATCTTTCAATCCTGAAGTGCGCATAGTATCCATATCTGACGATCATTGTACTAGACACTTGTCTTGGTTATCCATACTTAATTATTCCCTTCCTGACGTTTGTCTTGTTCTCTTTGATACAGAGATGCTGTGTGAAGAGGACACCATCGAGCGAGCTGCACTTTGAGTAGCTTGTCCTAGTTCTGTTTGGATTAGTTAGAAAACCATGTAACTGGAGGCTAGATCAGATATGAACCTGCATCTATGTTTTATGTTGTTGAGAAGATAAAACTTGTATGTTGAGTAGTCATCTCGTGTAGTATCCTTGCGCTGCAGTCTTGGGGTTCTACTACTTGCATGGATGCGTGCTTGTTACTTGGGACATTATAAGAGAATTGTCTTCTTTTTTACTGTTGGAAAATGTGTATGTCAAATTTAATGGCTAAAAGAAATGTTTTATAAGTCATTCTGTCCATTATACATGGAAGTAGGCTCCAAGATGGAAGGTTTGTATGGTACTCTCCAAGCAACAAGTACCACAAACTGGCTGGATGCAATCTCAGCTACAGCCAGGGCGAGGCCGAGGCGCCCCTGGAATAGCTTTTTGCCCTTGCCGGGAGTTCAATGCAATCAATATAACTTCTCTTCAGAAGTATCAATCGATGATAAAACAAAACGATTTATGTGACCAGGATTTGGCACAAACTGACTTCACCACTTACATATTACTGAAGAAAAAGATAACAATTTTGAACAACAAATGAGAGAGCAACCGTTCCAGTTTTCAAATGCATAAAAACAGGGTTGAGGTGACCATGCAGATAATGGTAGAGCATACATACAAAGGAAACAGATGGATGCAAATAATTAGAAGAGTAGATCATTTATTCTCACATATATGGATTCACCTGACATGAGAAACAAACAAGGCACCAGAGCATAACTAGGTCCGTTTCATTTGGTAACAGCGTGCTTGGTACATATTAGCACAACAAAATACTGTCACTGTCTTGTGAATAATGCTTAACGTAAATGATACAGAGAGATGAGTGATAAATACATTCCATAAAGGTATAAACAGAAAGTTTATCAACTCCACACACAGCTTGTATCTCCGAAAGAAAGTGGAGAAGGCTAGAATTATATATAGAGGGAGGTATAAATGCAGAGAGATGAGTCAAAAATACATAAACGGAGGTATATACGGAAAATTCATCAACTCTACACAACTCAAAGAAAATGCAAAAGGCTAGACTTATATTCTGTAAGAAAACAAGCAGAGAATCAAAACAATACAATGATTCATTACAATACCGATAATAGACGCAAAGTATATCCTATCAGACCAACGAAAACAAACAGTATACTATCAGGTTCTTCTGATAGCAGAAACAACTGCATGCAGGCTAAAGAGTCAGCACTCCTTTGGTGACTATATACAAAAAATACTATATGGCAGGGTGTATACTCTCTTTATATCTCTCTGTAAAGGCTGAGCCTGTTGGTGCCGCCACCAAGCATCCTATTAACGACGCTCGCTGCAGCTACTCCCTGGCTCGAGGAATCTTCTCGTATCTGCAGCGACGAGACCGCCTGGGCCGCCATGAAACCTGGGCAGGCAACCGACTGGTGGAATGTTCCCTGGTAGTATGACCCTTTCAGTTCCCTGACTTCTCCCCAGGTTGGCAGTGGATGGGCCTTGTCCCAGTCGATCCACCTCCCCTTGGTAGCATAAGCATGATTGGCGCAGGTAAGCCCACCAGGCGAATAGATATCATCAGCGCCATGAGCGTCCAGGGTGAAATCAAAACCAGCGGAGGGGTCCCAGTCGTTGCATCTCCTGTGCTTGTTTAGTATCAGATGGCGGGATTCATCGGAGTCCTCCTCACCTATGAGGACGTGAAGAGCAACTGCTTCAGCTATCGAAGCACCTTCCTCGTCCAGCCTTTCCTGCTCCTCTCTCTTCTTCTGCTTCTTCTTTTCCAGCTCCGAGATGATGGCAGCAGAGTTTGCGAGCGCTTTCTCGAGCCGCCGCCTCTTCTTCTCGGCCTGCTTCTGCCGGTCCAGTTCATCCTTGGCTTGTTTCTTCTTTCCCTTCTTGGAGACCTTGCCTGCCTGGTTACCAGCACCCTTTTCCATGGCAAGTGCCTGTGCCTGCCTGACTGCTACTGACTATCTCAGCTAAACTCCTCTACTAGTTATAATTACGGGAAACCAAAATCTCCAAAGCTCATAACTACTGGACTCCCGTCGTCTAGATGCTTGTTCCTATGGGACTGTTGACTTTCTTTATCTGACCAACTGCTAGTGCTGAAGCGGTAGCTGCAGAACGCTACACCCACTCCGGTCTGAACGAGTATCGTATCTTGCGGAAGATGCAGTCCCAGTAGGAGACAACAGGGGAGAGCAGGAGGGAGAAGTAGAAAGCGCTTGCTATGTCATCAACCGTTAAGTTTGATCCAGGCTTGTCTGTGCCCAGCTCCTGACCCATCTTAGTAGCCCCCAGATTGACGAGAAACCACGGCCGGCCAGCTCATAAGGGATCGTCTACTGCATAGAACAGAAGAAGCTTCAGGTGAGATGTGGTAACCAACTTTTTTTTCTTGAGAAATGAACAAATATGCACCTAATAATTACTTCCCCGTCACGCGTAACAAGGTCACTGCCAATTCAGACGTTTCCAAACAAACACAGACATTAGAAAGAGAGCACGGAACGCTCAAAATTCACTCTGCGCCACGACAGCAAGATAGATCTATCTTGATTCCTAAATAAAGCGGTTGACGAAGAGACTAGAAAGAGAGATCTGGCTAAACCTACCGTTATTACCAGGTGAGTTGACGAGCAGATCCTGGGCTCAAAACCAGGCCGACAAAAATTCGACAGCAAAAACTCGAATTGGTCCCAAGGGCACGACCGTTCAGACTAACACGGCCAACCAGGCCTTGACTTAGCAGCCAATCCATTAATTCTGCGTGATTATGGAGTCACATCCAGCTTGGCATGTATGTATCTAAATGGCAGAGGCATAGCATTCCCCTAAAAAAAGGCAACAAATGCCGTACTCTACGCCACGACACAGGATCCAGAGCATAATCATCCACTCAATAATGGCTGACGCCATTACCGCGTAACTAGACCGTCGCCGATTCGCAAGGTGCCGAAACAAAGACCTTGCATACCAGAAAGAGATGACGCAGAAGACCCTTGGCCGCGTGCGCCTCCGCGAGAGCGAGGAGGTCGGCGAGACGTGATGTCGCCAGCAAAGACATGGTATCCGAATCCCCTCGGTAAGAAATGCCGTACTATAGGCCACGGCACAGGATCCAGAGCATAATCATCCACCTGATAACGGGTGCCGTACTGTACCACGTAAGTAGATGGCTGTCAATTCAACGACTTGGCAGGAAGCATGCAGATCATTCGTAGCAGCGAGACGGACACGCCAGCGGAGATGTATAGCGTCCGAATTCCCTGGCTAAGCCTGCCGTTACTGCCAGGGCAGCCGGCAGCAGATCCTGAGGTCTGTGTAGCACGTCGAGAAACAGCCGAATTCCAACATCACGCATAACAAGGTCAACAACCGATTCGTCGGCGGCCGGCGAAACGGTGGAATTCCTCAACTCCGGCGGGGGCAGGACTGGCCCCGCCGGATCGCGCGATCGGAGGTAGATCAATTCGCCGAATTGAACCGAGTGCCCTGGTCGCCGGCCCGAATTGGGCCGATTCCCGTGACTAACGTCGCCAATCAGCGCGGTACTAACCGAATTGCAGGTGGAATCCGCGAGATCCGAGCGGAATTACGAGGAGAGATGGCGCGAAGTGGGAAGCGGGGGGAGTTACCTGTGAGGAAAGCCTGGGGGCGGTGATGGGGAGGCGGTGGGTGGAATTGAGGCGGGGGATCTGGGCGCGGGCGGGGAAGGGGATCGAGCAGAGGATCGGGGTGGATTTCTTTGCGAGTCAAGTGTCAAGTGGAGGAGGAGGAAAGAGAGATACCTAGTAGATTGATTGGGGAATTCTTCTCTTCTTCTTCGCCTTCGGATGGCGGAGCACGTGAGAGGTGTCTGCGTCACACGCGCTATCTTATCCTCTCTTGGTTCGCCCCTGGCCCCTGCCTGCCAACTGCCTCCACTTGCACTGCACACCCAAATACTAATGACTGCTTTGCTTTGCCTTGCCTTGCCTTGCGAGTACAGAGATCAGGTGACACCGACAAGGTTTAAGAAGTTGGTTGTTCATGCCACTTGTAACCTTACAATGCATAGAATCAACAACGGCAGTGGAATCGCAAGGCGCAGACTCGGACGAGAAAAGGTTACCGTAGAAACTCTTGGCCATAGACATGATCTCAACGAGCTCTTCGCACCGCGAGCCCATCCTCGCGGATTAAAGCACGGATCCTATTGGAGCCACTCCACCCGCGAGCGCTGGCGAGCCATCGCCTCTTCACGCTCAAATAGTTCGCACAGCCTTCTTTCAATATCTTGAGCAGACCGGGTGCTAGATGGATTGATTGGTTGGAGACGAATCACCTTCAGCTTCTTCTCCAGCTTCCTGGTTTCACTGCGGGACTGAACCAAAACTCACCCGACTCCGATCCTGAAGCGAAGCTGCCATAAATTGCATATTGTCCCACATAGACTGCGGTGATTTCGGTGTGTTGTTCGTGGCTTTCCAAATCCTCTCCACGGTATCCCTGTAGTCTGGGGCCCGCAACCATGCTTCTTCGTATCTAAAGCCACTCCGAACCGGTTTTCTCTCCTCCCTGTCGTTGAAATTAGCTAACCAAATTAAGATGGCATGATGATCCGAGGTGGTGTTGATGATATTCTCAACGCTGCAATCATCAAATAACGCTGAAAAGGCCCCATTTACCACAGCTCGATCAGGACGAACTTGCACCAGAGCATCTCCTTCTTGTTTATTGGACCATGTGAACATAGGACCAGAGAAGCCCAAGTCCATAAGACCACTGATGGTGCTCCGGTGATGGCGCCAATCATCGTGTTGTGGAAGCGGTTGGGAAACCCCAAGAGGAAGGTGTGATGAGCAAGAGCAAGTTTTTCCTCGCAAAACCAAGGTTTAATCGACCGAGGGAGAAATGCGTGACTTCGAAGGTGTTGTCGGGCGACTTGTGGCAGGCGCACTACGGCAAGAATAACGTGGAAACGCACACAACACAACCAAAGTACTTTGCCCCAACTTACGTGAGGTTGTCAATCTCACCGGTTTGCTGAACACAAAGGATTGGACGTATCGACTGGAAGGAGATGTTTGCAGAAAGTAAACGGAACAGGATTGCGGTAGAATTTATCAGTAAAGGAAATAGGATCGGGGTTCATAGGTCACTAGAGGTGTCTCTCCATAAAGAAATAGCATGTTGGGTGAACAAATTACAGCTGGGCAATTGACAGAATATCGACCATACATGATAAGATGATTACTATGATATTTGGTATTGGGTATTACAACATAATACATAGACCGTAATCCAACTGCGTCTATGACTAATAATCCACCTTCAGTTAGCGTCCAACCCCTTCAGTATAAAGTTGCAAGCAACAGACTATCGCATTAAGCAATGTGTGTAAAGTAAACAATAGAATTACCCTTGGATAAAACATTGTTGTTTAATCCCTAGTAGCAACATCACATCTACAACCTTAGAAGTTATAAAGTTACTCTCCCAGGAAACTAGAGGCATGAACCTACTATTGAGCTTAAATACCCCCTCTTGGAGTCACAAGTGTCCACTTGGCCAGAGTTTCTACTAGCAACGGAGAGCATGCAAGATCACAAATAACATATGACATGAATGTATAATCAATCTCAACATAGTATTCAATATTCATCGGATCCCAGCAAACCAAACATAGAGGATTACATAAAGATGATCTTGATCATGTAGGGCAGCTCACAAGATCGATACATGAAGCACAAAGTGGAGAAGACAACCATCTAGCTACTGCTATGGACCCATAGTCCAGGGATGAACTACTCACGCATCACTTCGGAGGCGGGCATGGCGATGTAGATGCCTCCGGCGATGATTTCACCCTCCGGCAGGGTGCCGGGAAGAGCTTCAGAATCCCCCGAGATGGGTTTGGCAATGGCGGCCGCGATAGAACTTTTCGTGGATGGAGGCTCGGGTATCTAGGGTTTTCCCGAGAAGATGTATAAATAGGCGGAGGATTCGGTGGGGTGCCTGTGGCCCCACACCTACCCTAGGCGCGGGCCGGCCTAGGCCGCGCCTAGGGTGGTGTGGGCACCCGGGCGCCTCTTCGTCCCTCCCACTTCGCTTCAAAATATTGACTTCGGCTTTTGTTTCGTCCAATTTGAGAATATTTTCGTACAACTTTTCGAAATACAAAACAGCAGAAACAGGAACTGCACTGTGGCATCTTGTTAATAGGTTAGTGCCGGAAATCATGTAAAAGTGCAACAAAGTGTAAGCAAAACACATATGAATTGGTGTAAAACAAGCATGGAGCATCAAAAATTATAGATACGTTTGAGATGTATCAAGCATCCCCAAGCTTAACTCCTGCTCGTCCTCGAGTAGGTAAGTGGTAACAAAATAATTTTTGAGGTGACATGAAGCCAACACAATCTTGATCAAGCATGTAAAGCATTGTGAGCTGGGATCTAAGTACTCTAACATAGGCATGATAGATATGATTAAATTGAACTTAGCAACTATGTTATAACATGAAGAGTAACTCAAACAAAGGATCATGAATAATAGTGCATTGAAAGCAACTGTGTGTTTATGATTATAGAGTAAACATAATAAAGTAGTACTCAACATGTCCTTGTGGAATAGCAAAACATAAATGCAAGGACACCTTCAAAGTTCAAAGGGTGACTAGATACAAGTAATTTGAGAGCAAGCAATAGCACAATCAAGAATCAATCAATAATAATTTTGGGACTATGCACATTGCACTAAGAATGACAACTATGCTCTCTTAATTGGTGCATAAAGTAGAAGGTGGAGACTCAACATAAAAGTAAAAGAAAGGCCCTTCGTAGAGGGAAACAGGGATCACCCATGTGCTAGAGCTTTTTATTTTGAAAGCAATAAGAGTGTTGAGAATATTTATTTTGAGAGGTGCTACTTATGTCAACGGTAGTGATAAATAGTATGGCTTATGCATAATTACTTCCTATAAGTTTGCTTGCCTCATGCATAATATACCAATAGTGCTCACACCTTGTCCTAATTAGCTTGGACTTCCATGGATTTTCATCGCATACATATGTTTTAACCAAGTGTCACAAAGGGGTACCTCCTTGCCTCCTGTACAAGGGTCCTTAGGAGATGGATCTCATTTGATTTCTCAATTTTGATGAATCTCAACTTTTTTGAACATCCATACCGGGAAAGCAAGAACAACAGATATTTGGACTTTTGTCCAGCTGAAACTTCCACCATGTGAACATGGATTTAGTTGGCGGCCCAATGTTCCTCTCTAACAATATGCATACTCCAATCTTTGCAACTCATGGTAAATCTCCCTTACTTCAAACAAGATGAGCATGCATGGTAATTCACATGATATTCAACAAAAGCATATTGATGGTGTTCCCCATGACAGCATGGTTATCACACAACAAGCAACTTATAAGAACTAAAAATGCATAGGATATAATACCTACCATAATAGTTTTTAGACTACTTTCCCATGACCTATAATTTACACAAAACAGGTGATAATTTTTTAAGGTTTAAAGGTAGCACACAAGCAATTTACTTTGGAGTGGCGGTGAAATACCACATATAGGTAGATATGGTGGACACAATTGGCAACTTTGGTTTTTGGTGGTTGGATGCACGAGTAGAGCTCATACTCAGTACATGTGAAGGCTAGCAAAAGACTGGAAGCGACCAACTAAGAGAGCAATAATGGCCATAATCATGCATAGCG
The DNA here is from genome assembly GCA_030979885.1 of Lolium multiflorum. Taxonomy (NCBI): domain Eukaryota; kingdom Viridiplantae; phylum Streptophyta; class Magnoliopsida; order Poales; family Poaceae; genus Lolium; species Lolium multiflorum. The sequence goes on from CM061752.1 coordinate 5,629,926, forward strand.
ACAAAACACTATCAATCAAAGCATAAAGTGATATTACAAATCAAAAACTAAATGATCATAGAGGCTTTAGTTGACTGGTTATAGTCATAACATGTTATAAGCATGCGCCAAGTCAACCCAATAAAGCATCAAAAGAGAATACCACAATATTATGCTTTTATGATAGAAACAACACATGATTCCTTAAATGACACATTATGCACTCTTAGCCATTTCAAACAAGTCATGCTAAAACAATAAATACTAAGCATATGACAAGAATAACATCCAACATGACATGCCAAAGTCTATGCCCCAGTCTAGACAAGCTTCCATTTGCATCACTATAGTCATGAAATATTTTACTCGTATCCAACACCAATCAACTTATTTGAAATAACTCTCAGAGATGAAATACAATATGGACCAGAGAGCTAATCATACATAAATAATGAATACTAACGTGCTCTGAACAAAATTCAAGTGAACGAACAAGAGCTAAACGCAGTACCAGAAAACTAGAACACTCGCAGAACATTAACAGCGAAAACTAGAGCGTTCTATGCAATTAAAAATGAGCGGATCTTTCTCCAAAACAAATATGCCGGGATCCAACATATTCTACAACAAACAAAACAAAATAAAAATAAAGATGCTCCAAGAATAACACATAGCGTATGAAGCAATAAAAATATAGCGCATAGAGAGATGACCTATTGCTTTGTTGATGAAGAGGGGATACCCAAGGCATCCCCAAGCTTTGATGCTTGTACCTCTTGAATATGTCTTTGGGATGCAGGGGCATACCCAAGCTTGAGCTTTTGTCCATTCTTCATCTTATCACATCATTCTTCTTTCCTACACTTGAAAACTTCCGTCATACAAAAACTTCGCACAATTCTTCATTAGCAGCATTAGTACAATCAAAATAAACAAATTCACTTGTGTTCAGTACTAACATATATCAAACATCTATTAAAGCATAGGCTACTGTAGCAACCTTTCAAAATCTCTTTGATCAAAAGAACTAAAAAAGAAAGAGATTTAAGAGGTAAATGCAAATAGTGCAGAAATCTGTCAAAACAGAACAGCACGTAAATATCGATTTTTCCGAAAATTCTCTGTTGCTTATATCGAAAAGTGGTCAACTAATGAAAGTTAGATAATTACCTGGGGCATATTCATAAAAAATTACAGCTCAAAATTCCGCTCTGGCTATTTTTAAGAATTTTTATGGTAACAGCACAAAATCTGTTTTCAGGACAGCAACTTCCCCAAATCTTACTTTCTTCCAATTAGAGGCTATTCTTGGCACAAAAACGAAATAAAAATGATAAGAATAGGTCATTACAGTAGTAATAACTTCCAAGACTCAACAAAAAGAAAAATTACTGTAAATAAAATATGGATTGTCTCCCATAAGCGCTTTTCTTTAACGCCTTTCAGCTAGAAAAGAGCGAGCATCAAGTATTATCAAATGAAGAAGCATCAAGAAGCAAATTCAAAACACATTTAAGTCTAGCCCACTTCCTATGCATAGGAATCTTGCACACATATAAATTCACAAAGAACAAAGTGACAAGCATAAGAAGATAAAACAAGAGTAACTTCAAAACTTTCAGCATATAGAGAGGTGTTTTAGTAACATAAAAACTTCTACAACCATATTTTCCTCTCTCATAATAACTTTCAGTAGCATCATGAATAAACTCAACAATATAACCATCAAATAAAGCATTCTTATCATGAGCCACATGCATAAAATAATTATTACTCCCCACATAAGCATAGTCATTCTTATTAATTGTAGTGGGAGCAAATTCAACAAAATAGCTATCATTATTATTCTCATCACCATAATCATCAGATATAGGAGACATATTGTAATCATATTTAATATTCTCCTCAATAGTAGGTGGACTGAAAATATCATATTCATCATTGTAATCATCATAGCAAATTTTCTCCTCTAAAGTAGGGAAAGTAAAAAGATCATTTTCATGAAAACTAGCTTCCCCAAGCTTAGACTTTTCCATAGCATTGACAATAATGGTGTTCAAAGAATTCGTACTAATAACATTGCCATTAGCATGCAAATAAAGTTTCATTGGTTTTTTAATTTTCTCTTCGACCACTTCATGTCCTAACTCAAGATAAATACTATAAAGCTCTCTAATTTTTGTTGTTGTTTTCCATTAAACCTAACTAGTGAAAATAAAAACATCAACATAGAAAGTGAGCATGGAATAAACTAGCAACAGAAATAACAGTTATAATAAAAACTAATTTTTTTTGTTTTTGATATAAAGACAACTATAAAAGTAAACTAATTTTGTGTGTGTTTTTGATATAATAAAGCAAACAAACAAAGTAAAGTTGTTGTGGGTATACTTTATGGGTATATCAACGGCATGGCCTAGATCCGGCAAGCCCGGGTGGCCCATAGTTGGTGGTGAGGCATGTGGTCCATCGAGCGGCCCAGTTGCTGTAGATCATGAAGGATGAAGTCCAGCCCAGGAACGAGGAGCCGGATCCTAACCGACTTACGAAGGAGGCCGGATCCGTGGAAGCCCATGAAGGGATCAGCACGGCCTAGAAGGAAGGCGGATCCTTGACGTACACGGCAAGACATTGTACCATAGTTAGGCAACTTGTATTCCGGCTAGGACTCTCCGTGTAAACCCTAGATCCGTGCGTCTATATAAGCCAGATCCTGGGAGCCCTAGAGGCAGAACAACAACTCATTGTAACATCGCGAAAGCGCCCAGATAATTCCAAAGCAGTAGGCCTGTCATCGTGCAGGTGGGTAAATCGCGTACCACCGTCCCGTGTGCACTCCGCCCTATGGCCCCTACTTCTTCTCCCTCGTGAGGATCCCTCCTCCGAGGTACCGTCGATTAGGCAATGACGGTGGCGCCACCGTGGGGCTGTGCGTCTGGAGGCCGGAACCGGGAGGGTTCCGCCATGGGAAGCTACGACGACACCATCGCCGTGGGGCGCGTCCTCTACGCCGGAAATCTGCCGATCGTCCCTCCGGATGAGTGTTGGATTCCGGCTAGGACAAACCCCGTCAAGCTCTCCATCGTCCCAATAGGCGGCATACACATCTTCATTGGGGAAACCGTCGATTCCGACGAAACCCAGGTAAGTAACGCGACGCCGCAGAGCTGGACAGTCGCGAAGATCCGATCGAGATGCGAGCTTCCCAAGGAAGATTCCGCCTCGGATCGGGAATTTTCAAAGCCCACCCAATCCGCCCCGAGCAGAAACAACGGTGGAAGACCAATGCGGATCCGCTGGGTCTCCTGGTGTTAGAAAAGAGGTGCCACTTCGTACACTTCTTGGCCCATACCGCGGAACCGCCCTCATGAAGACGGGGCTGGTCTGAGCAGGTAGAGGCACCGGAAAACGACGCAGATCCGGATCGGCCTGTCGGAGAAAGCGAAACTCCGGTTGAAGAGTCGATTTTGGGCAATCTGAGCCCAATTCCGGAGATACCCCTCCATGGATACGACGAGTTTAACCGCAAGCTAGGGGAGTACGGTTTCGGTGATCAGCTGAAGTCGACTCCGCCTGCCCTAAGCAGTTCTCGCAACGGTAGCAACTGGGACAACCGGATCTGAAGAGCCAACCAGCCAATCCGACCCTCGCTATCCCGCCAAGGATCTCCAATGTCACGGGAGCGACCCCGCAGGATTCTTCCTCGGAGCAACTCCTCGGGCTGAAGAGATGGTTGCGCGAGCAGTTCTTAACAAACCTATAACCCCGGGCGACGCCGCAGATCCGGAGGCTCTAGAGGCCACTAGACAGAAATGCTGGCCGCCAAGAAGCTCGCCGATACCGAAGCCGCATTAAGGGAAGAAAGGGAACAAGCTGCAGGTTTGGCGGACCAATTCGACAGGATCACGAAATTACTGCCACACTCGAGCAGGTCAAGAGCATGGGGAAAGAGTGGGAAGTAAAGATGACCTATGCGCCGGAGGCCGATCGAATTGTTAGAGAAGCAATTCCGCCTCGCAGAATCAACTTCACCACGCCCGCAGAGCAGCGCTGGAAACCCCCAAGGACAACATGTTAAAAGCTGCGGAGCGTTGAAGAAGGGGAGGAAGTGACATCAACTACGTCCGCAAACTTGTCGCTTCAGCAATGCGCAACAAAGCAAGGTGGATACTTCGCGCAGTTGGAATCCAATCCGGATAACTGTGTATCCACCGCGCAAGGACGCCCGCCCGATCGGCATCCCGATGATGAATCACACACCGGATCCTCGGAGCGCGAAGAAGAATCAGGAACACCCAAATCCGATCCCTTCCGTCAAAGACGCCTTCGTCGGATCCAAGAAAGGGAAAGGATGCAATGTACTCGGACGAGACAAATATCGCAACCCCTCTCCTCCGCCTAACGGTTACCCGCGACCCCTCGCCGCCGTAGTCCAGCCGGAAACACCAGGCCCCCAGGGCATGGTGGGATTGTTATCCGACAACGTGCGCCAAGAAACAGAAGGAGCGCTCGCCGAACCACGGAACCGAACAATGTTCGTGAGCCCGAGCCCAGGAGGAGTCGGAATGAGGAGCACGACCCGGAGCCTCGCCGGAGCCGCGACCCAGAGCCTCGCAGGAGCCGCGACACGGAGCCTCGCCGGAGCCGGAACGACCAGGGCAGCCAGCGCCATGGCGAAGGCAGCCACGGAGCCGAGCCACCGGAAGGCCGAGGAGAATCGATGGCGGAAGCAAGAAATCGGACCGTCCACCTCGCAGTCTCCCTCACCACCACCTAGCGGTGGCGGCGGAGGCGGAGGCGGAGGCAACGGCGCTCGCGCCTCGCTCACAATCTCCCGCCACGGCCCGCGCGCGGTTCGAACGAATAGAACCGACTACATTGGTCCGGTGCTTTGGCAGATGATTCGAGAGGAACCAAAGCCAAGGATGAACCTCAAGCTACCCGAAAATGAAGCATTATGATGGCACCGAAAGGCCGGATACCTGGATTGAGGATTACTATAATGCAGTAACCTTGGAGGAACCCCTACATCGCGCCGCATGCTCCAGTTGTACCTTGTAGGTCCAGCCCGGATCTGCTCTCAGTGACCTCGAGAAGAACTCCATCTTTGCTGGTTCGACCAAGACCGCTTTCGAGAAACACTCAGAGGCACCTACAAAAGACCGCCACAAGCGACACCAAGCTGCATCCGAAGAAGGGAGAAACCTCAAGAAACTACCTCACACGATGGTTGGCATGCAGGAACGAGTGCGAAAACGTCGACCACACCACCGCCATGTACGCTTTCATTGGTGGACTGTAGAGGGGAGGACTGCTGAGGCATACGCTCACTCGTTTGGCTAACTCAACCAAGCTGACTTTGGATGAAATGATCTCCATTGCCAGTGATCATACTGCCACCGATGATGACGCAGGCGGTGATCTCGCCTACAGCAATCCCGCATCAACAAAGAAGAACCGTGATAACGGTAGCAGCGCAGCCATAAGCGCAAGAACCGATGACCAAGAGTGGCGGATCCGAGATGGTCGCCATGGCGTTTCAACGCGGAGGTTCGGGAGGCGGAAGAGGACGCGGGAGGCGGAGCGGCGAGGGTCGCAGCATGCCACTGAGGTCACAGCTGGCGGATCCCGCGCCCGCAAACCTACGAGGAGTACAGAGACATGCCCTGGCCCACGGATCCGGTTACAGGAAGTCAACTCACACCAACCGCAACGCAAGTGGGTCAATGATCTAAAGAACGACCCGGAGGCAGGATACAAGCGAGCCCGGAAGCACCGCCCACGCGGCAAGGGAGGCAAGGGCAAAAACAAAGACAAAGAGGAAGATAGTTCCGAGGCGATGGATGAGGATGATAACTCGCCGGATCCCAAGGTAGGATCCGCAGGTAAATCCAATCCATTCGATAAAAAGAGCGTGGCTTACCACACTTTCCTCGGGACCCAACAGACGCGCTCCAAGTCGGCTACCGGATCCCGAACGCCATAGTTCCGGCTGTGCCACAATACGTGTGGTCGGAAATCCCGTGCACATTTGATAGGAAGGATCACCCTGCAATTGCCAAAAGAATGCTACGCCTTGGTTGTAAGTCCCCGCATAGATGGGTATGACTTCTCCAAGTGCCTCATGGATGGCGGAGCCAGCGAACATCATGTACCTGGAGACTCTAGAGCGGATGAACCTCACCAAGGAACAGCTTAAACACAGTAACACTGAGTTTCATGGCGTGGTTCCGGGTAAGAAGGCGAATTCCCTCGGCAGCATCACACTTCCCGTGGCTTTTGGCGATGTTCATAATTTCCGCGAAGAGAAGATCACGTTCGAAGTTGTGCCCTTCAAGAGCTCCTACCACGTCATCTTCGGCAGGCCCACCTACCACAAGTTCCACGCAAGAGCGTGCTACATCTACAACAAGCTCAAGATTCCGGGTCCTAAAGGTATGATTACCGTATCCGGAGACTACAAAAAGGCTCATGAGTTAGGCGGGCCGCCTTCGCAGAGTGTGATATCCGGAGAAGAGCGAAAGGCTACGAGCCGCGGTGGATCCGACGAGATGCGGACCAAGAAGCATCTCCGAACAGAAAACCTCCTTCAAGGCCGCGATAGAAACCAAGAAGCACGACCTCATCAAAGGCGACTCTTCCAAGCAGGTTTCCGGAGCCAACATGGACCCCAAATAGGAAGATGCGCTGGTCAAGTTCCTCCGCGCTAACATGGATATCTTCGCATGGCAACCTTCTGACATGTCCGGACCTAGGGAACTCGCGAGCACTACCTCAACATAAATCCGGGCTAAACCGGTGAAGCAAGCTATGCGACGCTTTGGAGATAAGAAGCGCCGCCATAGGAATGGAACTAGCAAAGTTACTAGAAGCAGGTTTTGTAATAGAAGTTATCCACACCGATTGGGTCGCAAATCCCGTCCTTGTAACCAAAAAGAACACTGAAATACTAAGAATGTGCATCGATTACTCCGGCTTGAACAAGCATTGCCCGAAGGATCCGTTCCCCTTGCCGCGCATTGACCAAGTCATTGATTCGACGGCGGGGGTGGAACTTTTGTGTTTTCTTGATGCGTATTCCGGTATCATCAGATCCGAATGAAGGAATCCGAAAAGGCAACTTCATTCATTACCCCGTTTGGTACTTACTGCTATGTTACTATGCCTTTTGGTTTGAAAAATGCAGGTGCCACCTACCAACGTACGATGCAGCGGTGCCGAAGGACCAAATTGGCCGGAACGTGCACGCTTACATCGACGACATCGGTCATGACCGGAAAGGATCCGACTTGATCAGCGACCTCACAGAAACCTTCGACAACCTCCGCAGGTACAAGATGATGTTGAATCCGCTGAAGTGCGTCTTTGGCGTGCCAGCCGAAAACTCCTTGGCTTCATAGTCTCTCACAGAGGCATTGAGGTTAACCCGGAAAAATCAAGGCAATCCTGTGCATCAAACGGCCAACTTGTCTCAAAGATGTGCAACGACTAACTGGTTGCGTCGCAGCAATCGGTTTGTTAGCCGTCTTGGCGAGAAGGCGCTACCTTTGTACAAACTGCTGAAGAAAACAGACAAATTCGTCGGACGACACAGACGCAGCTCTTCGGGGTTGAAGGAAATACTCACCTCCCCACCTATCTTGGCAGCCCAGAGTCGAGCCAATGCTCCTTTATCCGGCAGCTACCAACAAAGTCATCACCTCGTCATCGTGGTGGAGCGAAAGGAAGAAGGTCATGAATATGACGTCCAAAGGCCTGTCTATTACATTAGCGAGGTCTGACGGAGTCAAAGCAAAGATACCCTCACTTCCAGAAGCTAGTTTATGGAGTGTTCCTAGGCAGGAAGCTGAGACATTACTTCCAAGAGCACCCGGTAACAGTTGTGAGCAAGGCTCCGCTGTCAACAATTCTCAACAACGCTGACGCAACAGGACGTACGGCTAAATGGGGCATCGAATTATCCGCCTTCGTCATCGCTTACAAGCCTAGGACCGCCCAGGTCTTGGCAGATTTCGTCGCAGATTGGACAGAAGCTCCGGATGCAAGTCTGGAGCCGGAACCGAAACATGGGTCATGCACTTCGATGGATCCAACATCAAGGCTCGGAGCCGAGTCACCCTGAAGTCCCCACCGGAGAAGAACTGCAGCGTTCGCATCCACTTCGAAGCTACAAACAACATGGCGGAGTACGAGGCTCTACTACATGGTCTGCGCATCGCTAAGGAAATTGGGATCAAGCACATCATATGCGTGAGATTCCGAACTGGTGGCACAACAAGTAGCCGGAACCGGAACGCCAGAAACTCCATCATGGCGGCCTACGAGACGAAGTTGATGAGATCGCCAAGTGCTTCCTCGGATACGAAGTCAAGTACGTCGGAGAGACGATAACACAGCGGCAGACATGCTATCCAAGCTCGGATCCGGCAGGAAGCAAATTCCGCTGGCATTTTCTGGAGCATCTCTGGATACCCTCGGTGAAGGGCGCTAACCCGGAAAACCCATGGCGTGTCTCCGGCTAGGGAAGTGATGGCCATCATTCCGGCTTGGACACAGCCTTTCTGGACTACCTCATCGATCGGTGTTGCAGGATGAGGTCCTTGCGCGACAGATCGTCGACGAGCGAGATCCTACACAATTGTTGATGGACAGCTCTACAAACGAAGTGCAAGGGTATTTCTCAAATGCGTCTCCAATCAAGATGGCATTGAAATCCTCGGAGAGATCCACGCAGGGATTGCGGGCATCATGCCGCCCGGTTCACTGCAAAAGCTTTCGGCGGCTTTTAAAGATTGAAAAGTCAAACCTGCCAGGTTGTCAAGGTTACGCTACTCAACCAAACGCTCCACCCAAGAGCTGAAGACCATACCTATCACCTGGCCATTTGCGGTCTGGGGGCTCGATATGGTTGGTAAGTTAAAAAGATCATCTCCTGGCGGTTTTGAATACCTTCTGGTCGCTGTTGACAAATTCAGCAAGTGGATCGAGGCAAAGCCGGTGAGGAAAGCCGATGGTGTTACGGCACTAAAATTTGTCTGCAGCCTCGTGATGAGATTCGGCATCCCACACAGCATAATCACAGATAATGGCACAAACTTCGCTCAAGGAGAATTGAGGGATTATTGTGAGACAGTAGGGATTCGATTGGACCTTGCATTCGTGGCTCATCCACAATCCAACGGTCAGGTTGAAAGGGCTAACGGCCTAATATTATCAGGAATTAAACCGCGCTTGAAGAACCGCTGCGACGAGCAGCTGGAGCTTGGGCTGATGAGTTGGAAGCTGTTTTGTGGAGTTTAAGAACTACCCCTAACGGATCAACAGGGTTTACCCCATTCTTCCTGGTATACGGATCCGAAGCCATGCTCCCTCCGACATCATCCACGATTCACCGCGAGTTTCCGCCTACAATGAAGAAACAGCTGATGAGGCCGACAGCTATCTGTGGACTGATCGAGGAAGCTCGAACTTAGCTGACCAGCGCTCCGCCATCTACCGAAGCTCCGACGTTATCACACGTCGAGTTTGGAATCGCTCCTTCATGGCGGGAGACCTGGTCCTCCGCCTTCGACAGGTGAAAGACCATAAGCTGCAATCTCCATGGGAAGGACCCTTCGTCGTTAGCAAAGTGCTTCATAACGGGTCGTACTACCTTGTTGATTTCCGCGAGCTGAGGGATAGACCTGCTAATTGGCACCGGAACGCAAGCGTGAGGATCCGGATGACATCTACGATGAGACAGATCGCCCTTGGAACATCGCACAGCTACGTCCTTTCTACACTTATCATATTTTTTTTTCCCGAGTTACAAACTCTGTAATAGTTATACATGATCAATGAAATAAAGCTTATGGTTCACTCTTTGAGTCTTTTACCTCCTTTACTTGTTCATTTTAGATCGTGTATGTTTTTCCGACTAAAACCGCAGAGCTGGATGTTTCCGCCTAGGCGTGTATGAAAGTTGTGATTTTCAAAATCGTCCCTTAGGACGTAAGCTTAAGTTGGTGGAAATTTTTTCGTTGCGCACTCGTGGATTCCTGGTAGCGATCTCCCACCTAGGCTGGGGGCTTGTTTCGCGGTTATGGACGGACGCCATTGGGCTTCGTCGCAGCAGCGTTTCCGGCCAAAGGTTTTCCGGCTCGTGGAAGGTCAAATGAGTAAGCCGGAAAATTTACAAATCAGCACTTGCTTTTTACAAATGAAACATGCAAATAATTCAAACGGATAGCAGGATAAGTTTTCCGCCCATGCATAATTGTTTCGTCCCTAGATACTTAAGAATTTAAAGTTATATTACAAACCCTCGCTGGGGCCAAAATGATGCATTGTTTCTCCCGTAGGAATAAAAGTTTTCACTCCCCCTTAGCCGGAGAAGTATTGCCCTCTGGATCTTTTTCCTTGGCGCCTTCGGCCGGAGATGACACGTCTTCATCACTTTCTTCATCTTCTTCAGCAGCTGCAGCGCTGGTCTTGGGTTCCTCTTGGGGAGCGTCCTTGGAGCTGGTCCAGGTAAATTGGGTTCCGGATTCCGCGGTCGCGCCTTCGCGTCGAGCTCCTTTTGAAGTTCGGCTTCCAAGGGCTCGTCCGCAGAAGAACGACCTTGTCGTAGAATTCCTCATGCCGGATCCTGCGCGCGATACGGGTGTCGTAGCCGCTCACTGCATCCAGGAGCGCGTTAGCATCCGCATCCGGAGGAATGCCCGTGGTTACCTGATCAAGATCAAGATCCGGATTATGTGCTAAGCACATAGTCAAGGCCATTGCAGCTGCGCCTCGGGCTGATTGTAGATCTGTCACCAGCTCCGGAAGAACGTCCATCTTTCCAACAAGCTTGCGAACATTGCAAGTGCGACTCCTCTTGATGGATAAGTTATAGCATATCTTGCGGGAGGCGGAGATGAGATCTTCATCGCCTGCAAGTTGAAGAAGGTCATCCCGTGGGAACAAATTCCGACGCTGTTCCGGATACCCAAGCGGCTCTGCATAAGATAATCAGGATATAAGCATGCAATTCGAGCACAAAGAAAAAACAAAAGTCGGAGCAAACATCTAGACAAAGGTTTCAGCATAATACCCAAGATGTTCTCGTTGAGCAAGTCCCAGTGATGTTCCGCGGTCTCCATATATTTCCGGAGTCCATTGAGCTCTTTCTGCCTCTTGATGGTCTCGCTGTCATTTTCAATATCAATTCGCCTTTTCCCGATGTGCTCGGAGTTTTTCTCCGCCAGTTGCTTCTCGGCTGCTCCCTCTTTAGTTCCGCCTCCTTTAGTTTTGTTTCCAAATCTTGGTACGAGGAGCGCAGGTTCTCAAGTTCCGACGAGGCTGTAGCAAGGGAAGAGGATGCGCCTATAATAACATAAGTTAAAAGCAAGTTCAAAGTCGGAAAATGAGCTAATGACGAAAAAGACGGAAACCAACCTTGGGCGTCCGCCAGTTGTTTGTTCAGTTCCGCATTCTCATCCTTCAGAGTCCGGATATTTTCCGCCTGATTCAGTAACGCGGCGCTGAAGGGCAATGTTCTTGTGCAGCTCATAATGCAGCATTGTTCCTGTAAGACATAGACAGCAGAGTAAAAATTCCGCCTGTAATGTGGTTTCTCCAAAGCATTATTGCCGGAACTTTTCCGCCATAATGCTTGGGGGCTACTCCAATTTAAAAACTTTCCCGGAGTAATCTTTCTCTAAGCATCTAAGCGCTAACTATTTTTTGAGTTTCCGCCTACATGCTTGGGGGCTACTGGGAGTACCTTTGCTTGCAGATGAGCTTGTCGAAGAACTGGCCGACATTCTTCTTGAAGTCCTGGATTTCAGATGTCGCGGAGTCGCTTCCCCCGTTGTTCAGCATGGCGTTGAGCAAATCTTGTTCAAGCTCCCATTTCTCCGCCTCGGATAGCTTGTTGAAAAACTTGGTAGCATATGCCTTGGGGGTGGAAGTGGTGTCGCTGGATCTCCAAAGTTCTTGAAAAACGACGATGTCGCCAGCGCCGTCTCCGGCCTTCTCACAAGAAGTGACTTCAGCCTCTCCTTGGCCTTGTTCTTCCGCGTCTTCTTGGGCAGGGCCTTTGGCCTTAGGATCTTCTCCGCCTACCTTCTCGCTGCTAACCGGAATTATTTCCGGTGGAGTGTTGCGCAGGAGGGGGAGATGGATCAGCCTGAGGAGGAGACGGCCGAGGAGTAGGGTGGGAGGTACTTGGTGGAACTGGAGTAGAAGGACCAACTGCCGGAGACTTTTTCATATATTTGGTGATAGGCTCTTGGCCGATGGTCCGCGTGGCAGTGGTACTCGGATTCCTACAAACAAGCGAAAGGGATCGAATAAGAAAAAATTTTGCCAAGATAAAATTGCACCATATTCGGAAACTTACGGGGCGCCGGGGATGATGGGGCGCGAGCGCTGGCCAGCTGTTGAAAGCATCCTCAGGCACGCACGCTCCGCTTTCCTCGAGTCTAGCGGAGGTGGCTTTACGGTCTTGGGCTTCTTGGCGGAGGCCTCGCCGCTAGCTCCGGCCGAGCCGGCTTTGGCGGGGACGCTTTGAAGGTCGAGGGGCCGCCTTGCGGGGTGTTCCTCTTCCTCCTCATCGTCTTCCGGAACCTCCTCCGCCGCGTCGCCGCTGACAGGGACACGAAGAATGGTGCGGAAGTTTTCCTCCGCCAAAGTGTTGAGCTGAGAGGAATATGAATAAAAATCAGAGTTAACATCCAAAAACTTGTGAAGTTTGAAGCAACGAAAAGAACAGAGCTTACCGGAGGACACTGGTCGTTTGTGTAGATGTCCTTGATCAGTTCCGGGACCTGTTGGCCCCTAGGAATCTTCACCAAAGTCTTGAACCTTCTCTTCAGGGAGTCGGCCGGAAGATCGTGGCCCGAGGACCATCCGTCCCGTCCGCAGGCAGCGTTGTGCATAGGCGAGGGCCGAACCAGATGGTCGAGGTGTCCGGCGTGGACTAGCCAGGAGATATGAGTTTGGGCAGATGTTGTGGGGCTGGAGCCCGTATGTGTTGAGGACGGAGAGAAAAAACTCCGAGCAGGGAAGTGAAAGTCCGCGTTCCACCCAAGCCTTGGTCATAACGATTTCTCCGGCTTCGGGCTTGGGGACGTCGGAATCACGTGTGAAGCTCCAGTGAGTGGAGATCATACCCTCGTTCTGGAGCTCTCTAAGCTCCACATCAGTAGTTGCACAGGGCCACCACTAACCCCGCTCTCCTTCACGGATCTAGGCCTTGGACGCCTTCTTGTTTTCCGCCTCCTGAACCTTGGCTGCCATCCTAGCTTGTCCCTCGAGTTCTTCTTGAAGCTCTTGGAGGGAGGGGATCCGGCCTGGAGCGGTGCTGGAAGATGCGGAAAACGGTTGAGCTAGTCTAATGTCGGAAACATATGGTGGCAGGAATGATATGGGATCCGGACATATTGGCTCTAATGGATTGGGATCCGGGCTACTCGGAGAGCTACCAGTGCAATGCGATGAATCGAGTGGCATGCTTCCGGCTGCGCCCATACAAATTGTTTGAGTACCCAGATCTACACTAAGTCTATCTTCTACGAGGCCGGCGCACTTACCGCTAATGGCGCGGTGGCTCGACGGAGCTCCGGTGAAGACGAGGTCGCCGGACTTGAAGGAAACCGCCCCGCGTGACCACGAATCGGCGGCGGGGAGAAATTCCCGTTCAACCGAAGGGATCTTGGCGCGAGGGGAGGCTTGGACCGGCGGCGCGCGGAGTTCACCGTGGCGAAGTTCGCCGGAGTCGAGATCTGTTGGGCGGCACGGCGCGAGGAGGAAGACGAAGTGGTGAGGAGAGGTGAAAGAATGAAAAATTACCGAGCCGCGGGGTATTTATAGGCCGCACGCGGAGATTCGGGATTCGGATCCGACGGTGGAAACGGAACGGTCACACCGTTGGATGGATGACACGTGTTTTAGGTCAAGTGCGGTAAAATGACGTGGAGGTAACTTAACCATGCACTCCCGAAAATTCCGGCTAAAGATTTGCATCTGCGAAAATTTAGCGCGGGAAATGAGGAGGTTGAGCGCGGGAAAAGCGGAGCTTCCGTTGTTATGCGTGATCTGAAGATGAAGGATTTCCGAATGAATGAACCCGGAATCAAGTAAGAAGTTTTGAAGCTCTTCAAGATTCTCTTCATTTCCGAGCTGTATGAAGTCGGAGGAATGATGAATCTCGGAGAACTTCGGGGGCTACTGTTGTGGGTATACTTTATGGGTATATCCACGGCATGGCCTAGATCCGGCAAGCCCGGGTGGCCCATAGTTGGTGGTGAGGCATGTGGTCCATCGGGCGGCCCAGTTGCTGTAGATCATGAAGGATGAAGTCCAGCCCAGGAACGAGGAGCCGGATCCTAACCGACTTACGAAGGAGGCCGGATCCGTGGAAGCCCATGAAGTATCCGGATCCAGCACGGCCTAGAAGGAAGGCGGATCCTTGACGTACACGGCAAGACATTGTACCGTAGTTAGGCAACTTGTATTCCGGCTAGGACTCTCCGTGTAAACCCTAGATGCGTGCGTCTATATAAGCCGGATCCTGGGAGCCCTAGAGGCAGAACAACAACTCATTGTAACATCGCGAAAGCGCCGGATAATTCCGATAAGCAGTAGGCCCGTCATCGTGCAGGTGTTCCGAAGCTGGGTACCACCACCGTCCCGTGTGCACTCCGCCCTATGGCCCCTACTTCTTCTCCCCCTCGTGAGGATCCCTCCTCCGAGGTACCGTCGATTAGGCAACGACAAAAGTAAACTAAGCAAACTATAACAAAGTAAAGAGATTGAAGATGAGAAACACCCCTTGCAGAAATCCTCTTTCTCCACGGCAACGGCGCCAGAAAATCTTGATGGTGCGCCGGTGATGGCGCCAGACAATCTTGTTGGCATTGTTGTGGAAGCGGTTGGGAAACCCCAAGAGGAAGGTGTGATGAGCACAGCAGCAAGTTTTCCTCAGTACGAAACCAAGGTTTAATCGACCAGTAGGAGAAAGGCGTGACTTCTGAAGGTGTTGCTGGCTGACTTGTGGCAGGGCGCACTACCGCGTCAACAACGTGGAACCCGCACACAACACAATCAAAGTACTTTGCCCCAACTACAGTGAGGTTGTCAATCTCACCGGTTTGCTGAACACAAAGGATTAGACGTATCGAATGGAAGGAGATGTTTGCGAAAGTAAACAGAACAAGATTGCGAATTTATCGGAAAGGAAATAGAACCGGGTCCACAGTCACTAGAGGTGTCTCTCCATAAAGAAATAGCATGTTGGGTGAACAAATTACAGTGGGCAATTGACAGAATATCGATCATACATGACAAGATGATTACTATGATATTTGGTATTGGGCATTATAACATAATACATAGACCGTAATCCAACTGCGTCTATGACTAATAATCCACCTTCAGTTAGCGTCCGCACCCCTTCCGGTATAAAGTTGCAAGCAAGACTATCGCATTAAGCAATGTATGTAAAGTAAACAATAGAATTACCCTTGGATAAAACATTGTTGTTTTGTCCCTAGTAGCAACATCACATCTACAATCTTAGAAGTTATAAAGTCACTCTCCCAGGAAACTAGAGGCATGAACCTACTATCGAGCATAAATACCCCTCTTGGAGTCACAAGTGTCCATTTGGCCAGTTTCTACTAGCAACGAGAGCATGCAAGATCACAAATAACATATGACATGAATATATAATCAATCTCAACATAGTATTCAATATTCATCGGATCCCAGAAACCAAACATAGAGGATTACATAAAGATGATCTTGATCATGTAAGGCAGCTCACAAGATCGATACATGAAGCACAAAGTGGAGAAGACAACCATTTAGCTACGCTATGGACCCATAGTCCGGGATGAACTACTCACGCATCACTTCGGAGGCGGGCATGGCGATGTAGATGCCTCCGGTGATGATTTCCCCCTCCGGCAGGGTGCCGGGAAGAGCTCCAGAACCCCCCGAGATGGGTTTGGCAATAGCGGCCGTGACAGAACTTTTCGTGGATGGAGGCTCGGGTATCCAGGGTTTTCCCGAGAAGATGTATAAATAGGCGGAGGATTCAGGTCGGTGGGGCGCGGGCCAGGACTAGGCCGCGCCTAGGGGTGGTGTGGGTGCCCTGGTGCGCCTCTTCGTCCCCCTCCGGACTTCGTCTTCGCTTCGGTAAAATATTGACTTCGGCTTTTGTTTCGTCCAATTCCGAGAATATTTCCTGTACAACTTTTCGAAATACAAAAACAGCAGAAACAGGGAACTGGCACTGTGGCATCTTGTTAATAGGTTATTGCTGGAAATCATGTAAAAGTGCAACAAAGTGTAAGCAAAACACATATGAATTGGTGTAAAACAAGCATGGAGCATCAAAAATTATAGATACATTTGAGACGTATCAACCACAGTCATCCAAACACTCCTTGAAGGCTCAATTTGAGAGTCTAACCGATCACGAGGACCAGCATGTTCTTCTTGGCATAATACTTCATTAAAATCTCCACATGCAATCCATGGACTATCACGTTGATCCCGCAGACGCCTCATTAGGCTCCAGAACTCGTGTCTTTTTTTCGCGGCGTGGCTCCCCATAGACGAACGTACCGCGCCATGGAGCCAAACCTTCCGAAGAGATCACAACATCTATACAGTGTGCATTGAAGCCTTTCAAAGAAATATCAAACTGCGGCAACCAGAAGAGTGCAAGGCCTCCACTCAGACCTTCATAACTAACTACGAAACTGCCCATAAAGCCAAGAGTGTACATGAAGTTTTGGGCGCGCTTGTCCTTCATCTTCATCTCCGAGAGGAAGAGGAAGGAGAGTCGAAAAGTCGCTACGAGCCAATGTAGCTCTCCAACTGTCGAGTCTGACCCAAGTCCTCGACAGTTCCAGCAGAGGATCCTCATTGCGGGTGACGGGGCTGCACCGCAGCCGCCGCCGGATCCGCCGATCGTGTGTTGTTGGTTCTCTGCTTCTTGTTGGAGTCGTCAGTGGCTCCGCCTTCTGCAGTCACCGGGAGCCCAAAGTGTCCTCCGGAATAAGATGTTCTCCCACCAAAACCAGAGCACCTGCTCCAACTGAACTAGATGGGACAGTGTCAGGTAGCTTAGCCCGATAGACCTGTTTGATCTGTTTGCGCTTTTGGCCAGCAATACGGTCCTTGTCAACAATAACCACAGCCTTGCCATCAAGGGTGAAACGAGTGGAGATAACTGAACCACAAACCAATTTCTACAGAAGAACAACAAAGGAAGAAACTAAGGCCTGTGCAGGATCATGAATCCTTCACCATCTCCCACCAGCATAAACGCATTCGCTCCAAGAGTTCTAGCCAGGTCTGCAGCAGTAATCATCATAGGTCCATCAGATCCCCTCTCGTGATTCGTATCACATACCTCCAAAGTAGTTATCGCCCACTTCTCAGGAGTCAGCCGGCTAGGTTCCGGCCACAATAGCAGAGGTGGCATTCAAGCCAAGTACTCCAACTTTTTTCACCATCAGCTTTCCTCTTTTTTCCTCTTTTAGCAGAATGCTCCATTGTGCAAGAGTGTAGGCAGTTTTTCTCCACCAACACCTACATTCCAAACCATTGTGTTCGATTGAGCACCATGTCATTTCTAGTAAGGCAAATAACTCTCAATATAGCAGCATTAACCATATTTACTAAGCTACTTTTCTTTTTGTTATTCCATAAGCTAGAGATATCAACTAAAGTTGTAGAGGGAAAGTTAATACCCAAACCCCTCTTAATATCTGACCACATATTGGAAGCAACAACACAATCACACATAATAAATGTTGACAAGATTCAAGCTCATTACAGAAGACACATGTCAAGTCATCTACTGATTGCCTTTTCACTAAATTATCTCTAGTGAGCAGCTTATTATGACCCATCAACCAGAGAAAGAAATGAATTTTGCGGGGGGGGTTAGGCCCTAGAAACAATGCACGTTAACATGCATTATTCCTCTAAAATTTATCACAGCATACATAGATTTAACACTATAAACCCCACCACCATCCTACATCCAGATAAGAGCATCACTATCCAGAGTGAGCTGGAGGGTTTGGGCAGCTTGCAAGATCTCAAACCATTGTAGCATTAGTCTATGATCAAAACATCTTCTAAATGTTACTTTCGAAGATTCACCATCCCAAAGATCAATAGTAGTTTTATTTTGTTCATTCACCCGGAAATACACTTCCCAGTACTGAATGGCCAAACTACATGTGCCAAACCAATAATCTTAACAAAATTTTATTTTCTTCCCATCACCAACCTTTCACTGATAACCCATTTTGGCTGCTTTGGCAGCCCATAGCACACCCTTCCAAAAAGGAGAGGCCCCAGTAGAAGGACAAGAAAAAAATATTAGGATTATCTGTACTTATGATCAATAATTTGTTTCCAGAGTTTATCTTCATTTAGATTATATCTTTTTACCCATGAAGCCACAAAGTAGAGGTTCATCTAAGCTAGGTCAGGGATGCCAAGCCCCCATGATACGGGCATGAAGGCCAAGGTGAAGCCCAATTTCAGGACTTCACCTAGCTAGTTATCTTATTTATCGTATTTTATATCTATGGTCATATGTGGGCCAAATAGGGTTTTTATTAAGTTGAGTCAGTTTTGGTTTGGGCCTGTCCAAACCAAGTTAGAGGGCTGGCCGGCCAACCCCCTCATATAAGGGCTGGGATGGCTAGGGTTTTAGGGTTAGAACCAGTTTGAGTTAAGATTAGACGCTATCGCGTGTGTGCTTGGTGAAGCATCCCTCCGGGGACGGTGCCGCCGTTATCTATTATAGTTGTCGGAGGTTCTTGTGTTCATCAAGGATTGTCGTGCTTGGTCTTGAGGCGTGGTGATCTCCATCACGTTGCTTGCTGGATTTATCCCTACTTCAGGTTGCATTCCGCGTAATTGGAGGTATCTATCTACCCGGTTCTCGCTGTGAAAGATCGGGCAACACACCTAGGAGGATCTGCTGGGATTCCCCTTATCACGTGGTATCAGATTTCTGGGTTGCTCACGGCGAGGTTGTGTTGATCGATCTCATCGGATCGGTTTGCATCGGAGGAGATTGGCTCAAGGTTGAAGAAGGTTGGGTGGAGGAAGATTGGTGCTGTTGTGGTGCAGTTTTTCTATCATCCATGGCTGTTCCAGGTGTCAAAATTGCGAATTTTGGTGTTTGGAGTCGGGAAGAAGAAGGCAGATCGCGACAGGATCCGGCGCCCAGAACGGCCGACCGGCTCCTGGACCGGCCGGGCCGGTGCCACACCCGGCCAGACCGGGTCCCAGGCCGGCCGGACCGGCCAAAACCGGATCCCAGGCCGGTGCCATCCGGGCTAGTTCCAGGGGATCCTACCCTCCAAGCCGGCGTCCAGGCCGGCATGACCGGGCCCCGGGCCGGCTAGGCCGGCAAGACCGGGCCACAGACCGGCGAGGCCGGCGCCCAGGCCGGCCAACCTGGGCCACTGACCGACCCTACTGCTGCTGTTTTACCTGCTCCTGCTGTTTTGACTGCTGATGCTGTTGATGTTTCTTCATCTTTTCATGTTGTGGTTAGGAAGCAAGATGTGTACCATGACTACCTCGGTATTGTGACTGGTTCGCACTTCGATGCATCTACCATCAAGTGGAGGTTGGCTAACTCCGCGACACCGGCGGAATTTCAGCTTTGGGAGTCACACATTCACGGTGGTTTTGAGAGATGCAAGGCATTTGATAGTACGTTCGGTGGCCAAACTGAATTTATTATTGCATACCGGCGTGTTGATGATGTTCTGGCTCGTTGGTACCATGATCATCTGATAGTCAAGGGTATCATTGGTGTACGGTCTAGTTGGGCAGATTTCAAGCAGTTTTCGCGTGCTAGATTTAAGTTTACAAGGTTGAACAAGTAGGTGATGTGTTCTAACACTACCGTGGAAAGGAAACCTGGCTCTGATACCATGGGCACTACTGTGGTTATGGAGGAGGATGTACCATTGAGCGGGTTGAATATGCAACTCAAGAAGGTACAAGATGATGCTTGCAAGACAGTTGACAAGGGTCAGCGGTGGAGTTTGTTTCAGACTTAGTGCATTATAAAGGGCAAGGCTTGCAAGTTGATGATTGATGGTGGTAGCTGTACTAATGGCATAAGCAAGGCGATGGTGGCAGCGTTGGGGTTGTCTACATGACGTCTTCCTGAGCCAAAGCGTCTTGAGTGGTTGAATAGCTGTGGTATGCTAAAGATTACTCATAAGGTGCGTGTACCATTTACAGTTGATGATTATGTTGATGAGATAGAGTGCGATGTGTTGCCATTGGAGGTGTGTGGATTGCTACTTGGGCGTCCATGGCGTATGATCGTAATGTGACACATGCTGGGAGAGCAAATACATATTCTTTTATGCATGGTGGCAAACAGCGGACTTTGAAGCCTATGGGTGATGATCATATCAAGTCCGATGTGGAGTTAGTGGTCCGTAAGGAGAAGTTGCATAAGCCTAAAGTGCAACATGAGGTGCATGTTGTTCCGAGCATCGATGTTGGTGATGTTTCAGCCATACCTGTAGATGACAAGCCAATTCTTGTTGGTGACAAGCCAGATGAAGCTACACTTGTTGTTGATGTGGATGTTGCAGCATGTGCTACAGTTCAGTTTGTTTTGATGCTAGTATGCGATGATGATATTTGTGCTGATGGTGTTTCAGACATATGGCGCAGATGCGCGTGGGAGGTGTGGAAGCGAGCGCGTCGGAGACAGTGGGCAGCGACACTTCCGTGCTAGGAGTATCTGCGTCCAGTTTTCCGCGACACCACGGATGCATAGAGGCAATGATGGTCGTGTTCGACAGCTTTGTGGCCCGGCATTACTCGTTTGCAGGGTTGCGCAAAGAGAGTTCATATTCAGCAACACAGGGTTCCATCAAGACCTGAAAAGAAGAAGGTATTGGCGCCAAAGTCCAAGCTCATGTGGAGAAGAAAGGAGGCGCCAAGTGCTGTATCAAGTCAAGCACACCGAGAGGGAGGATGTGGTGTGGAAGGCAGGCAAAACTTGAAGACGACGCGGACGTGTGATGTTCATATCACGTCACCTTTTCCAGAAGACCCTCACGCGTTGGGGACAACGTTTCTTGAAGGGGGGAGGATGATACGGCATGAAGGCCAAGGTGAAGCCCAATTTCAGGACTCCACCTAGCTAGTTATCTTATTTATCGTATTTTATATCTATGGTCATATGTGGGCCAAATAGGGTTTTTATTAAGTTGAGTCAGTTTTGGTTTGGACCTGTCCAAACCAAGTTAGAGAGGCCCACAAGGGCTGGCCGACCAACCCCCTCATATAAGGGTTGGGACGGCTAGGGTTTTAGGGTTATAACCAGTTTTAGTTAAGATTAGACGCTATCGTGTGTGTGCTTGGTGAAGCATCCCTCCGGGGATGGCGCCACCGTTATCTATTATAGTTGCTGCGGAGGTTCTTGTGTTCATCAAGGATTGTCGTGCTTTGGTCTTGACGCGTGGTGATCTCCATCACGTTGCTTGCTGGATTTATCCCCTACTTCAGGTTCCGTTCCGCGCGTAATTGGAGGTATCTATCTACCCGGGTTCTCGCTGTGAAAGATCGGGCAACACACCTAGGAGGATCTGCTGGACTCCCCTTATCACCCCATATTCCTTCTTCTGTGTGACCAGCCCCCAATTAGCTAAATGGTACTTATGGTTACCCTCATAATTGTCCAAAAGGGAGTGATCCATTTGAGAATTGATCGGAGAAATAGCCCATTTAGAAAATTTAATTACACTCAGCAAATATAGAGGAATGCTAGCTAGCACACTTCTCACCAGCTCCAACTTGGCAGCATTATTAAGAAGTTTCCCTCTCTAACCTGCTGCTTGTTTAAAAAAAAATCAACAATAGGTTGTACGTCCTCCTTTCTTAGTTTACTATGATGCAGGGGCACACCTAGGTATTGCAGAGGGGAATCCCCAAACTTGCAGCTCAACATTTGAGCAAACATTTGTGCACCCCCCTCCACAATATAAATTGGAACCAAATTACATTTGTGAAAATTGATTCGCATCCTAGACATCTGCTCAAAGTAGGATAGAACCCACTTCAAGTTAATT
The DNA here is from genome assembly GCA_030979885.1 of Lolium multiflorum. NCBI lineage: Eukaryota > Viridiplantae > Streptophyta > Magnoliopsida > Poales > Poaceae > Lolium > Lolium multiflorum. The sequence continues at coordinate 5,652,014 of CM061752.1, forward strand.
GCTGAACTAATTTTATTTTCTAGAAACAAGAGGGTGCCATCAGCATATTGCATACTAATAACCCCACATTCAGACCAACAAACTGCCTACTAGCAGCTGCTTTAACCAGCATTTTGGTGAAAACATCAGGCACAAAATTAAAAAGGATGGGAGATATAGGGTTTCCTTGTCGAACAACTCTACTGGTCAAGAAGAAGTCAGTGTTTTCATTCAGTCTGACCCCTACAAACCCATTATGCAAAAGACCTTTAACAACAGCCATCTAGTGTGGGGTAAAGCCCCTATTCTCCATCATCTTCAGTAAAAACTCCGCAAGGACTATGCATGTGTACAAGGAAGCATTGGCAGCGAATGAGCGGTGTGTCACATCAATGGTATGGGCTGGCTTTGTTAAATGGGAGAGAGTGAATCAGCGCAGAAGTGTAGTGCATTCCAGACGAGCACGGGAAAAAGAGCTAGTTAATGGGCCGAGCCCATGCAACCTGGAGGTACACGCTGATTCGCCAGTTGACGCATTTGGCGTCAAATAGGAGCGCCCTTGGGCAGGCGACCTAGGTTCCTAAGCTATGAAATCATATTATAGGCATGGTATCAAATATATTAGGTCGACATGTCTGCTAACAAAACTTTCGTACTCCCTCCATACCGGATTATAGGGCGATTACGGTTTTCGAGAAAAAACTTTGACTAACAATTTAGTCAATAAAATATAAGATATATATTACAAAAATTATACCATTGGAAACTTCTTTTGAATATGAATCCAATGATATAATTTTTGTAGCATATATCTTATATTTTGTTGATTAAATTTGTAGTCAATTTTTTTTCTCGAAATACGTAATAGCCCTGTAAACCGGTATGGAGGTAGTACATACTCCCTCGGTCTTTTTAGTTGACTGATTTAGTACAAACATATCCTGAATCAGAGTTAATTAAAAATGACCAGAGGGAGTGTTTGCGTTAAACTGGATAACATTTTCTCATCCTTCATTCTGATACACCTATTTGCTCATCCTTCACTCTAATACATGAATTTGCTCATTCTTCATGAAATTGACACATAAAAAAACTGTCAAAAAAGTGAAGCGGTGATTAAAAACACCAACATAAGTCTTGCATGTGCATGCTTCTTTTGCTGTGTTTTGCCGCAATATTTTTATTTGCCAGTCCAACATCATCTATATACTATCTAAGGCAACACACATCTTCTCGCCATACAGACTGGAAAGCACATCCCAGCAGGATCCATTTCAACTCGCATAGATATGTCGATTCAATTTGGATACAAAAGACATGAACGCAGATCATTTTTCTTTTGCCATGCACGCTACATCTAGTTGATTATTCTTTTTGTGTCGCCACCTCATCGATCGATTTAAACTGATTAAGACTGGGTATATACATTCAAGGACACATACAACAACTATTTGATTTATCTGTGTGCCAATCTTGATCGAGCAGAATGAATTAATTGCCATTGCTATTGCAAGCTAGACGTTCCCGGCCTTCCGATGACCAGATCTGTCTCCACATCCATGTACCGTTGACGCCGTTCCTCCTCTTCCTCCTCCTTCTCCTGCTCGGCCTGTTCTTCACCGACGGGTGATCTTGGGGCGGCTGCTGCTTCTACACTTCTAGTGGCCAGCTCTAGCAGAGGCAGCGCCATGTACTCTTCACGGAGCACAGAGTTCTCCCTCAACAGCTTCTCCTCCTGAGTTAATGAATCAATGTAATGCATATGACCATTGGTCGCCTACTGGAGTATGTTAATCGGTCTATCAACTGCTATTTTCTATGGTTTAGTTCTGATTTATATACGTACCTTCTCCCTTAGCTCCAAAATGTGATCCATCAACTTCTTTTCCTGCTCCATAACAATAATCATAATTAATTTGCGCAAACCAAAACATGATCCACTGTAAAATACAATAGAAAAACGATAGCATAACGAATTATTAGCATGCCTTCTTTTGCCGGATATTGCTTAGGCTCTTCTCCAGCTGCAGCTCCAGCTCCTGCAGCTCCTGGGCCGAACATGACTGTAAGCCTTCTCCAGACAGCTTCCTGCATATATATGTTCAAGCGCCCGTGTGAATATCATCAATTAATTCCGTCAAGATCGACCAACATGGCTCATGAAACATTTCTTTTCCATGTGCAAGAAAAAATGATGTTACAAGATAATTAAGCAGATAAGTCACTGATCTGTCCTCACCTCTGGTATGCCTCGATCGCATCTATCTTCTGCTTCAAGGCTGTAGATTCAGATCTGCACATCTGCTTATATGTATAGTAGTTTACCAAATATGACGTCAGAACTATATAGTACGTTGCACACATAATATGTGATATGCGAAACATATGTAACTTATGTAGTGTAAGAGGGGTGGGAACCTGGGCGCCAGCAGTTTCAAGAGCTTTCACGTTGGCAGGTGTACTCCCTTTTGTATGGTTCAGATAGCGATCAATCGTCTTCTGCAAACTGATCAGAATTTCCAGATGTTAACACAAATTAATCAATAATTAAGTGGTGCGTGCATGCATACCGTGAGCAGCCTAGTGGGCATGGTATAAGCTTCCGAAGACATAACCATTTCTGTTCTCGTCAACATATTGAAAGGGCCGGCACCATTTCAGAAATACTGGAATCTTTTGGACGAATTTCGTTAAACCATGACTATTTATTTAACGAAAATATGTAATTTGTTTGAGTTTGATCTGGGAACAAATAAGAGCTTCACCAAGGTTTCGGTAAAATTCCTAACTATGGTAGTGGGTACTGTTGAAGGCAGCAGCTTCGGTTAGTGGACCAGTTCTAATGCATGCACTAGTAGAAAACAGGGCTTTGGTCCAAAGCCTCTGGGAGTTTTAGTCCCGGTTAAAAAATGAACCCGGACCAATGGGGAGCATTAGTCCCGGTTCAAACAGCGCAGGCTTTAGTCCCGGTTCACCAACCGGGACTAAAGGGGTGGCGGCAGGCTACCTCCGGGGCAAAAGCCTTTAGGCAACCGGGACTAAAGGTCTACCATTTAGTTTCGGTTGGTGTTAACAACCGGGACTAAAGGCTTTCTAGGTTTTTTTGGCTCCCCACGCACCTTCAGCCCCCCTGTGGATCGTCTTTTTTAGCTTTGTAAAATATAAAAGAAAATGATAGAAAATTCAAAAAATAAAATATTTTAAGATTCTTGTATGTTACACAACCTACTATTAGGGAAAATTAACAAATTTGAATTTTGACTTTTTTGCAGAAAAACATTGAAGAAAGGTAAAACGGCTCTTCTTGTTGCATACGACGTCGGAAAAAAACGTATAATATATCAAAATGATCGTGGGAAAAAGTTACAACCGAATTCACCCGGGTTTACCCGGTTAGCCAATTTCTAGATTCTCAAAATTCCAAATGGAAATATGAAAGCAGGAAGATTTTAGTTTTTGCTAGAAATTCAAGATTTTATATTTTTTAAAATTTTAAATTAATAATTGCATCCTGCATAAAGATTACTATTACTTAACCATAAAAGGTTAGCCAAGTTTTAGATATTCAAATTTTCAGGTTTTAGGTTTGGCAAAAAAAATTATTAAAAAATTTAGAAAAAATAAAAATAATTAAAAATAATAAGAATTAAAAAAGTTAATGTTTATTTATTTATTCAAGATTATTATTACATCATTGCTTTTGTGTATTAAAATAATTATTCGGAATTCAAAACATAAAGAAGTGTGACATCGACCAACATGTTAATAGGATGCGCGCGAAGCACTTGGAAGCGGGACGGGAAGGAACTTGGAAGTTAAGCGTGCTAGTGCTGGAGTAGTGGGAGGATGGGTGACCGAGCGGAAAGTTTAACCATGAGTAAGTAATTTGACTAGAGATTAAGTGTAGTTAGAGACTAAACTTGTCAAATAACTGAAATACTAGAAATACTGTAAAAAAATAGAAAAAAATGAGAGTGAAAAATAATTAGATAAACAAATAGATAATTTTTTTTAACGAAATAGCCTTTAGTCCCGATTTGTAATAATACAAACCGGGACTAAAGGTCGTTCGCCCCGGCGCGCGCTAGCTGCCCACGTGGCGGGGCCTTTAGTCCCGGTTTGTATTACAACCGGGACTAAATGGGAGGGCTTTAGTCCCGAATGGCTAGTCCCGGTTGCAAAACCGGGACTAAAGGCTCTTATCAACCGGGACTGAAACCCCTTTTTTCTACTAGTGATGGAACGTAGTTCTCAGCGATGTATATTTTGGCGCATGCATGTACATCACGGTATTCTAATAATTTAAATGCCACAGGTTTAGGGTTTCAACTTCCATTAGCAAAAACTGTTGAAGCCCCTTATGGCCTTTGACTCAGAGGATAGGAAAATCAAAGGAATAGGATAAACATGGGAATATGAAAGGATAGAAGGTGTAAACCTATCCTCGTTCCTTGTGCATAGGAATTGAAGAATGAGGGCTGAGTGGATTTTCATTTCCAATAGGATTTGCCTTTAAAACAAAGATCTAAAGGAATAATTCCCTTGATTTTCCTTTCCATAATTCCTATGAATCAAAGGAGTGAACAGTAGCACATTAGGATAATTTCCCAACCCTCTACTTTTCCTCCAAATTTCCTCCAAATCAAAGGAGCCCTATGGCCATGCTAAGAAAACGTAGCCATAAACATCTTGAAAAAGTCATATGTAGTTTTTTTAATTAGTTAATCAACAAAACACTCAAAAAATCTTGACATATATATTGATCACACATTTCGTTTGATAATGGTGCAATCGGGCTGCAAAAAGGCAGATCACTCTATATACCGGTTACACTTCACGAAGATTCAACATAATAGCATGTATGAAATAATACAATTTCTATTAAGTACATTTTGCTATGTGCAAAAGACGAATCATTGCGTGAGAAATGTTGATATCATTAGTAGGGTGTGCTAATTGGGGACCGATAATTAGTAGCGCACCATCTTTTCACCACGTCATTGTTACTACTGGTGGCGTGGTAAAAACTACAAACCTAACATTACGGGTCCACAGATGGCATGCAACGGGCCGCAGCGCCACTATTAATTGGCCCGGCACATGAGCCCGGCCGAACGCTAATGGTTGCGTTGATGCCTATACCACGCCACAGTACCACAGCTAACGGAGGCATGGCGCGTGCACGCCACCACTTCTGACGGAGTTGGTGTCGTGCACGCGGCTCCCCACGCCCTCACTGGCAACGGACCCTCTAAGTTGGCGTGCCGCGCCATGTAAAAATACTAGTCGTTGGACAGCCAGAATTTTAAAAGCTGACACGACATGCTGCGGCCCAGCCCTATCAGCGAGTCAATTGGACGTTCGGTCAGCATTATTTAATGGCACACCCATCTCATCGGTCACCGAGGCGGGTGATGGCACTTCCCAACGTGGCGATGTGGCTACCCACGCCAACGTAAATGCCACAGTCGGTTGGCATGCCGCGACCGCTATATAGACCCCAACCAGCGGACTACGCCTCACATCACTTTCCCTCGCCGTTCCCCTTGCGACCCCGACATTCGATTTTCCACGTCAAACCACGGCGATGGCGAAAAACTTCAAGCCTAGTGCAACGGCGGCGACGTGACCAGGAGCTGGCCACGTACGTTGAACAAGGAACAGGCGGAAGACTTCACCCAATATGTTTTCCTCATCCTGGCAGGTGACATATCAGTGAGGGCAGCCTAGCCATTCCCTCGCTCCTCACCGATGCCCATCCTCTATCTCTTCATCCTTCAACAATTCAACGCCATCCGAGAGGCACAACACGAAGGTCCGGCCTTTGCACTAAAAAATGAGCCTTGGCCACACCGCCTCGATACAGGCCCGCATCAACGTCTTCTAGGGGCCTAACCCACCGAGGCTGAAGAACAAGAAAGGGCGGTGGAGGGTATGACTTCGACGAAGTCCTCACGTGTATCCGCGTCGGGCTGCCGCCGCCTGAGCCGAAAGTCACGAAGCGCACGTCGGCTGCCCCTTCAACTGGCGGCTCATCGTCTTCATCCTTCCGGTGCTCGGGGTCCTCATCCTCTTGTTCAAGTATGCCATCGCTCAGGGGCCAACCATTTTTCCCCAAGAAGGAGGGGTGCACCACCGCCTCAGTGAGGGTCTTAGTCCTCGTCTTGCGGCATCGCTCCAGGTATCATCATCTGAGAGCCCGTTTCCTAAGGCACTCGCCGCCACCACGGCGGTGAAGAAGCCAAAGCTGGAGCCCACCGCCCTGGAGAAGGAGTCAGCGCATTCGTTGTCATGCTCCGCCGGCGTGGATGGATAAATTTGTTGTTATGACGGCATTCCGCCACCCCAACGACACGTAGGAGGATCTAGGTGTGGCTGCCGCCCTCATGGCATTGTAAAATACGGTGCAGCCGACGTCCCCCGAAACCACCTACCGGTGGTCCACGAAGGACTAGAGAATCATCAACGCCGGTGGCCGGATGAGCAGCAGCAGCTTCACCGACCTCAACGACTGCGGTGATGAAGACGATGCGGAAGGCCCTCTACCCATGGAGTGGAGCGCCTAGGATTAGTTTAGTTTAAATTAATTTCATTCAAATTATGTTATATAGCCTAATATTTATAGGAAGTTTTTTTTTAAATATGATTTGTGTTTAAATTCAACTCAATTCACCATACAAACTTCGCAAAATTTGATGCCCCATTTTTTATACCAAAAATAATAAATAGTGGCGTGGATTTAAAAGCCCTTGTGGCGCTTTGGTCAAGCGCCACTAGTTTAGATATTCTGCCACGTGTCATTTACTAGTGGCCTATCAGTGACATCATGTTGGTGACAAAAACGCAACACCACTACTAGCCATAACTATACTAATGTATATCATATATATACAAAATAATAGATTCAATTAAGGCCTATGGAATTGTTACCAAAGCTGATTAACAATTTAACATACACCTATTTTCAGCTAGATCGCACTGATATTTGGTGAGTACACACAAATGCCCTAAACCATTCAGTTGATTATTCGGAAAATAAGTCAAAGTTCCGCAAAGTCTATATATCATCTCGCACATGCTTTTTGCAGGTACATACTCCTTCCGTCCTATATAAGGCACCCTTAATCTTCGGTGATCAACAATATAACTTTGACTATAATTTATACTTATAATTTTTCCACAAAATTTATATAAATATATATGAAATAAAAATATTTGCAAGACGAATGCAATGATAGTTTTTATACTTTATGAAACCATATAATTTTTTATATATTAGTGTTCAAATTTGTGCATCAAATACCGTGTGAAAAAGCATACGTTGTATTTTAAGATGAAGAGAATACATAACAGTGAGTGAGAGACCAATTCTACTTTACAACTTTCTTTTCTAGAGTTATTACTAATATAGAACGATAAATGTTCTATGACTCATCTGTAGGTATTTAGACGAGTTGCCTGACTTAGAGTCATGCCATAGATAAAGACCGCCAGAGATGTGATTAAATGGAACAACAATGTGATGTTGGCCTTCTCTGGTCGTGCGTTTCTTCGTGGCATCTAAAATCTGTTTCGGACGAGAGTGAGCTATTTCCTATATATGAGCAAAGATAACTGGTGAATTGGCAACCAGTTTGAATTAGCGTGTATGTATGTCGGTTCATTATGTCAATGTGCCCGAGATAGCCCTAAACATAATTCCTTTTTGCTCAGCCCGTCTAAGATGATATTGCCCACTTTAGTGGTCCTTCATGATTGTCCGCTAACATACAAATAGTGGTCGATCACTATATGTCTAACTTAGGCTTTTCCTATCAGAATCGCCGACCTCAACCATCTCCTCAAAACTCCCACAATCCTGCATTGCCTAGTGTCGATGCCTTCCGCCTAACCGAACCATTGTTGCACGGCAACGATGGACACTTTCCCAGGGAAAACCGGCCTGAGACAAAACATACCTATAGTCAACTAGAATCGGTAACCCCTTGAGGCCTTGACGCTTTCCAAAGGCAAAACCCTATCGTCGGTCTCCCAAGTCCCTCTCTTTTCAAAAGCCTTGAAGCTTTACATGTATGGCTAGTGTTTTTTTTTGAGGTATGGTATGGCTAGTGTTAGCACCACTGTCCTTGCTACTCCACTTCACAACTCGAGCTAACAAACATCTCTTGGCCCCTGTTGTTTCCAATCCTCCACCTCTTTTCTTCTCTACTGTCGATTTAATTCCCTTGTTCTTCCCCGGACTAGTAATCAATCAACAATATCCTCCTCCACTCCTCCTTTTGAGTTGTAGGGGGGGGGGGCTAAATAGACCACACCACGCATGGGAGAAGAGTATGTAGGTCACTTATGCACATGCTTCAACATCAAATGAATTGGACTGGAGCACTTATGCATGTCATCGTGAATAAGACCAGCTCTAGTAGAACCAACATATCTCTCATTTATTGGTTATTATTATTATGGGGACAAATCCACTCTATAAAATCCCCCATAAAACCACCATCCTAGGTTTTTTGGTGGATACCGCAAAAGCTGCCCTAACGTACCCCAGTTGGAAGGGATGAAGGGCCTCATTCCCATCTCCCACAAAATGATCCATTTGGATTATTTCCACGATTCCTCGTCTACCAACCCATTTGATCCAGACTTCCTAGGACCTCCCTCTTGCTAGCAATGGAGGTTGGCGAGCCTTCTGCGACTCCCTCATCACCCGACGCGCTGTTGCGGGCCACTTTCTCAGCATCACCTACTTGCTCTCGGTCTTCTCATCCTCCAGCGAGACCTTCCTCTCACCAGGAATGGAGTTTGGTGAGGCTTCATCGACTCTTCCACCGCTCCCTCCATGTTGCGCCGCACCCATCACTGCTCTTCTCTTGTCGCTCCAGCCGATCCAACATAGCTCAGCACACCTACTTCAGTTGTGTCATGATCCACCGAAGCTACGCGGTCTCATCCTTGCTGTGAGACAATGTTTGACTACGGTAGTATTAGCGCGAGGTAGCAAAAAATATCTAACCCACTGAATAGTAGGACCCACTAGTCATAAATTATGGGGATCCAAATTAGTCGCATTTCTTGGTTTTTTTTCTGTATGGGAGATCCTCCATAGCCAAAAATTATGCAGGATGCATATGGGGACATTCTAGACTTTCTCTAGGCACAACACTTTTTAATGTCCTCTTGCACAAGCACAACACTTGTTTGTGTCCTCTTTCCTAAGTTCATGATGATTTAGTTATTCACTATGCCTCCTAGAGCGGTTTGATAAGCTTGTTCACCCAACTTTACAAGCTTTTCTTGGGGTTCTAGTTGTTAAACCTTCAAGCTGAGGAGAGCCCAAGCTATTTCAACCTAACGCTTTCTATCCACCCCAACCCGAGTATTGCGCCACATCGACTTCTACCGCCATCGTGTATGTACTCCATTAGGTACGCCACACCTCCTTGTCTTCCATTCCCCTATTCCCTTCCAGTGTGTGTCATTGATGCTCCTCTTGTGGCACCACCTAGGTATGCATGTCCAAGTTCATCCTCCTCTCCATCCTCGCTCTCGAGAGAATGCTCGATCCTCCTCCATGCATGTCCCCTCTTTCTCTTACTTACTTTTCTTTCTATATTATATTCCTTGTATTTTTGCATATTTCTATAAACTTGTAATATGTAAGTAATCATTTTTTTAGTAATTTAGGAATCAATGAAAATGCATTTTGTGTGTATGTGTTTTTTTTTCATATTTTTATGTGTTAATCATAAAAAATCTCTTATTCCTAAGAGTACGATCCATCTTAATTATGGTTAACTCTAGGTTGCATGTATAATGCATATTAGTTGTGTATTTTATTCATATCAGAGAATTTTGGTGTATCTTCCTCCCGAACTAGAAGTGCAAGAGATGAGGTTGAAGGCACCCAACCATGAATTCGGGAGATGAATTGGAGGCCTAAGGGACGTCATCGGAGAAGAAGCCTAGACCTAGAGATGACTCCGAAAGGGTCACAAAATCCAAGGTCATCACAACTACCAATCTAAAATTTAGTAAACAAACACGCCCCAAGGGCATGAGAGGCAGTTGTAATACATTTTGAGGCACGATGACGCAAGAAAATGTCAACATCTTGACAAAGGGTTGGAGATTTGTTCCCTCTCCATTATAAAATATTTCAATACATTTAGAACAATAATTGCTCTTGCCGGGAAAAAAAAACTGAGATGGCACTAGCTCGTAAGCTACCCGCATAGTATGCATGAAGCTAGATTCATCTAAGGTTATGTCCTAGATGCATTCAGAGCTCCCAAGTATACATTTTTTTGGAGGTAAGTGTTTCCCTATTAGTTATATAATTGGTTAGACGTATATTTTACAAACTAATAGATTCAATGAACATGCATGTGCAACTATCATGTGCCTTGTATAATCTGATGACATGCATAACTATAACTTTGTCGCATAAACTCATTTTTTCCGTCAACCATAGTAGCATGACAGGTATAATTTTTTAAGTTCATTTCATAAGTACATGGTGGGATTAGTATAAGAAGAAGCTTCTACCTACGTTGGTACAAGGAACCAACAAGTTAGTAGTACATACCAAACGATCGGCCATTTAACCTCATCTTTACCCACAACTTGACATATGAGAAGATTAACTAAAAGCTAGGTAAGTTAGGCTATTAAGTGTGCCGATGTTAGAACTGTGTAGCTTTCAAAATCAGAATGCAAATTATTTTTCATCCTGATTTTTAAGGCTACTTTTGTTAACTACACACACACACACACACACACACACACACACACACACACACACACACACAAGCCAAACATAGTTTATCTCAAAAGAAAAAGGAACCTATTGCATTATTAGTTCAAAATTGTATCAATGAGCTACCGCAAACAATATGATGCACGCACATGTCAGTTGTGGATTAACTCATGAAGATATCATCATCTATAAGATTAATGACTTTAAGTATGACAGTATATATAAGGTGCAATTACAGCATTTTTAGTTCCAAAACAAACTAAGAGAAAAGAAAGGACAAAATGAGATTTCATATTATCGAGCCTCACAAAGATACATATATTGAAACCATGAGACTAAGTTATGACGCATGCTGAATCATATCCATATCAGGCTAAACAGATCCATAATCATATCATTAAATCCACATACCACGCATCCCAATCTCCCAATGAAAAATTTGTATCCTAGTATTGTTTACCGCGGAAAAGAAGTACTCCCGTATCTAAACTTATTCTGCGCAGCTGTACCATGAGGTCAGAAATGACTGTAGACGTTCACTGTATTTCATGTACTATCTGGTCACTAGCTAGTGACATATAGGAGTACTAATGCACGGGCTAGTTCACAGGTATGTCACAGATTCATATCGCTGATGTACTCCTAGCGACAGATGCTAGTGACCTAGGAGTATGATGTTTTCCAGCCTGCAGTTCAAGTACAAGTTCACTTTTATGTGCATTAAAGTGAAGTAGTCAGTTCTAGATATAGTAGTTCGTACACAGCAAACTTGAACTAATGGTGCGTGGACATGTGGATGGTGGATGGATGGATGGATCATGGATGGGAGCTGGACTTAAACATATCCAAGATTAATAGTACGAAAGCAAAGGACGATATTGGTATGTGAAGAAGGAAAAAAAAAATTATGTTGGTGTACTGTTGTCGTGTATGTTGATGGGCTCACAAACAGCTAATTAAGGTTGAATAATCGGAAATCAAATGTGTGCTACCCTTTTCAGCAAATAAACAATGTGCAGAAGTTACGCAATGTTTCTGCGCGCAGAAGTACTGCTAGAACAGCAAAGGCAACAAGGTATCTCCAAACTACGAATAAATGGTAAATCCTTTTTTGTGAGTAGTATATTACTTGTGAGGAGGTCTGTTAATGTTTCGGTATTATTCTCTTTAACCCTAATTAACAAAAGCCCAACTCCCCTAACCTAACCAACTAATCAGGACGGCTCCACCTGCCTATGAATTGAACTCGAAACAAAACCAAGAGCAGCAGGCGAGAGGATTCAAGATGGACATCACTACTCGGAGATATTTCATGTGTACGGTCGCCACTGCAGCAACAACAGTAGAGAAGAGCGAGGAGGAGGCTCCATGCGGACGTACGGACGGATCTTGAAACAGAAGAGGAGGAAACCAATCGATGGAGGTGCGGCGATGGAAGATCAAGGGTACGTACTCTGGCGCGGAGGCGTACTCGTAGAGGCGTCCCCGCGGGGAGAAGACGATGAGCGCGACCTCGGCGTCGCAGAGCACGCCCAGCTCGAACGCCTTCTTCATCAGCCCGCTCCGGCGCTTCGAGAAGGTCACCTGCCGGCTCGTCGCGTCCTCGATCCGCCGCATCTCCCGCCGCCCCCTCCTCCCGCCCGTCGTCGTCTTCTTCTTCTTCTTCTTCTCCACGGCCGCCGCCGCCGCCGCCGTCTCCATGTCCATGCTCTCCATCACCGCCACGATCTGCTGGGCGCCCTCACCTCCCTCAGCAGCGGCCCTCGTCTCCATGTCCATGATTCTTGGAGGGATAGATGGATCTAGGAGTGTAGCATTTGTGGAAGGAAGAAGGAAAGATGGGATTTTTGTGGGAGGAAAAAGGAGGAGGGGATTTTGTTACTCAGAAAGGAAAGGTTCCGAGGACGGGGAGGGCGGGGGCCCGGCCCACAAATGGCAACGCCTGGTTGGACCGATTGGCACTACCACGTGTACCGTGTACGTCCCTCTCTCCCCTTCCACCATTGGATGATGTGGTGTGATGTCTCTCTCTACCCCTCACTCATTGGGCTCCACCAAAGTGGAAACTGCTGCCAACCATGGGACTTACTCCCTATGGCTTGATTCTTTGATTTTAGTTTTGGGGATGTATGTACAGTACTATATATTCTTGCCAAGATTAGATTTTTCTTGAGGAGATGCAAAGATTAGATTGGGTTACACTCTGGGGAGGTTAGATTATATTAGGGGACTGTACCATGCCCTGATTTTCTTATGATGTGGAGCATGAGTGACCCATATGGCCCATGGGCACGACGAAGGGTGACCGCAGCCCGATATAAAAGCCGGTTGGGCGTACCATATAGTCGCAGATGACTGTGGGGAGGCGCATACAGCTGTGCGTCTTTGCTCTCATTTGTCTGCTTTTATTTAAGATTCGAGTGGTCCCGATAATATGCTAGTCACAAGATTCCACACAAAGAATTTTTTACTTTAGTTATGTTTTCATTCTTTTATTTATTTTTGCGAGCGGGCCCGTGTGTTTGGACCAAAATATGTTTGTACCAAGCTCTTGTTGCCCAACTAAGTGACTGACACATGGGTATGACGAAGCGCGACCCCGCCCCGATGTAAAAGTCAGTTGGGCGTACCACATAGTCGTAGATAACCATGGGGACGCACATATAACTGTGTCTTTGTTATTACTGGTCTGCTTTATTTTTACGATTCGTGTGGTCCTGATAATATCATAGCAATTCTATTCATTTTTCTTAATAACTATTTCATGCTTTTAGTTTTTCTACGAGTTTGCCAGGTGTTGTTTGGCCAATGTCTTGTTATGTCATGGCTTTTTGCCTAACTAGTTCAGATGGATAACCATTTGTATAAAATGGGATTTTATCAACCCCGTCCCAGTGACCCAACACCGTTATTTACCCGGTCCAACATGAGAGTTGAGACATACAATGTGCAATAAAACTAATAAAAAAGGCACGATGGGATTTTAATGTTGTTTATTTGTGGGAAGAATTTTAATATTGTGGTTTTGTGTATTGTAGCCTGATATCTTCGACCCGTTGGCACGACAAATGATGATCGTGGTCTGCTATAAAAGTTGGTTGCACATACTGTATAGTCGTTTATGGCCATAGATAGGTGCACATAATTAGTTATGTGTTTCTGCTCTTACTTGTCTGCTTCAACTATTGAGATTTGTGTGGTCCCTGGATTATCATAGCAAATCTATTTACAAGATCCCACACATTTTTTTATTAACTACTTATTTCATGCTTTTAGTTTATCTAAGAGCGTGCCAGGCGTGTTTGGACCAATGCCTTGTTATGCCACAAATTTTCGCCTAACTACCTCAAATCAGTAGCTATTTGTGCAAAATACGTTTCGATCACCCAGCCCAAGTGACCCTACACCAGTGCGTACTCCGCCGAGCTTGATAGTTGAGTTTCCCAACAAAACTATTGAAAAAGGCACAACTATTTTTTAATATTTCTTTTTATGGGAATAATTTTGATGTTATTATTTCGTGTTTTTATTTTTCCAAAGTGTCATCTAGTTTTACTCGAATATATGACTTGTTGCTTGATCAAATCAACAACATTGTGCAAAATATAACTCACTAACACTCCATGACCTATCATGATTGATAGTAGATCGCTTGATGCATTGTATGTTTGACGATATTGCTTGATTCTTTGATTAGTTTTGGGGATGTATGTACTATATGTCCTTGCCAAGATTAGATTTTTTGTTGAGGAGATGCAAAGGTTTGATTGGGTTACACCCTGGGGAGGTTAGATTAGATTAGGGGAGTTGTACTATGGCCTAATTTTTTTATGATGTGGAGCATGAGTGACCCATGGACCATGAGCACGGCGAAGGGTGACCGCGCGGCCCGATATAAAAGCCGGTTGGGCGTACCATATAGTCGCAGATGACCGTGGAGAGGCGCATACAGCTGTGTGTCTTCGCTCTCACTTGTCTGCTTTTATTTAAGATTCGAGTGGTCCCGATAATATGCTAGTCCCGGTAATAGTCGCAGATGACCGTGGGGAGGTGCCTACAGCTGTGCGTCTTTGTTATTACTGGCACGCTTTATTTTTAAGATTTGTGTGGTCCTGATAAATATCATAGCAAATCTATTCATTTTTCTTCATTACTATTTCGTGCTTTTAGTTTTCCTACGAGGTTGCCGGGTGTGTTTTGGCCAATCTCTTGTCATGCCATGACTTTTTGCCCAACTAGCTCAGATGGATAACCATTTGTATAAAAATGGGATTTTATCAAGCCCGCCCCAGTGACCCTACACCATTATGTACCCGGTCCAACATGAGAGTTGAGCCATACAATGTGCAACAAAATTAATCAAAAGGCACGGCTGGATTTTAATATTGTTTATTTGTGGGAAGAATTTTAATGTTGCGGTTTCGTGTATTGTAGCATGATATCTTCGCCCTATTGGCACGACGAAAGATGATCATGGTCTGGTATAAAAGTCGGTTGCGCATATTGTATTGTTGCAGATGAACATAGATAGGTGCACATAATTAGTTATGTGTCTTTGCCCTTACTTGCTCTTTGTCCGCTTTAATTTTGAGATTTGTGTAGTCCTTGGATTATCATAGCAAATATATTCACAAGATTCCACACCTTTTTTTATTAATTACTTATTTCATGCTCTTAGTTTTTCTAAGAGCTTGTCGGGTGTGTTTGGACCAATGCCTTGTCATGCCACAACTTTTTGCCTAACTACCTCAAATCAATACTCCCTCCGTTTCAATATATAATGCCTATAGATTTTCTGTATTTGTTTCATAATATAAGAGTAGATCTGTGTTTATTTGCAAAGAACCCCTTCCACTGATCAGCTGAATGGAGGGATCAGGAGATTTTCTTTAACGGTAGAGAGATTTCCGAGATTCTGTTTTGACTTTCCTTATTTCTCACCTATTTCTGAGATCGTGGTTGGACTCGTTAGGGGGTTTTGTGTTAAAAAATGACTTGCGCTAATTACCGTGCAGAAAATCTATAGGCATTATATATTGAAACAGAGGGAGTAGTTATTTGTGCAAAATACGATTCGATCACCCAGCCCAAGCGACCCTACACCAGTACGTACTCGGCCGAACTTGAGAGTTGAGATTCCCAACAAAACTATTGAAAAAGGCACAACTATTTTTAATATTTATTTTTATGGGAATAATTTTGATGTTATTTTGTGTTTTTATTTTTCCAAAGTGTCATCTAGTTTTACTCGAATATACGGCATGTTGCTTGATCAAATCAACAACATTGTGCAAAATATAACTCACTAACCCTCCATGACCTATCATGATTGATCTCAGACCAAAAAAAACACACTAGGCACCAATCAGCATTTCCTTTTACGGCAAGGCAGGCTTGCAAGACATGTCACACTAGGTACAAATGCCTGCCACAATCTGGTCATCGGTTAACGTAGAGCGTTCACACGCACTAAGCACTTTTCTGATTGCCGATTTGTTGGACGTGCCAGGAGTTAAACTGGCTTGTTTAGTTAATTTACGTTGCAAGTTGCCACGCGCACGTGCTACCCTGATCGCAAGATTTTGCATTAAAAACATGTCAGTGTGCCTATGGTGACCTATATGTGTTCATATTATATACTGCGTGTTTTAAAATAGTACTGCTTGCTGGCAAAAATTTATCGCAGAGTTAAGCAAACATGCATGCTAAAATATGTCAAGATCTATTAAACTCCAGCAAGTGTTTTTTGAGACAGAGGGAGTGCAACAAATTAAATAATCTAAAGTTCAACTTGATCAAGCCGTCGGCACAGTTGATGTTGTCCATTGTGCCTCAACAGATGCTCTATGAGATCATTTTAGGGTTGCCCACGAGTATCTGAGTCACCGATTAATGCATGCATGGCGAAAAATTCATCAAAATCCGTGGGCACCTGGTGATCAATATCTGTAAGAGGACCATGACACTCGTAGGGACCAGATGGGTATTCGTTGGAGTCTTTGACGCTCACTCTCGACTCTCGAGGATCATGTTCTGCATGATCACACACGAATTAATCACCTCCCACAGTTATCTTCAAACCAAATAAGAGCAGGGTACCGAACAGTAGCAAATTGAGATTGGAACACAACAAATGTCTGCTTGACATCCTTCTCCTTCCTGCAACTCACCTGGCTATGTAGTACCCTTTGGTATATGGGTGGCCATTGATCTCATAGTTGCATGGTGGAGCATGACATTCAACTAGTTCCCAAACACCGGAGAGTGTTGCATCACGCTGATGTTATTATGTGATCCCGCCATGTTATGGAAGCAGGTGCATGCAAACTACGACGTCAACATGGGCGGCGGGAGGGTCAGGAGGAGAGGCGTGGTGTAATGGGCTGGGACACTGACATGTGGTACCTGGCCAGCTTTTATGGTTTAGGGTGGAATGCTGGCTTTTAGGGTAAATGATCTAGCCTAGGCCACTAATATTTCAAAAAATAATTAATTGAATTTACATTAGATTTTTTTGCGAAGTAGTTCAAGTATGTCATAAAAAAACTTATAATGCATGGAAATAAACTGTATCTGGATTAAAATATTATCCCCTCCAGTTCTAACTATTAATCACAAATTTGGAAAAAAAATGCAAGATAAGAGCATCTCAACCGGTGCGCCCAAAATAAGCGTCGTCAGGTGCGTCGGCAGCGTTCTATGGAGACACCTGCTCTCTAATTTGGGGAGAGGGCAGTTAGTTTAAAGTTGTGTAGTCAAATACATGTATTTATATGTAGTGAAATACATGTATGTTTAAAGTTGTGTAGTCAACAAATGACACCCGTGCGGGCCATCAAGTGGTTTGCCGGCGATTGTATTGGGCTACAAAAATAGCTGGCTACTTATTGAACATTGGTATGACCCAAAAAACACGCCGGACCTCCAAATTGCTACTACCTCAATTTCAAGGAATAAAGCGTCCTCGATTTACGTGTTTTTTATTTGACCAAGAATTAATTCAAATAGATAAATATTGTTTGTATGAAATTAGTATCATTAAAAAATCATTTTCAATACGAATCCAACAATACTAATTACATGTAATATAATTAAGATTTTGTTGCACAATTTTTATGATCAAAGTTCGTTTTGGAAAATACGCGTGCGTCTTATTCCTTAAAAAGGAGGTAGTACTGGGATGTCCATGGAGATACTCTAAACTGTGTTAACCAAGGACTCTTTTTTTTTTTTGAAAAGAAAGGTGATACTACATGCAACTAAGCTGAACCAATCCTACGCTAGAGTAGCTATCGTCTCAAAAGAAGTAGAGCAGAACCAATGCTGCTGAGATTCTACTCCAAAAGGCAAGCATCTGATTCTGACCCATCCATCCCATCCCATCCGGTGTGCAGGTAGCCCTCGTAGGAAACTGGTATTCTCCCTTCACGGCGGCCATTCTTTACTCCACTAGTTTAACAGGTGCTAATGGATGGACTGTCAAGTTTGTGCCTTTATAAGGAGTGCTTTATTTATAAGTAGTGGAGATGTGTCGACTGTCCATTGCAGGGCCGCCTCTGATCCGTACGACGCGCGCGTGGGCTACTCGTACGGAGAGATCCCCGGGTCAACACGTGTGCGTATCAGGACCACCACGACGAACGAGGGAGGCCAAGTGGGCTGGATGCTGGGGGAATTCAGGGTCAGGGGCACGCGCGTCGAGCCACGCCGGTGGTCCGGTCCATTATTCTACCTTCGCTTTCTCAGGCACAGTGCAGCAGCAGCAGTTCAGCCTGAATATTTCAAGCCCAGCCCAACGAGCCTGTTCATACTCTTTATATCTAGATATATATATTGATAGACTAGGACTAAGAACATCCGCACATCGAGCGTTTGAGAGACGCGTTGGAGTGATGCCGCGCTTGAGACACGTCTCCCCCAGTCCCCCCCCCCCCCCCAATTTAGAGACCCCAAAATAATAGAAACGCATGAAAATATAAGTTTTCATTCAAATTTGATTATATTTTACAAGTTTAAATGAAAATGGCTAGGTTCATCTAAATCCTAGCCTACTGGCCGCCTGGCGGTGCGTTCGACGGCCCCGCCCCGTCGTCGCCTCCCTTTCCCCACTACTCGTTCGCCGCGCGCCGCCTCTCCCTCCAAAGCCCCATGAGGAGAGCATGCCATTCTGACGCGTCCCCGAGGAGCTGCTGCCGCTCCTCCGCGAAGAAGAGGCAGCCTGCCTCCTCAACCGGTGCCCGCTGGATGGAGAGGTCGATGTCGTGGCGCTACCGCTCATCGTTGCCCTCCTCGCGGGCATGGGCGTCGTCCTGCAGCTTCTTCAGCGACTCGAAGGACTCGACGATCGCCTTGTGCTGTGCCGCCTGCTCCTCCGGGTCTGGCCCGTCGTCGGACCAGTCGAGGTCGTCATCGTCCTCCGCTTCCGCCTCCCAGGCTGCCTCCTGCCGCAGCAGCTCCTCCCGCCGCCGCTCCTACCTCCGTAGCTGCTGCTGCAACTCCTCCACACGCCGGTTGTTCTACACCCTCTGCGCCTGGAGACGCGACTCTTCCACCGCTGCATCCACCGTCCGTGTTTGCCGCTCGTGCATGACAAATGCATCTATGGTGTCCGCTTGCGCCGCCGCCTCCCACTCCTCGTTGTCCGCGAGGTCCGGGTCTATGTCGGGCACAGGGGTGTGATACGTGCATTTTACATCATCAATATAGCAACATATGATTAGTTTTGAATGATATTTTCCATTATCCATCACTATTTATGCATGTTTAGTTGATTTACGGGACTTTTCTACAAAGTCCCTTTCATTGGTATTTAATTTTTGGGAGGCACAAAACCTCCTTTTTGGTATTTTGCTGTTTCAGGGACATTCTGGACACTTATAAATCAAAAGAAAAAATACCTGATCAGTTTTTCATCGGGAGAAAGACCTGATGTGGGCATTACCCTTCGGGTACCCGACGTAAGTCTACCTCCCTTGGCCCAACTAGGGGCCCACGAAGATTGTCTAATGACCAGGGTGGGCCCGTAAGTCGGTTCCAACAAAGAAGATCTACCAAAAGGCGGATTCTTGATGGACAAGGCAAGAAAGCGTCAAAGATGGAAGAACTAGTTTAGATTTCATTGTAACCTAGTCTAGTTCGGACAGGACTCTCGGGACCTGGCCTGATATATAAAGGCCTGGAGAGGGCCTGCTGAACATGATCAGAAAACAGTACGTAGAACCATCACGACTTAGAGCATAAACCCTAGAATCCTTGCCTCTCGGCGAGTCGACTTGTAGCTGCTTATCGGCTACCCCATTGTAACCCGACATATTCGATAATCAAGATCAGACAAGCAGAAAGTAAGGGTTTTACCTCATCGAGGGCCCCGAACCTGGGTAAATCTCTCTCCTTGTTTGTTTGTTATCCGATATCTCGTGTTAGCTTACAGGATTCTGTCAACCCTAAGTCCATCATGGTGGGCATTGCTGAGGAGCTCCCTCATCAACTGGCGCCGTCTGTAGGGAACTTGTTGGCACAAGACACTGCATCGGTTGTTGATACGTCACAAACGTATCTATATTTTTTGATGCTCCATGCTTGTTTTACACTAATTCCAATATGTTTTATTTACACTTCGTTGCACTTTTATACATTTTCCGGCACTAACCTATTGATAAGATGCCACAGTGATAGTTTCATGTTTTCTGCTATTTTTGTATTTCAGAAAAGTTGTACAGGAAATATTCTCGGAATTGGACGAAACAAAAGCCAAAGTCAATCTTTTACCGTAACGAAGACAGAGTCCAGAGGGGGACGAGGAAGCGCCACAGGGCGGCCAGACCACCCCATGGCGCGGCCAGGGGTGGGCCCGCGCCAAGGGATGGTGTGGGCCACCCTGGCCTCCACCGACCTCGCCCTTCCGCCTATTTATTCACGATCTCGGAAAAACCCTAAACACCCGAGCCTCCATCCACGAAAAGTTCCGTCGCGCCGCCATCACCGACCCTAGCTCGGGAGGGTTCGGCTCTTCCCGGCACCCTGCGGAGAGGGAGATCATCACCGGAGGCCTCTACATCGTCATGCCCACCTCCGAAGTGATGCGTGAGTAGTTCATCCCTGGACTATGGGTCCATAGCAGTAGCTAGATGGTTGTCTCCTCCAATTTGTGCCTCATGTTTAGATCTTGTGAGCTGCCTATCATGGTCAAGATCATCCTTATGTAATGCTATATGCTGTGTTTGCTGGGATCCGATGAATATGGAATACTATGTTGAGATCGATTATATATTTGTCATATGTTATTTGTGATCTTGCATGCTCTCCGTTGCTAGTAGATACTCTGGCCAAGTAAATGCTTGTGACTCCAAGAGGGAGTATTTATGCTCGATAGTGGGTTCATGCCTCTAGTTTTTTGGAAGAGTGACAATAACTTCTAAGATTGTAGATGTGTTGTTGCTACTAGGAGAAAACAACAATGTTTTATCCAAGGGTAATTCTATTGTTTACTTTACACACATTGCTTAATGCGATAATGCTTGCAACTTAATGGAAGGGGTTCGGATGATAACCGAAAGGTGGATTATTAGTCATAGATGCAGTTGGATTATGGTCTATGTATTATGTTGTAATGCCCAAACGAATCTCATAGTAATCATCTTGTCATGTATGGTCTTTATTCTGTCAATTGTCAAGCTGTAATTTGTTCACCCAACAAGTTATTTATCTTATGGAGAGACACCTCTAGTGAACTGTGGACCCCGGTCCTTTCTTTTACACTGATATAATCATCATGTTCTGTTTACTTACTGCAAGCACTGTTCTCTTTTCATTCCACTGTAAACAAACATCTCTTTCCACACTATACATTTCATCCTTTGTTTTTAGCAAAACCGGTGAGATTGACAACCTCACTGTAACGTTGGGGCAAAGTATTTTGGTTGTATTGTGTGCAGGTTCCACGTTGTTGCTGATGACCCACAAGTATAGGGGATCGCAACAGTCTTCAAGGGAAGTAAAACCAAAATTTATTGATTCGATACAAGGGGAGCCAAAGAATATTTATAAGCTTTAACAACTGAGTTGTCAATTGCACCTGGAAATAAACTTGCTCGCAATATTTTATCATAGTAACAGTTTTATAGCAAGAGTAGTGAAGTAACAGCAGTAATGAAATAAAAACAACAGTAGCGATGATTGCAGTAAACAGCAGGATTAAAATACTGTAGGCATAGGGATGGATGAACGGGTGCTAAGCAAGACGTGGGCATTTGCAGGGGTAATGATAAAAGTATCCTAGTATAAAGTAACCATAGGCGTGTGTTCCTATTTAGTCGTGCATGCTCGCAACGAGAAACTTGCACGACATCTTTTGTCCAACCAGCCCGTTGCAGCGGGGCCTCAAGGGAAACTATTGGTAATTAAGGTACTCCTTTTAATAGAGTACCAGAGCAAAGCATTAACACTCCGTGAACACACGTGATCCTCACATCATAGCCATCCCCTCCGGTTATCCCAATTGTTGTCACTTTGGGGCCTCGGGTTCGGACAACGATATGTGTACACAACTTGCGGGTATGATCTAAAACAACAATTATCCTCATGAATCAATAACATGTTCAGATGAGATCATGGCACTCGGGCCCAAAGTGACAAGCATTACGCATAACAAGTTGCAACAAGGTCAAAAATACTAACAACGGATACTAGGCACTATGCCCATAACAATCTTATAGCTATTACATGAACAATCTCATCCAATCCCTACCATCCCCTACAGCCTACAGCGGGGAATTACTCACACATGGATGGGGAAATCATGGATGGTTGATGGAGAGGCGTCGGTGATGGAGATGGCGATGGCGATGATCTCCTCCAATTCCCGTCCGGCGGGTGCCGGCAGAGTTTGGTCCCGGATTGGGTTTCGGTGGCAGCGGAGCAGCGGAACTCTTTCTGGAAAAACGATGAACCCCCTGATGTTTTTAGGGTCAGAGGCTTAATATAGTCCGGAGGAGAGGTCGAGGGGGTGGCCGAGGCGGCCAGACCCCCTCGTGCCCCTTCTCCGTCTCGTATTCTAGCTCCGTGAGTCTTTGGGTAAAATAGGAATTTTGCGATATTTTTCGGGAATTTTCCTGAAAGTTGGATTTCTGCACAAAAACGAGACACCAGGGTAATTCTGCTGAAAACAGCATTAGTCCGTGTTAGTTGTATTATACAGATATAATATCACAACATAAACACTAAGACACAAAAGATGGAAATAATGTTTATATAGCAACGCTCTACTGAGCAAGATCCAAATGACACTCAATGGACAACATGTCCAACAATACATCATACATAGCGGAAGCAAATAGTCTGGGTACAGACAAGATCCAAATCGGACTAAGAGGACTAGTTGTGTTTTCAGGAAAAGGACTCCTGCTGAAGCTGAGGAATTATTGGCCAAAATAAGACAAAATTATGATGATTGAACTACACCTGAACCGAACCCTACACCAACACCAACACCGAAGAAAAGGGGAATGATTGAATTAAATGATGAAGTGACGAGGGAAGCCAAGAAATATCTTAAGGAGAAGGGTATTAAATCTGAAGATGTGAAGAATCTACCACCTATAGAAGAATTATGTAAGCCAACTCCTCGTCCTTCCACTATTGAGGTACACTCTCTCCAACGTTTTGATAGTACAGATATTCCCTACTCCAAACCTCCTGATCAATGCTTAGATCAATTTGATAATTATATTGTTAAGGAAGATAACTTTAATAAGAGAGTGCAAAATCATCTAATGGAAAATGGTAGAGCTATTAATAATTTGCATGATATTGTGGAAAGAACCTCTAATGATGTTAAAATGCTTGTTAAACATTTCCAAATGGTTCAAAGACAAATTGATCGGCTCACTAAAGTGCAAACAGATTTGCTAATTAATGCTTCTAGGGAAAAACATGCTTATGAAATAAGCACTAGAAGTGGTGCTTCCACTCAGGATCCTTTATATCCTGAGGGATATCCAAAGAGAATTGAACAAAATTCTCAATGAGCTAATGATGCTAGGACTAAGTCTAAGAAAAAGAAGAAGAAACATAAAACAGTTGTAGAATCCTCTGAACCTGCTAAAGATCCTAATAGTATATCTATCTCTGATGCTGAAACTGAAAGTGGTAATGATAAAAATGATGCTTCTGATAAAGAAGAAATTGAAGAGGAACCTGAAAAGCATACTAATAATACAAAGTACACTAAGGAAGATTTCATTGCTAATAGACATGGTAGTGAGAGAGAACCTTGGGTGCAAAAACCAATGCCTTTTCCCGATAAGAAACACAAATCAAAGGAGGAAGAACACTATAACAAGTTCTGTGAGTGGATGAAACCTTTGTTTTTGCAAATTCCTTTGACTGATGCTATTAAATTGCCTCCTTATTCAAAATATATGAAAGATATTGTCTCTAATAAAAGGAAGATTCCAAATGAGGAAATCTCCACTATGCTCGCTAACTATTCTTTTAATGGCAAGGTTCAAAGAAG
Organism: Lolium multiflorum; assembly: GCA_030979885.1. NCBI lineage: Eukaryota > Viridiplantae > Streptophyta > Magnoliopsida > Poales > Poaceae > Lolium > Lolium multiflorum. The sequence continues at coordinate 5,676,265 of CM061752.1, forward strand.
CTTGGAGATCCAGTATACCCACTATTCCATGCTCCATCAAAAATAATTATGTTAGAACTACTTTGTGTGACTTGGGAGCAGGAGTTAGTGTTATGCCTTTTTCTCTCTATAAGAGACTTGATCTAGAAAAGTTAATACCAACTGATATATCCTTGCAAATGGCTGATAAGTCTACTACTATTCCTGTTAGTATATGTGAGGATGTTCCTATTCAAGTGGCTCATAATTGTATGATATTAACTGACTTTGTTGTGCTGGAAATGCCTGAAGATGATAATATGTCTATTATTCTTGGGAGACCTTTTCTTAACACTGCAGGGGCTGTTATTGATTGCAACCAAGGGAAAGTAACTTTTAATGTTGATGACAAGGAGCACACGGTTTATTTTCCCAAGAAGATTGATGGGAAATATGGTCTAAATTCAATTATTAACATTGACACCATCCAGATTGGGAAATTCCATTTTCCTTTGCCAATGCCAAAGAAAGAGAATGATATTGTCATGATTGGGACTATGCCTATCAAGATTGAGGTAACATAATCATCTAGTGAAATGCAAAGTTTTGTTTCATATAAAATTGTTTTGGTAACAAGACTTGATCAACCTTGTTAACAAAGTGATTTTGAATGAATGAAACTATGTTTTCACCTATGTTTCACTGATTAATTTCATATTAGAATGTTTTAGAACTTCTGTAGATTTGGTTTTGATTTTGTTTTCCATTATTCCATAATTGTTTTCCTACATTGAATCATTTGTCAAATTCTGAAAATTTCCTGAAAATAGAATTTCTCGAAAAATTCCAAAAAACTTTTACAAAATTTGTATGCATAAAAAGGGGCAGAGAGGCCCCTAGGGGAACCCAGGGGGACCCACCAGGCCACCACACCATGTGGAGGCGCGGGCCACCCCTGGCCGCGCCCAGGCCTGGTGTGGGCCCTGCTGGCAGTTGATGTGGGAGTTAGCAACGGCGCCAGAAAGTAGCTTCCTTGTGACGGTAAAGTACTCGTCCGTTGGGAACCCCAAGAGGAAGGTGTGATGTGTACAGCACAAGTTTTCCCTCAGAAGAAACCAAGGTTTATCGAACCGGGAGAGTCAAGGAGCACGTGAAGGTTGTTGGTGAAGGAGTGTAGTGCGGCGCAACACCAGGGATTCGGTGCCAACGTGGAACTGCACAACACAATCAAAATACTTTGCCCCAACTTAACGGTGAGGTTGTCAATCTCACCGGCTTGAAAACAAAGGATTAAACGTATGGTGTGGAGAATGATGTTTGTTTGCAAAGAACAGAGAGAACAATGATTGCATAGATTGTATTTCAGATGTAAAGAATGGACCGGGGTCCACAGTTCACTAGTGGTGTCTCTCCAATAAGATAAATAGCATGTTGGGTGAACAAATTACAGTGGGCAATTGACAAATAGAGAGGCATAACAATGCACATACATAACATGATGATTACTATGAGATTTACTTAGGGCATTACGACAAAGTACATAGACCGCTATCCAAGATGCATCTATGCCTAAAAAGTCCACCTTCGGGTTAGCATCCGCACCCCTTCCAGTATTAAGTTGCAAACAACACAATTGCATTAAGTATGGTGCGCAATGTAATCAACACAAATATCCTTAGACAAAGCATCAATGTTTTATCCCTAGTGGCAACACATCCACAACCTTAGAACTTTTGTCACTGTCCTAGATTCAATGGAGGCATGAACCCACTATCGAGCATAAGTACTCCCTCTTGGAGTTACAAGTATCAACTTGGCCAGAGCCTCTACTAGCAACGGAGAGCATGCAAGATCATAAACAACACATATATGATAGATTGATAATCAACTTGACATAGTATTCCATATTCATCGGATCCCACCAAACACAACATGTAGCATTACAAATAGATGATCTTGATCATGATAGGCAGCTCACAAGATCTAAACATGATAGCACAAGAGGAGAAGACAACCATCTAGCTACTGCTATGGACCCATAGTCCAAGGATGAACTACTCACGCATCAATCCGGAGGCGGGCATGATGATGTAGAGTCCTCCGGTGATGATTCCCAGGGTGCCGGAGGTGATCTCTGAATCCCCCGAGATGGGATTGGCGGCGGCGTCTGGAACTTTTCTCGTATCGTGGCTCTCGGTACTAGGGTTTCGCGACGAAGGCTTTAAGTAGGCGGAAGGGCGAGTCGGAGGAGGCACGGGGCCCCACACCATAGGCCGGCGCGGGCCCCATGCCGCGCGCCCTATGGTTACGGCCCTCGTGGCCCCACTTCGTATCCTCTCTTGGAAGCTTCGTGGAAAAATAACACCCTGGGCGTTTGTTTCGTCAATTCCGAGAATATTTCCTGTGTAGGATTTCTGAAACCAAAAACAAGAAACAGGGCGCTTCGGCATCTTGTTAATAGGTTAGTACCGGAAAATGCATAAAAATGATATAAAGTGTATATAAAACATGTGAGTATCATCATAAAAGTAGCATGGAACATAAGAAATTATAGATACGTTTGAGACGTATCCCCAAGCTTAGTTCCTACTCGCCTCGAGTAGGTAAACGATAACAAGGATAATTTCTGAAGTGACATGCTACTATCATAATCTTGATCAATACTATTGTAAAGCATATGAGATGAATGAAGTGATTCGAGCAATGGTAAAGACAATGACTAAACAACGAATCATATAGCAAAGACTTTTCATGAATAGTACTTTCAAGACAAGCATCAATAAGTCTTGCATAAGAGTTAACTCATAAAGCAATAAATCCTTAGTAGAAAGTTTTGAAGCAACACAAAGGAAGATATAAGTTTCAGCAGTTGCTTCCAACTTCAACATGTATATCTCATGGATAATTGTCAACACAAAGTAATATGATGAGTGCAAATAAGCAAATATGTAAGAATCAATGCACAGTTGACACAAGTGTTTGCTTCTAAGATGGAAAGAAGTAGGTAAACTGACTCAACATAAAGTAAAAGAAAGGCCCTTCACAGAGGGAAGCATGGATTACTATTTTTGTGCTAGAGCTTTTATTTTGAAAACATGGAAACAATTTTGTCAACGGTAGTAATAAATCATATGTGTTATGCATAAGACATCTTATAAGTTGCAAGCCTCATGCATAGTACACCAATAGTGCTCGCACCTTGTCCTAATTAGCTTGGATTTCCATGGATTCTCATTGCATAACATATGTTTCAACCAAGTGTCACAAAGGGGTACCTCTATGCCGCCTGTACAAAGGTCTAAGGAGAAAGTTCGCATTGGATTTCTCACTTTTGATTATTCTCAACTTAGACATCCATACCGGGACAACATAGACAACAGATAATGGACGCCTCTTTAATGCTTAAGCATTCAACAACAGATAATATTCTCATAAGAGATTGAGGATTAATGTCCAAACTTAAACTTCCACCATGATACATGGCTTTGGTTAGCGGCCCAATGTTCTTCTCTAACAATATGCATACTCAAACCATACAACTCATGGCAAATCACCCTTACTTCAGACAAGACGAACATGCATAGCAACCCATGATATTCAACAAAAGTTGATGGCGTCCCCAGAAACATGGTTACCGCTCAACAAGCAACTTATAAGAAATAAGATACATAGCGACATATTCTTTACCACAATAGTTTTTAAGCTACTTTCCCATGAGCTATATATTGCAAAGACAAGGAATGGAATTTTAAAGGTAGCACTCAAGCAATTTACTTTGGAATGGCAGAAATACCATGTAGTAGGTAGGTATGGTGGACACAAATGGCATAGTTTTTGGCTCAAGGCTTTGGATGCACGAGAAGCATTCCCTCAGTACAAGGCTTTGGGCTAGCAAGGTTATTTGAAGCAAACACAAGTATGAACCGGTACAGCAAAACTTACATAAGAACATATTGCAAGCATTATAAGACTCTACATTGTCTTCCTTGTTGTTCAAACACCTCAACCAGAAAATATCTAGACTTTAGAGAGACCAATCATGCAAACCAAATTTCAACAAGCTCTATGGTAGTTATTCATTAATGGGTGCAAAGTACATGATGCAAGAGCTTAAACATGATCTATTTGAGCACAACAATTGCCAAGTATCAAGTTATTCAAGACAATATACCAATTACCACATGAAGCATTTTCTGTTTCCAACCAAATAGCAATGAACGAAGCAGTTTCAACCTTCGCCATGAACATTAAAAGTAAAGCTAAGAACACCTGTGTTCATATGCAACAGCGGAGCGTGTCTCTCTCCCACACAAAGAATGCTAGGATCCAATTTTATTCAAACAAAAACAAAAACAAAAGCATACAGACGCTCCAAGTAAAGCACATAAGATGTGACGGAATAAAAATATAGTTTCACTAAAGGTGACCTGATAAGTTGTTGATGAAGAAGGGGATGCCTTGGGCATCCCCAAGCTTAGATGCTTGAGTCTTCTTGAAATATGCAGGGATGAACCACGGGCATCCCCAAGCTTAAACTTTTCACTCTTCTTGATCATATTGTATCATCCTCCTCTCTTGACCCTTGAAAACTTCCTCCACACCAAACTCAAAACAAACTCATTAGAGGGTTAGTGCATAATCAAAAATTCACATATTCAGAGGTGACATAATCATTCTTAACACTTCTGAACATTGCACAAAGCTACTGAAAGTTCATGGAACAAAGAAATCCATCCAACATAGCAAAAGAGGCAATGTGAAATAAAAGGCAGAATCTGTCAAAACAGAACAGTCCGTAAAGACAAATTTTTTAGCGGCACTTAACAGGCTCAGATGAAGAAGCTCAAATTGAATGAAAGTTGCGTACATATCTGAGGATAATTCATGTAAATTGGCAGATTTTTCTGAGTTACCTACAGAAGGGGCTACTCAAATTCGCGACAGCAAGAAATCTGTTTCTGCGCAGTAATCCAAATCTAGTATCAACCTTACTATCAAAGACTTTACTTGGTACAACAATGCAATGAAGTAAAGATAAGAAGAGGTTGCTACAGTAGTAACAACTTGCAAGACTCAAATATAAAACAAAATTGCAGAAATAAAATAATGGGTTGTCTCCCATAAGCGCTTTTCTTTAACGCCTTTCAGCTAGGCGCAGAAAGTGTAAATCAAGTATTATCAAGAGATGAAGCATTAACATTCTTACCAGGGGCTTTACGCCTACCCTTCTTACTCTTATTCTTACTCTTGGGTTTAGGGAATATATGGCCGGGTGTAGAGGTAAAATTTAGAGTGCCTTTCCCCACATCTATAATCGCTCCCATGAGTTTCAGCAGGGATCTTCCAAGTGTGATTTGTCCTGTCCCTACACATTCAACAACGAGGTAATCAGTGGATATCGTCCTTCCAAGAAAGGTTGTGAACACATCTTCAGCTATTCCCTTAGGAATTATAACAGAGTTATCAGTAAGAGTTATTCCTTCTCCTCCTTCAGTAAGTTCCCAAAGTGTCAAAGATTCATAAATTCTTTTAGGCATAAGGCAAAACTCAGACATAATATCACAGCGGGCATGAAAAGTTTTACCAAAAATAGCAACCTTAATGGTAGGCACCCACATTGATGGTTCAAAGCTTACTGGAACATAATCATAATATTCGCGAATCTGGTTGTATCCTTCTTTTAAACAAGATAGATTTGTTTCGAGAGTGTTTAATCTATTATGAATGCTAGCAAGAGATGAATCAAAATTATTAGCGGAGCTAGATGATGTAACCAATTTTTTTATGGCATTAAAAGCTTGATCCCCATCACAGTGAAGGAAATCTCCTCCCACTACAACATCTAAAGCATATCTATAGCGAAGAATAAGCCCAAAATAAAAGTTACTAAGAAGCAAACTTAGAGTCATTTTAGGTTCAGTTTTACTATAAGAATCAAAAATCCTAGACCACGCTTCTTTAAAACTCTCCTCACCCCCTTGTTTAAAAGTAAAGATCAATTCCTCATGTGATAGAGTAACAGCTACAGGACCAGCCATGATAACAAAATAAAGTAAAAGCAAGTAACTAATTTTTTTGTGTTTTTGATATAAAGAAAGCAAACAAGACAGTAAATAAAGTAAAAGCAAGTAACTAATTTTTTGTATTTTTGATATAAAGAAAACAAACAAGACAGTAAATAAAGTAAAGTAAAGCAAGTAACTATTTTTTTTGTATTTTGATATAGAGAAAGCAAACAAGACAGAAAATAAAATAAAGTAAAGCAAGACAATAAACAAAGTAAAGAGATTGGATGTGAGAGACTCTTGCAGCGTGTCTTGATCTCCACGCAGCGCCAGAAAAGTACTGCTGCTTGATGTGGGAGTTACGGCGAGAAAGTAGCTTCCTTGTGACGGTAAAGTACTCGTCCGTTGGGAACCCCAAGAGGAAGGTGTGATGTGCACCAGCAAGTTTTCCTCAGTAAGAAACCAAGGTTTATCGAACCGGTAGGAGTCAAGGAACACGTGAAGGTTGTTGGTGAAGGAGTGTAGTGCGGCGCAACACCGGGGATTCCGGCGTGGAACCTGCACAACACAATCAAAATACTTTGCCCCAACTTAACAGTGAGGTTATTAATCTCACCGGTTTGCTGAAAACAAAGGATTAAACGTATGGTGTGGAGAATGATGTTTGTTTGCAAAGAACAACAGAGAACAATGATTGCAGTAGATTGTATTTCAGATATAAAAGAATGGACCGGGTCTACATTCACTAGTGGTGTCTCTCCAATAAGATAAATAGCATGTTGGGTGAACAAATTACTGGGCAATTGACAAATAGAGGGCATAACAATGCACATACATAACATGATGATTACTATGAGATTTACTTAGGGCATTACGACAAAGTACATAGACCGCTATCCAACATGCATCTATGCCTAAAAAGTCCACCTTCGGGTTAGCATCCGCACCCCTTCCAGTATTAAGTTGCAAACAACGGACAATTGCATTAAATATGGTGCGTAATGTAATCAACACAAATATCCTTAGACAAAGCATCAATGTTTTATCCCTAGTGGCAACATCCACAACCTTAGAACTTTCTGTGTCCCGATTCAATGGAGGCATGAACCCACTATCGAGCATAAGTACTCCCTCTTGGAGTTACAAGTATCAACTTGGAGAGCCTCTACTAGCAACGGAGAGCATGCAAGATCATAAACAACACATATATGATAGATTGATAATCAACTTGACATAGTATTCCATATTCATCGGATCCCACCAAACACAACATGTAGCATTACAAATAGATGATCTTGATCATGATAGGCAGCTCACAAGATCTAAACATGATAGCACAAGAGGAGAAGACAACCATCTAGCTACGCTATGGACCCATAGTCCAAGGATGAACTACTCACGCATCAATCCGGAGGCGGGCATGATGATGTAGAGTCCTCCGGTGATGATTCCCCTCTCCGGCAGGAGGTGATCTCCTGAATCCCGAGATGGGATTGGCGACGACGGCGTCGGAACTTTTCTCGTATCGTGGCTCTCGGTACTAGGGTTTCGCGACGAAGGCTTTAAGTAGGCGGAAGGGCGAGTCGGAGGAGGCACGGGGCCCCACACCATAGGCCGGCGCAGGCCCCATGCTGGCCGCGCCGCCCTATGGTTACGGGCGCTCGTGGCCCCACTTCGTATCCTCTTCGGTCTTCTGGAAGCTTCGTGGAAAAATAACACCCTGGGCGTTTGTTTCATCCAATTCCGAGAATATTTCCTGTGTAGGATTTCTGAAACCAAAAACAGCAGAACGGCGCTTCGGCATCTTGTTAATAGGTTAGTAAAATGCATAAAAATGATATAAAGTGTATATAAAACATGTGAGTATCATCATAAAAGTAGCATGAAACATAAGAAATTATAGATACGTTTGAGACGTATCAGGCCCCCCTAGCCCTCCACTTACTCTCCCCCTGCCATTCTACTCTCTCTCCCGAAAAAACACACCACTATTTCTCAAACACCTGGCCTAGGCGCGGGCCTGCCCTGGCCGCGCCTAGGGGTGGTGTGGCCGCCTCGGCCACCCCCTCGACCTCTCCTCCGGACTATATTAAAGCCCCTAACATGAAAACAGAGGGGGGTTCGACGTTTTTCCAGAAAGAGTTCCGCTGCTCCGCGCCACCGAAACCCCAATCCGGGAACCAGAAACTCCGCTCTGGCACCCTCCCGGGATGGGGAATTGGAGGAGATCATCGCCATCATCATCACCGACGCCTCTCCATCAACCATCCATGATTCCCCCATCCATGTGTGAGTAATTTCCCCGCTGTAGGCTGTTGGGGATGGTAGGGATTGGATGAGATCATTCATGTAATAGCTATAAGATTGTTAGGGGCATAGTGCCTAGTATCCGTTGTTAGTATTTTTTATATTGTTGCAACTTGTTATGCTTAATGCTTGTCACTTTGGGCCCGAGTGCCATGATCTCAGATCTGAACATGTTATTGATTCATGAGGATAATTATTGTTTTTACCATACCTGCAAGTTGTATACATATATCGCTGTCCGGAACCCGATGCCCCAAAGTGACAGAAATTGGGATAACCGGAGGGGATGGCTATGATGTGAGGATCACGTGTGTTCACGGAGTGTTAATGCTTTGCTCCGGTACTCTATTAAAAGGAGTACCTTAATTACCAGTAGATTCCCTTGAGGCCCCGCTACAAACGGACTGGTAGGACAAAAGATATCGTGCAAGTTTCTCCTTGCAAGCACGTACGACTAAATAGGAACACATGCCTATGGTTATTTTATACTAGGATGCTTTTATCATTATTACCTGCAAATGCCCATGTCTTTCTTATTATATGAATTATCTTATCCATGCAGCGCCCGTTCATCCATCCCTATGCCTACAATATTTTAATCCTGCTATCTACTACAATCATCGCTACTGTTGTTTTTATTTCATTACTTCTGTTACTTCACTACTGCTACTGCTATAAAACTGTTATTACTGATAAACTGTTGCGAGCAAGTCTATTTCAGGTGTAGCTGAATTGACAACTCATCTGTTAAAGCTTATAAATATTCTTTGGCTCCCCTTGTGTCGAATCAATAAATTTGGGTTTTACTTCCCTCGAAGACTGTTGCGATCCCCTATACTTGTGAGTCATCAGTGCGCTATAGCTCATGAAAATGGGCAGAAGACATGAAAAATATGAGATTTGGCGATGCCACTTAAATCGTGAATCGATGTGTACGATCATAAGAAATTGCCCTCAGAACCGAAAACTGTGCGCTATGCCCAGGAAAATGGGCAGAAAACATGATAATACGAGTTTTTCGACACCACTCAAACTACGTATCGGTGGTCACGATCGCTCGAAATTGTCTCGAAAACCACAAATTGGGCGCTATAGCCCACGAAAATGTGCAGAACACATGAAAAATATGAGTTTTGGCGACGCCACTCAAACCATGTATCGGTGGTCACGATCGCTAGAAATTATCCCGGAAATGAAAAACATGACTTTTCGTGAAGCCTCTCACTCCATGGATCAGTGGACACGGTCGCTAGAAATCTTCTCGGGAACCAAAAAATATGTGCTATAGCTCATGAAAATGGGCAGAAAACATGAAAAATACGAGCTTTGGCGACGTCACACAAATCATGTATCGGTGGTTACGATTGCAAAAATTGTCTCGCGAACCAAAAAATCTGCACTATAGCCCATGAAAATGGCCAGAAAACATGAAAAAGGCGAGTTTTGGCGACACCCGTCTAACCATGTATCGGTGGCACCGTCGTTGGAAATCGTCCCAGGAACTTAAAACTGGGAGCTAAGGCCCATAAAAATAGGCAGAAAACATGAAACATGTGGGTTTTGGTGACAACTATCTAATTAACCATGTATCGGTGGTCACCATTGCTGGAAACAACCCCGGGAACTTAAAACTGTGAGCTGTGGCCCATGAAAATGGAGGCAAAAACATGAAAAACACGAGTTTTCAAGAACCCTCTCAAACCATGTATCGGTGGTCAAGGTTGTTGGAAATCATCCCGGGAACCGAAGAATATGCGCTATAGCTCATGACAATGGGCAGAAAACATGAAAAATACGAGTTTTGGTGATGCCATTAAAATCATGTATCGGTGGTTACAATCGCAAGAAATTGTCTCGGGAACCGAAAACAGTGTGCTATAACTCACTAAAATGGGTAGAAAATATGATTTTTTTTAGTGTTGGTAACCTCACTCAAACCATGTATCGATGCTCACGATCGCTAGAAATTTTCCCGGGAACCAAAAACTATGTGCTATAGTGCGTGAAAATAGGCAGAAAACATGAGAAAGGCGAGTTTTACCAACAACTGTCTAACCATGTATCGGTGGTCACCGTCGATGGAAATCTTCCTGGGAATTTAAAACTGTGTGATATGGCCCACGAAAATGGAGGCAGAAAACATGAAAAACTCGAGTTTTCGTGAAGCTTCTCAAACCATCTATCGGTGGTCATGGTCGCTGGAAATCGTCCCAAGAACCGAAAAATGTGCGCTATAGCTAATGAAAATGAGCAGAAAACATGAAAAATACGAGTTTTGGCGACGCCACTCAAATCATGTATCAATGGTTACGATCGCAAGAAGATGTCCAGGGAACCGAAAACTATGCGCTATAACCATGAAAATGGGCAGAAAACATGAAAAATACGAGTTTTTCGACACCACTCAAACTATGCATCGGTGGGCACGATCGCTAGAGATTGTCTCGAAAACCGAAAATTATGCGCTATAGCCCTTGAAAATGGGCAGAACACATACATAATACGAGTTTTTCGACGCCACTCAAACTATAGCCTAGAGAGCAGAAAACATGAAAAATACGAGTTTTAGCGACGCCACTGATACGTCTCAAACGTATCTATAATTTCTTATGTTCCATGCTAGTTTTATGACAATACTCACATGTTTTATACACACTTTACATCATTTATATGCATTTTCCGGAACTAACCTATTAACAAGATGCCGAAGTGCCAGTTCCTGTTTCTGTTTTTGGTTCCAGAAAGGCTGTTCGGGCAATATTCTCGGAATTCGACGAAACAAAATCCCAAGGCCTTATTTTCCCCGGAATGTTCCAGAACACCGAAGGAGAGCCAGAGGGGGGCCAAGGGGGACCCACACCATAGGGGGGCGCGGGTCCCACCATGGCCGCGCCGCCACGTGGTGAGGGAGCCCTGTTGCCCCTCCGACTCCGCCTCTTCGCCTATAAAGTCCCTCGTGACCTAAAACGCGACACCAATCGACGAAACTCCAGAAAGACTCCAGGGGCGCCGCCGCCATCGCGAAACTCCGTTTCGGGGACAGAAGTCTCGTTCCACGCCGGGACGGGGAATTGCCCCGGAGTCACCTCCATCGACACCACCGCCATCTTCATCGCCATTGCTATCTCCTATGATGAGGAGGGAGTAGTTCTCCCCCGAGGCTGAGGGCTCTACCGGTGGCTATGTGGTTCATCTCTCTCTCCCATGTGATCTTTATGTGATCATGAGCTTTGTATCACTATTAATCTATGTGCTACTCTAGTGATGTTATTAAAGTAGTCTATTCCTCCTCCATGATGTAAAGTTAACAGTGTGTGCATCATGTGGTACTTGGTGTAGGTTATGATTGTAATCTCTTGTAGATTATGAAGTTAACTATTACTATGATAGTATTGATGCGATCTATTCCCCCTTTCATAGCTATTGTTGATAGTGTGTATGCTATCTTAGTACTCGGTCTAAATTGCAACGGTCTATTATGCACTCTAGAGGTTACTTTAATATGAACTCCGGATGTTGTGGAGCTTGTTTACTCCGGCTTGAGGTGTGCTTTTATAGCCCTACACAATGAATGGTGTTTGTTATCCAACAAGAGAGTGTTTGAAGTAGCACAAGTGAAGAGAAGTTATTTATTTATGTGATCATTGTTGAGAGTGTCCACTAGTGAAAGTATGATCCCTAGGCCTTGTTTCTAAGCATTGAAACACCGTTTCCAACAAGTTCTGTTACATGTTTGCTTGCTGCCATTTTTATTCCAGATTGCAATTACTACTTACAATCATCCGTATTACTTGTATTTCCTATCTCTTCGCCATAGTGCACCTATACATCTGACAAGTGTATTAGGTGTGTTGGGGACACAAGAGACTTCTTGTATCTTAATTGCAGGGTTGCTTGAGAGGGATATCTTTGACCTCTACTTCCTGAATTCGATAAACCTTGGGTGATTCACTTAAGGGAAACTTGCTGTTCTACAAACCTCTGCTCTTGGAGGCCCTACACTGTCTACGGGAATAGCGTGCGTAGACATCAAGCTATTTTCGGCGCCGTTGCGGGAGGTAAGGTAAAAGGTATTCACATCCTCCGACTACTAAGCTATTTCCTAGCACTATTGCCGGTGTGTGAGTGCTCGAAGCTATCTCCTTTAGATCCTGCAATTGCATCTTTTTGTTTCTTGTTTTTATTTCACTAGTTAGGCTTAATGGAAAACAACAAAAAAATTAGAGATCTTTATGAACTTTATATTGAATTAGGACATGATGTGTTTGAAGAGAGAATTAAAAACCCATGGAACTTTGTTTGCAAAATAGTTGTAGCAATGTTATTAGCATGAACTCTTTGAACACTATTATTGCTAATGCTATGGAAGAATTTAAGCTTGGGGAAGCTGGTTGTGATATTTTTAGTCCCCCAAGTTTTGAGGAGAAAATTTACTTTGATGATACTTTACCTCCTATATATGATGATTACAATGATGACTATCATATTTTCAGTCCACCTACTATTGAGGAGAAAAATAATTATGATTACAATATGCCTCCTATATATTATGATTATGGTGATGAGAATAATAATGATAGCTATTTTATTGAATTTGCTCCCACTACAATTAATAGTAATGACCATGGTTATGTGGAGAGTAATAATTTTATGCATGTAGCTCATGATAAGAATGTTTTATGTGATAGTTATATTGTTGAGTTTGTTCATGATGCTACTGAAAGTTATTATGAGAGAAACATGGTTATATGCATCTTAATAATATTAAGTTTCCCCTCTTTATGTTGAGAATCTTGAAGTTGCGCTTGTGTTGCCTTTCTATGCTTGTTGCATTATGCTTACATGACTTGTTCATTTACAAGATTCCTTTTCATAGGAAGTGGGTTAGGCTTAAATTTGTTTCATACTTGCTTTTTGATGCTCTCTTTGCTTCAACTCTCATCCTTATGTGAGCATCATTAAAATTACTGAGCCCATCTTAATGGCTATAAAGAAAGCACTTCTTGGGAGATACCCCATGTTTTTATTTTTGCTACTGTTTTGTTGTGTCTTGGAAGTTGCTACTACTGTAGCAACCTCTCCTTACCTTTATTTTATTGCATTGTTGTGCCAAGTAAAGTCTTTGATAGTAAGGTTGATACTAGATTTGGATTGCGCAGAAACAGATTTCTTGCTGTCACGAATTTGAGTAGCCCCTTCTGTAGGTAACTCATAAAAATCTGCCAATTTACGTGAATGATCCTCAGATATGTACGCAAGTTTAATTCAATTTGAGCTTCTTCATCTGAGCATGTTAAATGCCTCGAAAAAATTCGTCTTTACGGACTGTTCTGTTTTGACAGATTCTGCCTTTTATTTCACATTGCCTGTTTTGCTATGTTAGACGGATTTCTTTGTTCCATTAACTTTCAGTAGCTTGTGCAATGTCCAGAAGTGTTAAGAATGATTATGTCACCTCTGAATATGTGAATTTTTGATTATGCACTAACCCTCTAATGAGTTTGTTTTGAGTTTGGTGTGAAGGAAGTTTTCAAGGATCAAGAGAGGAGGATGATATAATATGATCAAGAAGAGTGAAGAGCCTAAGCTTGGGGATGCCCCGTGGTTCATGCATATTTCAAGAAGACTCAAGCATCTAAGCTTGGGGATGCCCAAGGCATCCCCTTCTTCATCAACAACTTATCAGGTCACCTCTAGTGAAACTATATTTTTATTCGGTCACATCTTATGTGCTTTACTTGGAGCGTCTGTGTGTTTTTATTTTCGTTTTGTTATCTTAGTTCTCTGAATAAATTCGGATCCTAGCATTTCTTGTGTGGGAGAAAGACACGCTCCGCTGTTTCATATGAACACTGGTGTTCTTAGCTTTACTTTTAATGTTCATGGCGAAGGTTGAAACTGCTTTGTTCATTGCTATTTGGTTGGAAACAGAAAATGCTTCATGTGGTAATTGGTATATTGTCTTGAATAATTTGATACTTGGCAATTGTTTTGCTCAAATAGATCATGTTTAAGCTCTTGCATCATGTAGATTGCACCTATTAATGAAGAACTACCATAGAGCTTGTTGAAATTTGGTTTGCATGATTGGTCTCTCTAAAGTCTAGATATTTTCTGGTGAAGTGTTTGAACAATAAGGAAGACAGTGTAGAGTCTTATAATGCTTGCAATATGTTCTTATGTAAGTTTTGCTGTACCGGTTTATACTTGTGTTTGCTTCAAACAACCTTGCTAGCCAAAGCCTTGTACTGAGAGGGAATACTTCTCGTACATCCAAAACCTTGAGCCAAAACCTACGCCATTTGTGTCCACCATACCTACCTACTATGTGGTATTTCTCCGCCATTCCAAAGTAAATTGCTTGAGTGCTACCTTTAAAATTTCATTCCTTGTCTTTGCAATATATAGCTCATGGGAAAATAGCCTTAAAAACTATTGTGGTAAAGAATATGTAGCTTATGTATCTTATTTCTTATAAGTTGCTTGTTGAGCGGTAACCATGTTTCTGGGGACGCCATCAACTATTACACCTTTGTTGAATATCATGTGAGTTGCTATGCATGTTCGTCTTGTCTGAAGTAAGGGTGATTTATCATGATTAAATGGTTTGAGTATGCATATTGTTAGAGAAGAACATTGGGCCGCTAACCAAAGCCATGTATCATGGTGGAAGTTTCAGTTTGGACATTAATCCTCAATCTCTTATGAGAATATTATTATTGAATGCTTATGCATTAAAGAGGAGTCCATTATCTGTTTTCTATGTTGTCCCGGTATGGATGTCCTAAGTTGAGATCTATCAAAAACGAGAAATCAAATGCGATCTATCTCCTTGGACCTTTGTACAGGCGGCATAGAGGTACCCCTTTATGACACTTGGTTGAAACATATGTTATGCAATGATAATCCATGTAAATCCAAGCTAATTAGGACAAGGTGCGAGCACTATTGGTATTCTATGCATGAGGCTTGCAACTTATAGGATGTCTTATGCATAACACATATGAATTATTACTACCGTTGACAAAATTGTTTCTATGTTTTCAAAATGAAAAGCTCTAGCACAAATATAGCAATCCATGCTTCCCTCTGCGAAGGGCCTTTCTTTTACTTTAGGTTGAGTCAGTTTACCTACTTCCTTCCATCTTAGAAGCAAACACTTGTGTCAACTGTGCATTGATTCTTACATACTGGCTTATTTGCATTCATCATATTACTTTGTGTTGACAATTATCCATGAGATATACATGTTGAAGTTGAAAGCAACTGCTGAAACTTATATCTTCCTTTGTGTTGCTTCAAAACTTTCTACTAAGAATCTATTGCTTTATGAGTTAACTCATATGCAAGTCTTATTGATGCTTGTCTTGAAAGTACTATTCATGAAAAGTCTTTGCTATATGATTCATTGTTTAATCATTGTCTTTACCATTGCTTCGAATCACTTCATTCACCTCATATGCTTTACAATAGTATTGATCAAGATTATGATAGCATGTCACTGAAATTATGCTTGTTATCGTTTACCTACTCGAGGGCGAGTAGGAACTAAGCTTGGGGATGCTTGATACGTCTCAAACGTATCTATAATTTCTTATGTTCCATGCTAGTTTTATGACAATACTCACATATTTTATACACACTTTACATCATTTATATGCATTTTCCGGAACTAACCTATTAACAAGATGCCGAAGTGCTAGTTCCTGTTTTCTGTTGTTTTTGGTTCCAGAAAGGCTGTTCGGGCAATATTCTCGGATTCGACGAAACAAAAGCCCAAGGCCTTATTTTCCCGGAATGTTCCAGAACAGAAGGAGAGCCGGAGGGGGCCAAGGGGGACCCACACCATAGGGGGGCGCGGGTCCCACCATGGCTGCGCCGCCACGTGGTGAGGGAGCCCTGTTGCCCCTCCGACTCCGCCTCTTCGCCTATAAAGTCCCTCGTGACCTAAAAACGCGACACCAATCGACGAAACTCCAGAAAGACTCCAGGGGCGCCGCCGCCATCGCGAAACTCCGTTTAGGGGACGAAGTCTGTTACCGCCGGGACGGGGAATTGCCCAGTCACCTCCATCGACACCACTGCCATCTTCATCGCCATTGCTATCTCCTATGATGAGGAGGGAGTAGTTCTCCCAGTGAGGGCTCTACCGGTGGCTATGTGGTTCATCTCTCTCTCCCATGTGATCTTTATGTGATCATGAGCTTTGTATCACTATTAATCTATGTGCTACTCTAGTGATGTTATTAAAGTAGTCTATTCCTCCTCCATGATGTAAAGTTGACAGTGTGTGCATCATGTGGTACTTGGTGTAGGTTATGATTGTAATCTCTTGTAGATTATGAAGTTAACTATTACTGTGATAGTATTGATGCGATCTATTCCCCCTTTCATAGCTATTGTTGACAGTGTGTATGCTATGTTAGTACTCGGTCTAAATTGCAACGGTCTATTATGCACTCTAGAGGTTACTTTAATATGAACTCCGGATGTTGTGGAGCTTGTTTACTCCGGCTTGAGGTGTGCTTTTATAGCCCTACACAATGAATGGTGTTTGTTATCCAACAAGAGAGTGTTTGAAGTAGCACAAGTGAAGAGAAGTTATTTATTTATGTGATCATTGTTGAGAGTGTCCACTAGTGAAAGTATGATCCCTAGGCCTTGTTTCTAAGCATTGAAACACAGTTTCCAACAAGTTCTGTTACATGTTTGCTTGCTGCCATTTTTATTCCAGATTGCAATTACTACTTACAATCATCCGTATTACTTGTATTTCACTATCTCTTCGCCGAACTAGTGCACCTATACATCTGACAAGTGTATTAGGTGTGTTGGGGACACAAGAGACTTCTTGTATCTTAATTGCAGGGTTACTTGAGAGGGATATCTTTGATCTCTACCTCCCGAGTTCGATAAACCTTGGGTGATTCACTTAAGGGAAACTTGCTGCTGTTCTACAAACCTCTGCTCTTGGAGGCCCAACACTGTCTACAGGAATAGAAGCGTGCGTAGACATCAGCCACTCAAACCATTAATGAGTGGTCACGATCTCTAGAATTTGTCCCGGGAACCGAACAATGTTCGCTATAGCCCACACAAAAGGGCAGAAAACATGAAAAAGGCATGTTTTGAAAAAGGCATGTCACTGGATATCATTCTGGGAACTTGAAGCTATGAGCTATACCCCACGAAAATGGAGGCAGAAAACGTGAAAACACGAGTTTTCGTGAAGCCTCTCAAACCATGTATCAGTGGTCACGGTCGCTGGAAATCTTCCCAGGAACCGAAATATATGTGCTGCTCATGAAAATGGGCAGTTCAAAAACTGGTTGATTTCGTGTTTTATGTCAATTTTCATGGGCTATTGCTCACAGTTTTAGGGTTTTGCTGTTTTACAAGTCCCGTGAGACTAGGTACATTTTTTAGGCATGTTAAAAAACCCCCGCTGTTTTCGTATTTTATGTCAATTTTCATGGGCTATTGCTCACAGTTTAAGGGTTTTGCTATTTTACAAGTCTCGTGAGACTCGGTACATTTTTTTCGAGGCATGGCCAGAACTAGTCGTGTTCGTGTTTTATGGCACTTTTCTTGGGCTATTGCTCACAGTTTTATTGTTTTTGGTCGTTTTTCATGTCCCGTGAGACCAAGTACATTTTTTGAGGCATGGCGAAAAACTCGTTGTTCTCGTGTTTTATGGCACTTTTCATGGGCTATTGCTCACAGTTTTTGGTCGTTTTAAAAGTTTCGTGAGACCCGGTACATTTTTTGAGGCATGTTCAAAAACTCGTTGTTTTTGTGTTTTATGTCAATTTTCATGGGCTATTGCTCACAGTTTAAAGGTTTTGCTGTTTTACAAGTCCCGTGAGACCCAATACATTTTTTGAGGCATGCCAAAACACGTCTATTTCGTGTTTTATGGCACTTTTCATGGGCTATTGCTCACAGTTTTAGGGTTTTTTGTCGTTTTACAAGTCCCGTGAGACCAGGTACATTTTTTGAGGCATGGCGAAAAACTCGTCGTTCTCGTGTTTTATGGCACTTTTCATGGGCTATTGCTCACAATTTTAGGGTTTTTGGTCGTTTTACAAGTCCCGTGAGACCAGGTACATTTTTTGAGGCATGGCAAAAACTCGACGTTCTCGTGTTTTTTTGGCACTTTTCATGGGCTATTGCTCACAGTTTTTGGGTTTTTGGTCAATTTACAAGTCTCATGAGACCCGGTACATTTTTTGAGGCATGTTCAAAACTCGTTGTTTTCGTGTTTTATGTCAATTTTAATGGGCTACTGCTCCCAATTTTAGGATTTTGCTGTTTTACAAGTCCCGTGAGACCCGATAAATTTTTCGAAGCATGGCCAAAACTCGTCGTTTTCGTGTTTTATGGCACTTTTCATGGGCTATTGCTCACAATTTCAGGGTTTTTCGTTATTTTACAAGTCTCGTGAGACCAGGGACATTTTTTGAGACATGGCGAAAAACTCGTCGTTCTCGTGTTTAATGGTACTTTTCATGGGCTATTGCTCACAGTTTTTCAGTTTTTGGTCGTTTTACAAGTCTCGTGAGACCCGGTACATTTTTTGAGGCATGCTCAAAAACTCCTTGTTTTCGAGTTTTAAGGTTAATTTTCATGGGCTACTGCTCAAAATTTTAGGGTTTTGCTGTTTCACAAGTCCCGTGAGACCCGATACATTTTTCAAGGCATGGCCAAAACTCGTCATTTTCGTGTTTTATGGCAGTTTTCATGGGCTATTGCTCACAGTTGTAGGGTGTTTTGGTCGTTTTACATGTCTCGTGAGACCCGGTGCATTTTTTGAGGTATGTTCAAAAACTCGTTGTTTTCATGTTTTATGTCAATCTTCATGGGCTATTGGTCACAGTTTTACGGTTTTGCTGTTTTACAAGTCCCGTGAGACCAGGTACATTTTTTGAGGCATGTTAAAAACCCGCTATTTTCGTATTTTATGTCAATTTTCATGGGCTATTACTCACAGTTTAAGGGTTTTGCTGTTTTACAAGTCTCGTGAGACTCGGTACATTTTTTCGTGGCATGGCCAAAACTTGTCGTTTTCGTGTTTTATGGCACTTTTCTTGGGCTATTGCTCACAGTTTTAGGGTTTTTGTCGTTTTTCATGTCCCCTGAGACCAAGTACATTTTTTGAGGCATGGCGAAAAACTCGTTGTTCTCGTGTTTTATGGCACTTTTCATGGGCTATTGCTCACCGTTTTTGGTCGTTTTAAAAGTATCGTGAGACCCGGTATATTTTTTTGAGGCATGTTCAAAAACTCGTTGTTTTTGTGTGTTTATGTCAATGTTCATGGGCTATTGCTCACAGTTTAAAGGTTTTGTTGTTTTACAAGTCCTGTGAGACCCGATACATTTTTAGAGGCATGCCAAAACTCGTCTATTTCGTGTTTTATGGCACTTTTCATGGGCTATTGCTCACAGTTTTAGGGTTTTTTGTCATTTTACAAGTCCCGTGAGACCAGGTACATTTTTTGAGGCATGGCGAAAAACTCATCGTTCTCGTGTTTTGTGGCACTTTTCATGGGCTATTGCTCACAATTTTAGGGTTTTTTGTCGTTTTAGAAGTCCCGTGAGACCAGGTACATTTTTTTGGGCATGGCAAAAAACTCGTCGTTCTCGTGTTTTTTGGCACTTTTCATGGGCTATTGCTCACAGTTTTTAGGTTTTTGGTCAATTTACAAGTCTCATGAGACCCGGTACATTTTTTTAGGCATGTTCAAAAACTCGTTGTTTTCGTATTTTATGTAAATTTTCATGGGCTATTGTTCACAATTTTAGGGTTTTGCTGTTTTACAAGTCCCATGAGACCAGATACATTTTTCGAGGCATGGCCAAAACTCGTTGTTTTCGTTTTTTATGGCACTTTTAATGGGCCATTGCTCACAGTTTTAGGGTTTTTTGTCGTTTTACAAGTCCCGTGAGACCAGGTACATTTTTTGAGGCATGGCAAAAAACTCGTCGTTCTCGTGTTTTTTGGCACTTTTCATGGGCTATTGCCCACAGTTTTTGGGTTTTTGGTCGTATTACAAGTCTCATGAGACCCGGTACATTTTTTGAGGCATGTTCAGAACTCGTTGTTTTCGTGTTTTATGTCAATTTTCATGGGCTATTATTCACTGTTTAAGGGTTTTGCTGTTTTACAAGTCCCGTGAGACCCGATAAATTTTTCGAGGCATGGCCAAAACTCGTCGTTTTCGTGTTTTATTACACTTTTCATGGGCTATTGCTCACAATTTTAGGGTTTTTGGTTGTTTTACAAGTCTCGTGAGACCAGGTACATTTTTTGAGACATGGCGAACAACTCGTCGTTCTCGTATTTAATGGTACTTTTCATGGGCTATTGCTCACAGTTTTTCAGTTTTTGGTCGTTTTACAAGTCTCGTGAGACCCGGTACATTTTTTGAGGCATGTTCAAAAACTCATTGTTTTCGTGTTTTAAGGTTAATTTTCATGGGCTACTTCGCACAATTTTAGGGTTTTCCTGTTTCACAAGTCCTGTGAGACCCGATACATTTTTCAAGGCATGGCCAAAACTCATCATTTTCGTGTTTTATGGCAGTTTTCATGGGCAATTGCTCACAGTTTTAGGGTTTTTTTGGTCGTTTTACATGTCTCGTGAGACCCGGTACATTTTTTGTGGCATGTTCAAAAACTCGTTGTTTTCGTGATTTATGTCAATTTTCATGGGCTATTGCTCACAGTTTTAGGATTTTGCTGTTTTACAAGTCCCGTGAGACCATGTACATTTTTTGAGGCATGTTAAAAAAAACCCGCTGTTTTCGTATTTTATGTCAATTTTCATGGGCTATTGCTCATAGTTTAAGGGTTTTGCTGTTTTACAAGTCTCGTGAGACTCGGTACATTTTTTCGAGGCATGACCAAAACTCGTCGTTTTCGTGTTTTATGGCACTTTTCTTGGGCTATTGCTCACATTTTTAGGGTTTTTGGTCATTTTTCATGTCCCGTGAGACCAAGTACATTTTTTGAGGCATGTCGAAAAACTCGTTGTTCTCATGTTTTATGGCACTTTTCATGGGCTATTGCTCACAGTTTTTGGTCGTTTTAAAAGTTTCGTCACACCCGGTACATTTTTTGAGGCATGTTCCAAAACCTCGTTGTTTTTGTGTTTTATGTCAATTTTCATGGGCTATTGCTCACAGTTTAAAGTTTTTGCTGTTTTACAAGTCCTGTGAGACCCGATACATTTTTCGAGGCATGCCAAAACTCGTCTATTTCGTGTTTTATGGCACTTTTCATGGGATATTGCTCACAATTTTAGGGTTTTTGGTCGTTTTACAAGTCCCGTGAGACCAGGTATATTTTTTGAGGCATGGCAAAAAACTCGTCGTTCTCGTGTTTTATGGCACTTTTCATGGGCTATTACTCACAGTTTTTTGGTTTTTGGTCAATTTACAAGTCTCATGAGACCCGGTACATTTTTTGAGGTATGTTCAAAAACTCGTTATTTTCGTGTTTTATGAAAATTTTCGTGGGATGTTGTTCACAATTTTAGGGTTTTGCTGTTTTACAAGTCCCATGAGACCCGATACATTTTTTGAGGCATGGCCAAAACTCGTCGTTTTCGTTTTTTATGGCACTTTTCATGGGCCATTGCTCACAGTTTTAGGGTTTTTGGTCGTTTTACAAGTCCCGTGAGACTAGGTACATTTTTTTAGGCATGGCGAAAAACTCTTCGTTCTCGTGTTTTATGGCACTTTTCATGGGCTATTGCTCACAGTTTTTGTGTTTTTGGTTGTATTACAAGTCTCGTGAGACCCGGTACATTTTTTAAGGCATGTTCAAAACTCGTTGTTTTCGTGTTTTATGTCAATTTTCATGGGTTACTGCTCACAATTTTAGGGTTTTGCTGTTTTACAAGTCCTGTGAGACCCGATAAATTTTTCGAGCCATGGCCAAAACTCGTCGTTTTCGTGTTTTATGGCCCTTTTCATGGGCTATTGCTCACAATTTTAGGGTTTTTGGTTGTTTTACCAGTCTCGTGAGACTAGGTACATTTTTTGAGACATGGCGGAAAACTCGTCATTCTCGTGTTTAATTGTACTTTTCATGGGCTATTGCTCACAGTTTTTTAGTTTTTGGTCATTTTACAAGTCTCGTGAAACCCGGTACATTTTTTGAGGCATGTTCAAAAACTCGTTGTTTTCGTGTTTTAAGGTTAATTTTCATGGGCTACTGCTCACAATTTTAGGGTTTTGCTGTTTCCCAAGTCCCGTGAGACCCGATACATTTTTCAAGGCATGGCCAAAACTCATCATTTTCGTGTTTTATGGCAGTTTTCTATTTACCGTTGATAAATAACGGGGAACCAGATTGATAGCTTGTTAACTAAAAAAGAGTCGATAAAATATTCTAAATGAAATACTTTTTAGGGTTGGCAGTAATTTATATTTACCATTGATAAATAACGGGGCGCCGGGGTAATAGCTTGTAAACTAAAAAAATAGTCACTAAAATATTCTAAATGAAATAGTTTTTAGTGTTGGTTGTTATTTATAATTACCATTGATAAATAACGGGGCATCGGGTTGATAGCTTGTAACCTAAAAAGAGTCGCTAAAATATTCTAAATGAAATTAGCTTTCTAGGGTTGCTATGTATTTATATTTACATTGATAAATAACGGGGCACCAGGTTGATAACTTGTAAACTAAAAAAATGGTCGCTAAAATATTCTAAATAAAATTAACTTTTTTGGGTTGATAGTTAGTTATAATTACCGTTGATAAATAACGGGGCAACGGGTTGATAGCTTGTGAACTAAAAAGAGTCACTCAAATATTCTAAATGAAATTAGCTTTCTAGGTTTGCTAAGTATTTATATTTACCATTGATAAATAACGGGGCACCAGGTTGATAGATTGTAAACTAAAAAGAGTCGCTAAAATATTATAAATGAAATTAGCTTCTTAGGGTTGGTAGTTATTTATATTTACCATTGATAAATAACAGGACATCGGGTTGATAGCTTGTAAACTAAAAAAAGAGTCGCTAAAATATTCTAAATGAAATTAGCTTTTGAGGGTTGGTAGTTATTTATATTTATCGTTGATAAATAACGGGGCACCGGGTTGATAGCTTGTAAACTAAAAAAGAGTCCCTAAAATATTCTAAATGAAATTAACTTTTTAGGGTTGGTAGTTATTTATATTTTACCATTGAAAAAAATACCAACAAAGGAAATACCCGTGTTGATAATTTGTGAGCTAATCAAAGATTTAAAATATTTCATATAAAATTAACTTTTTGGGTTGGTAATTTTTTTAATTTACAATTGATAAATAACGAATTTGAGGGTTGATTACTTTTAGTCCGAAAAAAAGTTGTCGAAACATATCAACATGGGTGCTAGTTTTAAAGATCTCGGCGAGACCGATTGATAAGTGAAAAGAGATTTTAAATCGGAGTTGTCGTTTATGAGATAAAACATTTTGAATTTTCGAATTTAGAAAGGTTCTCGCTGATGTTAGATTTTTTGTCTTGTAGTGACAACATGCAATTTTTTTAATATATTTGCAAATTTGAACTGGAAAAATACCAAAAAATAAAATACGAGTATTGATAATCTGTGAGCTAAAAAAATTCTCAAAATATGTTATATGAAATTTACTTTTTGGGTTGGTAAGTTTTTAAATTTATGGTCAATAAATTTCGTATTTCAGGGTTGATAACTTTTAGGCTGAAAAAAAAGTTGTCGGAACATATTAACATGGGTGCTAGTTTTGAAGATCTCCGACTAATAGGTGAAAACGGATTTTAAATTGAAGTCGTTATTTGAAAGATAAAATGTTTTGAAATTGAATTAATATAGAATCTTACGGATACGTACTAATCTTTTTCAGTTGAGAGAGAAGGAAAAAGGAAAGTTCACACGCAGAACCATCATGCATGTCTTGTCGTGTAGGGAAAAATAAAAGGAATCTCCACATGCATAGGGCGATTCAGCAGGAAATTGCATCGTATGATTAAGCCAAAATTAATACAGCGCCAGCTAATCATGCCAAAAAAAAGAAAGGAAAGCACCTGGTCGAAGTGAACGCGCGTGAGCCCGCCAGCTAAGGTTGCCCCTTTGAAAGGGGCTTTGGCATTGGGAATGACTCTGTCTGGAGTCTTGTGTCGATGGGAACCATACTTGAAGGTCGAACGACTATTGATCTTAATCTTCTGGGCATTAGTGGATGGCTGGATAGGGTCGTTCGACTCACTTAATTGTTTGGAACTAGTACAGCAAGATACGCGTTCGGAACTACTGCCCAGCCATATCACATGAAAACTCGCTTTGTTCGCCTGAAAAAGGGGCTTTATATTTGGGCTGCCCGCTGAGGAGACAATCAAGGGAAACATCACCAAGTTTGACAAGGAGACTGCATGCATACCATCGCCCATCCAGTTTGTGTAAATAGTCCATCTTAAAAATACTGATACGTTATATTTTCTAAAGCAATATTCCATGCTTGCCAAAACTTAGTGCAACTAAAGTAGTTCCGAAAGTCATGCAATGTAAAGTTTAACCATGTTTGTCGAGAACATTATCTATATTTAGATTATCAAATGTATATCATATGAAAATATACATCATGATAAATCTATTATTATTGATTCGATATTCTAGGTGTTGTTGTTTTGTTCTAGGGACTTAGTGAGATTTTACAATGTCGACATCCGAAGAACCTATGTACTAGATGTCGGGTAGGGAGGGAGTATTATGAACTTTTTTGAAAGGCCCTTTAGTGGGTCTCGGTGTTACTTGAGGTTGATTGTTGTTTTTTTTGTAAGTATCGTTCAATGATGAATAAAGAGGGGTGTGTGCATCATTTTCATGCAGAATCGGGGGTATCACCTGGTGTGGCAATGCATTAGCTAAAGCTACACATGACTCCGCTTGCGTAGCCACCGCACTAACTTCATCACCGCATCACGGTTCTCTATCTCCAGTCTTACTCCCTTGCTTTTGTCGGCGGGTCTGACAACAGGCAGGGGTTTGAACTGACCCAACTGACTCAAACTCGCTCTCCCAAAACCAATACTTTCCCTGAAACTATCTATGTCTCTCTCTAGAAACCATATCATCATACATGAAATATTTAGAATTTTGGCATGTGTGACTTTCTATGAGTGAGTAGCTCTTTTTTTTGTAGATCCATGGGTAACTAGAGATCTAGATACATGGAGTGAATAGCATAAAACCACCACTTTAATGGTGAAATTTACCGTATACCACCACTTTACGTTTGCGGGACAAAAAACCATCAGATTTTGCGAGGTTTTTTGCGGAATACGCTAAACGCGAACTGAACGTGAATTGACAGGGAATCTAACAGGTTGGGCCCGCTGTAAGTGATGATGTGGAAAAAAAAACTAATGAAATTGCTTATGTGGACAGATGGCTCACTTGTCAGTCCATATTAAGAAATAAAAAATTCCCAAAAAACATTAAATGGGGTGTGAGGTCTTCTCCTCCCGTGACCGCCGCTGCTGCCTCAGACAAACTCCGGCGCCACCGTGGGCCGCCTCCCGCGCGCCTAGGACCAGTTCCACTTCTCCCTGCCGCACCCAGTCCGCAAGCGTCGCGGGTGAGCATCTCCCTGCTCGCAGTTGAGCACCTCCCACGACAGATCCCGGCGAGGCGGCGGCGGGCATGCTCGGCTTGGCGGGACGAAGGGCGGGCGCAACGAGGCAGCAGCGGGCAGGTTCGGCCAGGCGCAGCTGCTGTGGGTGGGCACGGCGAAGCTCACGGCGGAGTGCGGGCACGGCGAGGCGACGGCGGGCAGGCTCGGCCTGGCGGGACGAAGGGCGAGCGCAGCGAGGCTGCAGCGGGCAGGTTCGGCCAGGCGCAGCGGCTGCGGACGGGCACGGCAAAGCTCGCGGCAGAGTGCGGGCACGGCGAGGCCGCGGCGAGCAGGCTCGGCCAGGCACGACCAGCTGCGGGCGAGCTCGGCGGCTACAATGGCGTAGGGCTCCCCACGCTGCTGGTCTTCGACAGCGGCCCCGACCCGGGTCCCTTGGCCAGGCGCTGCGGTTGCGGGCGGGCTCGGCGAGCTACTGTAGGCGGCCGGAGGGGGAGGCGGGGTAGGCCTGCAGCGGGACGCGGGGTGGCCGGCACCGGAGGCTGGGGGCGGCGGTGCCATAGCCTGCGCGCTGCGGCGGGTGTGGTCACGGGAGAGCCTCCCCATTTTATGATTTTTAGGTTTTTTTATTTCTTAAACTGGACTGACAAATGGGCCCTCTGTCCATGTCAGCGCTGACAATGGGATCCACCTGTCAGATTTCCTGTCAATTCGCGTTTAGCGTATTCCGCAAAAAACCTCGCAAAATCTGGTGGTTTTTTGTCCCGCAAACGTAAAGTGATGGTATACGGTAAATTTCACCATCAAAGTGGTGGTTTTATGCTATTCACTCAGATACATGATCAAGTGCGATTTAAGAGTATATGTTTCTGTTTTTGAACAGTATAACCTGCATATGAGATATATATAGTTTCTGATCAGTTCGGCCATAAAGACATTAATAAGGCAATGATATAGAAATCGAGCATCTCAGACAGAGTTTCTGCTTATTATAAGTTGGGTCATAAAGAAATTAATTTGGAGGAGATATACAAATTCTATGGAAAAACTGTTTAGATCACTTATTTCTGGACGGATATTATCAATGGAAACAAACCTGCACAGTCGCTCCCTTCAGGCAATGCATTACCACACGCATGTGTAACCTTAGCCCACCTGGGCAGACTGATGTGCGCCAATTCCTGGGCCGTAAACTGGTTACAAATGGCTAGGAGGTTGAGCGATCCTCTCACTACTCGGCAGCATGCGTGGTTATGTTACACGAATGGGATGGGAAAACGTCTCCTCATGTAAACCTCACAGTGTTGCATTACTGCTTCCTTTTCTATGGAGGCTTGAGAACGACTTGCTAGTGCATGGTGAGAGCAAGAAGAGATCACCACGAAAACTACAAGCCAAAACACGGTTGCCGTCTTAACTAGTGCCATATCGATTGTCTTTTGGAAGATTTCACTACTTAACCTGGCAGCTAGTATTATGTATGTAAGAGTTTTTGGGGAGGACTGTCACCCTTTGTCCCGGGTCGTCAATCATGTATTAATAGAGGAGGGCCGGTTGACCAAATCACCGGAAGGAATTACATAATGAATACAATTGATCGCTATTGATAGCTGTCTAGGCTAAACTAGGAAACCTACTGATTCGGTTTATAATGCACCGGTACACAAGAATAAAGAGAGAGGATATGCTGATGTCATGGCTGATGTCAAGACTAGTCTAGGCCGAAGCTTACTGAACAGTTTCTAGGTTCACAGGAGCTGAAGCCCAAAAGAAGTGAAAAATTCTCCCCACCGCTGGGCTGCTCCGTAGTGCAAATTTGCAGGTCCGGAGAAACTGGTCGAGGGCAGCTTCTCCAGAAATGAACGAACCGCTTGCTGCAAATACTCCTGGTTATTTACCCCAGATCTGCCACCGAGATGCCGAATCGTTTTCTTGTTTCCGTCCCAAGCTGGCCCAACCAACCGATCTATCCACGATTCCCCGTCTCTTTCCCTCTTACAAACAGAAGTTATTTTCTGTTTGTAATGCATTAGTTTTGTATTAACTTTGCAGCAAGGACCTGCTCTAGGATGTCCTCGGCGGCAAGCACTCCCTCTGCCGAATTTCAGGAATCCAGCGAGAAGGGCTACCTCCAAGTCGTGGTGCATGCTCCATTTCTTTTTCACATCTTGAAATCCATTCCTCCATTCAGTCCTACTTATTAGCACCATTCTGTTTCAACACTATCTGAATATATACCTAATTGCGTTCTCAAAACCTTTTGACTGGATTAAAAATGTTGTTTCTTGGATGAATGTTTTATAACTTACCTTTTCCACTATTCTGGGCTTTGCAGAAGAACCATACGATCCAGGTTCTGCCGTGCTGCTGCTGAACGGAGTTGAAGGGGCATCCTCCTTCATGATGTTGCAGGGCTCCACTCAGCAGGCCCGCTCAGTGCCTCGGGTCTTCTCTGGCCGTCTCCTTGGACATGCTCGCCGGGAGTAAGGCTGCCACGGCGCAGCCGGTGAGACATTCTCATATTCTCTCTCTCTCTCTCTCTCTCTCTCTCTCTCTCTCTCTCTCTCTCTCTCTCTCTCTCTCTCTCTCTCTCTCTCTCTCTCTCTCTCTCTCTCTCTCTCTCTCTCTCTCTCTCTCTCTCTCCGATCTTGCAGAGCGTTGGCCCGAGTAGAAGTTCTATATTGCCTTGCTTTTTCCGGTTGGATCCTCTGAGTTGTCGTTTGGAGGTTCTTGAATCATTCTCTATTTACTGCTAGATTACAAAAACATAATTCAGTTGGCTGAATTGTAGTATGATGCTTGGTTGGAAACCGGTTATAAAATAAGTATGATGAATGTCATGCTAATTTCTACCGGAGTATCAGAGTGTGTTGCCAATCTTCATCTGAGATAAGGAGAAGTTGAATAAGTGCAGGTTGTGGTGTCTTTTTGTACTTCCCCTCCTCGGCTAATACTTCTTCCATGTACCCGGTAAATTGAAATGGATAATTGTTTATGCTCGGTACCAGGCCAGGTTGCTGGTTTTGATATCACTAAGCATTGTTCAGCGTGCTCTTTTTAAAGAAATAATGCATGCTTATTTCTTCATTCTAGCTTTGTATTATCTTTTTATATCTGTGCTAGAATTACAGTAAGCACCGGGCCAGGTAGATGGGCCTTGAATGTTATTGACTATCATAGGGCCCCATGAT
Organism: Lolium multiflorum; assembly: GCA_030979885.1. NCBI lineage: Eukaryota > Viridiplantae > Streptophyta > Magnoliopsida > Poales > Poaceae > Lolium > Lolium multiflorum. Next base: position 5,705,335 of record CM061752.1, read on the forward strand.
ATAAAGTTTTTAGATGTATTCACTTCTGAATAGAAAGAGAATCCATTTTTTTTTTTTAAAAGAGAATCCATTGATTTATTTTTTTCTCAAAGTCCAGCATTTCTTTGTGTTCCTTTTTTCTCTGCAAGAGTATGCTTCTATGTAGTCCTGTTCATGGTGTTCAGCTTTGTGTATGGTAGCTGTATATTTTTCTTCTATTTTTCCTCTAAATTAATGAAGGAAATACACTGCATTTAATCCAGGCCTGGAGTGATGCTTTGGATTTCCCTGGACATCATCTATTTTTAGTTTATTATAATCTAACTGCTATCACTTGACTGCTATATCTATTGTTAATCCCCAGTTGTTAACATGGAGATTATTGAAGTTCTGACCACGGTCATGCACTCATGCTTGAGGCGATGCTTAAGAAGCTGCACCTGCCCAGCCCAAAGTACAAGAGTTAGGTGGTTGCGGAGGTAAAACTGGTGATCACCGTCACTGTAACTAATTCTCAGCTCACCGTCCTGACCTTGATTTTCAAAAAGATGTCGTTGTCTAATGATATGGATGGAGTAATTATTCTGAAATATTAGAAAATGTATATTCGTTTAATTATGGCATTTGGTACTTTACTAGCAGAAATTTAGACCAGAATTGTTGGAGCCCATCTATATGCTAACTAGCAGGTTACCACGCTGGTATAGAAAAGATAACACTACAGCAATGTTATATGGTTCAGTATGTTGTCGTGTAGAGATCAATTCGTTCTTTCTTTAGGTTTGTTGCTTATTTTTTATCTTCTGATTCCTGGTGTTTTTAAAACTTTTCTCATTGCAGGTTCATCTGTGTTGTACTGTTGTATGATGTTGGTATGTCAACTTGGGCCTATATGTTATATATTAGTGGTTTCCGTACTGGCCGTTTTCATCAGCTTGCATTATTTCTCAATTTTTGTATGCTATATTGATCTTACCTCATGTCTTCTACTTGAAGAATGCATATCATGTTCGATACAAATCTGGACAGGTACATGGGCCAGTCAGATCGCTACTTGGGTTGATGCACATAAATCTGAAAACAAAAATTATACAGGAATTGACATGTTCGATAAGAATATAGCTGATTGTGCCAGTCTCATGCTGATAGGTTTCTAGCAATTCCGAGTCGATCTGTATGCAGCAACAAGGATATATGGTAGATTTTGTCCGAAATAGGAATAACAAGTACCCTCATCTACTTCTTGAATTTTTCATTTCTTAGTTTTTTGCTCTCAAATCAACATTATTTGATCCTAGGATCCCTGAAATTATAGTCCTTTCCGGTCAACATCAGAGCTTCCAGTTTTTCTTTACAGATTGAAATGTTTGGATGATGCGTTGAAACGAACATCTCAACATGATATGCGGCTTAAGTACACAGCCACATTAATAACAAAAACTTATATAGAAAACTCTAAGAGCTCTATATAAACTAACTATAAATAGATGCAAAAACCTACGGCCTCATGCGCCGAGGCGCACTCCTAAATCTAGTATATTGAGGTTCTGGACAGCTACCTATGCGTTTTGTTTAGGAAGCTTACTGTGCGTTTGTTTTGAGAAGTGGAGCGTTTGGTTGTTACAGCCTCATAATACTGATATTTGACTTCTGGCAGGGTGGTATATGCTGCAATGGATGGCTAGGAAGTAGCAACATCAGTTTGAGGACTCGGTGACCCGACAAACAGGACGTGATAATATTCTCCTCTCATTTACCAGGCTTTTAGTTCCACAAACCGTGGCAACAGATTCTCCTAGCTATCTAATCACGATGGATTAGTGGCCTCACTATTTCCGTGCCATAAATTAGGGCGCGCTTCCCCTCCAATTTGAACGTGCTGGGCGTCCCCCGGGGGATCTGATTTCCCAGCCCCCGGGTCGCCAGCCGTTGGATCAAACGTGCTGAGCCGTAGGATCTTGTCGGATGGTAGACATGATCCCGCTTTTGCTGCCGGGCAGCAAAAACTGTCCAATTGCAGCAAAACAACTAAATCAGCTGTGTCTTCAACCTCTCGTCCGCCAACCTCTCGGGCGCTGGCGACGGCCGCGCGGCAACCGCCGGCGACAAGCCCTGCAGCAACCTCCGCCGCGTAATCCATGGCGCATCTGCTCCGATCCGTGCTGTACCCTCCTCCAGGCCATAAGAACCACCTAGTCCCACCACCAATTGTTGCTTCAAGCTCTGGATCTAATCAGGGTCCTCGCCGGCGAGCTGCGGCAGATACAGCGAAGCACAGGAGAGCCGTTGCAGCAACCCATCCATGGAAGATTCAACAACCCTCCGGTGTTTTTCAACCACAACCCCGAAGATGACCAACCAGCTGCATCGGTGAGTTCTTCTCTCTGAATCTCCACGAGTTCTGCTGCTGCAGTTCGCTTCTATGCTGCAAAAAACTTGTAGACTTAGTTACCCTGTAGTCAGGTGATGAAAAATTGCTACAAGTGATGGAATTGGTTTTTGTATTAAGAAAATTTGTGCTCATGCAGCAATGATGCTACAAACATAGTGCTGCAACGGGTATTTTGTTCCCGGACCACATATCCAAACATATATCAACTTCATCATATATAGTTGATCATGTATGCTTGTCAAAAAAAAGTTCTACATTCAAAAAAAGTGCTGCAGAGGTAGTGTGGATTTTGGACTGCATATTGCTACAAAAAAAGTTGCTTCTAGATAGAAGACTATAACAGCAATTCATGTTATGTCGACAGGGGTTTGTTGCCGACAGCATCCTACAAGGTTTTGACCTCAACAAACCAGCGCAAACGGAAGGTTATGATGGTGCTGATCAAGATGGGAATGATGCAGAAAATTTTGTTCCCGGACCACATAGTACAGCAACTGCAGGTGCTTCCAATGTTGCTGAAGAAGATGGTGAAGAAATTTGTTCACAGCCTGTGGTTCCATTTGTTGGGATGATGTTCGATGACCTTGAGGTAGCAAAACAAGTATACAATGACTATGCATGGAAACTTGGTTTCGGCACACGCATTGGAAACACCAAGTACAGCACAGCACGAGGAGTGCCAAAGGACACAATTCTGAGCAGAGTGTTTGAGTGTGTACATACTGGTAAACCAGCAGCTGAATGTAAGAATGCTGCTGCGAGAAGAAAAGAAGCTGCTGCAAAAGTAAAAGAAGCTTCTGTCAATATGAGCAACATTGGTGAGCAAAAGTCAAGAAGCAAACAAGCTGGATCTGAGATGGACGTGAATGAATCAAAGCAGCGTAATATTTTGCTTCGATGTGACTGTAAAGCCCATATGGTTGTTGGGAAGTGGAATGGCCTTTGGTCTGTCACTGTTTTTAAGGAAGAACACACCCACCCCATGGTGAAGCTAGCAGGGAGGCGACGCTACTACAGATCACATAGGAAAGTCCCAGAAGAGGATTTCCAATTCCTACAGACGCTACATAATCAAAATATTACAACCGCTCAGATAATGGGTTGTCTAGGAAGCGTGCATGGTGGCGACCCAAGGACGCTAGGCTACGTGAAGAGAGATGTGTCTAACATAAGGACAATGCTGCGAGAGGAAGTATCACATCGTGATATGAGCATGGTGATTGAGTACTTTGAACGCAGGAAAGCAGAAAGTCCAAATTTCTTTTATGACACACTAGTGGATTCAAACAATGCTGTCAGAGGACTCTTCTGGGTGGATGGAAGGACCAGAGCATTATACCCCAAGTACAAGGACTGTGTTTTCTTCGACACAACCTTTTGCACCAACAAGTATAATCTTCCTTTTGCTCCAATTGTGGGAATAAATAACCACACACATACGATTGTTCTAGGTTGTGCTTTGCTACCGGATGAAACAACAGAAACATTTAAGTGGGTATTTGAAAGGTGGATGCTCGCAATGAATCAGATGCACCCAGATCATATAATGACAGACCAGGACCAGGCTATGGCTACTGCAATTGACAAGGTATTTCCAAATTCAATACACAGATGCTGCTTCTACCATGTGCTGCACCTAGCAAGGAAAAAACTTGGTCCAAATTTGGGAGAAGGCCATCCATTTGCAGATGCATTTTACTCATGCATCTATGGAACTGATACTATTGAGGAATTTGAATTCTGCTGGCAGCATATGCTGCGAAGCTTCGACATGACAGAGAACAATCACCTCAATAATATGTGGAAGAGCAGAAAGACATGGGCACCAGTTTACTTCAGGAAAAGTTTTTTCCCATTCACAAGCACAACTGGAAGATCGGAAGGCCTTAACTCATACTTCAAGACATTGGTTCGCCCTAGTGACTCCGTGTGGAATTTCGTGCAGCAGTATGAGTTGTGCCAGAATTTGATGTTGGATCGTGAAGACAATGCGGGCTTCACAATGGAGACGACGACATCAAAGCTTTGGGGCAGGTGAGACTCTTCCATGCTACACAACACTTATACATTGTCCCTGATGAATTTGTAGCATTGTTTTATTACTACTGGAGCATTTACTAATTACATTTGTGACAAAAACAAAATGCAGTTACAGCATTGAAGACCAGGCCCTTAAATTTTACACAAGGGAAGTCTTCGACAGGTTCCAAAAAATGGTGCAGAGTTCAACAAGATTTTACCCTATCCATGTAGAGGCAGAAGGCTTATGTTTTGATCTTGTTCCAAATCAAGACCTTGATGTGAAAACTTATCGGGTTGCAGTTAACCCTGAAGAAGGATGGTACACATGTGGTTGCAACATGTTTGAGATGTGTGGTTTAATATGCCCACATATCATTAGGGTGATGGTGCACCTCAATGTGCAGCAAATACCAGGAAGATACATGCTTGAAAGGTGGTCTGCAGCAGCAACAACACATGCCCCGGAACCTGGGGCAAATACAATCAGATTTGGTGTCCCAACAACTAACACACTCAAATACAACTCATTGTGCAGAAAGATGAACCAGTTGGCATCTGACGCATGCTTCGATGATGATACATATGTTGCTGTTTCCCGCATTGTTGACGAAGCAAACAAAGTTGTTGCTACAATGCTTAAAGCAAAAGGTCAAGTGCAGCAAGAAGGGGAAGGATATCAGCATAGACAGGGTGAGAACCAGAGACAGCAAAAACCTGAAGCTCCACAGCAACATCAACAAACGGCGGCAGTAGATGGTACTGCAAGTCAACAGGTGAAGAATCCTCCACGTACGAAGCCAAAAGGTCGCCCAAAGATAACAGAAAAGCGAAGGAAGACATTGGTCGAGCTGCGGGATGAGGCCAATGAGAAGAGAAGGAAGAAGCAAAGTGAACCTAAAACACCAAAAGATCCAAAACCAAAGAGGAAGTATAGGAAGAAGAAGTGCCCATTCTGTGGTGATGAAGATCATATATCTGTAAAGGAATGCAAGTACATGAAAATTGCTTTGGCTAGAGAAGATGCAATGCAAGTGGGAGCAGATTTGACGTTATAGATTGCTCCAGCGAGGAATTATACATTTCATTCTGAAAATGTTGAGATATGTTACAGATGCTTACAATTATAGTATACAAAGAACTCATGTTGAGATATGTTACAGATGCTACACCATTTTATTTTGTACCCCCTGGCTGTCTTATATTTATTTTGTAACCTGGAAAGTGTAACATGATTTCTGCAGCATCAAATAGATACAGATGCAGCACCTATAGCTTGTGGAAAACAGCAGAATAAATATGAGTTTGCAGCATCAAATTAATCCTAGTCATGAACATACTCTATTTGTCATACTGGGGACAAAAAAGGGAGCATTTCAACTGACAGATTAATGAAAACTTCTTGATGGTTCAAGCATTGAATCATTTTACTGTATCATCTTGTTTTGCAGAAATAGGAAAAAAATTGAGAAGCTGAACCTAATTGCTTGCAGCATGCATGTGGAAAAAAAGAAGGTGAGGTAACATTTGGTTTGAAGCAAAACTTGTTTATGAAATTGTCAGGGAGATAAACTTGTTCTTAGAGCAAGACTTGCAGCATATTTGTTGTGTGAAGCAACACTTAAAATGTCGGAAGTGCATGTACCATATGTATGTTGACAGCAAAAATATGTAAGCATGGTAGCAAGATGGGTTATATATTTACAGCAAACAAAATCAACTTATGTAGCAAGTAAAAAGAAAATGATACTGGAAAGACCATAAAACATGAGAATACTGATCATACTTAAACCCCAAAAAGATCATCCATATTCCAGAAACAACACACAACTTAGGTCTGGTACATTGTACTGAGAAAACATAAAAGTGCTGATCATTCAACTAAGCAGGTCCAACATGTAAAACCATCACCATAAGCCTAGTTTCTACTCCATGTTCCAGTACATGGTTACAGTTACAAAAGGTAGCAACACCATGTGATTTGAAAACAGCTAAACTATCCCTGCTGCAAGTCCTCGTTCATTATCAGGTCGACATCTTCGCTCTGGTTATCCCTATTGTCGATTAGGCTTGCTGCGAGCACCCTTCGAAAATCTGGAATTGCATCATTCTCGAAAGTAGGCATGACTCTCCCATTGAAGTGCTCCATGTAAAGAATGCAGTAGAATCCACAGTCAAACCTGCATCATCCAAAAAAATAATGAAAACAAGGTAAAAAGAAGAATAAACCAGTGAAAACATTATGAAAGTATCATTTAATTGTCAAAAAACAGTGAAAGCAAACTTACAAAGTGTTTTGCTGCGGATGGTCAGGTGTGATTTGATTGAATTTCCCAAAGTCAACCCATGAAACTTTGGACTCGTTTGCAGTCCGGACGAAGTTGGAGAACTTTGGAATAAACCAATAGCATGGGATAGTAAGGACAAATTGAGAAAAAAATCAATTTAGTTGAAAGCAAAGAGTCAAGAAAAAGGTGAGAATTGCTACCATGTTGTTTGCAGCTTTTGCTAAGGTGCTCACACCATTCTCTGGCATCATAGAATCAAAAATGTGAAATTGTTTGCACAGCAAGTTGATGCAGCATACAATCCAGTGACCGCCTTGTACAATGGGTAGGTAAAGCTACATATAAGAAAAGATTAAAAATAGAGAGATAAACTAAGTACGAAGAAGTTTATACACACATGAAACCTAGAAAATTGGTCACAAATACAACATACACAGAAACTCACCATGTCATCTTTCAGAACCTTGAATTTGCTACATGCAAGCTTGAACTCTTTGATGATAGAGGCAGGGTCAAATGTAGAGGTTTCTACAGCAAGCTTTTCCTGCATGTTTAGAAACCAATAAAAGATGATGAAGGAAGTGATAACATGGGACAAGCTCGCAATGAAAAAATGCAATAAATTACTAACCGCAAAGTACGGAGAGAAAGAATATCTCTTGTGATTACGGGGATTCTTCTCAGCACTTGCTTTTGCTGCATGATTGAACTTCTCTGTCCAAATAGCCATCACAGCGTTGCTCAAATATTGGCGTGGACGAAGAGATCCATTGAAGGACTTGTATGAGCAAAAGAATCGACCAATCTTCAGAAACTCTTTGCTATAGTAATGGAAAACAAACAAACCTTTTATTTAAAAAATGAAGGAAAAAGGGTAAAATGAAACACATAACCCCCTGCAGCAACAAAAAAGCAAGAAATAAATGTCACAGAGGACTCACGCCACTTCATTCTTCTTCTTCCTCTGGAATTTCCGTCCATGTGAAACATACTTGTCATACTTACGCATAACATCTTGAGAGACCTTAATCTTCTTCAGCTTCGGAGGTGACAGTTCACCCTTGGCAGCCCTCTTGTGCCTAGTTTTCTTTTCAATAGTTTTAGCACCAGTACTAGCATCTTTGGTGACAACATCTGAAGCACAAAAACACAGAGAAAACCATTTTATGCTACAAAAAGCAAGTGCAGTACTAAGAAAACTAAGATTGAAGCAAAAAGTAATAATCAAAAAATAGCTAATGAAAACATATAAAAGAAGGAACGTAGCAACAATTATTATGTAATGTAGCCAAAACAATATACATAATGTAGCAACCAATAAATGAAAATGCAGCAAATGGAGTACTAAGCTCAAGGACTACCAGAAGGAGAAGGGCTTCTTTCAGCCGCAAGAACAGTGGAACTGACATGTATAGGAATACCAGCAATCAGACTTAGTTTGCCATCGGCAGCAACAAGTCTAGCTCTCTTAATAACTGTAACATTTTCACCTAATAAAACTTTCAGACTTAGTAAACATGAGCAATGAAAATGAAAAAAAACTTGCTCAGGCAAAAATGACCTGTGTTTGTAGGATGCTGCGGTGACACGTTCTCGCCCAAGTGATCTTCAGCATCCCTGGATGGTATGGGTGGTGTTGTAGCCTCCATAGCTTTAGGCTGCTCAGAAGCTAGTAAAAAATAATAAAAGAACAGATAGTTAGCCGAAACTGAAGAAACTACAATTACAACACAAATAAAGAACAGAGACAACAAAAGAAGAACATACATGTGTCGTCTAGCTTCACTACAGAAGCAACATCAGCAGGCGGAGTAATTTCTTCTGCAGGAATAGTGATTTGTTGTTCAGACACAACAACTTCATCTGGATCCTGGGAGAATAAATCCATCGATGGAGGGTCAGGGGCTCTATTCCAAGCTTCTACAGATATACCCTCCGGTATACGAGCAAATGGTGAGTTTATAGGTGACCTCACAGGGCTGTCAACAGCAACCTGTTCACCAGCAACATCTCCACCAGTAGAAGAATCCAACCGAACAGCTGATTGGGGCATATCCACGACGAGTGTGTGTGGGTCCATGTCAGCAGCACTTGCTGCGACAACAAAATCATCGTTGTCTGTATCTTCAGAATCAGCCACCGGGATTTCTTCATCGGCATGATTGGCAGTACCTTCATCCTCATGTCCGTCAGCACCGTCCATATTTTCGTCTTCAACTCCACCTCCGGTTGGGAAATGGACACTAGGACCATCACCTTCTTTCTTTGCTGCATCTATGTCAATAAGCAAAGCTGCCATGCGCTGCGAATGCATTTGTTTCAAACCAACACCAAAATTCTTGAGAGTGGTGTCAACATCACGACCATAAATAGACCTGTGTTTCTCATACAGATGCTTGTACGCAGCTGGAACCTATTGACAGATACATAACACATACATCAGTAAAAAATGGAGGTGCTACAGCTAATAATACTAATGAAGCAGTAGAAAAGAGCAATTTTTGCATTGATTATAAAAACTGGGGATTTTGAGATGAAACCATGGTAGCACATACCATTAACTATAGTAGCAACATTGTTAAATGTAAAGTAGCAAAAAAATAAACCATGTTAGCAAAAAGCATTGGTTTGCTACATAATGCTAATGAAGCTGGGGGTTTTCAGATGATACCATAAATGTAAAGTAGCACATACCAGTAACTATAGTAGCAACATTGTTAAATGTAAAGTAGCAAGACAATATAAAAAATGCAACAATTACATAAAAATAATAGAGGAAAAAGGCTAAAAACCATGTACTATACCTCGAGATCCTGACTAGTAGGAAACACAAGCCATTCATTGAGCGACGCAGACGGATTCACTTCAGATTCTTCAACAGGCTGCTCAACAGGCTGCTCAACAGGCTCCTCAACATGATGACGGTTGAAAACAACAGCAACTCCATAAGGAGTGTTTGACAGGTCAAGAAACTACACACCAAAAAAGAGAAGAAAATAAGGATCTTATAGAAAAAACTACAAAAAAACCAAGCGGTGCATCAACCTCACGTATATGCTTATGAGTAACTCACCGGACGCCTTCCAAAAATAGTCTTATTATTCAGGATCTTCCTATCAGCATCATTTTGTACAACAAACTTGAAATCACTACTGGTCACAAAACATACTCTAGGAATTGAGTAGTTAATGACATGTTGGTTTGGTGGAAAATCCAGGTGATCCATGTAGACAACCTGTCAAAGAAGGATGGAAGCATAAACAAATCAGTTGCGGTAGCGAAGATTTAAACATGAAAAATAGCAAAAAACACACATAAAACAACAGAGCATGGGGTAAGTTCAACAACGTACAGCTAGAAGGGCGAACGGTCCAGTGATCCAAAACTCATGTTTCCTAGCATTTCCTGGTACCACTACCTCTGCTGTCTTGCTATTGATTTTTGTAACCTCCTGCATTGCTAACTCAAGCAAGTGTTCATCCCATGCAAACTCGTGAGTCATCCGAGGGTCCAACATGCAGTCCAAATAGTCGAGGCTAAGCAGATTTGCGCTACCAGGGTCAATAACCGTAGCCAAACATAGAAGATCCCATGTTCTGATAATGGTGAGGTCATCCGTAACATCACAAGCCTTGAGCAATTTTACAGCATGCTGGATGAAAGGCCTTGATTGTCCTTCTTCTATGTACATCTGCCGCAGCTCAGGATGCTCGCCCTTCTTCTGAACAACAAGTCTGTCGCCACATCGAATTCCAAAAACTTTCCTCACCATATCTTTTGTGAAAACTATCCTCTTCTTATGGAACTTGAACTCCCGCAAACCAGGGCTAGTATGAGAGGCAACAAAGTCTATTAGAGCATTAGGAATGTTGAATGGAGATACATTCAACAACGCTCTAAATGCACTCTGCTCTTCAATAATACGTCTCTTCGGACCATCGAGATCTGCAGCAAGGGCATGCAGACGCTTGGCAGCAAAACGATCCTTGGAAACCCAATGACCAATCCCATCTTCCTGGTAAACATGAATAACACAAAATCAAAGAAAAATATTGAAATTATAACGCAGCAATTCATGTACATAGATGATAAAACAACCCTAAAACCACAAATGACATATGTAGCAACTAATAAAAGCAAAAACAATGAAACTATGTAGCACAAGCATACATCAAAATCATCACCGGAGTAGCAAAAAAACATTACAAAAAATGAAATATGTAGCACAACCATGAACATTTCATGCAAAGCTGCATAGCAATTATCACAGAGAATGTAGCAAAAATATAAAGGATTCACAAATAGAATTAGGATATAGCTAATTTTATGAACCTATACAGCAATAGCAAACTCACATGGTAGCAATAGAAACGCATATCCCCCTAGAAAAATACACAGGGTAGCTCACAGGAGTACAAAATCCACACAAAAAACGACTAGATATCCTAGTACAAAATCCACATGAGAACGAGCTCGAACTTACAGCCATGATTGCAGAGGCAGAACTACCTCGAAACCGCTCGAATTGACAGCCGGCGACGCTTCCCGTGAACAAGTCCTAGAAAAATGAAGGGGAAAAGTGAGGAATCAACGGGGACGAAGCAATTAGTTAGACGAAAACGTGTTTTAATCGCGCGGGAAGCAACAATGGAGGCAAACACCAACGCAAATCATCGGCGGTGCCCCGGATTTGTACCACCGCGGCGTTGAAAAGCGGCGGAAAAAACCCTAGGGTTTGGGGGAGAGCAGCAGAGGATGCAGTCCTAGACGAGGAAGAGCTAGGCAACTCACCGAAGGAAGCGGAGGAACACGTCGTCTTCTCCGGCGGCAGCAACCGTCGGCGGCGCGCGGATTCGCTCCGCCGTCGCCAACCTCTCCACCACGAAGAGCCCACGAGCCTCGGACACGAACCGGCCGTCTCGACCAGGTGGTGGGTGGGATGCAGCAAATCCGGGATGGAGTAACACCCTATACGAGAAGTGGGTGACGTGGCGCAATATCAGCCGATGATGCAACCCCTATCGGACGACGCTCCACCAGGAGGTTACGACGAGCGCGTCCCCCGGGGGAATAGGATCATTTTCCTTTTTTAAACCTAAAGTAGCCGGTTACACATCGTTGTCTGCCCTTGCTGGAGTTAATTAATTGCAGAATTTGCGCGTTCACACTGCTGACTAATCTCATGTAATGACAAAAAAAATGTTATATTTTAATTGTGGTTGTACGACGTGAACTGAGGCAAAACCTACAGCACTAGTCTTGGTCAACGTCAACTCTCAAAGTACGGTAGCAAACACGGCAAAGAGTCAGTAGATGATGATGCATCTCCCAGGCGGCTTCAGGCAAGTTGCCAAGTTGGCATATATATATACTTTTGTAACACGTACTTGGGTAGTTTTGCTATCCACAATTCCCCATCCACCACCGTGAGACGTACGTACTGTTGAAGAAGAAGGGCGCCGGCAGGGAAGATGTACGTGACGAGGCCACTGCATGTCGCGGTACCTGGACGACTCGACCGCCGCGTTGGAGCCACCGCCAGAAGGGCCGGCCGGCCGGGGTCAGGCCGGGTTCCTGGTGGTGGTGGATGAGACGGGAGAGACAGCCAGGACACGCACGCTTCTGGGGCTTGTGCGTGGACAGGAGGATGCATGCGCCGTCTCCGGCCGGCCCGTTCCCGCGCGCAGAACCGCTAGCTCCGGCTAGCTGAGGCCAAACATCACCCCGGCCCTGACCTCCTGGAGTCATCTGGAATGATTATTGTTGATGTTGCCTCGGAAATAGCAAGTGTCTTCACCGGTATCAAATCCGGCAGGGTGCCTGCAGGGAGCAGAACGTACGCCCCAGCTCCCCGATTATGCCATGTTGGTGCCCGTCGTGGGCCAGCCTCTGCCGTCCGGCCGCTACTACGCCGTCAAGACCGAGGGAGAACACAAGGGGCCGGTACGTCGTCGGTCGAACATCCGCTCTCCGCCGACAGATGCCAGACTTCGATCGAGAGCGTCAGCATCTCTGCCGACACCTCGATCGCCCGCTGTCGTCTCGTCGGGAGATGGTACGTGTCCCGTTCATGTTCGTCAAGGCTAGGCTGATGGCGACCGCAGCATGCATCAACGACCAGTTCCGCCGGTGCACCTTCTACCAGATGACCATGGATCAGTTCTGGCTGCAGATATACAGCCTCGACAATCCAGGGACGGAGGTCACGGTGACCGCGTGGGTGTCCCGGTCGGATGCGCTGTTGGGTGGCACCAACACCAACACGGTGCATGAGAGCCGACCACAGGCTGCTGGTTACGGGGCGGTGTGGTTCCGACCAGCGGCGGCGCGTCGGCAACGACTGCCACCGTGGCACGCGCTGGACATGGTGGTGTGGGAGAGGATGACGTGGGAGCTAGAGAAGGGAGGGTGGGTCGACAATGGCAACCAGGCCGAGAGGATAGAGAGGGTGGAGAGGAGTCATGACCTGAGCCACAGGCAGTATCACAAGTTTGCATGCTATGTGCTGGTGGAGAGGTTTAAGCTCAAGAGGATGGATGGCACCCTCGCACTCTTCTGTCACTTCATGCATACTGACAAGATTAAATGACCACTGTACAAATAAAAGGGTAAAGTTGCTTACCTTGATCGAGGAGGAAAGAAAGATGGGAAAGCTTAAGTGTCGCTCCGGCACCTCATATCATTTTTGTTTCGTGTGAAACCAAGCGGCGTCATTCTGTCAGACATTTCATCGAGCACATCTTGTGCATGGGAAAGAAAAATAAACAAGCACACAAACCCTCACACCTTCCACCAAGAAAAAATAGAGAGAGGGCTGGGGTGAGCTGAATTTATAGGGAAAGGGGGCTTTAGCACCGGTTCGTGCATGAACCGGTGCTAAAGGTTTTGCGCCTGCCACGTGCCTGACGACAAACCTGAACCGGTGCTAAAGGTCCCGCACGAACAGGTGCTAAAGGTCGGCTGGTCCCCTGCGACGTCCTGGCCGCACGAACCGGTGGTAATGCAACCTTTAGTCTGGGTCCGTAGCTCGACCGGTGCTAATGCTCTTTGGAGCCAAAAACCAAAGCCCTGTTTTCTACTAGTGAAAGTTACTTATTTGTAAAAAAAAAATCCATTGACTATGACTATTGCAACCGCAAACTGCAAGCAAGGGTATTTACCATTCATGATTAAACAACTACGAGCTAATCATCAATGTGTTCCATTGCTGGCACGGCAGGCAAACACTGATGGTTCGGTGACGGCGAACTTTGGTGAGAGCACAACCTGGGGCAACGACGACCCGTCGGTGTTCGCAGTGACCATCGTCAAGGGGCTGCAAGGGGAGTACCAGATCTGCAATGGCTACGGCAAAGAGAAGGCTACCCAGGTCATGAATGTACGTAAGCTGAAAAGCCTCTTTTATAATTTGCATATGTATACATGGACATGAAGCTATTAAAAGTAAATAACGACCGAGTAGTATCATTTTCTTAGACTCGGTATAATTAATTATCATGCAGTTAAATTTTGTTGATTCCATGGGTTTTTGGCAGGACCACTGGAGCACATACATCGTGGAAGACGACTTTGCGTTCATGGCAGCAAACGGGCTGAATGCGGTGAGGATCCCAGTAGGATGGTGGATTGCCAGCGACCCCAACCCTCCAGCTCCATTCGTCGGAGGCTCTCTCCAAGCCCTGGACAATGCGTTCACATGGGCAGAGTACGTACATACATGTGTAGTCTTCAGAAACTAGAGTTTGTTTGCAAACATTGTTTTGAAATGATATACTCTTTTGTGGAAATATATATGCAGGAGGAACAATATTCGCGTGATTGTAAACTTGCATGCAGCTCCTGGATCACAGAACCCCAATGAGCACAGCGGTACAAGGGATGGCTCGCAGACGTGGGGCGACTCCAACATTGCCCAAACCGTGCAAGTCATTGATTTCCTCGCAACTAGGTATAAATCTAGCAATTTATTATTATAATTTTACTCAAGAAAATATGGTTTTCATGTCATATTATGCTAGTTAAGGAATGACATGAGGTTCAGATTTAGAACTTGTGTCCAGTGGAGATTTAAGGAAAAAAATAAAAGAAAAATAGCCAAAACAACATCATTCAAAGAGTGGAAATATATTGGCGATTTTTTTTAAAATAACACACTTTTTATTATTAATTCCAGGAATAATAATCGTTTCTAACATTTTACAGGAATAATACACCATCGAGTTCCAGGAACCCGAAATTGAAATATCGGGGCAGAGGAGCCCGATATTTGAAAATCGGGGTTGACCAACCCGAGTACACGTTGCACTGTGCGGCGAGAAAAAAGAAAAGAAAAGGAAAGAAGAAATCGGGGTTGTTGAACCCGATTTTAGAAAATCGGCTAAGTTGAGCCCGATTTTAATAATTCGGGTTCGAGGAACCCGAGCTGTTTGCAGCTGAATTTTTTCTCACCTTTTCCCGTTCACACCGCCGTGTTTCCCTCCCGCCCTTGCCGCCACCCTTCCCGCCACTCCTTCCCGCCATCCTTCCCGCCACTCCTTCCTGCCACCATCTCCCGCCAATTTTATCCCGCCACCATCTCCCGCTATATTTTCCCGCCACACTCTCGGATTTTTTCCTATAAAAGCATGCATCGACACTCTTCGTTGCACAAGTGCTTCTATCTCTATTTTTTTTCTATTGGCTCACCCTTAGCCGTCATGAGTGTGCCGTGCTCTGACTAGGAGTTTAGGCCGGTGAAGGCGAAGGCTGCAAGTTTGCCCCCGGGTGTGACTGCGGAGCGGTGTTGGTGAGGCCGTCTTGCTAAGGTTAAGCAGGTGGAGGATTTCTCCGATTGGTTCGGCATGAAATTTTGCATGTGTGCGAGCTATGAGCATGATCCACCCCGTAGTTCAGCTTCGTCGTCCACCAGGCCGCCGGTATGTTTCGACATAATTTTATGTAGGCATAAATTTATTTATGAATGTGATTTAATGTTACTGTTTGTGTTGCAGTCTCCCCGCCCCTATGCAAATGGTTTCACTGGATAGACACGGAGCAGCCGGATTGGGCGCGCCAGGAGGTTGAGGAGAAACACTGGCGTGCGTGGGAAACGTTCTTTGAGGAGGAGCGTCAGGAAAAGGCTCGTGCTAATGCTAAAGCAGAGCGAGAGAGACAGATCCAGAAACTAAAGGCGGAACAAGCTCGTAATCGCGAGGTGAATCAGAAGAGGATGGATGATGAGGCTGCACGTAGGTTTGCAGAGGAAGAGGTGCGCAGGGAGGCTCGTGAAGCGGAAAGGAAGAGACTAAGTGAAAGAGCTGCTGAGGCGCAAGCGGCAGAAGAACGCGGTGACAAGTCCGGAAAATGGCCACTGTGGACGCAGGGAAAGTAGTGTGATGTGTCGTACTGGCTATGTATCTTAATTTCAGTTTTAGTTTATCGTTGTATCTTAAATTCCGTTATAGTGATAAGCCGTATTTTAATTTCAGCTGCAATGTATCTTAATTTCAGTTGTAGTATTAATCTGAAATGAATTTGCCGTAAATATGTTGTGTCCGAAATTTTGGCTGAATTGTTTCCCGCCGAAATTCGCCGCCATTTTTTCCCGCCCAATTTTCCTGCCATTTATTCCCGCCCAAATCTCCCTCCACTTTTTGCCGCCCAATTTTCCCGCTCATTTCTTCCCTCCGAATGTCATCCCTTCTAGCCTATAAAAACCCCACACCGTTTACTTGTGTTTCAGTGTATTCTCTCAATAAGATGGATCCCCCATATAAGAATTACCCCCATCTTTTCAACGAATTCATGGCCAAACCTCTTCTAGACAGTGCCCGCTATGTGATGAGGGAGAGTAAGGTAGAGACATTCGAGGAGTTCATCAGTAGCGACGCCTTGCTCCGTAAGGTCGGTAGGGAATTTGAGACTTGATCTTATGTATATCCAGTCAAGAAGATGCCTGCTCGTAGCCCACGGGAAATAAGGTGTGAGCTTATCATGTTGAATGAGAAGTGGAAGTCACTAAAATGGAAGAATGAAGGAGATAGGGAAAGGGATTTGAAATGTCCAGCACTGTGGGCGGCTGAGAGTGAGGACGACGATGATATCTTTGAAGCTAGCAGCATGTTGGTGCGGAGTGGTGTTGGTGCGGCACGAAGTCGCTCACAACCCATGTTGTGTCATACTTCGGACAGTACCCATGCACCCTTGATGGACATCTAGCATTGCTGCAGACCACTGTCAAGAATTTCTGACTTGAAACGGTGGTTCTGAATACCCTTTGCGTGTTCATTGCCCACTGAGTGATTGCTTCCTGCAGATGTCTCTTGTCAGTATATCTAGCACCAATTGAGATGGTGTTCATGTTGTACTCCCAGGCAGAACCATGCCAGTCATCCACTATCATTGCCTCCGACAAATCATGGTTCCAAGAAGAGGGGATCAGATCCTCCTCCTCGTTGTCATCTGAATTATCGGATCCACCGGATTCATCTGAGTCAAGCTCATCCTCCACTCCATCCTCGTCTTCCTCGTCCATCATGTTCTGCATCTGCTCTTCTTCTTCTTCCTCGCTATCAACCTCAGCACTACCATCATGACCATCAGCTGCATGGCTACTCTGCCCGGATTGGAAACTGCTGCCTCCAGCATCATAACTTTGACTGCTCTGGCCTTGATGGAACTCACCCTCGCCTTCCTGGGAATTCACCTCCTTCGCCTCGGGAAGCATTAAGGCGATGGGGTGAGTTCCCCTGCGCTCGCACGCTTCTAACCAGTGCACCCACCGAGAGGTCCGCTCAATCGGCTTCAACCGCCAGAAAATTTGGGTACTTGAGCTGCTCCACCAAGCATGCACACCAACAGTGTATGCTTTGGGATTGAGCCCGAAATTCACGGTCAACCACTCCTTCAACTGACTAACTCACCATGTTTTCGGGTTTGACAAATGCAACTCCTCATACTGAAACTCGCTCAGATCAGCTCCCATCGGAGTTGTTCGGACCGTGCCGTTACCGAAGTAAACAACGAATTTTACTCTATCTGACATATCTGCTCACCTATACAAATTACAGACTCGTCAAAAAAATCTAGCACCTACACTTTTAAATAAATAAAAATCTAGCACCTACAGTCCTAAATAAATACTTTCTACCGGTACATATTTCAGTAACTAATCTGCGAAGCTAACGAACGCAACATGCATGATTATACCATCTAATATCAGGAATTAGGGTTTACCCTTGAAGCGTGCCAAACACCTCCGTTAGCAGCTCAGCTCCTCCACCACGCAGCAGCTGCACCACCACGCAGCAGTAGCACCACCACCACCAGCTCCTCCACCACCACCACCACCACCACCACCTCCAACAGCACCTCCACCAAAACGCCTCAAAAACTAACCCATCTATAGATCAGGTGATTCTACAGCATTTGGTGGTCAAACTACAACAAATGGCTGGACAAATCGCTCACAAATGAGAGAAAATGTTGCTGGGCTAAGAGCAAACGAGAGAGAGAGAGAGCAGATGAACTGATAGCAGGAGGAAGAAGAGAGTCGAGGCAGCAGCGCAGCTCGGGCGATTTTAATACCCACGCGCTTCGGGGTCAAAGAACCCGACTCGGGGTGAGGGACGCCGATTCCCTCGCCTCAGGATGCCTCTCTTCGACACGCCTGCTCCTGGCCAGCCGACAGGCCGACACGGCCCGCGCGTGGCCAACAGGCACGACTCGGGGTGGCTGACCCCGACTTTGGGCTTCTGCGCCAGATTCCCTCCGCCTCGGGTTCGTGAACCCCGATTTTACAATTTCGGGCTCGTGGACCCCGACGGTGTATTATTCGTGCAAAAGATGAAAAACGAATATTATTTCTAGAATTAATAATAAAAAGTGTATTATTTAAAAAAATTAACGATGTCAGTGCCAAATATGTCAAAAAGATTAATAAATGTAGCCGCTCCAATGCATGGGACAGTTGAAGAATTCGGGAAAGCAGCCAGGTAATTCGATCGTCTTGCTAACCTTCTTTGTATTTGATGTACATACAGGTATGCTAGGACTAGGAGATCAAGCCTCCTGGCGGTGGAGTTGATGAATGGGCCGCTAGCTCCCGGTGTGTCCCTCGATAGCCTAAAAAGATATTACCAACAGGGTTACGACACCGTCAGGAAGCACACAACTACGGCATATGTAATAGTGGGAGTAAAACTATCACAACCATCATTGTAATCATCATAAATTGCAGGCATGGTATAATCATAATAAACTTTATCCTCCATAGTAGGTGGCACCAAAATACCACTATCATTATAATCATCATAAATGGGAGGCAAAGTATCATCAAAGAAAATTTTCTCCTCAAAACTTGGGGGACTAAAAATATCACAACCAGCTTCCCCAAGCTTAAATTCTTCCATAGCATTAGCAATAATAGTGTTCAAAGAGTTCATACTAATAACATTGCCATTAGCATACATATAAAGTTCCATAGGTTTTTTAATTTTCTCTTCAAACACCTCATGTCCTAATTCAATATAAATTTCATAAAGATCTCTAATTTTTTTGTTGTTTTCCATTAAGCCTAACTAGTGAAATAAAAACAAGAAACAAAAAGATGCAATTGCAGGATCTAAAGGAAATAGCTTCGATCACTCACACACCGGCAACAGTGCTAGGAAATAGCTTAGTAGTCGGAGGATGTGAAAATAGCTTGATGTCTACGCACGCTTCTATTCCTGTAGACAGTGTTGGGCCTCCAAGAGCAGAGGTTTGTAGAACAGCAGCAAGTTTTCCTTAAGTGAATCACCCAAGGTTTATCGAACTCAGGGAGGTAGAGGTCAAAGATATCCCTCTCAAGCAACCCTGCAATTAAGATACAAGAAGTCTCTTGTGTCCCCAACACACCTAATACACTTGTCGGATGTATAGGTGCACTAGTTCGGCGAAGAGATAGTGAAATACAAGTAATATGGATGATTGTAAGTAGTAATTGCAATCTGAAATAAAAATGGCAGCAAGCAAATATGTAGCAGAACTTGTTGGAAACGGTGTTTCAATGCTTAGAAATAAGGCCTAGGGATCATACTTTCACTAGTGGACACTCTCAACAATGATCACATAATTGTATAAATACTACTCTCAAACACTCTCTTGTTAGATAACAAACACCATTCATTGTGTAGGGCTACAAAAGCACACCTCAAGCCGGAGTAAACAAGCTCCACAACTTCATAAAGAATCACACACGATGCGCACACTGTCACCATCACACCATGGAGAGTGAATCCGGAGTTCATATTAAAGTAACCTCTAGAGTGCATAATAGACCGTTGCAATTTAGACCGAGTACTAACATAGCATACACACTGTCAACAATAGCTATGAAAGGGGGAATAGATCACATCAATACTATCATAGTAATAGTTAAGTTCATAATCTACAAGAGATTACAATCATAACCTACGCCAAGTACTACATGATGCACACACTGTCAACTTTACATCATGGAGGAGGAATAGACTACTTTAATAACATCACTAGAGTAGCACATAGATTAATAGTGATACAAAGCTCATGATCACATAAAGATCACACCATGGGAGAGATTAACCACATAGCTACCGGTAGAGCCCTCAGTTCGGGGGAGAACTACTCCCTCCTCATCAGGGAGACAACGGCGATGAAGATGGTTGTGGTGTCGATGGAGATGGATTCGGGGCACTTCCCCGTCCCGGCGGCGTGCCGGAACAGAGACTTATGTCCCCCGAACTTGGCTTCGCGATGGCGGTGGCTACGGAACTCTTCGTGGAATATCGTCGACTGTGTTAGGGTTTTCGGAGACGGAGGAATATATACGCGAAGGGCGATGTCGGTGGAGTCCCGAGGGGCCCACCCCATATGGCGGCGCGGCGGTGGGGCGGGGGGGGGCGGGCGTGGCTCCTCCGTCTCCTCTTCGGTGTTCTGGAAGCCTCCGTGGAAAATAAGACCGTGGGCTTTTGTTTCGTCCAATTCCGAGAATATTTGTGTAGGATTTCTGAAACCAAAAACAGGAGAAAACAGGAACTGGCGCTTCGGCATCTTGTTAATAGGTTAGTCCTGGAAAATGCATAAAAATGATATAAAGTGTATATAAAACATGTAGGTATTGTCATAAAACTAGCATGGAACATCAGAAATTATAGATACGTTGGAGACGTATCAATATGGCATACTAATAAATGAAGGAAGAGAGTGAGGTGGTAACTAGCTATGTTATCATAACATCACACACCCCAAAGCAAGATGAGTCTACAACATAATAAATGACATAATGCATGACACCACATATAAGTTACTACCCACTATGAAGGTAGTAACCTAGACTAGTAACATGGCATATGTTACTAGTCTAAGTTACTCCCCACTATGACCAGCCTAACAACACGTTCCCCACCAGTTCCAATGAGCCACAAGTAGAAAGATGGTGATGTGCTAACAAGTAACAACTGGGTGGCAATCTTTGGCCACAGTTGTTCTTCCTCATTTTAATTGCATTATATGCTTTGGAATTTGTTGGTATCATATTCAATTTTGCCAATATTTCTTTGAAATTTAATTAAAACCAAAACCCAACAATCATCAATTAATGTTGCATGTCCCTTCTACCAATCCTATTTACGGCATGCAGTACTTCCAATATAAATGTGACAACCCACAATACTGCACATGTTTAACTCATAATAACTACTTAATTCTTCTTTATTACCCCACAAATTGGTTTTGCATTGACAAGCAAGAGTTTAAGGGACTCACATCTTACGATTAACAAAAACTTGCACTCAACAAACCAATCTCATTTTTGTGTTTCAAACCTTGTGGTACTCCAGCATCAAATAAACTTGAAGTTGTAGCTAGCTTGGCCGTTGAAAACACACGGTGTTAGTAGTGATTCAGATAGCTAGGACTTAGCCGTTTTGCAGTTTTTCAGTTAGCTATTTTCTAGCATGGACTAGGTGGCCGTGGACTCGCTCTGTGCGTTCCGGCCATAGATTTAGGATCGTCGTGTGCATGCTAAGGTCGTGGGATGGCATGACCCGGTAGATGAGGATGAGTCACGATCATTGCTTGTAACAGAAAAAAGGAGAAAGAACAAAGAAAAGCAGTAAGTTGTTCACTACGCCAAAAACCTGTCTCCTCGGTGTTCTTCAGTTTTGTCAGAGAGCCATGTCCAAGACACCACCACCGAAGGACGCCAGGACTGTGGCTGACGGGGGTGGTAGTGGCAAGTCCAAGCCGCCGGCAACCAAGCGTCGCCGTCCCTCCGAGCCTCTGCTCAGGCGACATGGCAGGAGCCCATCACGCCGCGGCGGTGGCGAGTTGGTGGTAGGGGAGCACGTCGTGCGGGAGAGAACTGGCTCCGCGAACTACCCCACTCTCACCCGCTTGAACTACGCAGAGTGGGCAATGGTGATGAGGGTGCAGCTCCAAGCACAACGCCTCTGAGACATGGGACATGATTGACTTCCGCGCCGACAAGGAAGATGACGACCGCGCAACGCTCGCTGCCCTGCTCTGCGCCGTCCCGCCGAAGTTGGTGCGCACGCTGGCGGTCAAAAATTGTGACAAGACGGCGTGGGAGGCCATCAAGACGATGTGGCTTGGGTGCGAGCGCGTCAGGGAGGCGAAAGCGCGGACGTGAATGGGAGGAGCTGCGGTTCAAGGTCGTCGAGTCCATCGAAGATTTTGCAATTCGCTTGATGACGATCTAGAGCTACTTGGTGATCTCGTCGACAAGTACAAGACGGGGCTCAAGAGCCTTCGCGTGACGCCGCGGAAGTATCGGATAATGGCCAAGGCGATCGAGCAAACTGTCAACCTCCGGGACATGACAATTGAAGAGCTCACTAGCCTTTTCATCACACCTGAGGAGGGATACGAGCTCGATGAAGTCACTGAGGGCATGGGAAAGCTCCTTCTCACTGAGCTCGACGCAGTGGCAATGCTGGCACTAAAACGTCGCCCAAGTCAAAGCCACAGAGAGGCGACAAGGGCGGTAACACTAGCAGTGCCACAAGCGGCGGCGGTACTTGGTGATCCCGTTGCCCAAGTACTTTGACATGAAGTTTGAATATCAAATATTTTACCTTGAACAATCAAGATCATCATTGCCGTCACATGACGAACATAGCACATGCATTCACTTAATCCCTTGTGAGGTAGCAAAAGAAAGGCAAAGCCATAATAGATCATGAACATATTGTCACTATCCAATCACTAAAACCCTGCTACTCCATCTAACACACACATCACCCCACACACGCTCTTGCATAGATGTTGGATCAGAACATAAACTTAAGAACGGGGTCATAATATGCATCTACCAATACATCTCACAATATAATAAGATCATATCTCATAAAACAATATCATAGAACAAGGATCCACCACGTAGGTATTACAAATATGGCCATAATCATGATAGACAGCTCATATGGCACTAAGTACTATGAAGAACATGAGAGAAATAGATCAACCTACTGCCACAAACCCGTAGTCCAGAGGTGTACTACTCCCTCTTGATCATGGTGATGATGATGAAGACGTTGGAGGAGGTGGAGATCCCTCCGGCGGTGATCCCGGCGGAGTTTCCCCCTCCAATCTTCTCTGCAGCAGCCTCCGTTTTGGTGTTTCTGTCTTTCTATGGCGCTCTCCTCCCGAGAACTCTTTGGGGCCATATATATAGGGGTTTTTAGGGCAAAATACGTCGGTTCACGAAAGAATTAGGGAAAATGGGCGATCGACGGCTGAATAGAGGTGGGTGGCGCAGCTAGCCTTCAGGCCGCACCACCTATGCTCTTTCGGCCCTCGGGCCTCTCCAGATGTGCTTCAAAGGCCCATGTTGTTCCCCTCGATGAAAAAATGATGCTCCAAAAATCTTAGGTCAATTTGACTCCGTATAGGTCTCTGAAAGTGAAAAATACGCGAAACAGGGTTTTCCTGATCTGCTGGGTTATAAAACAAATAAAGGGGATAATTGGTAAATCCCCATAAATCAATATAAAAGATGGTATTATAATCATATATGTTGCAAATATGTGGGAATTCGATATGATAAAGGATAAAGTTCATGTATCCATTTTACATGCATCAACATCCCCAAGCTTAACCTATGCTCGTCCCGAGCATGAAGGTGATAAAACTAACATGAACTTTGGAGTTTATAATATATAGCTTCTAAATAATCATGCAAAGTATGACAAGGTTCAATCAATAGAGGATGACAATAAGTAATATGAACTCATCAAGTGATAACTCTTACATTCTACATAGCATGCATAAAAGTAAATAGCATTGTAGGTAACATGAATGATAGGTATTATGAATCACAACGCATGCTTGGGAAAATCCTATGGAATTGTTGGAAGACTTTGTCTTCTCTTTTCAGGAATATTTCTTTTGACTCTTGAACTCAAAAAAGTAAGCATGGAATGTATGTGCTAAACCTCCAACAAAATAAAAAGTAGAGAGCATAAAACATGGTTTTGAGCTATGCAATTCATGTCAACAATAATAATAAGGATGGGTACCAAGTATCTCATGTCTAAAGATGTCTATGTGTCATGAGTTCGTCCTCTTATGAGTAAGTGTTGCCTCATTTTCTTGAATGCTAAGGACTGCACCTCTTGCTAGTCAACTCGGGTTACCAAGACCTTTCGACATACATGTTTTAACCAAGTGTAGCAATGGGGTACCTTCATGCCACATGTACAAAGGACCAAAGGAGATGTGCATCTCAACTATAGGCCATCCATACCGGGACACCATGAACAATAGACGTTGAGCATCCTCTCTAACTCTCTCTCACTTTTTTCTCATACTCTTTTTGTTTCTTTTCTCATACTCTTTTTTCACAACTCTTTTTTCACACAACTCTTTTTTCACTCTTCCTATTGAGGATGCTCGTTGCTGAAACTTCCACCATGATTAAGCATGGCTTCGGTTAGCGGCCTATTGCTCTTCTCTAACAATGCATGCTTACTTGCTTAAATAACCTCTACTTATTTCACAAGAGATAGCCATCAATAAAACAAAATAAATGATGATCAACGCAGGGTGCAATACCCCAAAAGTTCAATGTTGAAAGACTTCCCCAGTAAACATGGTTACGGTCTAGCTCATTACTCATAATCAGTCAAACCAACAACATGCATAGTGGTATTTCCTACCAAACCTTACTTTCTTATGAGCTTTGAATTACACAAAAAGGAAATTTTGAAAAGGTTGGAGGGAAAACACAGACATTATACTTGGAATAGAAAGTGCTATGTAGGTAGGTATGATAGACATTGGATTTGAGTAGATCTTGGAAACAAGTCTATGCTTGTGTAACAATTCAAATCTTTTGGCTAGTAAGAGGTCTAAAAGCATGCAATAGTATCCATAGACTATTCATTAATCATCAAACAATGATACTTAAAGTTAAACATCTATGTATACTATCAAGAAGTAGCACTGAATAAGCACATAAAAAATCATCACTCAATAGAGCATGTGAAACTAGAAATGCAATACACAAAATAAATTTCAGCTTTTAGGCATTCCTCCTTTTCTTTTAAAAGCATGCAACTTATTTTACTTTGAAAATTCAGAGATAAAGAGTTTGTTCCAGTAGCTCATGTATATGCATTATAAACACTCAATATGACAGTCCTCTCATAAAACAAAACAAAATTAGACACAAATAAAATAAGGACGCTTCAAGTTTTGGCGAAAATTCTATGTTGCTCAAAAAACACAGTTTAGAGGTGCTCAAACCAGGAATTTTAAAATGAGTCCAGTGGGGTTGCATGGGAATACTCAAGCTTATGATCTTAGTCATACTTGAATCATCTTAGTGTGATATTCCTCCATCTCATGTGAAAAAACTTCAGCACAAACTTTTCTGCTCATTCTTTTCTATAGGTGACATTAGAGGTAAAAAGAAATCATGTTTGATGCTATTTTACTCAATAATAAATTATATATTCATGAACTAGAGAGAACGTAATGTTCTACTCATTCTAGCATATCAAAAGAACCAAGTAAAAATCTTCTTGATACTCAAAAGAATGGATCTAACAAAGCAAGGCAGAATTTGTCTAGAATTTTTGCTACAGAAAAACCAAATTTTTATTACGACTTAGACACCTCATACAATTAATCCAATTTTCGTAAAAATAGAGGATGAAAAGTTGAAGCTACATTATTAACGAAAAATGTTTCGGAGCTACCAGTAAGGAGAAAAAATTCGTGCACTAAAAAGAGCAGCGCAGAAATCATCAACTCCGTATTATGTTTGCAACTTTGAACATCCAAATAGGTAAAAACTTGATAATTTATTGAAAAAACCAGAGAGTAAACTAAAAGAAAACTAACATGCTACATCAAGCATGCAAAAACAAAAAGTAAAAATAAAAACATCTCGGGTTGCCTCCCGTAAAGCGATTTCTTTATAGCCATATAGCTAGGCTTACTTACTTGATTCAAGTGACATGGAAATTATGTGGTCGCATAAATGCTACCTCCTTCTTCCTAGAAAAGTGTTCCATACACTTCTTATGAGGGAACTAAAACTTAACATTCCCTTCCTTCGAATCAATGATAGCCCCTGTTGTTCTCAGAAAAAGTCTTCCAAGAATTATAGGACTAGAGGTATTTCTCTTCATGTCCATAACAATGAAATCAACAGGTACATATGTCATATGCAATTCAAGCATTACATCTTTTACTTTTCCTATGGCCTTTTTGGTTGAATCATCAACAAGTAATAAATCAATAGAGCATTTTTGCCATATTTTTAAGGTTAAGTAATTCATATAGCTCTTTTCACATAACAAAAACACTAGATCCTAGATCAAGAATAGCATGGTGTGTTTCTTTGTCCATAGATATTAAATCTTGGGAATCCACACATCCCCAAGCTAAGGTGGTATCGTAGCCTCATTATTATACCTCTGAATCTTTTCTTTTATAACATAGTTAGCAATATAAGAACCAAAGCCAGCTTGATTAACATTGATAGTGGGATTTGTAGCAAATTTTTCTAGTATAGCAAACAAATCATTCAAGCTACATTTATCAAGATCCAAGAGTGGTTTCCTTGCTTCACTAAGCATTTTTTACTTCTTCAACATGTTTATCATTGGCAAGCATAAGAGTTTCTTTTACATCCATGGCATTCAAAGTTTCCCAAGATTTATCTATAACTTCTTGCGCATATTTAATTGTTTCTTCATGGCTCTTTTGTTGTAAGATATTCTTGAAAGAGATAACTTCTTGTGTTAATATCTCAAATTTATCAATCAAAACATCTTGCCTTTAAAATTTTGCTATGAATTCTTTATTCAACTCTTTTTGTGAAGCAATAAAAGATCTAATGGTGTTTTCTAATTCATTAGATTAATTACCACTAGCATATTTGTTGAGGACATAAGGGGGCCGGCCACTATTGTAATTATTCACATACCCATTGTTGCCAAAAAAAATTATAAAATTAACATCCACATTTTCATTGTTGCTGCCAACTAAATCTTGTAAAGGGACATTATCATTATTTTGTTTAGCTATGTAAGCAAGGATGGCATCAATTTTATTAGATAAAGTATTGTCTTCTTCCATTGAATGCACTTTATTTGTGGGATTAGGTGCTCTTTTAGTATGCCATTGACTATGATTATGCAACATGCTTTCTAATATGACTTTAGCTTTAGGCACAGTTTTTCCCATAAAAACACCTCCCACAGCAGAATCTATCATGCTTCTAGACATAATGTTTAACCCATTATAAAAAGAGTGTAGGATAGTCCATTCATTAAGTCCATGTGATGGGCAAGTTCTAAGCATGTTTTTAATTCTTTCAAACGTTGTTGCTACATGTTCATTATCATTTTGTCTAAAAGATAATATGCTATTTCTATTTTGTAGGATTTTAACAGGTGGATAATAGTTTTTAATGAAACCTTCTTTAAGATCATCCCAAGAATTAATACTAGCAGTAGGTAATGATAATAACCATTCTTTGGCTTTTCCTCTAAGAGAAAATGGGAATAATTTCAGCTTAAAAATATTGTTTTTCACTTTTATAAATTTTTGCTTATCACAAATTTCGAAGAAATCATGTAAATGCCTAGAGGCATCTTCACTAGAACTACCGCCAAATTGTTCCCTAGTTATTAGATTTAATAACACGGGACTTACTTCAAAGTTTTCAGCAGTTATCTCAGGTGTAGTAATAGGTTTAGCAATGAAATGATCATTAGAAGTCTTTGTGTAGTCACACAATTTAGTATTTCTTTCCCCCATGATTTGCAGAAGATAGTTGCTACGACTTTTTATGTGTTTTTCAATTTTTAAGAAAGAGAACTAACAAGCAAACAAAGGCTAAAAACAAGACAAATAAAATACGATGCCAAATCTGAAAGAGATAGGAGAGCTCACAGCGATGTTACCTCCCCAAGTTTTGGTGAGAAACGGTGTCAGAAAATACTGGCAGTTGCTGTGGTGTTACTCTTCACAGTTCCCCGGCAACACCGCCAGAAAATTGCTTGATGACGTTGGGACTCCAAGTGCAGAGTGATGCGTCAGCGAAGTATTTTCCCCACAAGGGTGACTCGAGGGCTTATATCGAACTCTCGGGGAACTGGATGGAAAAGTATTCTCTTCTCTCTTCTTCAAGCAATCATGCAAGTAAAATAAATACCTTGTGTCCCCAACTCCACCGTGTAGTTGTCAAGCACAAGGTTTCGCGTAAGTAAATAACACAAGTAGTACTAAAACAAGTAGAAACTAAACTAGACAAAACAACTAAGTAAAAACTGTAAAGAGATTGATTGTTTTTGGTGTTTTGGATGCAAATAAGAAAAGTAAATATTTTTGTATTTTCGGAATAAAATAGTGTAGAAAATAGAAAACAATTTAAAGGCAATATAAAGGTGTTTCTTATGATAAAAAGTGGACCAGGGTTCATGTATTCACTTGACTATTCTCTCGTAACGTTGCGGTGGACAAAAAGTAATTCATTAATGAGATATGAATATATAAATAATATTATATGTAAGACCAGAATTAATATGGGGATCACGTCCTAACATAGAGATGATGCAACACACCTCTGTTATACTCCACACGAAAGAAACTTCATCAATCTTGTATTAAGAATTAATAGAGCATAGCAATAAGTAATTTGAATTGAAGTTTGAATATCAAATATTTTACCTTGAACAAACAAGATCATCATTGCTGTCACATGACGAACATAGCACATGCATTCACTTAATCCCTAGTGAGGTAGCAAAAGAAAGGCAAAGCCATAATAGATCATGAACATATTGTCACTATCCAATCACTAAAACCCTGCTACTCCATCTAACACACACATCACCCCACACACGCTATTGCATAGATGTTGGATCAAAACATAAACTTAGAGTAAAATAGGTGAAGGGAGAGGGCTCGCCTGTGAAAAGCTGCAGAAGAACTTGTCGGAGAACTCGTCGTATCTCACATCAACACTTCGTGATCCTATCCGGGAAGAAGCAAATGCTGGAGCAAGCAACGAATGCAAATCTTACTACTACGGCAAAAGAATCGGCATGATCATGATATGATATGCATGGCATGGCAAACATGATGCGACGATGCAACTATCCAATTTAAGCGGGATCGGAACCCCGAACAAACAATTGAGGTTGGAGTTGCATTTCTACCGCCAAAGTTAAGGGTTGAATAACATGGCACAACATGGCAGGGGTGCGCTACTACAAAGTTAAATGGAACAAGGGCAACATTTATATAGTATCTCACATATTCCATATGTTACATATTGGGTGGTACTGCAAACTAGCACAAAGTTGTATGATGCAAGATGCAACAGCAAGCATGGATGGCATAATCATGTTCAGTGCATTTTTCTGATCAAAATTGGTATATAACACATTTTCATATGAATTATAGGTTAAAAGTTATTCACATATTAGTTTTTTATCAATTTTAAAAAGAAAACTGAATTTATTTTATATAAAAAGGGCCTGAAAACATTTTCTGCCGGGGGGAAGGACCCCGGGTTATTTTGTCAAACTTGCAGGGGTTTTGTAAAAATGGATAAGAGCAGGGACGTCGGGTTAACATGTTAAAAGGGACAGGGGGCAAAACGCTAAAACGTCAGATCCAGATCGGGGGGTGGTTTCTCACCGAGGAAGCGCTAGCCGATCTGGCTGACAGGTGGGCCAGGAGGGCCACGCTGGCGCTGACGAGGATGACGACGTGGTTAACCTTGCGCGTCGAAGGGATGCCGCTCGCGTCGCTTGTCTGGTGGTCACCGCGGCGGCACGGCGCGGACGCCGTCGTTGTAGGGGGTCCCTGGTCGCGCGCGTGGGCGCCTCGCGTACACCTCGTCGACGCGAGTCAGAGGAGGGCGGCGCCAGGTGCAGGGGATCGCCGGAGCATCGATGGCGGAGGAACCTGCAGTGGCGACGGTCGGTGGTCACAAGGAGGAGAGGAACCCGAAAGCAAATGGGAGAGGAGTATGTCTGGGAGAAGCGCATGCTCACCAGCATGCTCGACGTGCAGACGCCGTTACCAGAGGAGGTCGGTGGCGCCGGAATTTTACGATGAACGGTGGCGGACGGAGATGGGGAACGAGATCATCGGCGGCGATTTGGGGCGTCCGCGTTCGATTCCTTGGACGAGGTGGACGAGGAGAGCGAGGCGGAGCCGTCGGTGGTCTCGGTTTGGTGAGGGAGGCTCCAGAGAGGTGGCGCAATGGCGAGGCAGTGGCGGTGCTGTGAGGCGTTTCTCCGTTGTTGCTTGGCGTGGAGGAGGGGAAAGAAGGAAAAAGGAGAGCGGGGTTGTTGGGAGGATAGGGAGGAGCAGGCGTGTCCCAGAAGAAAAGCGAGGAGGGGGAAGCAGCGTGAAGGTGCGGTGGTTGGAGGCTGACGGAAACCACCACGAGAGGCTCGTGCTCTCTCCTGGGAAAGACGACAACGACGAAGAAAAGGTGAGAGGGGCCGAAGGGGTACGGTGGAGCTGCAGGTGGGCTTGGGCCAGAGAAGAGAGGAGGAGGTGGGCCGGGGGAGAGAGGGAGGAAGGTTGGGCTGAGAGAGGAGAGGGCCCAAGGGTTTGGTTTTATTTTCAAAATCCTTTTCTCTCTTTTGAAAACAATTTTGCAAAAAGATTTGAAACCAAACCCAAAACCAAACTTTATTTTAATTCAGAAAAATTTAAATAATTTTATTTGGTTTTATAATTGGTTTGTTGAAATGAAAAGACAAGGGAAGGTTTATTTATATAAACCATATGAGAGGGTAAAATAGAGTAATTGGGTTTATTATTTTATTTTTACAAATTTGAAAAATACTAGAACAAAGTTTGAAATAGTTTTTCAACATATCCAAATAACAAATTTGGTTTTATTATTTTTGAAATTAAGATAAGGTACAAAGGGTTTAGATAGACATATGAGGGGAGGGACAACAAGCTAGGGTTTAAGAAAATTAATTTTATTTGCAAAAACATGGATGGTAAGATGCATATGCCATGATGATGCATTAAAAAGGAAAAGAACAAACAATTCTATTTAGGGTGCTGCCCTGGGCCGTTACAAACGACACCACTAACAAGGGATCGCGCCCCGAGATCCCACCTCAAGGTACGGGGGAGAGAGGTGAACTATCGTGTCTTCAGGCGACGTGTCGATCTCCTCGACACCACTAACAAGAATTCCTTGCTCCAGGTAGAACGGTCGACACCACCAACAAGAAGTCGTTGTTCCGTCGACGATGTTGCGCTTCTGTTGAGAATCTCAGGTTGCAGAGGATCAGGCTCCGTACAACAAAGATGGAAGGAGTAAGAATCACATTCATCCACCCATTCAAGTAACAAGAGCAAATAATAAGAGTAGTCGGTATGGTCGCGACTCCATCCCGCACTCAAAGTATTACTCTGTACATAAATAGGAGAATCGTGCGATCCACTCTTGGAATCAGATTGGTGATCTTGATAGTCGTTGTCGATGAAGATTCGTCGGGGCCAAAGCACAAAGAATTGAAGTAAGAGCACAGAAACAAAGATGATGTCAATGAAGAAGACAAAGGTTAACCATCGGTGATGTTCTTCTGTCGGAAGTCTTCAGAGATCGGTCCTATTAGGTTAAGGCAGAGATCGTCCAACCCACGTGGAAACCTAAGACTCGGAAAACTCAGATAAGAGAGGAGAATCAAAATCGCAAAGGTAAGAGGAGAAAGATTATAGGTAAGGAGAAAATTCAGAGCTAATCAGAACTATCCAACGAATTTTAGAAAATAGTTTTGACACTCTAAACTCAACGACCGTTGGCAAGGTTATCCTACAGGCGGACTAGTGGGCACGTCAACCCGAGGCTCGATACCAACTTGTGACGCCCGGAACCGGTACCATGAGGATTCCAATGATCCCGCCGAAATCCGCACGATATCGATTCAGAGACGCCCTCCGACACGACGTGCGCGACGATTCACACACGTGATGCCAGGAATTAACACGAGCGGTAACATTACAACAGATTACAATAGAGCCCACAAGAGACA
Source organism: Lolium multiflorum (assembly GCA_030979885.1). Classification (NCBI taxonomy): domain Eukaryota; kingdom Viridiplantae; phylum Streptophyta; class Magnoliopsida; order Poales; family Poaceae; genus Lolium; species Lolium multiflorum. The sequence goes on from CM061752.1 coordinate 5,737,563, forward strand.
TATATTACAACAACGACTCCAACGAGTCAAGATACAAGTATACAATACAAAGATCCAAATCATACAGAAGATCGAATACGTCCGAGTACGGACAAGATACAAATTGGACTAAGAGTCCCGAAGATAACCGATGGCGTCCATAACCCTGCCCAGGCCAAGCCGGAAGGGTAACCTTGCTAACGTCGTCTTCTTGTACCTGTCGAAGTCGGGCCATCGGTTGCCGACAAAGGGAGGGAACATAAGAGAAAAAGAAAAGGCGAGAGTAAGTACCAAGGAACGAACTCCGGCACGTACTTAGCGAGACTAGAAATGGCTATGCTCGCCGGGCGAATATATATATATACCGCCTGGGGCTATATGGTAGGTTTAGCGGCAGCAAAACTATAACCAATAGAGACACGCTACAACATCCGTCTACTCAGAGAAGATAAGAGAGCGCACAAGGTAACAGATAAATACTACACAAACATAACCCAGCCAAATGCACATATCCCCTTCAACAAAGCGAAGAAGCAGTGTAAAAGGCACTCAACGGTGGACAAGTTTTATTAAGTATCGGTTATAGTAATGCTATATTACTACGCAAGTTATTAGCAAATTATTATCATCAACATAAAGGTGTAAGTTGTTCTATGATCGAGTTAAACAGCTCCAAGTCGTCCATAACCGCGGACACGGCTTATCGATAAGATGTACACCCTGCAGGGGTTGCCCAAATGTAACCATACGCATGCTCGACCCACTTACGACAGGTGGATGTCTCACAACAAGACCGTTCCCAGTTCAACAAGAAAGTCTAGGGGGCCACCCGACTAAGCTACCCGTAACGAAGTCCGGCCGTACTCCGAAGCGGACTCAGGGTTTGCGTTAACGGCTAGGCATGCAAACCACACGCTTCGCTAAACGTTCCGTACAGTACAGAATATAAACACCCGAAGGCAACAGAAGTAAACACCCGAAGGCAACAGTAAGTAAACATGGCATACATGGCATAGGCAAATAAAACCAAGGTTGTGGCCCCTTTTCAACTGACTTGAGAAAAGGTAATGGGTGGGGGGTCCCAATAAACGTCCCCACGTACGGGTAGAGCGCTCAATCTCGGAAAGATAACAAGAACTCGGGTCCTAGGGGACATTAGCGAGTCAAAGTCCGCTTTCGCAAAGGGGCTCACAGATGCCTCTGCTTACAATTTTAGTTGTTAACAAATAAGAAAAGCATGTGTATCTCCAACAACTGATATAGCATGTGATAACCTCCCAAAACCCAACATATCCCGATAACAAATAGAGATAAACAACAGAGCCTAAACACGCCTACGACTCGCAAGGCTCAAACATCAAGCAACGGCTGTGGGTAAGGAATGATACATATAGGAGTATTATGGTAAACAGGTGGAATAGGACACGTGACTCGATAAAGAATCGCAACATAAGGATAGCAGTGAGGGAGAGAGTAAAATAGGTGAAGAGAGAGGGCTCGCCTGTGAAAAGCTGCAGAAGAACTTGTCGGAGAACTCGTCGTATCTCACATCAACACTTCGTGATCCTATCCGGAAGAAGCAAACGCTGGAACAAGCAACGAATGCAAATCTTACTACTACGGCAAAAGAATCGGCATGATCATGATATGATATGCATGGCATGGCAAACATGATGCGACGATGCAACTATCCAATTTAAGCGGGATCGGAACCCCGAACAAACAATTGAGGTTGGAGTTGCATTTCTACCGCCAAAGTTAAGGGTTGAATAACATGGCACAACATGGCAGGGGTGCGCTACTACAAAGTTAAATGAAACCGGGGCAACATTTATATAGTATCTCACATATTCCATATGTTACATATTGGGTGGTACTGCAAACTAGCATGAAGTTGTATGATGCAAGATGCAACAGCAAGCATGGATGGCATAATCATGTTCAGTGCATTTTTCTGATCAAAATTGGTATATAACACATTTTCATATGAATTATAGGTTAAAAGTTATTCACATATTAGTTTTTTATCAATTTTAAAAAGAAAACTGAATTTATTTTATATAAAAAGGGCCTGAAAACATTTTCTGCCGGGGGGAAGGACCCCGGGTTATTTTGTCAAACTTGCAGGGGGTTTTGTAAAAACGGATAAGAGCAGGGACGCCGGGTTAACATGTTAAAAGGGACAGGGGGTAAAATGCTAAAACGTCAGATCCAGATCGGGGGGGTGGTTTCTCACCGAGGAAGGGCTAGCCGATCTGGCTGACAGGTGGGCCAGGAGGGCCACGCTGGCGCTGACGAGGACGACGACGTGGTGGACCTTGCGCGTCGAAGGGATGCCGCTCGCGTCGCTTCTCTGGTGGTCACCGCGGCGGCACTGCGCGGACGCCGTCGTTGTAGGGGGTCCCTGGTCGCGCGCGTGGGCGCCTCGCGTACACCTCGTCGACGCGAGTCAGAGGAGGGCGGCGCCAGGTGCAGGGGATCGCCGGAGCATCGATGGCGGAGGAACCTGCTGCGGCGACGGTCGGTGGTCACAAGGAGGAGAGGAACCCGGAAGCAAACAGGAGAGGAGTATGTCTGGGAGAAGCGCATGCTCACCAGCATGCTCGACGTGCAGACGCCGTTACCAGAGGAGGTCGGTGGCGCCGGAATTTGACGATGAACGGCGGCGGACGGAGATGGGGAACGAGATCATCGGCGGCGATTTGGGGCGTCCGCGTTCGATTCCTTGGACGAGGTGGACGAGGAGAGCGAGGCGGAGCCGCCGGTGGTCTCGGTTTGGCGAGGGAGGCTCCAGAGAGGTGGCGCCATGGCGAGGCAGTGGCGGTGCTATGAGGCGTTTCTCCGTTGTTGCTTGGCGTGGAGGAGGGGAAAGAATGAAAAAGGGGAGCGGGGTTGTTGGGAGGATAGGGAGGAGCAGGCGTGGCCCAGAAGAAAAGCGAGGAGGGGGAAGCAGCGTGAAGGTGCGGTGGTTGGAGGCTGACGGAAGCCACCACGAGAGGCTCGTGCTCTCTCCTGGGAAAGACGACAACGACGAAGAAAAGGTGAGAGGGGCCGAAGGGGTACGGTGGAGCTGCAGGTGGGCTTGGGCCAGAGAAGAGAGGAGGAGGTGGGCCGGGGGAGAGAGGGAGGAAGGTTGGGCTGAGAGAGGAGAGGGCCCAAGGGTTTGGTTTTATTTTCAAAATCCTTTTCTCTCTTTTGAAAACAATTTTGCAAAAAGATTTGAAACCAAACCCAAAACCATACTTTATTTTAATTCAGAAAAATTTAAATAATTTTATTTGGTTTTATAATTGGTTTGTTGAAATGAAAAGACAAGGGAAGGTTTATTTATATAAACCATATGAGAGGGTAAAATAGAGTAATTGGGTTTATTATTTTATTTTTACAAATTTGAAAAATACTAGAACAAAGTTTGAAATAGTTTTTCAACATATCCAAATAACAAATTTGGTTTTATTATTTTTGAAATTAAGATAAGGTACAAAGGGTTTAGATAGACATATGAGGGGAGGGACAACAAGCTAGGGTTTAAGAAAATTAATTTTATTTGCAAAAACATGGATGGTAAGATGCATATGCCATGATGATGCGTTAAAAAGGAAAAGAACAAACAATTCTATTTAGGGTGCTGCCCTGGGCCGTTACATCATCCCCCCGATATTAGTCCCCGAAGATGGTGTGGGTCAGCGTTACTATCCGATGGGCCATACCAGGTTCACTCAAACTCCATACCGGATTAGTTATTCTGGTTTCTATTTTTACCGCTCCGAACATCGTCTGCGTTTTTCCAACGCAGGACCACACCTACCCGGAACACTCATAACTTATCTGGTATCTTATGCCGGTTCTCCGGTATCTTTATCCGTGAAAAACGGCTTCTTACCCTTTAATCAATTCATCCTCGAAGAAGGGCCCTACTGCACCTCCGCCGGTTTCTTTTATCAACAAGCCTCCGTCCGCTGAAAAATTTGCATTCTCATAGCATGATATTAACCAATACCGGTATCCTATGCCGGTTTTCACATGAAATCCGATGTATATACTCACAGTCCCCGAGTTTCGGGTTAAGTACGCAGATTGGCGCGAAACTTGCCAAAAACCGGCATAGCTAGTCCCCGAGTTTCGGGTTAAGCACGCAGACTTAGCGCGAAACTTGCCAAAAAACCGGCATAGCCAGTTTCGGGTTAAGCACGCAGACTTAGCGCGAGCAAAAAATCGCATAGCGTCCCCGAGTTTCGGGTTAAGCACGCAGATTGCGCGAAACTGCCAAACCATACATAGCCCAGTTTCGGGTTAAGCACGCAGCACTTAGCGCGAACTTGCCAAAAATCGCAGCTACCCCGAATTTCGGGTTAAGACGCAGAAGCGCGGAACTTGCCAAAACCGGCATCTCTGGTCTCCTCGAGGTTTACTGGCAAAGCTCTTGTTCCAAAGATTTGCCGCTAAGATTGCCACAAAGTTATTTTGGGCTCCTTTTTTCATACCGTGGTTAGCCTTCTTGGCGTTTACGAATAGATTTTGCCATCTTGGGCATGTTTGACATTTTGCCTGCTTGGGCTTTTGTCACATACCGGTGTATAGCCTTCGCGTTTACCGGAATAGATTTTGCCTTGGGCATGTTTGACATTTTGCCCGCTTGGGCTTTTGTCACATACCGGTGTATAGCCTTCTTGGCGTTCTGGAATAGATTTTGCCATCTTGGGCATGTTTGACATTTTGCCTTTGGGCTTTTGTACATAGCCTTCTTGGGCGTTTACCGGATTAAGATTTTGCCATCTTGGGCATGTTTGACATTTTGCCTGCTTGGGCTTTTGCCACATACCGGTGTATAGCCTTCTTGGGCGTTTACCGGAATAGATTTTGCCAACTTGGGCATGTTTGACATTTTGCCTGTTTGGACTTTTGTCACATACCGGTGTATAGCCTTCTTGGGCGTTTACCGGATTAAGATTTTGCCATCTTGGGCATGTTTGACATTTTGCCTGCTTGGGCTTTTGCCACATACCGGTGTATAGCCTTCTTGGGCGTTTACCGGATTAAGATTTTGCCATCTTGGGCATGTTTGACATTTTGCCTGCTTGGGCTTTTGCCACATACCGGTGTATAGCCTTCTTGGGCGTTTACCGGAATAGATTTTGTCATCTTGAGCATGTTTGACATTTTGCCTGCTTGGACTTTTGTCACATACCGGTGTATAGCCTTCTTGGGCGTTTACCGGATTAAGATTTTGCCAACTTGGACATGTTTGACATTTTGCCTGCTTGGGCTTTTGTCACATACCGGTGTATAGCCTTCTTGGGCGTTTACCGGATTAAGATTTTGCCATCTTGGGCATGTTTGACATTTTGCCTGCTTGGGCTTTTGCCACATACCGGTGTATAGCCTTCTTGGGCGTTTACCGGAATAGATTTTGCCATCTTGGGCATGTTTGACATATAACCTTCGCGGGTTATGTCAGAATGATACTCGATGAGCCATGGTAGTTGGCCATCCCAGATACGCAGTGACTTGATATAGTAGTCAATGCCACGTTACTTATGATATGATGTAGCTGGCTTTGGCGTGATACTTTGGCCAACCGGAATAAACGGCGATCTGAGATATTAGATGATGCTATGATATTTTGGCAAACCGAAATAAACGGCGATCTGAGATATTAGATGGTGCCATGATAAATGGCGATCTGAGATATTAGATGATGCCATGATAAACGGCGATATGAGATACTAGATGATGCCATGAGATTTTGGAAAACCGAAATAAACAGCGATCTGAGACAGACTGTATGATGTCAATATATATGATGAGCTAAGAAGGTTAATGGTAGGGATGAATTCTCACCCGAAAATAATCATGCCTAAAGACAAGGTTAGTCAATGCATATACATCATAAATATTTAACCTTAGTAGCAACTCTACGCATAGGAATGTCGGCCCGGCTTTGTCCGAGCCCGCGAGTTATTTTTCGAGCGATACTGGAGATCATATAAAAAACCAGCCGGCTAGCCCCCGGGTCGAGATGTCTCGGAACCGGGGGGAACAATAAAAGATACGCTAGAGGGTGATAGCCCCCGAGTTAATTTTGAGGTTATCCTCGTGCTCATGATACGACTCTACACATGGTATAAGACTTACGTTTGTATCGTCGGTGAAGATGATGAAGAAGATGCATGGGGGCCCACGTCACGCGACGCAAGCTGCGCGGATGCTGCACGTTCCGCGAATGCGAGGAACGCAGCCAGCGGCTAGGCCGCGCCGAGCCCCCGGGCACTGTCGTAGATGCCGGCGATGTCGGCGAGCACGGCGGCTAAGTTGGTGTCGTGCCGCCAAGCACCCGGGAGGCATGGCGAGCCTGTCGTAGCCTCCGGGTTTTCTTGACGACACTGGCGCCAGCGAAGAAGAGCTTGATGAAGCAACTCGACGAGCGGAACCCCGCGACTCTTCGCGAGGTGCTCGCCGGAGTTGGTGAAGAAGGTCCCGTCCGGATATGAACTCCAGCAAGCGCAGCTGCGGGCCCCACGGTGGGCGCCAACTGTCGTCGTGGTGAATACAGATGCCATGGGATGGCTGTTGGGGCCGAATGTGCGCTAGAGGAGGGTTCGGTTATCTGGAAAGATACCGGTTTGTATTGATGAACTTGGCGAAAGCCAGAGGTTGAAGAACGTACGGTACAAAACCTGCTCTACTCTACCGAAAATCATCCCGCTAGGGTGTGCCCCTCTCCTTATATAGGGGAGAGGGTGGCTTACAGGGGAAGAAACCCTAATGGCATCTTTAACTAGACAAACTACTTTACAAAGCCACTTTGGCCTCAGATGACACCGGTATCTTCTTTATACAGGGGCTGATGACCTCCTCCGGCTTCTTTTACGTCATCATCTCCTTTAGCGTCAGGGCTTCGTTTAAAGCTGAAGTGCTTCGCTCATAAAGTGTCTTTAGTCCTTGGAGGAATCTTTGACCAAAGTGCCGACAGGCTACAGTAACCGTATACCGGTATCTTATACCGGTAATTCGGTATCCTATGCCGGTAATCCGGTATCTTATGCTGGCTTCTTACCCTTTGTATCTCAATTTCTCCTCTTGGGCATATCTCCGAATTAGATATCACCGGTTGCCTTTACTCCGGTATACCCCTCCTGGTATACCAGATTGTTTCATCCAACACTGTTGAACTAAGCCGTCATAGTCTGGTTTATTCTTTAATCCAGTTTAGTTTATGCCGGTATCACCTTTTCCGGTATACCCCTTGTGTATACCGGTATCTTATGCTGGTAATCCGGTATCTTTTGTTAGAAACGACCATGTCCGGATCACCTGTGTAAACCGGTTTCTGGCTATCTTACTTAGCCAAGCTTGGCATACTCTTGACCTACCGGGGGTCATCCCCCCGACACGTAGGTTGGGGTATTCTCCACCACCCGCACGCCGTTGTGATGCTGTAACACCGGTCCGAATCTTCTACTTCCGCTGCTTCGCTGGACCGGAGCCCGGGAGACGTCTATACATCGTACGTGTGTAGAACCGTGGAGGCGCCACACTTGGAGCGCTTCATCGTTGGACTTCTTCACGACCTTGAGATGAGCGTCGAGGTACAAATTCATCGACAAACGTTCATCGTGAATGTTAGACTTTTCGTTCTTCAAGGGTATGAACACCGTTCCCCTCCTATATGTTGCATTTCCATAGAGTAGATCTTGGATATGATATTCTGTCGTAGGAAATTTTTTGTTTTCTGCAACAGAACCCTACAACAAGCTCGTGCACAATTCACTGGTGTGTGGCATGCCATCGGTCGAACACATAGAGGAATTATGTGAGGGGTGCGCCATCGGCAAGCAAAATCGCACCCTGATGGGGATTTACCCTCGGGGGTCCATCACCAAGCTCACTCGCTGAAGAGGCAAAGCGTAGCAAGGAGCCTGTCGGTGGTGACTGGCCCGGTATCTTCGGCGACTGATGCCGATGCCTTGGAGAGTAGTTTAGGGCCCAACCGGCCTTTAGGTTGCAGCAACCATTGTGGTTATCCTTGTAAACCCTAGCTGGGGGTGCTCATATAAACCCCCGGGAAAAACCCTAGAAGGGATCCGATTTGGCCAAACCGCAACACCCCTGCTCGCAGTCACCCAGGCCGACTCTTCGAGCACCCCCATTCACTACACCACGGACCAAATTTGGTGGCAAAGAAAAGCCGGCAAAGATCGACTTTAGAAGGCAATTTAACTGCCGGGAGAAATAAACAGCCGACACAAATTAAGGAGGGCAGCCTAGCAGCCGGCATTAATACAGATGTGCCGGCTGTTAACAGCCGACCATAACATTTGTATACAGAGGCAACGTAACTGCCGGCACAGATAGCTCCCGGCACGTCAGGTCTCAAATTTTTTGGCACTGGTTTACCAAATATAACCGAAATATAGACGCGTGTGTAGAGTGAAATATACTTACGGATACTATCGTGTGTGCCGCAAATTTGTGGGCGGCGTGTCCAACTTTATCCCCTCCTCCGAAATCCCTAGACCAAACCCGAAAATCCCAAATCGATTTCCCCCTATCCCCACCCCCTTCTCCCTCACCACCAGCGCCGCCGCAGCGAAGCTCCCGCCCCGCCGCCCTGCGCCGCCCGCACCGTACGTGCTTCCACACTCGGCCTCCCACACCGCGCTGCCGGAGCAAGCGTTGCCGGGATGACAGCCTGCTGGTCTTCCTCTCGGAGCAGACCACAGCCCACACCCGTCGGGGCCTTCTCCACCGCGACCCAACCCCTCGGTGAGCTTGGGAACCACCGCATCCGCACAACGTCCTTCTCCTTTCCCCTTCTTCTTCACACTCGGGCCCCTACTCAACCGTCCCCATCCCCGCTTGTCCGAGGTGACCGCGCCGCTGGCGCGCCCGCCACCTCCTTAGCCTCTTGTTATTCTTCTTGCTATTCTTCTTTCTTGAATCCAGCGAGGCTGATTAACCTGTTTTTTTCTTTGTGAGGTGGTAGGAATCCGGCGAGGCTGCCCAGAATCAAGACCGCCGCTTCTCCGTTCGCAAGTATTCGAGTAGATTAACACATGTGTGCAGGTAAGCACTAGGCTTTACAGTGCAGGTGAGCTGCCCTTCACGGTGATGAGTTTCTCCATGGTAGATATTACATTTGTTCTGCTGAGATCTGCAAGCCATGTATGTGTATTATGCCACTTGTTTACCCGTGTTTACAAATTTACAAAGTCCTGGGGCAATATTTTGAACACAACCTCAGTCACCAAATGGAAAAAAATGATAACTTGTAATGGGGTTCAGTTAGACCAACGTTTCAGCAGAGTAGTTTAGTTAAGCAATATTGTATTCATTTTCCTGAAGTAAAAAATGAACACACTTCTTTATACAGTGTAGTATTAACATGCACAGAGGTGCATTCGACCAGTACTTGTTTTGTTTTACATGCACAAGGGTTAAAAGATCTATTCAGTTAATGGGGTTAAAAGATCTATTCAGTTTGCTTTTACCCATTCGCTAATGGGGTTAAAAGATCTATTCAGTTTGCTTTTACCCATTCACAAAGTTTCTTACCAATGTTCACTTTATATGCAGCTGGAGGTGCAGAAATCCATGGCAAAGCAAGCCTCACCTCCACAAGATAAATTACAGAGGTAAGGTGTTTCTGTTGTGTCCAGTTTCTGAAAAAATGCTGCTAGTTTATCTATTTTGTGTCCACAAGAAGAATGGCAGAGGTAATTAAAAATACAGAGAAGTTGTGTCTGAGATTTTTGACTACCAAGAACACTAGTTGCTAGTTTATCTATTTGACTTGTGTGTGAACAAGGTTGCAAACATATCTTGGAAATATACAGTGGCGATCCATTCTTGGTAGTTTATGGTCGCTGTGATAAATACTTTGTATGACTCTATGTTTATATCTTGCTGCTTGCATTGAACTACAGGGTAATAGTCTAAAAATGGCATCTGTTATACACATGACTGGTATTATTCAGAGACGTAGGTATACTCAGCTCAATTCACATTTGACAATTAATTTCTAGAGAAGTTTTGTAGCATGTTCAGATCTTGACTGTGCATTTTGGTATTGTTCCTTAGAGATACTATTATTACCAAGTGCACTTTCTGTTAGTATATGTAACATTTTGACAGTCAACAGATCCCCGTCGAAGTTTTTTTTTGGGGGAAATTTATATTAATCAAGGAACAAGAGTATGATCCTGATTACAAGCTAAACGAATTTCATCTGGTTCTGAACGGATCCAGATTTGAGTACAAGAGAGAGCGCGACTCAACTGAGCCAGACTATGGCTCACACAATTTATTTCTGTGAAGTCCGCACACAGTCTGGTGTTCATGTCCTCTGTGACCTTTTCTTCCAGTAGTGGTAGAACCCTTGAAGGTTCTATAGTGGAATCTGCTGTAAATAAGTGTTGGAAGTAGTTCATGAACAACTGCCCCAAGGGTCCTTGATCAGTATGCACCACCCTGTTATCATCAACTAGTTGTTTTACTTTATTTTTCCGTGCTCGCCAGATTGCCTTACTATGGAAAAACTTTGTGTTGCAGTCACCTTCCCGCAACCAATCTATTTGAGAACGTTGCATCCACATCATTTCTTCCCTGTAAAGTAGTTCATTCATACTGTCAGTGATACGCCTTATTTCATCCCTGTCAGCGTTCATATTCATAAGCTTCTCTCTCTAGGCATGAGTGCGATTTTTCAACAACGGCATGGTCGTTGTAACATCCCCAAAATTTCAATAAAAGAGAGAAGAAGAATTCCAGAGATTCAAAATTCAGAACCAACAAAAACTTTTATTTGCATATAGTGCCATGCATAGGACTTGTGCATTTGAGTGATATGCCATGATGATTGTTATTGTGTTAAACCCTAAAACCCTAAAGTGATCCAGTGAAGATCACAAACCAAATAAACTAAAAAGAGAAAGAACTCAAATAAGAATAAAACCCTAAAACCCTCACCTGTGGCTTATGCCATTTTTGAAAATCTTTACCCTGGACCATTTTTGTCTTCACCATTAGTTGCTTTATGTTACTAAACACTTATTACAACTCTTGGAATCAAAGCAACACAAATTAAATCAAATCCCAACTCAATTGGTGATCACATGAAATAATGGCCATTCCTGCCATTTACAGCCTGATCACTACTTTGAGCCCCTGGATTTCAAGTTTTTCAAACTAAACTTTCCCAATTCTTTGCACCTCATCCAAGAGCACATCAAGGTGAACAACTTTTGTAAAGACCACCATACCAAAATCATCTTGGATAAAAATCTATGCTCATGCAAAGTTGGGACTTTTTAAGATGAGCAACAATCCCACTTTGTCAAATTTTGCAATTCTTTAAATTTTAAAAATTCCACCACCACCCATAGTTGTCTCTGGTCATTTACAACTCAACAAAACCAACCACTTTCAAATTTTGAAACCACTTGAGCTCAACCAATTTTGGCAAGAATTTGAAATTTTCAAATATGGATTAAATTCAAAACACTATTCTCAATAGTGTTGGCCAACCCTACTCTCACCCTTGGTTCCTACCTGTCCCCTGGTTCCCTCTCTCCCTCACCACTGCATAGGAACCCTAGGAGGAACCCTAGGGAGGCAAAAGACATGGCCATGTCGGCCCATGCCGGCCATGTTCTTCTCCCCCTTCCCTCCTTCCTCTCTGGCCCTGGTGCCCAAGCTCACCACCGTGCCTCCCTACACCACCTAGCAACCGCCATTGTCGAGGAAGACGCCGTAGCTCGCCGGAGATCGCGCGCCCAAAATCGCCCGGAATGCCGAGGACGTCGCAGCGCGCACGCCGCGGGCACCCTCTGGCCACGCGTCGCCCCGCTAGCTCGTGCTCGCTCTGGCCCCGCTAGCAACGCGTCGAGCACCGCAGTGACACCTCAACCCCGCCAGACACGCGCTCGACCCGACCCTGGACCGCCGCCGCCGGCGACGACGAAGAAGATCCCGTGAACGCCGCCAGCAGACACGGAAGCAATGCGTCGTCATTCCACGCTGCCCGACCGTGCTGTCGCCACCCCTAGCTTCGCCTGGACGAGGAGAACACGACTGCACCCTCGCCTAGCCCAACCGCTCGCCGGAATCGCCGCGCGCTGGTCGACCTCACCACTGCCCCGTAGCACCTCCACGCCTCTATAAATAGAGCGTTCCCTGGAAGCCATTGAGCACACCATCTCACTCCCCACCCTTCACCGCTTCTCCTCGCATCGTTAGCCACCAATCGTCGCCGGAGTCGCCGCACCGCAAGCTTGGAGCCGCGGAAGCCCCGGAGAAATCGCCGTTGATCCAGGCCACCTCGAGCTCCGCCATCGATCTCATCACCATCATCAACAACGTCGCCCTGAACTCGCCGCCGACCGCCGTGAGCCCTGTTAGCCCTCCGACTAGCGCCGCCGTGCCCGTAACCCTCTTCGTCGGAGAAGACGACGACGGTGAGCCGTTGGATCGCCTTCTAATCCAACGCGCCGCGTCGTCGTACCGATTCGGTTTTGAATGGACGCCGACGGGTGGAGCCCACCCGTCAGGCAGCCCGCGCGTCGTGGACGCGTGCGGGCTGGCTTCGCCCGCTTAAACCATTTGGGCCCATTTCTTTTCCCGCCGGCCCTTTTATTTAAATTCCGTTTAATTAAATTCAAATCAATTTCAACACTGGCCCCGACTTTGAAATTAAATAGAATCTGTTTGGCCCAACCAAATTTGGTAAATTTTATATATTTGGAAAGCTAGAGAAAATATCTACAAAACCCCACTGGCCTCAACCCAAAATTCGTTGTAGAATTAAAATGACAAAAATAACAAGACAGGGACTTTTGCACCTTCAAATAAATCTTAAAAATCAACCAAAATTGATATTTAGTTAATTCCAACTCTCATAGCTCACATTTCACTTACACTAATTGTTTCTGCAAAAATATGGTGTGGTCACTTTGCATGATCATGCCCTGGTTGAAATAAAGGACTAGATGGCTAGTTTAGTTAGGGGTTATTGTCCAAAAATATTATGTAAACCATATGAAGTGTTTCACTTCATTTAAATCTTGTCCCAAATACTTTCATATGAAGTTGGACCACTGGTCAAATACTCTCACATGAAATACTTGGTGACATTAAATCATTTATAGAATAATTAAATAGTATGAGGTGGTCTACCTCATTTAAATCATTTTCTCAAATAATGATGATGAATGGTTGACTTAGGTCAACATGATTTAATGTATGAATGTTTGAGAAGTTAAATCTTAAGAAGATCTAATGAGAGGAAATTATTTCCTCCAACACAAAAGGGAAACTATCATTTACATAGGTAATGAGAGGAAATTATTTTTCCTAAGTAAAGAAACCCAATGCACCAAATTGTTTTAATTGTGTGACTAGAATAGTTTGTGTGAATGCATGTGATGCTTAGAAGAGCCCTTGAACCTTGTTGAGTGATTATACCTCGTATTCGAATTTAGACGCTAGCACCGGAGAATACCAGGAAGAGGAAGGATTCTACCAAGAGGAGGAGGAGGAGACTTTGACCACTACCAAGGCAAGCTAATATTCTTGCAAGTGCAAGGCTCTCTTGAGCAAGGCACCCCTCCACTTTACCTTAAGTTGATTTTTTTTCCCATCCCAAGTTTCTACATTGCAAGTTGTTACTTGGTTTATTTAAAGCCTACTTTTATGGTTAACTTTGGTCTAAGTATAGAGTAGAACAAAAGTATCAAACTTAGCCTAAGAAGCTTATAAGTTAAGTAGCGCTCATCAAGATTAGTTGCTAGTACTAACAAAGAAAGGTGGCTACTCTAGATGGGAACATGTGGCTTGCTTTTAAATTTGAAACCTTGGAATGATGAGTCATTTCATTGAATGATTTTTGAAGGTGAATATGACCAAGAGAAGATGGTGATTTTGATAAAACGGATGTTGGTTTGGATGCGATACCTTTCCAATTTTGAGTACCCCCACAATACCTGATTATGGGTAGGGCTTAACTGGAAGTTTACACATCTTAGTATGGGTTCCCTCTAAAACACACATCATAGGGGTTATGCCGAGGCTGCCTCCGTTGTTGAGAAATGATGTGAATTGAGGTGAATTGTACGCCCAAGCCCTGTGCAGTTCCCAGGTTGACGGTTGGTCTTCACCGGGAGGCCAAGCTCATGGGAGAGGTGCTCATACTAGGGCATGTAAGTGAAATGTTAAGGTTGATGATCCGCGCACTGAGTTACGATGATTCGAGGTTATCTCTGACGGATGTAATCAAATGTTGTGGCACAAGTGTGCAACCTCCAGAGTGTAAACCTATTCGAATAGCCGTGTCCACGGTTACGGACGGTTGGAAAGGCCAGTTTCCGGTGTCAGATTCTTAAAAATGTTGGTGAAGTGAATGGTGAATGGTGACTTGTTTTTGCATCACAACTGAGTTGTGGGAATGACACTAATGTTCCCACTTGAGTGAGTTAGCACCTGAATAAGTCTTTATCAAATACTTGTGAACTAAAAAGTGGCTTTATACGGAAGGAAACTAGAGCTTAGTATCCATTTACTAGAATTGATAGTACTTATATTAGTATTAGTTTGCGAGTACTTTAAAGTACTCACGGCTGTGTCCCTGGCTATTCAAATGGCCAGAATATGAAGATGGACAGAACTACCAAGGAGATGACCCGCAGGATGCCTACGACAACTAGGAGTCTTCCGACGTCAAGCGTTGGCCTGTGGACTAGAGAGTCCATTGCTATTTACGCTTCCGCTATGAACTTATGTTTGTTCGTTGATCAATAGATCAACTATTTGTGTAATATGGATCATGTGATCTGAATTTGTAAGACAATATGGTTTGTAATGAATGATGACTATGATATTCGACTATTATGCCTCGCAACAACAATATTCCTGGGATTGCGATGAATGACATAATAGGCATCTGGACTTAAAAATCCGGGTGTTGACAAGTTGGTATCAGAGCCATTGTTTGACCTTAGAAGACCTTAGTTAGAATGGACGCTCAAGAAAAATTTAACTTGGAAATCAAATGAGAGGATATTTACGAAAATCTATTCACCCTCTTGTCCTTAAGATCTTTTCACAAAATTGAGAAATCATGTCTTTCTTATTAAAGCTACTTAAAATTTTGCCACACTCGTTCACTCTCTAACTTACTTATCCATTTCGCTTTCAGATGGAGCCGAATGAACCTATCAACACCAAGTTTTACCAGCTTGGGAATGGAGGAGACCTGGTGTTCGAGAGGGATCTGAATGCCCTGTCAGACTTTTTGGAGCGCCCTCACCCCGAGTTCCACGGAATCGAGGTGAACGACCAGCCGGAGGAGAGTTGCAGTGGATCATCACCGCTCTTGAGGGGCAAGATGGAGCCTCCCACCTCGGAGAGGATCCCTCTCCTTCCGCGAGAGCAACGCTCGGCACTCGCACGTGCCCTTCAGAGGCGCTTGCGTGCCTATGTGGACAGAATGTGGTGCGCATACTCGCGTCTCGCTTCGCGCATCTCGTGAGGCGTGATGCTATGGGAGTGCCCATGGAGCTGCAGCCGCACCCTGAGTTGAGGCACCATGCAGAGTACATCGACTTCATGCTGTACCAGACTCAGAAGGATCTAGACGCCTCTCGTGTGTACGCCAAACAGACCCATGCTGACATCGCTGAGCAAGGGGAGGCGATCAAGCTGCTCGCCCGTGACCGCAAGGCCCTCCGCCAGTAGCGTGCCAAGAAGGACGCTACTATTGCGCGCCTTCGCGCCAGGATAGCATGCTTGGAGGCCACTGTCACAGCCCAGGAGGACCAGCTGAGAGAGATGGAGGAAGATGATGGAGGTATAGACCTTCAGGGAGGAGGAGCCTTCCTGAGTGACGACGACGACTTTGAGGAGGACGAGTTCACCGAGGATGAGGACTACGAGTTCCTGGAGGCAGGACCCTACGACTTTGTCCCGATCGATGTTGATGATGAGGAGTAGTTGCACTTGATCACTTATGTAGGTGTGAGTTGTATCCCGCCCGTTGTATCGTAGCATGAGAAAATGGTTCTTAAAACCATGGGAAGTGTTAGTGTGTAAGCTGTAAGATGTGATGTTGAATGAATGAATGAATGTTCGTGTGTGTCATCAAAAGAGTTTATATTTTAAAGTTGTGAACTTACTCAAAATAAACCATAGAAAACTCCCTCTTATCTCATGATCTTCTCTATGTCAGATGGCCCCTCCCAATCGCAACAACAACGATGCCATGATGCAATCGCGCAAACCCTGATGGCGACAGGGAAACTGACAGAGCTGAACGCCAAGCCAACATCGCAGCACTGCAAAACCTTGCCAACCAAGGCCCTGGAAACCATGAACACCCCGGATCAAAACTTAAGAACTTCGAGAATACCAACCCTCCGGTATTTAGCAAGACCGAAGAACCCCTCGACACCGACGACCGGCTCCGACTATGGAGAACAACTTGAAGTAGCCGGAGTGGAAGCCGCCGAGAAGGTCTTGTTCGCAACCCACTACCTCGCCGGACCAGCCCGAGCCTGGTGGACTAGCACCCGTGCCATGAACGCAGGTCAAGTCATGACTTGGGCAGACTTCAAGCTCAAGTTTAGCAAGTACCACGTGCCCCCTGGTCTTATTAAGAAGATGAGGGACGAGTTCCGCGAACTCAAACAAGGACGGATGACGGTGGTAGAATACCGCGACAGGTTCCTTACACTGTCAAGGTACGCCCCCGACGAGACCGACACCACCAAGAAGAGGCAGGAGAGATTCCTGAACGGACTGCATGATGAGATGCAGACTGTCCTCGTCAACATCCCCTTCGCCGACCTTGAAGCCTTAGTGGATTCCGCCATCCAGATGGAAGGCAAGTTGAACCAAGCCAACGAAAACCGCAAACGCCGCATGATGCACCAGAGTGGGCCCAGCAATGCCCAGAAGTATCGCCCCAGCTCAAGCGGAGGTTTTACCCGAGAAACAACAACAAGCCCCAATGCAGACTTCACGCCCGGGTTATCAGAACCGGAGTGGAGGAAACTCCAGGCCAGGAGGCCACCACAACAACAGCAACTACCACAACAACAACAATTTTAACCGCGCTCCGCCCCGAGCCCCCAACAACAACAACAACAACTCCAACACCGCTCCAAGGACTGGGAGCAACGCCATCCCCGTCGCAACCAAGGACAAGGCCACCATTACTTGTTATGAGTGTGGTGTGGTGGGACACTACTCCAACGAGTGCCCCAAGAGGCTAGCCAAGAATGCCGCCAACACCGCTGCACCCGCTCAGCAGCAACGCCGCGTCTCCACCGGCAAGAAGTTCGCCCCCAACAACCCCAATAACCGCAACGGCCGCTCTTCCACATAAACGCCGAAGAAGCCCAGGAAGCACCGATGTTGTACGGGGTATGTTTTCTGTCAACCAGTACCTGCCAGAGTGTTGTTTGATTCCGGAGCATCACATTCATTTGTCACCGAAGACTTTGCATCCACGAGTAAAATCCAACCTATCAGTTTGAAGCATGTTATGATAGTTCAAATCCCCGGATCAACCACCAAAGCCAGAAAATTTTGCAAAAATGTACCCATCAGAATTCATGAGGTAGACTTTTATGCCAATCTGATTGTTCTGGGAACCAAAGGCCTGGAAGTAGTCCTAGGAATGGACTGGATGTCAAAACACCATGGATTGTTAGATTGTGCCAAGAAAGCCATCACCATGACTAGCAGCACCGGTATCCTAGTAGAACATGTATCTGAAAGGCTGCCCAGAAAATTTACCTGCAACCAAAGTATAGCCCCAACTTTGGATCAGATCAGGGTTCTGTCGATACCGATGTGTTTCCTGATCTACCCGTATGCCCCAGATCGGGATATCGAGTTTATCATCGAGTTAATCCCTGGAACCGGACCTATAGCCTAGAGAGCCTATAGTATGAACCCGGCAGAGCTAGTGGAACTGAAGAAGCAACTAGATGATATGCTAGCCAAAGGTTTGATCCAACCAAGTGCCTCACCCTGAGATCCCCAGTTTTGTTTGTGGATAAGAAGGGGTGCCACTGCTTATGTACGGATTACCGTAAGCTTAACGATGTCACCATCAAGAACAAGTACCCCCGCCAAAGATAGAAGACCTATTTGACCAGTTGGCTGCCAAAGTATTCTCTAAGATAGATCTTAGGACTGGTTATCATCACTGAAGATTCGTGCCACAGATCCCCAAAGACTGCCTTTACCACCCGATATGGATTGTATGAGTACAATGTCATGTCATTTGGATTAACCAATGCCCCCGCCTATTTCATGAACCTCATGAATAAGATCTTTATGAACTTTTTAGACAAGTTTGTCGTTGTCTTCATCGACGACATCCTTATCTACTCCAAATCCGAAGAAGAATATGAACAACATTTGGAGACAGTTCTAGAAACCCTTAGACACCACCGTTGTATGCCAAGTTCAAGCAAATGTGAGTTTTGGTGAAGGAAGTAGGATTCCTGGGACATATCTTGTCTGCAGGAGGAATTGCCGTAGATCCCGCCAAGATCAAAACTTAAGAATGGCAAGCCCCAACCACCCAAACCGAGGTCCGCGCTTTTCTTGGATTAGCTTACCGCAGATTTGTCGAAGGCTTTTCGAGCATCGTCGACCAATGACTCAACTGTTGAAGAAGGACAAGAAGTTCGAATGGACCGAAAAATGCGAAGAGAGTTTCCAACAACTCAAGAGTAGATTGACCTCAGCCCCAATCCTGATCATGCCAGACATCACCAAGCCCTTTGACGTGTATTGCGACGCCTCCAAGATTGGTCTTGGATGTGTACTTATGCAAGAAGGCAAAGTGATATCCTACCTTTCAAGTGAAGCAAGATGAGCAGAATTACCCAACCCACGACTTAGAGCTTGCAGCCGTAGTCTTAGCCTTGAAGGTTTGGCGTCATTACCTCATGGGTAATCGATGCGAGATCTATTCTGATCACAAGAGCCTAAAGTACATTTTCACCCAAAAGGAGCTGAATATGAGGCAGAGGAGATGGATTGAATTAATCAAGGATTATGATATGGAAATTCACTACCACCCCGGCAAGGCCAATGTGGTAGCGGACGCCCTGAGTAGACTGCCGTGTCAGTTGAACTCCATGATCGCCGAAGAGCAACCTAGCTTGTATCAGGAATTTGAGCAGTTTAGACTAGAGCTAGTTAGTGAGGGATTCCTAGCCAGCATAGAGCTCCAGCCTACCTTGGTGAGCCAGATCAAAGAAGCCCAGAAAGGAAACGCTAGTATCGACGGAATCAAGAGCCAAATAGCTGCAGGGAAAGCACCAGGATTCACCGTAGATGAAGCCGGAGTTCTTTGGTACAAAGGACGCCTATGTGTGCCAGCAAATTCTGAACTGAAGCAGGTCATCCCGAAGGAAGCCCACGACACCCTACTCCATTCATCCAGGAGGAACCAAGATGTATCAGGATTTGAAGGAACAATTTTGGTGGCATGGAATGAAGAGAGAAATCGGAAGCTACATTGCCAAGTGTGATATCTCAGGAGAGTGCAGAACATCGCCGACCCACAGGATGTTGCAGCCCGCAGATCCCGTAATGGAAGTGGGACTCGTAGGAATGAACTTTATCACCGTTTGCCCAAATCCAAAGAAAGGAAATGATTCGATATGGGTAGTGGTCGATAGATTGACCAAGGTAGCCCATTTCATCCCCGTCAAGACCACATACCAAGGCCCGAAGTTAGCTGAATTGTATATCTCCCGAATAGTCGCCCTGCATGGAACACCGAAGTCGATAGTGTCAGATAGAGGATCTAATTCACCTCAAGATTCGGGCAAAAGTGCACGAAGGACTAGGAACCCGGCTGAATTTCAGCACCGCCTATCACCCACAGACCGATGGACGACTTAAAGAGTCAACCAGATATTGGAGGACATGCCGAGAGCATGTGTACGGAATATGGATCCAAATGGGAAGACCGTCTGCCTTACGAGAATTCTCTTACAACAACAGCAGCCAGCCTACGATGGCCCCCTTTGAAGCCCTGTACGGAAGGAAGTGCCGACCCTCCGAATTGGCTCAAGTCGGAGAGAGCCAAGTCTCTGGGCCGGATGTTCTTCGTGAAGCCGAAGAGAAAGTACACAAGATCCGCGAGTACCTCAAGACGGCGCAATCGAGACAGAAGAGCTACGCCGACAAGCGACGCCGAGAGATGACCTTCGAGATCGGAGATTTTGTTTATCTCAAAGTATCCCCCCGAAAATGCGAGATTCCACCGAAAGGAAAGCTCGCACCCCGATATGCTCGACCTTCAAAGTTCTGAGTCGCCGAGGTGAAGTATCTTATCAACTGGAACTACCGGAAGAAATATCGGCTGTGCACGACGTGTTTCACATCTCACTCCTTCGGAAGTGCCTGGAAGTCCCCGAGAAGACGGAAGTGTTCAAGAACATCGATCACCGATCGGTGGACATCAACAAGGATTTGACGTACCGCGAAGTGCCAATTCGCATACTGGAGGAAGCTTACCGAACCACCCGCACCCGAAGCATCAAGTTCCTGAAGATTCAATGGAGCAACCATACTGAAGAAGAAGCCACGTGGGAACGCGAAGACTTCATGAAGAAGGAGTACCCAGATCTCTTTAGTACCTAATTTTCTTTTAGATCTCGGGACGAGATCTTTTGTAAGGGGGAAGGGTTTGTAACATCCCCAAAATTTCAATAAAAGAGAGAAGAAGAATTCCAGAGATTCAAAATTCAGAACCAACAAAAACTTTTATTTGCATATAGTGCCATGCATAGGACTTGTGCATTTGAGTGATATGCCATGATGATTGTTATTGTGTTAAACCCTAAAACCCTAAAGTGATCCAGTGAAGATCACAAACCAAATAAACTAAAAAGAGAAAGAACTCAAATAAGAATAAAACCCTAAAACCCTCACCTGTGGCTTATGCCATTTTTGAAAATCTTTACCCTGGACCATTTTTGTCTTCACCATTAGTTGCTTTATGTTACTAAACACTTATTACAACTCTTGGAATCAAAGCAACACAAATTAAATCAAATCCCAACTCAATTGGTGATCACATGAAATAATGGCCATTCCTGCCATTTACAGCCTGATCACTACTTGGAGCCCCTGGATTTCAAGTTTTTCAAACTAAACTTTCCCAATTCTTTGCACCTCATCCAAGAGCACATCAAGGTGAACAACTTTTGTAAAGACCACCATACCAAAATCATCTTGGATAAAAATCTATGCTCATGCAAAGTTGGGACTTTTTAAGATGAGCAACAATCCCACTTTGTCAAATTTTGCAATTCTTTAAATTTTAAAAATTCCACCACCATCCATAGTTGTCTCTGGTCATTTACAACTCAACAAAACCAACCACTTTCAAATTTTGAAACCACTTGAGCTCAACCAATTTTGGCAAGAATTTGAAATTTTCAAATATGGATTAAATTCAAAACACTATTCTCAATAGTGTTGGCCAACCCTACTCTCACCCTTGGTTCCTACCTGTCCCCTGGTTCCCTCTCTCCCTCACCACTGCATAGGAACCCTAGGAGGAACCCTAGGGAGGCAAAAGACATGGCCATGCCGGCCCATGCCGGCCATGTTCTTCTCCCCCTTCCCTCCTTCCTCTCCCTTACCGGCCCTGGTGCCCAAGCTCACCACCGTGCCTCCCTACACCACCTAGCAACCGCCATTGTCGAGGAAGACGCCGTAGCTCGCCGGAGATCGCGCGCCCAAAATCGCCCGGAATGCCGAGGACGTCGCAGCGCGCACGCCGCGGGCACCCTCTGGCCACGCGTCGCCCCGCTAGCTCGCGCTCGCTCTGGCCCCGCTAGCAACGCGTCGAGCACCGCAGTGACACCTCAACCCCGCCAGACACGCGCTCGACCCGACCCTGGACCGCCGCCGCCGGCGACGACGAAGAAGATCCCGTGAACGCCGCCAGCAGACACGGAAGCAATGCGTCGTCATTCCACGCTGCCCGACCGTGCTGTCGCCACCCCTAGCTTCGCCTGGATGAGGAGAACACGACTGCACCCTCGCCTAGCCCAACCGCTCGCCGGAATCGCCGCGCGCTGGTCGACCTCACCACGCCCCGTAGCACCTCCACGCCTCTATAAATAGAGCGTTCCCTGGAAGCCATTGAGCACACCATCTCACTCCCCACCCTTCACCGCTTCTCCCGCATCGTTAGCCAGACCAATCGTCGCCGAGTCGCCGCAATCGCAAGCTTGGAGCCGCGGAAGCCCTGGAGAAATCGCCGTTGATCCAGGCCACCTCGAGCTCCGCCACTGCTACCAGCTGCTTCACCATCATCAACAACGTCGCCCTGAACCTCGCCGCCGACCGCCGGAGCCCTGGTTAGCCCTCCGACCCCCTAGCGCCGCCGTGCCCGTAACCCTCTCTCGTCGGAGAAGACGACGACGGTGAGCCGTTGGATCGCCTTCTAATCCAACGCGCCGCGTCGCTCGTACCGATTCGGTTTTGAATGGACGCTGACGGGTGGAGCCCACCCGTCAGGCAGCCCGCGCGTCGTGGACGCGTGGTGGGATGGCTTCGCCCGCTTAAACCATTTGGGCCCATTTCTTTTCCCGCCGGCCCTTTTATTTAAATTCCGTTTAATTAAATTCAAATCAATTTCAACACTGGCCCCGACTTTGAAATTAAATAGAATCTGTTTGGCCCAACCAAATTTGGTAAATTTTATATATTTGGAAAGCTAGAGAAAATATCTACAAAACCCCACTGGCCTCAACCCAAAATTCGTTGTAGAATTAAAATGACAAAAATAACAAGACAGGGACTTTTGCACCTTCAAATAAATCTTAAAAATCAACCAAAATTGATATTTAGTTAATTCCAACTCTCATAGCTCACATTTCACTTACACTAATTGTTTCTGCAAAAATATGGTGTGGTCACTTTGCATGATCATGCCCTGGTTGAAATAAAGGACTAGATGGCTAGTTTAGTTAGGGGTTATTGTCCAAAAATATTATGTAAACCATATGAAGTGTTTCACTTCATTTAAATCTTGTCCCAAATACTTTCATATGAAGTTGGACCACTGGTCAAATACTCTCACATGAAATACTTGGTGACATTAAATCATTTATAGAATAATTAAATAGTATGAGGTGGTCTACCTCATTTAAATCATTTTCTCAAATAATGATGATGAATGGTTGACTTAGGTCAACATGATTTCATGTATGAATGTTTGAGAAGTTAAATCTTAAGAAGATCTAATGAGAGGAAATTATTTCCTCCAACACAAAAGGGAAACTATCATTTACATAGGTAATGAGAGGAAATTATTTTTCCTAAGTAAAGAAACCCAATGCACCAAATTGTTTTAATTGTGTGACTAGAATAGTTTGTGTGAATGCATGTGATGCTTAGAAGAGCCCTTGAACCTTGTTGAGTGATTATACCTCGTATTCGAATTTAGACGCTAGCACCGGAGAATACCAGGAAGAGGAAGGATTCTACCAAGAGGAGGAGGAGGAGAACTTTGACCACTACCAAGGCAAGCTAATATTCTTGCAAGTGCAAGGCTCTCTTGAGCAAGGCACCCCTCCACTTTACCTTAAGTTGATTTTTTTTCCCATCCCAAGTTTCTACATTGCAAGTTGTTACTTGATTTATTTAAAGCCTACTTTTATAGTTAACTTTGGTCTAAGTATAGAGTAGAACAAGAGTATCAAACTTAGCCTAAGAAGCTTATAAGTTAAGTAGCGCTCATCAAGATTAGTTGCTAGTACTAACAAAGAAAGGTGGCTACTCTAGATGGGAACATGTGGCTTGCTTTTAAATTTGAAACCTTGGAATGATGAGTCATTCCATTGAATGATTTTTGAAGGTGAATATGACCAAGAGAAGATGGTGATTTTTGATAAAACGGATGTTGGTTTGGATGCGATACCTTTCCAATTTTTGAGTACCCCAATACCTGATTATAGGTAGGGCTTAACTGGAAGTTTACACATCTTAGTATGGGTTCCTCTGAACACACGTCATAGGGGTTATGCCGAGGCTGCCTCCGTTGTTGAGAAATGATGTGAATTGAGGTGAATTGTACGGCCAAGCCCTGTGCAGTTCCCAGGTTGACAGTTGGTCTTCACTGGGAGGCCAAGCTCATGGGGAGAGGTGCTCATACTAGGGCATGTAAGTGAAATGTTAAGGTTGATGATCCGCGTACTGAGTTACGATGATTCGGGTTATCCCGACGGATGTAATCAAATGTTGTGGCACAAGAGTGCAACCTCTGCAGAGTGTAAACCTATTCGAATAGCCGTGTCCACGGTTACGGACGGTTGGAAAGGCCATACAGTTTCCGGTGTCAGATTCTTAAAAATGTTGGTGAAGTGAATGGTGAATGGTGACTTGTTTTTGCATCACAACTGAGTTGTGGGAATGACACTAATGTTCCCACTTGAGTGAGTTAGCACCTGAATAAGTCTTTATCAAATACTCGTGAACTAAAAGTGGCTTTATACGGAAGGAAACTAGAGCTTAGTATCCATTTACTAGAATTGATAGTACTTATATTAGTATTAGTTTGCGAGTACTTTAAAGTACTCACGGCTGTGTCCCTGGCTATTCAAATGGCCAGAATATGAAGATGGACAGAACTACCAAGGAGATGACCCGCGGGATGCCTACGACAACTAGGATTCTTCCGACGTCAAGCGTTGGCCTGTGGACTAGAGAGTCCATTGCTATTTACGCTTCCGCTATGAACTTATGTTTGTTCGTTGATCAATAGATCAACTATTTGTGTAATATGGATCATGTGATCTGAATTTGTAAGACAATATGGTTTGTAATGAATGATGACTATGATATTCGACTATTATGCCTCGCAACAACAATATTCCTGGGATTGCGATGAATGACATAATAGGCATCTGGACTTAAAAATCCGGGTGTTGACAAGTTCCCTTGCTTAGTATCCTCTAACATCTGACAACCACACAGATCCCCGTCGAAGTTTTGTTTACAGCAGAAGATTCTCGCAGAACCGTCTAAGTAACCCACATGTAATTCCTCTTGTATGACAGAAAATATTTTTGTATCGTATATGGAGAATTGCCCATGGTTCTGGTGCTGATGTGCACGTCTTCTCACAATGCGTGGAAACTTTGGTCTTTATTTTTGAAATTTTAGCTGTAGGGGGCGTTGCTCACTTGTCCTTTGGTTTGATTGCTTTGCTGGGTGGGTGTTAGTACTTTATTTGATTGATGTTTAATTCAGTTTTATTTCAGCTCTGGGAGATCGTGGCCAAATCAAGTGTACTTCATTTGACTGCTGTTTGGTCTTGTGTTGGGTTAGTTTAGCTTCAGGTCTGGTTGGTCATTGCCAAAATGTTTGTACTTTATTTGATTGATGTTTAATTCAGTCTTATTTTGGCAACTCAAATTGAATTAATAGTCCATTTGGGTGATGTTTATATTGCCGCACTACTGCATTCTTATCCATCCGTAAGGCAAAAACAGATGCATCGATGTATTTCTTGACTTGCTTAAAAGACATAGTAATTAGCATGAGGTGCATGTATATGCATGTACTGCTTAGTTATTTTTGCACCGGGTTATCACATTTGCAATGCTTGATTGACATCCGACTAATGTTTGTTACGATGTGGGTCATTTTGCTAGACATTTTACCTAGGAAGTTTCTGATTCCTCACTTTCATTTTTCAGGAGTTGCTGCAAAAGATCGATGACCTGTTGATGTGATTCAGAGTGACTTGCTAGATCCTTTTGTTCACTTCGATGAAGATTGCTAGTTTAGAAACATATATAAGCTCTTGTGCACTATTGCTGATGAAGTGCATTCATTGTGAATTTGACCAATCTTTGTATAGCCTGGATATGAACAGTGTACTATATAATGAATCATGTAATATCTTTTGAAAAAAATGGTTGGATACTGTCAATGATCACTTTGTGGAATAATTTCTTGAATTATGTCAATGTTCACGTGAATCCTACAATGTAAAATATTGAGCACAGTTTCAGCAAATGAATTACTAGTAGCCAAGGAAACAACCGGTAAACAAATTGCATTTCGGGGCTATCCAAGGGCCGGCATATGTAAAACAGCCGGCACATCTCTTTACTGGTAGGCCAATCTGTTTGCAACGAAAGAAACAAGACTGCCGGTAAAGATGCTACCAGGGCGGCAAACAAACTGCCAGGAAAGGAAAAACAGCCGGCAAAACTCTTTGCCGGCAGGACTTTAGAGGGCAGGCCAAACAGCCGGGGAAAACCCTTTGCCGGCAATTAGATTGCCATGTCATGCCGACAATATTGTAACCTGAATTCTTCCTGGCGGGCGCGTGCCAGACCAAAGTTCTGGGCGGGCGCACTACACGACAGGTCCGTGCATCCAGCTGTCAAATAAATGGTAGGCTAGCTGATATCACGTGTTGTTTTTCAAAAAGCTGTAACTTTTAAATCGTGCGGTGAAATTACAATCCGTTTTCACTTTTAGAGTCCCCACGACGAGAGCTTCGAAACTAGACCACATTTTCATATGTTTTGAAGAATTTTTTTAACGAGCAACTTTGATGCGCGACATAGCAACTTTGCTGTGTAGCAAAACAATTTTGGTGTGCGGCAAAGCAACTTTTGTGTGCAACAAACATGTACACTTTTTGGTACATGAAGACACAACTTTGGTGCCCGACAACAATTTTGGTATCCATCAGAGCAATTTCAGTGTGTGACGAAGCAACTTTGGTGCCCGACGGCACAACTTTGGTGCCAACAGAGCAACTTTGGTGCCTGGCGACACAACTTTGGTACCAACACAGGAACTATTATGCGCGACTGAGCAACTTTTGTTCTTTGGTGCATGACGATGCAATTCTGGTGTCCGACATAGAAACTTTGGTGCATGACGGCACAATTTTGTTGCCTTACAATGCTACTAATGGTGCCCTAAAGAGCAACGTTGGGTGTTAGAACAACTTTGTGTCTTGCCGGTACAATTCTGGTGCCCAAAAGAGTAACTTCGGTGCCTAATAGTGCAATTCGGGTGCCTAATAGCACAACTTTGGTGCCTGACAGTGCAATTATGGTACTCGTTAGAACAAATTTGGTGCTCACGATTTCGGGGAGCAGCCGCTTGTGCTGAAGCGGCCAAAGAGGGAAGCTGCCGGTACCACTATTATGAAGCCGCCAGAACCAGATGAAGCAACTTTGAAACCCGACGGAGCAACTTTGTTGCCCGGCAGAGCAACTTTGGAACCCGACAGAGCAACTTTGCTGCCCAGCAGAGCAACTTCGGAACCCGACAGAGCAACTTTGCTGCTGGACAGAGCAACTTTGGTGCTTGCGGCACATTCTTGGTGTCCGACAGAATAACTTTGGTACCTTAGTGTGCAACTCTAGTGTTGACAATGCCCAACTGGCAACTTTGATGTCCGACTACACTAATTTGGTGCACCGAAGTTGCCTACCCTTTTATTTGTCAAGTTGCCTACCACTGCAATGAAGGTACCTAAAACTGCACTAAAGTTTCTTACTATTATCGTGAACTTGCTCGTTGCTTTTGTGGTTGTTTTCTAAATTATGTATCAGTTTTTATAGTTGCATGCCACTACAGTGTTGTTGTAAAGTTATCTATCATTATTTGTGAACATGCGAAGTTGCATTTAGTTGTTGTAAAGATGTCAACTGTTGTTGCGAAGTTATCTACCATTGTTTTTAAATTTTTTTCGTCGCGTACCAAAATTGCTTAGTCGCTCACTGACAAGGTATTAACTTGTCAATGCCTACAAGTTGTAGACTAGGGTTTTCGTGGAAGTAGACGGCAAGTAGATCTCGAGGGTTTCAGCCGGAAAAGTACTCGACTGCCAAGAAAACTAGGATTATGTTGACAATGGAATCGATCCCCTCTTTCTCCCTCGCCTCCCCCTTATATAGGAGGTGGAGCCGAGGGTTTCGTGATGTACAAGTTACAAAATTCGGGAGACTCTTTGAGTTCGTCCCGTAATAGTTACAAGTCATTATTCCTAGTACAACTCTACCTTTCCAAACTATCTCTTAATTGGGCTTCCGGGCTTCATAAACTTCGGGTCATGGACCTTCGGTAAACCCCGGGTACTATCTTCGGCAGGCCCATTGGGGATGCCTATGTCAGTAGCCCTCGAAATTTTGCTTGAATCGAAGAATCAGGGAAAATCTCCACCATTACAATTAACACCTAATTTCTTCAAGTTATCAAATGATTTTTATAAGTCAATCATATATTGTACAGGATACGGCAATTGGGGCTGGTTCTTCCGACGGATCAGGTCGCTTAATCGCTTCGTGGCAATCCCGCAAATCACTTCAAGATCAAGTCCCCGAACATGATCTCGGTACTGGCCTAGTTTCGACATGCGCCGCTTAAGGTCTTACCATATGCTGAACTCCAGCATATTTTATCGGTACCTAACGCGTCCGTTAGGATTTTTCTTCGCATCTGTTGATACGAAAAAGTAGCAGAGCGCATTCGGTGCGATGCCACGCCGCGCAGACGGATCCTGGGGTCTTACCTTCGCAAAGTATTGCGACATTCAGAGATTAAATTGCGACTAAGACGCTCTGAGAATATATTGTCGAGTGCCTTTTTCGAATGCTGGGATAGCACATTTGTTCGAGTCATGATGACTTGTATATATTTTTTTTACCTTGTCCTCCCGATGGGAGTATATGAAGAGTTATATCGTAACTCGAAATATGCTCATCATGACTTCCTCAATTTCATCGGGTACGCGAACAGCGTTCCCGATGGGAGTAGCCCCCGAGGCTACAACCAAGTGCTTGTACTTGGTTGTAGGCTTACCTTTTTAGTATCTCAATCGCTATATTGTCGACTTTTTCCAGTGTTTCCATCTTTATCGGGTGCGCGACCAGCGCTCCCGATGGGAGTAGCCCCCGAGGCTACAGTCGAGTATTTATACTTGGTTGTAGGCTCAACTTTTCTATTTTTGCCAAATATTGCATATCAAACTTTCTTCAAAAAGTAGCCCCCGAGCATTTGAACAAAAACTTGTATTTGATCAATGGCTCCCGAAATTGTTTCGTCTATATCACAAGAACTCCTTTGTCGCCAAACTTCGAATAACTGAAGTCGAAATGTCCCAATTGGTGACATCAATGCTGACGATAGCCACGATCGCTGTGTTGGGAAGGTGCGAGTTCTGTTCTTTGGCTGACACGCGGGCCCTTACCACTGCGTCGTTTGACACACTACGCAAGTGGGGGCACACGTCCTCCACTTTCCCTGGCACGCGCGCTGTAGCGCCTGTCTAGTTACTTCATAGTAAAAAGACCACTTTACCCATGGTCACACGTGTAGGGCGCTGGATCTATTTCTCCATCGTCTAACGGCGCGATGGTTGAATGGCTCAATATAAATATTCATCATCTTCCTCAGAAATCCCCTTCACCGCGCCGCACTTCTATCCTCTCTCTCCAAATCTTCCATTGCAAACACCAAGCTCCTGCGCCCGTATTCCTCCTCAATCTCTCCAGCGCTCACTTTGATGCCACCGCGGGCAAGACTCACAAGGCACACCACTCCAGAGACCATCATGGCGACGGAAAGCTTCGAGATCTCCGGATGGGAGAGATCCAAGATCTCCAACCAGGACGTCAACATGCTGAAGAAGCTCGGGCTGACCAAGAAGGAAGAAGAGTGCGTCCGAAAACTCGCGAGCTTTTCAGTACATTGTATGTTTACATGCATATCTTTATTTTGACTTCTACGCGTAAAAATGCCGAAGCTGCGCCACGTTCCATGGATTTGGCTCTGCGATTCCAGTCTTCTTGTCCTTTATTCTGTACACTCCTCCTGCGATCACCTCTGTGATGATGTATGGTCCCACCCATGGTGACTCGAATTTTTCGTGGCTGTCCTGGGTGAGTCGAAGAACGAGGTCGCCAACTTGAAAAGACCTCGGACGCAAGCGTCGACTATGATAATTTTTCAGGTCTTGCTGGTACTTAGTAACTCTTGACAGTACCTCATCTCTAGCTTCATCTAGTGCATCGACATCGTCCTCTAGTGCCTTTCTTGAAGTTTCTTCATCATATTCCACCACTCTCGGGGAATTATGTTCTATTTCTATCGGGAGCACTGCCTCAGCCCCATGGACTAAAAAGAACGGAGTTTCCTGTGTTGCTGTATTGGGTGTTGTCCATATACTCCACAACACGCTAGGCAACTCTTCTGGCCAGGTGTGTCGAGCTTTCTCCAAAGGTGTCAACAATCGTTTCTTGATACCATTGCAGATGATACCGTTTGCTTTCTCGACTTGACCATTGGTTTGCGGGTGCGCAACTGATGCAAAGCGTAGTTTGATGCCTACCTCTGCGCAATATGCCTTGAATTCCTTGGAGGTGAAATTGCTGCCGTTGTCCGTGACAATGTTGTGGGGGACACCAAAACGAAAAACGATGCCCTTAACGAAGCTTACCACCGATGCTGCATCTGGCGAAGTTATTGGTTTTGCTTCAATCCACTTAGTAAACTTGTCGACAGCCACGAGCATATACACGTATCCTCCTGGCCACGCCTTATGTAATTTCCCCACCATATCGAGACCCCATTGTGCGAAAGGCCACGACAAAGGTATTGGCATCAGCTCTGCTGCCGGAGAATGAGGTTTTGCCGCAAATCTTTGGCACGCATCACAGGTGCGCACTATGTCCTTCGCATCTTCTATTGTAGTTAGCCAATAGAATCCTGCCCTAAAGACCTTGGCTGCTATTGCTCGGCTGCTTGCGTGGTGTCCGTACACCCCCTCGTTACATCCTTCAGGATAACTCTTCCTTCTTCGGGTGTAACGCATCTCTGCAATACTCCCGATATACTTCGCTTGTACAACTCTCCTTTGACCACAGTAAAGGCTTTGGATCGTCGAATAACTCGCCTTGCTTCTACCGGATCTTCGGGTATCTCTTTCCTTAGGATATATGCTACGTAAACCTGCTACCAAGGAACTTGCACCATCATCACCTCATGTGATTCCTCTTCCTCTTCAGATGTATTTGCTTCTGATTCTGCTGGAGCCCCCAAGTCTTTCTCAAGCTTCTTCTTTGTCTGTTTTGATACTTTCTTCGCCTTAGTTGACCTTTCGCTTATCTCTTCCCAAAATACGCCAGGTGGTATTGCTAAGCATTGCGATCCGATGTTTGCCAAAACATCGGCTTCATCATTGCTGAGTCTACTAATGTGGTTCACTTCACACCCATCAAAGAGTTTCTCGAGTTCATTGTATTCTTCCTTGTATGCTATCATGCTGTCATTGACTGCATCGCACTGATTCATCACCTGTTGAGCCACCAATTGGGAGTCGCCGAAGATTTTTAATCGGGTTGCTCCACAAGCTTTCGCCATCTTCATCCCATGTATGAGTGCTTCATACTCCGCCTCATTATTGGATGCATTGGGAAACGTCATCCGCATCACATATTTCATCTTATCTCCTTGAGGTGATACTAATATCACGCTTGCTCCAGCTCCTTCTACCCTCTTGGACCCGTCAAAGTTCATAGTCCAGGTACTCGACAAATCTGGGGGTCCTGTACTTTGCAGCTCCATCCACTCTGCAACAAAGTCCGGCAGGATTTACGACTTTATTGCCTTTCTTTTTTCACACGTGATGTCCCTAGGGGAAAGCTCTATTCCCCAAAGGGAGACACGGCCTGTAGCTTCTGGATTGTTCAAGATGTTCGACAGAGGTGCCTCATTGACTACTATGATCGGTGTGCCGAAAAGTAGTAACTTTCTTGCTGTTGTGAATACTCCATATGCGAGTTTCTGATAATGCGGGTACCGCTGTTTTGAAGGCGATAAAACTTCATTGATGAAATATACCGGCCTCTGGACTCCATGAAGTTTCCCTTCTTCTTCTCTTTCTACCACAAGTACTGTGCTGACCACCTGAGGTGTGGCCGCGATATATAACAGAGAGGTTCCTTTTCCTTGGCGCCACCAGTATTGGAGGTGTCGAGATTGTGCATTTGAGGTGCTCAAACGCCCTATCTGCTTTTTCGTTCCACTCGAACTTCTCTCCTTGCTTGATCAGCGCATAAAAGGGTAACGTTTTTTCTCCTAGCCTGGCGACAAATCTTCTCAGAGCCGCGACACGTCCCGTCACCGTCGTATCTCCTTAAGCTTCGTCGGCTTTCTCATTGTCACAATTGCTTGTATCTTCTCAGGATTCGCCTCAATACCTCTGGCTGATACCAAGTATCCAAGGAGCTCTCTGCTGACGTGCGACAGGGATTGCAACGGCGCAAGAAAGTAGCTTCCTTGTGACGGTAAAGCACACGTCCGTTGGGAACCCCAAGAGGAAGGTGTGATGCGTACAGCAGCAAGTTTTCCTCAGCAAGAAACCAAGGTTTATCGAACCAGTAGGAGATGAAGGCCACGTGAAGGTTGTTGGTGAAGGAGTGTAGTGGCGCAACACCAGGGATTCCGGCGCCAACGTGGACCCTGCACAACACAATCAAGATACTTTGCCCCAACTTAACAGTGAGGTTGTTGCTGACGTGCGACATGGATTGCAACGGCGCCAGAAAGTAGCTTCCTTGTGAAAGTACTGTCCGTGGGAACCCCAAGAGGAAGGTGTGATGCGTACAGAAGTTTTCCTCAGCAAGAAACCAAGGTTTATCGAACCAGTAGGAGATGAAGGCCACGTGAAGGTTGTTGGTGGAGGAGTGTAGTGCGGCGCAACACCAGGGATTCCGCGCCAACGTGGAACCCGCACAACACAATCAAGATACTTTGCCCCAACTTAATAGTGAGGTTGTCAATCTCACCGGCTTGCTGTAAACAAAGGATTAAACGTATGGTGTGGAGAATGATGTTTGTTTGCAAAGAACAGAGAGAACAATGATTGCAGTAGGTTGTATTTCAGATGTAAAAGAATGGACCGGGGTCCACAGTTCACTAGTGGTGTCTCTCCAATAAGATAAATAGCATGTTGGGTGAACAAATTACAATTGGGCAATTGACAAATAGAGAGGGCATAACAATGCACATACATATCATGATGACTAATATGAGATTTACTTAGGGCATTACGACAAAGAACATAGACCGCTATCCAGCATGCATCTATGCCTAAAAAGTCCACCTTCGGGTTAGCATCCGCACCCCTTCCAGTATTAAGTTGCAAACAACAGACAATTGCATTAAGTACCGTGCGTAATGTAAACAATACAAATATCCTTAGACAAAGCATTGTTGTTTTATCCCTAGTGGCAACAGCACATCCATAACCTTAGAACTTTCTGTCACTGTCCCACATTCAATGGAGGCATGAACCCACTATCGAGCATAAATACTCCCTCTTGGAGTTACAAGTATCAACTTGGCCAGAGCCTCTACTAGCAACGGAGAGCATGCAAGATCATAAACAACACATATATGATAGATCAATAATCAACTTGACATAGTATTCCATATTCATCGGATCCCAACAAACACAACATGTAGCATTACAATAAGATGATCTTGATCATGATAGGCAGCTCACAAGATCTAAACATGATAGCACAAAAGGAGAAGACAACCATCTAGCTACTGCTATGGACCCATAGTCCAAGGATGAACTACTCACGCATCAATCCGGAGGCGGGCATGATGATGTAGAGTCCTCCGGTGATGATTCCCTCTCCGGCAGGTGCCGGAGGCGATCTCCTGAATCCCCGAGATGGGATTGGCGGCGACGGTGTCACATTATGTTTTCTCGTATCGTGGCTCTCGGTACTAGGGTTTTCGCGACGGAGAGTTTAAGTAGCCGAAGGGGCAGAGTCGGGAGGCGCCCGAGGGGCCCACCCCATAGGGCGGCGCGCCCCCCCTCTTGGCCGCGCCACCAGGTGGGGTGGCCACCTCGTGGCCCCTCTCCGTCTCTCCTTCGGTCTTCTGGAAGGCTCCGTGGAAAATAAGATCGTGGGCTTTTGTTTCGTCTAATTCGAGAATATTTCCTGTGTAGGATTTCTGAAACCAAAAACAGCAGAAAAGGAACTGGCACTTTGGCATCTTGTTAATAGGTTAGTGCCGAAAATGCATAAAAATGATATAAAGTGTATATAAAACATGTGAGTATTGTCATAAAACTAGCATGGAACATAAGAAATTATAGATACGTTTGAGACGTATCAAGCATCCCCAAGCTTAGTTCCTACTCGCCCTCGAGTAGGTAAACGATAACAAGGATAATTTCTGAAGTGACATGCTACTATCATAATCTTGATCAATACTATTGTAAAGCATATGAGATGAATGAAGTGATTCAAAGCAATGGTGAAGATAATGACTAAACAACTGAATCATATAGCAAAGACTTTTCATGAATAGTACTTTCAAGACAAGCATCAATAAGTCTTGCATAAGAGTTAACTCATAAAGCAATAAATTCTTGATAGAAGGTTTTGAAGAAACACAAAGGAAGATGAAAGTTTCAGCAGTTGCTTTCAACTTCAACATGTATATCTCATGGATAATTGTCAGCACAAAGTAATATGATGAATGCAAATAAGCAAGTATGTAGGAATCAATGCACACAGTTGACACAAGTGTTTGCTTCTAAGATGGAAAGAAGTAGGTAAACCGACTCAACATAAAGTAAAAGAAAGGCCCTTCGCAGAGGGAAGCAGGGATTACTCATGTGCTAGAGCTTTTATTTTGAAAACATGGAAACAATTTTGTCAACGGTAGTAATAATTCATATGTGTTATGCATAAAACATCCTATAAGTTGCAAGCCTCATGCATCGAATACCAATAGTGCTCACACCTTGTCCTAATTAGCTCGGATTTCCATGGATTATCATTGCATTACATATGTTTCAACCAAGTGTCACAAAGGGTACCTCTATGTCACCTGTACAAAGGTCCAAGGAGATAGATCGCATTTGATTTCTCGTTTTTGATAGATCTCAACTTGAGGACATCCATACCGGGACAACATAGAAAACAGATAATGGACTCCTCTTTAATGCTTAAGCATTCAACAACAGATAATATTCTCATAAGAGATTGAGGATTAGTGTCCAAGCTGAAACTTTTACCATGATACATGGCTTTGGTTAGCGGCCCAATGTTCTTCTCTAGCAATATGCATACTCAAACCATTCAAATCATGGCAAATCACCCTTACTTCAGACAAGACGAACATGCATAGCAACTCACATGATATTCAACAAAAGAACAGTTGATGGCGTCCCCAGAAACATGGTTACCGCTCAACAAGCAACTTATAAGAAATAAGATACATAAGCGACATATTCTTTACCATAATAGTTTTTAAGCTACTTTCCCATGAGCTATATATTGCAAAGACAAGGAATGAAATTTTAAAGGTAGCACGAAAGCAATTACTTTGGAATGGCAGAGAAATATCACATAGTAGGTAGTTATGGTGGACACAAATGGCATAAGTTTTGGCTCAAGGTTTTGGATGCACGAGAAGCATTCCCTCTCACTACAAGGCTTTGGCTAGCAAGGTTATTGGAAGCAAACACAAGTATGAACCGGTACAGCAAAACTTACATAAAAACATATTGCAAGCATTATAAGACTCTACACTGTCTTCCTTGTTGTTCAAACACCTTTACCAGAAAATATCTAGACTTTAGAGAGACCAATCATGCAAACCAAATTTCAACAAGCTCTACCGTAATTCTCCACTAATAGGTTCAAACTACATGATGCAAGAGCTTAAACATGATCTATTTGAGAGCTCAAAACAATTGCCAAGTATCAAATTATTCAAGATAATATACCAATTACCACATGAAGCATTTTCTGTTTCCAACCAAATAGCAATAAACGAAGCGGTTTTCAACCTTCGCCATGAACATTAGAAGTAAAGCTAAGAACACCAGTGTTCATATGAAACAGCGGAGCGTGTCTTTCTCCCACACAAGGAATGCTAGGATCCGAATTTATTCAAAGAAAAACAAAAATAAAAGCATACAGACGCTCCAAGTAAAGCACATAAGATGTGACCGAATAAAAATATAGTTTCACTAGAGGTGACCTGATAAGTTGTCGATGAAGAAGGGGATGCCTTGGGCATCCCCAAGCTTAGATGCTTGAGTCTTCTTGAAATATGTAGGGATGAACCACGGGGCATCCCCAAGCTTAGACTGTTCACTCTTCTTGATCGTATTATATCATCCTCCTCTCTTGACCCTTGAAAACTTCCTCCACACCAAACTCAAAACAATCTCATTAGAGGGTTAGTGCATAATCAAAAATTCACATGTTCAGATAGGACACAATCATTCCTAACACTTCTGGACATTACCCAAAGTTACTGAAAGTTAATGGAGCAAAGAAATCCATTCAACACAAGAAAAGAGGCAATGTGAAATAAAAGGCAGAATCTATCAAAAATAAAGATGAATTTTTTCGAGGCAATTAACATACTCAGATGAAGAAGCTCAAATTGAATGAAAGTTGCGTACATATCTGAGGATTACTCACGAATTTTTTCAGAATTTTTAGATTCCCTACAGAGAGAACAGCTCAAATTCGTGATAGCTAAAAATCTGTTTCTGCGCAGAAATCCAAATCTAGTATCAACCTTCTATCAAAGACTTTACTTGGCACAACAATGCAATAAAGTAAAGATACAAAGGTATTGCTAAAGTAGTAACAAACACCTTGACTCAAATATAAAACAAAAATTGCAGAAGTAAAATAATGGGTTGTCTCCCATAAGCGCTTTCTTTAACGCCTTTCAGCTAGGCGCAGAAAGTGTAAATCAAGTAACATCAAGAGAAGAAACATCAACATCATAATTTGTTCTAATAATAGAATCAAAAGGCAACTTCATTCTCTTTCTAGGGAAGTGTTCCATACCTTTCTTAAGAGGGAATTGATATTTAATATTTCCTTCTTTCATATCAATAATAGCACAAACAGTTCGAAGAAAGGGTCTTCCCAAAACAATAGGACAAGATGCATTGCATTCAATATCCAAAACAACAAAATCAACGGGGACAAGGTTATTGTTAACCGTAATGTGAACATTGTCAATTCTCCCCAAAGGTTTCTTTATAGAATTATCAGCAAGATTAACATCCAAATAACAATTTTTCAATGGTGGCAAGTCAAGCATATCATAAAGTTTCTTAGGCATAACAGAAATACTTGCACCAAGATCACATAAAGCATTACAATCAAAATCATTGACCTTCATCTTAATGATGGGCTCCCAACCATCTTCCAACTTCCTAGGAATAGAAGCTTTAAGTTTTAATTCCTCTTCTCTAGCTTTTATGAGAGCATTTGTAATATGTTTTGTAAAGGCCAAGTTTATAGCACTAGCATTAGGACTTCTAGCAAGTTTTTGCAAGAAGTTAATAACTTCAGAGATATGACAATTATCAAAATCAAAACCATTATGATCTAAAGCAATGGGATCATTGTCCCCAATACTCCGAAAAATTTCAGCACTCTTATCACAAACAGTTTCAGCAGTTTCAGGCAATTTTGCATGCTTTGTATTAGAGTAGAAACATTGCCAACACCAATTATTTTACCATTGATAGTAGGAGGTTTAGCAACATGTGAAGCATCAACATTACTAGTGGTAGTAATAGTCCAAACTTTAGCTACATTATTCTCTTTAGCTAATTTTTCTTCTCTTTCCCACCTAGCATGCAATTCAGCCATCATTCTAATATTGTCATTAATTCGAACTTGGATAGCGTTTGTTGTAGCAAATGACTTAATATCTTTATCTTCATTAGGCATAACTTTCAATTTTAAAAGATCAACATCAGCAGCAAGACTATCAACCTTAGAAGCAAGAACATCAATTTTACCAAGCTTTCCTCAACAGATTTGTTAAAAGCAGTTTGTGTACTAATAAATTCTTTAAGCATGGCTTCAAGACCAGAGGGTACACTCCTATTATTGTTGTAAGAATTACCATAAGAATTACCATAACCATTACCATTATTAGAAGGATATGGCCTATAGTTGTTACCAAAATTATTCCTATAAGCATTGTTGTTGAAATTATTACTTTTAATGAAGTTCACATCAACATGCTCTTCTTGAGCAACCAATGAAGTTAAAGGAACATTATTAGGATCAATATTAGATCTACCATTAACAAGCATAGACATAATAACATCGATCTTATCACTCAAGGAGGAGGTTTCTTCAACAGAATTTACCTTCTTACCTTGTGGAGTCCTTTCAGTGTGCCATTCAGAGTAGTTGATCATCATATCATCGAGAAGCTTTGTAGCGGCACCCAAAGTGATGGACATAAAAGTACCTCCAGCAGCTGAATCCAATAGGTTCCTTGAAGAAAAATTCAATCCTACATAAAAGGTTTGGATGATCATCCAAGTAGTCAGTCCATGGGTAGGGCAATTCTTTACCAAAGATTTCATTCTTTCCCATGCTTGGGCAACATGTTCATTATCCAATTGCTTAAAATTCATTATGCTACTTCTCAAAGATATAATTTTAGCAGGAGGATAATATCTACCAATGAAAGCATCTTTACATTTAGTCCATGAATCAATACTATTCTTAGGCAAAGATAGCAACCAATCTTTAGCTCTTCCTCTTAAGGAGAAAGGAAACAATTTCAGTTTTATAATGTCCCCATCTACATCCTTATACTTTTGCATTTCACAAAGTTCAACAAAATTATTAAGATGGGCAGCAGCATCATCAGTACTAACACCAGAAAATTGCTCTCTCATAACAAGATTTAGTAAAGCAGGTTTAATTTCATGCTGTAGTAGCAGGTGGAGCAATAGGAGTGCATATAAAATCATTATTATTGGTGCTAGTGAAATCACACAACTTGGTGTTCTCAGGAGTATTCATTTTAAAAGCAATAAAAATAAGTAAAGCAACCTAAATTAAGTAAAGTAAAACAAGTAACTATTTTTTGTGTGTTTTTGATATAAAGAAAGCAAACAAGACAGAAAATAAAATAAAGTAAAGCAAGACAATAAACAAAGTAAAGAGATTGGATGAGAGAGACTCCCTTGTCTTGATTCACCCCGCAACGGCGCCTTAAAATATAGTCGCCGACGTGCGATGTGATTGCAACGGCGCTGTAGTAGCTTCCTTGTGACGGTAAAGCACTCGTCCGTTGGGAACCCCAAGAGGAAGGTGTGATGCGTACATCAGCAAGTTTTCCCTCAGTAAGAAACCAAGGTTTATCGAACCAGTAGGAGATGAAGGCCACGTGAAGGTTGTTGGTGGAGGAGTGTAGTGCGGCGCAACACCAGGGATTCCGGCGCCAACGTGGAACCTGCACAACACAATCAAGATACTTTGCCCCAACTTAACAAAGTGAGGTTGTCAATCTCACCGGCTTGCTGTAAACAAAGGATTAAACGTATGGTGTGGAGAATGATGTTTGTTTGCAAAGAACAACAGAGAACAATGATTGCAGTAGGTTGTATTTCAGATGTAAAAGAATGGACCGGGGTCCACAGTTCACTAGTGGTGTCTCTCCAATAAGATAAATAGCATGTTGGGTGAACAAATTACAGTTGGGCAATTGACAAATAGAGAGGGCATAACAATGCACATACATATCATGATGACTAATATGAGATTTACTTAGGGCATTACGACAAAGAACATAGATCGCTATCCAGCATGCATCTATGCCTAAAAAGTCCACCTTCGGGTTAGCATCCGCACCCCTTCCAAAGATTAAGTTGCAAACAACAGACAATTGCATTAAGTACCGTGCGTAATGTAAACAATACAAATATCCTTAGACAAAGCATTGTTGTTTTATCCCTAGTGGCAACAGCACATCCATAACCTTAGAACTTTCTGTCACTGTCCCACATTCAATGGAGGCATGAACCCACTATCGAGCATAAATACTCCTCTTGGAGTTACAAGTATCAACTTGGCCAGAGCCTCTACTAGCAACGGAGAGCATGCAAGATCATAAACAACACATATATGATAGATCGATAATCAACTTGACATAGTATTCCATATTCATCGGATCCCAATAAACACAACATGTAGCATTACAGATAGATGATCTTGATCATGATAGGTAGCTCACAAGATCTAAACATGATAGCACAAGAGGAGAAGACAACCATCTAGCTACTGCTATGGACCCATAGTCCAAGGATGAACTACTCACGCATCAGTCCGGAGGCGGGCATGGTGGTGTAGAGCCCTCCGGTGATGATTCCCCTCTCTGGCAGGGTGCCGGAGGCGATCTCCTAAATCCCCCGAGATATGATTGACGGCGGTGGCGTCTCCGTAACTTTTCTCGTATCATGGCTCTCGGTACTAGGGTTTTCGCGACGGAGAGAATAAATAGGCGAAGGGGCAGAGTCGGGGACGCTCGAGGGGCCCACCCCATAGGGCGGTGCGGCCGGGGTGGGGCCGCGCCCCAGGGTGCCGCCGTCGCCCCTCTTCGTCTCCTCTTCGACTGGAAGGCTCCGTGGAAAATAAGACCGTGGGCTTTTGTTTCACAAATTACGAGAATATTTCCCGTGTAGGATTTCTCAAACCAAAAACAGAAAACAGGAACTGACGCTTCGCATCTTGTTAATAGGTTAGTGCCGGAAAATGCATCAAAATGATATAAAGTGTATATAAAACATGTGAGTATTGTCATAAAACTAGCATGGAACATAAGAAATTATAGATACGTTTGAGACGTATCAAGCATCCCCAAGCTTAGTTCCTACTCGCCCTCGAGTAGGTAAACGATAACAAGGATAATTTCTGAAGTGACATGCTACTATCATAATCTTGATCAATACTATTGTAAAGCATATGAGATGAATGAAGTGATTCAAAGCAATGGTAATGATAATGACTAAACAACTGAATCATATAGCAACGACTTTTCATGAATAGTAGTTTCAAGACAAGCATCAATAAGTCTTGCATAAGAGTTAACTCATAAAGCAATAAATTCTTAATAGAAGGTTTTAGAGCAACACAAAGGAAGATATAAGTTTCAGCAGTTGCTTTCAACTTCAACATGTATATCTCATGGATAATTGTCAACACAAAGTAATATGATGAGTGCAATAAGCAAGCATGTAGGAATCAATGCACACAGTTGACACAAGTGTTTGCTTCTAAGATGGAAAGAAGTAGGTAAACTGACTCAACATAACGTAAAAGAAAGGCCCTTCGCAGAGGGAAGCAGGATTACTCATGTGCTAGAGCTTTTTATTTTGAAAACATGGAAACAATTTTGTCAACGGTAGTAATAATTCATATGTGTTATGCATAAAACCTCCTATAAGTTGCAAGCCTCATGCATCGAATACCAATAGTGCTCGCACCTTGTCCTAATTAGCTCGGATTTCCATGGATTATCATTGCATTACATATGTTTCAACCAAGTGTCACAAAGGGGTACCTCTATGTCACCTGTACAAAGGTCCAAGG
Organism: Lolium multiflorum; assembly: GCA_030979885.1. Taxonomy (NCBI): domain Eukaryota; kingdom Viridiplantae; phylum Streptophyta; class Magnoliopsida; order Poales; family Poaceae; genus Lolium; species Lolium multiflorum. Next base: position 5,779,013 of record CM061752.1, read on the forward strand.
AGATAGATCGCATTTGATTTCTCATTTTTGATAAATCTCAACTTGAGGACATCCATACCGGGACAACATAGAAAACAGATAATGGACTCCTCTTTAATGCTTAAGCATTCAACAACAGATAATATTCTCATAAGAGATTGAGGATTAGTGTCCAAGCTGAAACTTCCACCATGATACATGGCTTTGGTTAGCGGCCCAATGTTCTTCTCTAGCAATATGCATACTCAAACCATTCAACTCATGGAAAATCACCCTTACTTCAGACAAGACGAACATGCATACCAACTCACATGATATTCAACAAAAGAACAGTTGATGGCGTCCCCAGAAACATGGTTACCGCTCAACAAGCAACTTATAAGAAATAAGATACATAAGCGACATATTCTTTACCACAATAGTTTTTAAGCTACTTTCCCATGAGCTATATATTGCAAAGACAAGGAATGAAATTTTTAAAGGTAGCACGCAAGCAATTTACTTTGGGCAGAGAAATACCACATAGTAGGTAGTTATGGTGGACACAAATGGCATAAGTTTTGGCTCAAGGTTTTGGATGCACGAGAAGCATTCCCTCTCAAGACAAGGCTTGGGCTAGCAAGGTTGTTTGAAGCAAACACAGGTATGAACCGGTACAGCAAAACTTACATAAGAACATATTGCAAGCATTATAAGACTCTACACTGCCTTCCTTGTTGTTCAAACACCTTTACCAGAAAATATCTAGACTTTAGAGAGACCAATCATGCAAACCAAATTTCAACAAGCTCTACAGTAATTCTCCACTAATAGATTCAAACTACATGATGCAAGAGCTTAAACATGATATATTTGAGAGCTCAAAACAATTGCCAAGTATCAAATTATTCAAGATAATATACCAATTACCACATGAAGCATTTTCTGTTTCCAACCAAATAGCAATAAACGAAGCGGTTTCAACCTTCTCCATGAACATTAAGAGTAAAGCTAAGAACACCAGTGTTCATATGAAACAGCGGAGCGTGTCTTTCTCCAACACAAGGAATGCTAGGATCTGAATTTATTCAAACACAAACAAAAATAAAAGCATGCAGACGCTCCAAGTAATGCACATAAGATGTGACGGAATAAAAATATAGTTTCACTAGAGGTGACCTGATAAGTTGTCGATGAAGAAGGGGATGCCTTGGGCATCCCCAAGCTTAGATGCTTGAGTCTTCTTGAAATATGCAGGGATAAACCACGGGGGCATCCCCAAGCTTAGACTTTTCACTCTTCTTGATCATATTATATCATCCTCCTCTCTTGATCCTTGAAAACTTCCTCCACACCAAACTCAAAACAATCTCATTAGAGGGTTAGTGCATAATCAAAAATTCACATGTTCAGAGAGGACACAATCATTCCCAACACTTCTGGACATTACCCAAGGCTACTGAAAGTTAATGGAGCAAAGAAATCCACTCAACACAGAAAAGAGGCAATGTGAAATAAAAGGCAGAATCTGTCAAAACAGAACAGTCCGTAAAGACGAATTTTTTAGAGGCACTTAACATTCTCAGATGAAGAAGCTCAAATTGAATGAAAATTGCGTACATATCTGAGGATTCCTCACAATTTTTTTTAGAATTTTTAGATTCTCCTACAGAGAGAACAGCTCAAATTCGTGACAGCTAAAAATCTGTTTCTGCGCAGAAATCCAAATCTAGTATCAACTCTCTATCAAAGACTTTACTTGGCACAACAATGCAATAAAGTAAAGATACAAAGGTATTGCTACAGTAGTAACAAGCACCTTGACTCAAATATAAAACAAAAATTGCAGAAGTAAAATAATGGGTTGTCTCCCATAAGCGCTTTTCTTTAACGCCTTTCAGCTAGGCGCAGAAAGTGTAAATCAAGTAACATCAAGAGAAGAAGCATCAACATCATAATTTATTCTAATAATAGAATCAAAAGGCAACTTCATTCTCTTCTAGGGAAGTGTTCCATACCTTTCTTAAGAGGGAATTGATATTTAATATTTCCTTCTTTCATATCAATAATAGCACCAACAGTTCGAAGAAAGGGTCTTCCCAAAATAATAGGACAAGATGCATTGCATTTAATATCCAAGACAACAAAATCAACGGGGACAAGGTTATTGTTAACCGTAATGTGAACATTATCAATCCTCCCCAAAGGTTTCTTTATAGAATTATCAGCAAGATTAACATCCAAATAACAATATTTCAATGGTGGCAAGTCAAGCATATCATAAAGTTTCTTAGGCATAACGAAATACTTGCACCAAGATCACATAAAGCATTAAAATCAAAATCATTGACCTTCATTTTAATGATGGGCTCCCAACCATCTTCTAACTTCCTAGGAATAGAAGTTTCAAGTTTTAATTTCTCTTCTAGCTTTAATGAGAGCATTTGTAATATGTTTTGTAAAGGCCAAGTTTATAGCACTAGCATTAGGACTTCTAGCAAGTTTTTGCAAGAACTTAATAACTTCAGAGATATGACAATTATCAAAATCAAAACCATTATGATCTAAAGCAATGGGATCATTGTCCCCAATACTCTGAAAAATTTCAGCACTTTTATCACCAACAGTTTCAGCAGTTTTAGGCAATTTTGCATGCTTTGTATTAGAAGTAGAAACATTGCCAACACCAATTATTTTACCATTGATAGTAGGAGGTTTAGCAACATGTGAAGCATCAACATTACTAGTGGTGGTAATAGTCCAAACTTTAGCTACATTATTCTCTTTAGCTAGTTTTTCTTCTCTTTCCCACCTAGCATGCAATTCAGCCATCATTCTAATATTATCATTAATTCGAACTTGGATAGCGTTTGCTGTAGCAAATGACTTAATATCTTTAGTTTCATTAGGCATAACTTTTAGTTTTAAAAGATCAACATCAGCAGCAAGACTATCAACCTTAGAAGTAAGAACATCAATTTTACCAAGCTTTTCCTCAACAGATTTGTTAAAAGCTGTTTGTGTACTAATAAATTCTTTAAGCATGACTTCAAGACCAGAGGGTACACTCCTATTATTGTTGTAAGAATTACCATAATAATTACCATAACCATTACTGTTATTAGAAGGATATGGCCTATAGTTGTTACCAAAATTATTCCTATAAGCATTGTTGTTGAAATTATTACTTTTAATGAAGTTCACATCAACATGCTCTTCTTGAGCAATCAATGAAGCTAAAGGAACATTATTAGGATCAACATTAGATCTACCATTAACAAGCATAGACATAATAACATCAATCTTATCACTCAAGGAGGAGGTTTCTTCAACAGAATTTATCTTCTTACCTTGTGGAGTCCTTTCAGTGTGCCATTCAGAGTAGTTGATCATCATATCATAAAGAAGTTTTGTTGCGGCACCCAAAGTGATGGACATAAAAGTACCTCCAGCAATCCAATAGGTTCCTTGAAGAAAAATTCAATCCTGCATAAAAGGTTTGGATGATCATCCAAGTAGTCAGTCCATGGGTAGGGCAATTCTTTACCAAAGATTTCATTCTTTCCCATGCTTGGGCAACATGTTCATTATCCAATTGCTTAAAATTCATAATGCTACTTCTCAAAGATATAATTTTAGCAGGAGGATAATATCTACCAATGAAAGCATCTTTACATTTAGTCCATAAATTAATAGTATTCTTAGGCAAAGATAGCAACCAATCTTTAGCTCTTCCTCTTAAGGAGAAAGGAAACAATTTCAGTTTTATAATATCCCCATCTACATCCTTATACTTTTGCATTTCACAAAGTTCAATAAAATTATTAAGATGGGCAGCAGCATCATCAGTACTAACACCAGAAAATTGCTCTCTCATAACAAGATTTAGTAAAGCAGGTTTAATTTCATAAAATTCTGGTAGTAGCAGGTGGAGCAATAGGAGTGCATATAAAATCATTATTATTGGTGCTAGTGAAATCACACAACTTAGTATTCTCAGGAGTATTCATTTTAACAGCAATAAAAATAAGTAAAGCAAACTGAATTAAATAAAGTAAATACAAGTAACTAATTTTTTTGTGTTTTTGATATAAAGAAAGCAAACAAGACAGAAAATAAAATAAAGTAAAGCAAGACAATAAACAAAGTAAAGAGATTGGATGTGAGAGACTCCTGCAAAGTGTCTTGATCTCCCCGGCAACGGCGCCAGAAAATATAGCTGCTGACGTGCGACATGGATTGCAACGGCGCAAGAAAGTAGCTTCCTTGTGACGGTAAAGCACACGTCCGTTGGGAACCCCAAGAGGAAGGTGTGATGCGTACAGCAGCAAGTTTTCCCTCAGTAAGAAACTAAGATTTATCGAACCGCAGGAGATGAAGGCCACGTGAAGGTTGTTGGTGAAGGAGTGTAGTGCGGCGCAACACCGGGATTCCGCGCCAACGTGGAACCTGCACAACACAATCAAGATACTTTGCCCCAACTTAACAGTGAGGTTGTCAATCTCACCGGCTTGCTGTAAACAAAGGATTAAACGTATGGTGTGGAGAATGATGTTTATTTGCAAAAAACAGCAGAGAACAATGATTGCAGTAGATTGTATTTCAGATGTAAAAGAATGGACCGGGGTCCACAGTTCACACGTATGGTGTGGGCAATTGACAAATAGAGAGGGCATAACAATGCACATACATATCATGATGACTAATATGAGATTTACTTAGGGCATTACGACAAAGAACATAGACCGCTATCCAAGCATGCATCTATGCCTAAAAGTCCACCTTCGGGTTAGCATCCGCACCTTCCAGTATTAAGTTGCAAACAATTGCATTAAGTACTGTGCGTAATGTAAACAATACAAATATCCTTAGATAAAGCATTGATGTTTTATCCCTAGTGGCAACAAAGACATCCATAACCTTAGAACTTTCTGTCACTGTCCCACATTCAATGGAGGCATGAACCCACTATCGAGCATAAATACTCCCTCTTGGAGTTACAAGTATCAACTTGGCCAGAGCCTCTACTAGCAACGGAGAGCATGCAAGATCATAAACAACACATATATGATAGATCGATAATCAACTTGACATAGTATTCCATATTCATCGGATCCCAACAAACACAACATGTAGCATTACAAATAGATGATCTTGATCATGATAGGCAGCTCACAAGATCTAAACATGATAGCACAAGAGGAGAAGACAACCATCTAGCTACTGCTATGGACCCATAGTCCAAGGATGAACTACTCACGCATCAGTCCGAGGTGGGCATGGTGGTGTAGAGCCCTCCGGTGATGATTCCCCTCTCGGCAGGTGCCGGAGGCGATCTCCCGAATCCCCCGAGATGGGATTGATGGCGGCGGTGTCTCCATCACTTTTCTCGTATCGTGGCTCTCGGTACTAGGGTTTTCGCGACGGAGAGAATAAATAGGTGAAGGGGCGAGTCGGGGACGCTCGAGGGGCACCCCATAGGGCGGCACGGCCAGGGGCCGCGCCCCTAGGGTGTGGCCGCCTCGTCGCCCCTCTTCGTCTCCTCTTCGGACTTCTGGAAGGCTACGTGGAAAATAAGACCGTGGGCTTTTGTTTCGTCCAATTCCGAGAATATTTCATGTGTAGGATTTCTGAAACCAAAAACAGCAGAAAACAGAACTGGCGCTTCGGCATCTTGTTAATAGGTTAGTGCCGAAAATGCATCAAAATGATATAAAGTGTATATAAAACATGTGAGTATTATCATAAAACTAGCATGGAACATAAGAAATTATAGATACGTTTGAGACGTATCACTCTCCCGCAGGAACGCCGAAGAAACACTTCGTCGGGTTTAGCTTGAGGCAAAACTTGTCGAGGTTGTCGAAGGTTTCCATAAGATCATCGATTAAAGATAACCCCTGCTTTGTTGTAATCACGACATCATCAATATATACTTGAACGTTCCTGCCGATCTGCGCGGCAAGGCACTTTTGCATCATCCTTTGATAAGTAGCTCCCGCGTTTTTCAACCCGAAAGGCATTGTTTTATAGCAGAACACACCGTAAGGTGTTATGAAAGCTGTTTTGACCTCATCCTCTTCTTTTAGGCGGATCTGGTTGTAACCAGAATACGCGTCCAGAAGGAAAGACGTTCGCATCCCGCCGTGGAGTCGATAATTTGATCGATCCTCGGGAGGGGAAAGTGATCCTTTGGACAATGTTTATTGAGACACGTGAAGTCGACGCACATGCGAAGGACGGTGTTTTTCTTCGGGACCAGGACTGGGTTAGCGACCCATGTGGCCTCCGCAGCTCCTTGATGAAGTTTGCTTCTCGAAGTCGATTAATTTCCGACAGCATAGCTTTGCGGTTTGGTTCCAAAAAACGCCGCAAAGGTTGTTTAATTGGCCTAGCCATTGGATCCACATTAAGAGGGTGCTTGGCAAGTTCTCTGGGTACTCCTGGCATGTCAGCTGGATACCATGCGAAGATTTCCCAGCGCTCACGGAGGAACTCGACGAGCGCGCTTTCCTATGCGCTATCCATATTTGTTGCAATAGCTGTCATCTTCTTGGGATCTGTCGGGTGAATCTGTACTTCCTTCGAGTTCTTGATGTTATCAAAGGTTGGCTCCTTCAGTGGCATCCCTCTATCAGGCAACACATCATAATCAGTTGTTAGCCTTGACGCCATATATTCGGCCTGCGTCCCGAAAGTTTTTGACAGCCGATGGAAATCCTTGTCGCACTTATCTGCCAGCGCGAAACTGCCTTTTACTGTGATTGGGCCGTTGGGTCCAGGGAGCCTCCACAATAAGTATGTGTAATGTGGTACCGCCATAAATCTGGCATAAGCGGGTCGTCCTAGCAGAGCATGATACTATGACGGGAAATCCACAACTTCGAATTCTAGTTTTTCTCTTCTGTAATTTTCTCGGGTTCCGAACTGAACGTTGAGACTGATCTTTCCCAATGGATAACTTGGCTTCTCCGGGGTGATGCCATGGAAACGCGTGTCAGTTGGTTTTAGATTTTCCAAGGATATGTTCATCTTCCTCAATGTATCTTCATACATGAGGTTTAAGCTGCTGCCTCCATCTATGAACACCCGTGAAACGTCGAATCCTGCAATCACCGCCGGTAGGATCAAAGCTGATTGCCCTGGTCGTGGAACTTGCTGCGGGTGGTCTGCTATGGTGAAGCCGATGTCTTGCCCCGGCCAATTCAGGTACTCAATCGTTGGTGGAGGCATCTTCTCCGCTATGTAAACTTGTCGCGAAATCACTTTTTGAGTTCTATTGGAGGGTCTGCCCTTCTGAATCATCGAGACTGTCCCATTGGTGTCGATATAAGAACCGTTGGTTGGAGCTGCCACCAATTGCAACTGGTGTCGATTTTCGTCTGTAATTGCGGGTGGAGGTGGAAGGTGAATCTCACTCCTTGGCCCCTCGGGGTTTCCGTTTGCTGCCTGTGCATTGGCGTGTCCCGCGTATCTATGCAATGCTAGGAAAGTTCGGTAGTCTTTCTGAAGATGATCCGACTGTCTCTTCCCAGTATTATCGAGAAAGAAATGCATCTGGCACGGTCCATTCAAAAGGTCATCGGGTGATACATACGGTCTTTGGAACCTTGGTCCACTATTTTGTCTGTTAGAACGGGGAGCATCCCTGTAGTCGCTGCGCTATTCACTACTCCTTTGATAATCATCTCGATGATTTTCTCCATTACTTCCTCGGAAGCCAGCCGATATTTGGCTAGGACCATCATAGTCTGAGAACTGTCGAGAAAAACGTCGTCTATTTTGATTATTTCGGTTGCGGTCGTCCTCAGGCGACCTATGCCGTTTATTTTGAACAGCATCTTCTCTATCTGCCCAATGATTCGCTATTTCCATGAGTGCTGCAATTGTTTTTGGATTGTTCCTTCCCAAATCCTCGATTAGGTCCTTCCTTCTAATACCAGCAACAAACGCGTCTATTGCTCTTTCGTCAGATATGTTCTCTGCCGAATTTTTGATGATGTTCCATCTCTGGATGTACGTCCTCATTGGCTCATCATACTTTTGTCTGCAGGCTCTCAGCTGCTCTATTGACGCTGGTTTCTTGCATGTGGATAGGAAGTTCTTCACAAACATGTCCTCGAAAGTTTCCCAACTGTCGATAGATCCAGGTGGTAACTTTTTTATCCATGATCTCGCCGCTCCACTTAAGTGTACCTGAATACTCTGCATGGCAGTTGCTTTGGTTCCACCCGTCAATTTTACTGTCTCCAAGTAGTCGACTAACCAGTCCTCAGGATCTTGCAGACCATCGAACTTTTTGTAGTTGTCGGGTAATTTAAACCCAGACGGGACTCGAGTTTTACGAACTCGTCGAGTGAAGCAAGGGAGCCCGCACATATCTTCCTCATCTACTTCTGGTGATTGCCGATGTTCTCTTCTTTCTTGCCGCGCTCTATCGATCCGCGCCTGTGTTGCTGTATTTCTCGCATCACCCGTTCTTGGAGGATCTTGCACTACCGCCGCAGGTCGTGGACTATTTTGCCTTGGGGCACCTTCGGGAGGCATACTTGTACCCGCAAACGCTGTTCCCATGACTCCAACTCCTGCCATAGCCATATTGTACAATGCTTCTCTTGGATCTCCGGGAGGTGGCCTGGATGCCAGTATGTAAGCCTGAGTTGCCATGTATCCAGCTTCCAGTGTTTTGGGAATAATGTTTCCTCTTGTGTCTATCGATATAAAAGACATGTCGAGGTTTTGGACCAGATGCTCCCTCTCATTCTCAGGTATATGCTGGAGCCGAGATCTTCCTCTATTACGGGCTTCCCTGTGATTATCTCCCGAAGTTCCTGATTGTCGACTCAGCTCAGCTCTTCGCCTACTCGACGCGGAAGCTGCAGCTTTTCTCTGTTCAAGTATCACCCTTTGTTTTTCCAGTTCTCGACTAGCACGCGCGGGCCTGTATTGATACGCTTACAACTCCTCCACCGTAGCGGCAGTGGTCAAGGGATTTGTACCGTTCAAGGCTGTTGTCGCTCTGTCCCAAGCTGCTTGCGGTAGTTGCAACTTCTGGCGTGGTGTAGTCCCGACATATTTGGTGCCTAAACCTCGCGTAAGATCAGCGGGATCGACGTATGGATTTCCCAAATCATCGAAAGCCTCTGATGTTTCGTTCTCCGGATGACTGGACTCGCCAATCACGTATACTTGATGATATGTTGACCTTGAGTAGTTATCTTCTGGGTCGGTGACACCGTCGTAACGATCGGCGAAGACCTCCCGAATAAGGGTAGATTTGTCGATGAAGCTGAAGCTGTCGATGCTTTCCGAATCGCTGTCCAGATCGGAGTCCGTGAACGACCCGAAAGACATCCCGCCGAACAGATTGGCGAGATCTCCGCCGACGGCGGGCGTGACGCTGCTTGTCGACGAGGTTTTTCCGCTTGATTTTGTTGTTGATGATGATCCCGAGAAATCAGAACCAACCGCTAGCGGTCCCGAACGGATCGGTGCCGCTAAACGACGTGATCCTTCTCTCCCGACGCAAAAGTAGAAGCTCCCGAACTTCGTCTCCATTGGCTCTTCCAGATAGGCATATGCATCCAAACGGGCGGGAGGGTGAGGAACAAAATCAACGAGACCAGTTTCGATCTGTTTACCTCCGTCCATCGCATTGCTTGCCACCGAAGATGTCGACGATGTTGAACGTGCCATCGAGATCAGCTCCTTGTCGCCTCTAATTCCCACAGACGACGCCAATTGACAAGGTATTAACTTGTCAATGCCTACAAGTTGTAGACTAGGGTTTTCGTGGAAGTAGAGGGCAAGTAGATCTCAAGGGTTTCAGCCGGAAAAGTACTCGACTGCCAAGAAAACTAGGATTATGTTGACAATGGAATCGATCCCCTCTTTCTCCCTCGCCTCCCCCTTATATAGGAGGTGGAGCCGAGGGTTTCGTGATGTACAAGTTACAAAATCCGGGAGACTCTTTGAGTTCGTCCCGTAATAGTTACAAGTCATTATTCCTAGTACAACTCTACCTTTCCAAACTATCTCTTAATTGGACTTCCGGGCTTCATAAACTTCGGGTCATGGGCCTTCGGTAAACCCTGGGTACTATCTTCGGTAGGCCCATTGGGGATGCCTATGTCACTCACCTAAGTTGCTTTGTAGCCTACCAAAGTTGCTTCTTAATTTTTTTTGTCGAAATATATGCAAGAGAGATCTAGTTTTGAAGATCTTGTCCCGACAATTTCAAATGTGGAAACCAATCATAATTCCGATACACGGTTTAAAAGTTATAGCTTTTTGAAAAAGATCTACAATATCTAGCTGGCCATGTACGTTTAGGAAAGAAAAGACAGTGCCAGCACGTGCGAACCAACTAATTAACCGTGGAATCTTTCCGTTTTTATCAGAGGGGACAAAAACTTTTCTAATATAAAGGGTATGCTGGGCAGTGCAAAACAGCACGCGGCCGCCCGTTAGACGTATCCATATTGTAAACACCTTGATCAATAAAAACTAACATGACCGTAGGTCTTTTACTCTCTTGAGGGGCTGAACCCGGGTAAAAAACATGCTCTCGTGCAATCTCATCCCGCGGATGGCTTTGCCCTCCTTGCCTCGCACCAACGAAGTGTTGCACCCCGTAGCATCTTCCGTGGTCACATCCATGACAGTGGCGCTTGCCGTGGGGCGTGGGGCGAAAAGCCTTAGATCTGGGTCTCGCCGATCCGCCGGATGATCGCCACCGGCGGATTCCTCCACATCCAGCCGACTACTTATTGTCCGGCGTCGGCGCCCGTCACCCACGCCGTGATGGTGCCAATCGGCACGATCAATCCGTTTGTCAGCTTCATTGGCGTCGTCAACCTGATCGAGCTGGCGGACGAGTCTGTTGTCGGTCTCAGTCCGCCACGAGACTTTGATGCATCGGGACAACTCTGCACCGCCACTATCCCGATCTCGGAAGGCATCCTCGCCGACGACGATACCGCTCTACTCGATGATGCCGACTCGTTGACCGCATGGAGTCGACATGTCAATCACGCCAGCTTCCGTCGCCGGTTCCATTGTCCCGGTCTTGAATCCTGGAGATTTGGAGAATGTATCTATCCTCCCCTCTTTGACCCTGACTCGAAGACGGAGTCCATCGAGTGCCCACGATGCCATGCCGCCGTTCTCATGGCAGGCAACGATCCGCCCTAGCCTCCGATAGATCCGTTCTCCACGCCGATCAAAACGAACGCATGCCTAGATGACTTGGACAAGCACCGTAGCCTCCTTGCGGCGGCTAGGAGAAGGAGTTGGAGGCACACGCCGAAAGTTCTGACTAGAACAGGCCGCGACCAATCTCACTCAATATCATTGACGCCGCGTGCAGTCGCGCATCCACCCCAGCTACCCAACTCGTACGCTAAGATTTGGCAACGACCCCGCAGCCGGCGGAAGCCAACCGAAAGACGGGACCAGAGCAACACCGCCACATCCACGACCGCCAAACCAGTAACGCCCCACGCAGCAGCACACAGGGAAGGAGATTGACGTCGATGGACTACCCCTCCACTCGACCTCAATGTACAACATCATCACCGCCTAGGTCGCTTCTAGGAACATCAACCCAACCGGTGCGGACGTGATAAACATATGCTACTACCGAGCCCTCATCGACCGGGCAGTAGAGCAGCAGAACGCGCAGATCAACTCATAGGGGAGGATGTACTCCCACTCGTCCGGCAGCCGCGCGGCCTCGTCAGGCGCTGCGCGTGCAAACACTAATCACCAAGCCGCCAATATCGAGAACTTTCCACCGCCAGAACCACGAGCTGCTCACTCGACGAATGATCCGCGGCCAGAGTTCCGCCAGATCGCCTCCAACGGCCAGCCAGTCGACGCGTGCACCCACATCGCCAACACCCAAGCATGGCGAGCTCGGAAAACAGGAGACTTGCGCTACAACCTCAGCAACAACCGGGGCAATCGCCAGGACTACGAACAACATGCAGAACATGCTTGCCGAAGCTTGTTCTCATGATTCGGCCCATCATTCTTTGGCCCAATGGTCAGAGTGGAACCTTACGCACCACCCCCGGTTCAAGGGCCCTCGTGATATTGAGAAGTACGATCCCTCCCTCGACCCTGGGGTATGGATCGACGCATCACCATGGCCATGGGAATCGCTGGTCACTCTGAGCTAGTCACCGCTCGATACGCTCCCCTTGGATGGAGCTACGTACTCACTAGTGGTTCAATACACTCCCCCCCACAACAACATCGACTCGTGGGAGGAGGCTCGCGAGGCGTTCATCCAACATTTTGCAAGCGCCTACTCCCGCACCACCACCGTTGAAGACCAGGAGCGTTGTGTGGAAGGCGCGCGCGAGTCGGCTCGTCATTGGGTCCAGTGCTGGCAAGATCTCTGGACCAACACTGCCGGTATCTGCGCTGACACAACAATATACTGCTTCAAGCGAAACTATCGCTACGAGCCCCTCGCAAAGTCGTCAAGCTCAAGAAAAGCTTCATGAACATCCTCACAATGTCGGAGCTGATGGACATCGCCAAGCGCTACGCGGAAGAGGACTCTATAATCGACTTGGACGATGAGTTTGGTCCCTGCCGCAATTGCCGCATCGTTCGCAATGACAGTCGCCGTGATGACTACCGCTTCATTGGCAAGCGCCGCAACAATGGCGGCTGTGAATTCATCTCTAACGCCAGCTACGGCCAGCGTGACACCAAGTATAGTCACCGACACGATCGCGGCCTGCGTGCCAGAAGTACGTCAATCAGTCGCACCTTCCTTGGTCGGCACTCAAGACCATCCCCATACTTGGCCATTTGCTGTTTGGAATATGGACATGGTCGGCAAGTTCAAGACTGCTCCCAGCGGCTTCACACACGTCCTAGTCGCGGTCGACAAATTAACCAAATGGGTGGAGGCCAAACCTATCAAGAAGTGTGATGGAAAAAATGACGACTAAATTTCTGCGCGAGCTGATCTACCGCTACAGCTACCCACGTGAACATGTACGCTTGAATTTTCAATTTCAATATTTTTAGTATTTCAAAATATGTTTGTAATGTATTTCAAAATAAAGGGAGCATCCGCTCAAATGAGCCAAAACAGAATTCCCAGTAGAGGCTTGCTTCAGTGCACCCCTCTTCCAAAACTCAAAAGGGAAATAAAATCTTTTACAATTAATTAGTTGCAATCCTCCGTACTATTTAGATTCACGCCGATACCCTTGCATGCCCGTACGAGATACAGTACGTGTATGGCTACATGGCTGCATTCGGTCATGCGATCCGCATGAACCGTTTTCGCTCACTAAGTCCTTTGTCTTCCTGCATGCAAAAAATTAGAAAAGAAAGATCACGTGTGTCCACGGCCATGGCCAGAAGTGGAAGAAAAGGAGAAAGGTCTCCAGCTCCCGATTCAATGTCCCTTTTTTCCGTGCACGATAGGATCATAGGAGCATTGGTTAATTTCTAAGATGTGCTAAAACGCAATAGATGGGAGACATATGGAGGAGAGGCTACGGCCTCATTTCACAGTTTAATTGGATCCTTTGCATATAGAATGGTACTAGTAGAATGCACCCTAAAATTTTCCTAAATTTTAACTAGACCATCTTGTCATCCACACTGGTGGAAAAAGGGGCTTTGGTCGCGGTTCGCAACTGCCATTAGTCGCGGTTGCGCAACCGCGACCAAAGTAGCGCGACTAAAGGCCCCCCTTTAGTCGCGGTTCCTTACGAACCGCGACTAAAGGCCCGTCCACGTGGGCCGCAGGCGAGCGCCATGGCGGAGGACCTTTAGTCGCGGTTCTTCCGGCCAACCGCGACTAAAGGCCTCCGCAGGTTTAGGGTTTAGCCCCCTCCCCCTAAATCTGGTTTCTTTTTAATTTGTATTATTTTATTTCTTTTGGGTTTTAATTTTGAAGGAGTTTCACATATTCTACGGTACTACATACATGCATATGAATGTACAATTTCAAACAAATTTGAAATTAGAACCAAAAAGAATTCAAGAGGAATATACAATATATATTCAATATCGGATGACCATATACAATATATATTCAATATCGGATGACCATATACAATTTTGAACAAGTTAGTTACAAATTCTGGTGCATATAAAGTTCTACGTCATCGTAATGGTGTTCTCCTCTAGGATCGATGACTTCCCTCGCCAACCATCCAGCTAGTTCCTCTTGAAGTGGTCGGAAGCGAGCTTCTGGACTAAGCGTCTTCCGGAGGTTATTCCTCAGGATGTTGTTCTCACACTTCTGGTCCCGCTCATTGCAGTATCTCCGGATCCTCTCACAAACATAGTATCCACATAGATTGGTCCCCGGTGGCTGAATATCCCCAGTCGTCCGCACTGCCATTTTAAAATGTAGCTCTTTTTTGAATTCACCGACCTTGGTATCTACGAACCGTCTCCAAACCCTACGAGGCAAAGAAAATTAAATAAACAAGAGAGTTATTAATTAGTTACTTGATATTAGGAAATGATGAACGAAATAGGCCGATCGATATAGAGCGCAAATGAATGAAAATAATTACTTTTGCATCATTTTTCTCATGTCGGCCCAAAGCGCCGGATCCATATTCAGAGAGTCGTGGACGAGAACTGAGGAGGTCTGAACTTGAATTACCATAAGAATCCAGTGGAACCTGCGGACACGATACATGCACAGTCATGCATAACTCATCGATTAGCCACATACCATGCATGGAGTAAACAAAAGAGAATGTGCTCAAGACAAACACTCACCCAAAATGGTAAGGAAATAGAATATCACTTTTCTGTTGCTGTTTTCTAATAAACCGCCACAGGTCATCCTCCACGTCGGCGGGGTGGTGTTCTAACACATGTGAATTAACGATGTGTGGGTCAATGAACCCAACATCATGGATGTTCCTTATTCGCATTTCCCGCTTCTTCATTCTGCATAATAGCGTACACAACAAGATAGTTAGGACAATATATATATATAGTGCAGGCAATGAACGAGATGGGGTAGAAATTAATAAATCACTTACAGAACGTAGCAACTGATGATAGATTTGTCGAGGTCGCGCAGATTGAACAGCTGGAACAATTCACTCAGATGAATTTGTACCCAGTAATGTTTGAAGTGATGCTCATATCTAACTTCCGCATAGATATAGTCTTTGGCGTTTTTATGTTTTATGTAACCCTTGTACCAATTTAGCAGACCTTTCATTTGTCGAGGTAGATCCTCTTCCTGCGCAGGCTCGACGAGAGGGCCATTCTTCACATATGTAAATACTACGTCCTTCATTGGCGCCTCATCAAGGCCTAGCAGTGCACGAAGAGTGATACCTAAGTCGGCCGCTTGTTCTCTGGCACTCGTTACAGTCAATCCATGTGCTGCCGCAGCTGCTATGATATCGGGGGCATCCGGATCGGCGGCTTGCACTATGAGCGGGGCGATCGATTGTTTACTTTGTTCCGAGCTGGGCAACTTCTTTCCCCCTTTCTAAGTTTTTCTCGGCCTCCTCCAAGGCTTTCTTCTCCGCCAACTCTTGGTTCCTCTTGAACGCGAGGGCTTGCCTACGAAGTTCACGTAAATAGTCGTCAGGCAGATTCTTCGCGGCTTGGGACGGTGTGTTCAAAAATGACTTAGCCCACTGCTTTTGCTTGTCAGAATATACTGGCTTGGGCTCGCCCTCTCTTTTCTTCTTGCACTCCTCCTTCCATTTCTCATGCTGAGCAGCCACGGCCGCTGCATTTTCCTCGACACTAAGTTCCCAAGGCCTCGGGATGAGAGGCTTCAGTGATGGCTCTGGTATCTTTGTGGTTCTAGGTACATAAGGGTCCGGGTTAATAACCCAGGACTTTCGCTTCTTCGCCGAGGTGGATTGGGGCGCGGCGTCTGATCACCCGCCGGACGAGGACTCGGGCGGGCGTCGCTACTCCGGAGGTGAATTGGGGGCGGCGCTCGGCTGACGTGAATGAGGTATTAGGTGAAGCACCACCACCACCACCGCCACCGCCACCGTCACCGCCACCGCCACCGCACCGCCACGCCACCACCACCACCGTACGGGGGTGGACTTGGCGCCGCCTGGAAACTTGATAAATTTCTTCTGCCATAGAATGAACTGGCGCTTGACATCTCCAAGTCTTTTCACCCCTTCAGGTGTAGCAATGTCAATGTCCAGGTCCTCAAACCCTTGGACTATCTCCTCCACCGTGACACGAGCATAGCCATCTTGAATGGGGTTGTTGTGGTGGAGTGCTCCAGGTGGTAAAGCACTGCCGATGGCTACCTTCATGGACATGTTCCCGATAGGATAATACAGATGACATGCTTTCATCTCCTTTATATCGTCCACGGGGTAGCGAGGAGGCTCCGGTGCAGTAATTTCGACCACCGAGGCTCCGGTGCAGAATTTCGATCGTCGGTGCACCAGCCGGTGAGGCCTCCGTGGAAGCCACGCTGCTTCTTCTCCGCTGCTGGCTTCCGAGATCCATTGGATGATCTTCATGCTGCGCCCGAGCTGCATCTCTTTCGGCGACTAGTACACTCACGGTTTTCTTCATCACATCCATTTCCGTTACCAACTTCGCCACAACATCTGCATCCCGATCCATCTTTCTCTTACGGCTTCTGTAACCGTACGGGTCATCGTTCTGGGGGAACCCTACTTTCCACGGAATGGGCCCCATGCCTCGTATACGTCCTCCGTGTTCAGGATTCCCGAGGGCTTTTGTCGGGCGCGTTCTCTCTGTTGAACTTGATCCTCCCCTCTTGAGCTTCCCTCATTGCCTCAATAAGCTTTTGGGTGGGTGTAATTATTTTGCCCTGATAAACACACTCCCCTGTCTCCGGGTTCAGCGATCCCCCATGCCCGTACCACCAGCTTTTGGCCCTTGGGTCCCATCCCTCCGTACCTGGACGGATTCCTCGCGCCCTCAGCTCGTTCTCCATCTTCTCCCACTTAGGCTGCCAAAAGCGATACCCTCCTGGCCCCATGATATGATTGTACTCCTTCTTGGCCGCATTCTCCTTATTTTTTTCGATATTTCAAGGAACTGCTCCGATTTCTTTTGCTTCACAAATTCTGGCCAATCATGTTGCAGTTTCTCATATTGTCCTTTGAAATCCGGAGTCTTGCCCGGCTTGACAAAGTCATGGGCTAGATTTTGCTTGTATTTCCGGAATGCGTTGGCCATCCTAGAAAGAGCGAACTGTTTGACTAGCTTGCACCTCTCCTTGTTTTCCTGAATCTTGTTACCCGCCTCATCGTATCTGCGGTATTCCGGAGGTAGAACGAAATGTTCCATAAGCTTCTTGAAGCAATCTTTTTTTGTTCTTTATCGACAAAAGTGAAACCAAGACGTGCCTTCTTTGGCTCATTCCACTCCTGGACGGTGATCGAGACGTTGTCTCTAACAACGGCTCCGCATTGGCTGACAAACTTGGTGGCGTTCTTGCTGGGCTCCAGCGGCCTGCCGGTTTGTTCATCGACAACATCGATGGTGCATGTTTCGTTTGGTTTCATCGTCTTGGTTGCGCCACGCTTTGACGACGTACTCGATTTTTTCGACGATCCGGCCGAGGGCTAAAATAAGAAAGAGAGTCGCGCGCGTTAGTACACACACATTTATTCAAATCAGTTAGTTTGTATCACCGGACGCTCAATATGTATATATATACCTCGGCGCCGGAGGTGGTTGCTACTTCCAATTGAAGATCGTCGTTTATCGATGTTTCTTCGGCATCATCTTGCTGACGGCGCCCTTCATCTTCACCCTCAAGGTTCAGATAAGAAGAGATATCATCTTCTTCTTCTCCGGTCGGCACATATAGAATATCGCCTTTTATGATGCCGAACATATGGTCTTCAGCTTCCGGATCATAGTTGTCCAGAATCGGGTCAGCTCTATCGTCCGCCATATGTCAGTCCTGAAAACATGTAGTCAAAACAAATTAATTGTGTATATGCATTATCACATCTCTTCTACATATAAACAGAGAGGGCGACGAGCGGGAGGCGAGAGGGGGGACGCAGTGACCGCGTGACCGAGAGACCGGTGGCGGTGGCGAAAGGGCGGTGGCGGTGACGCGTATTAGATGTGTATATGCGGACGATCGACCTCGCCTCGCAGTGACCGCGTGACCGAGAGACCGGTGGCGGTGGCGAAAGGGCGGTGGCAGTGGAGGTGGCGGTGCCGATCCTCTCTCTCGTAAAACAAAAAAAAACCGCGCGTATACGGAGGGGGCGGCGAGGGCCTCGCCGCCCCCTCCATATACACGCGGGGTTGGTGGCGAAAGGGCGCTGGCGAAAGGGGGGTGGCGAAAGGGCGGTGGCGGTGCCGAGGACACATAACCCTCGCCGAGGACACATAACCCTCGCCACGGTGGCAGTGGCGGTGGCGGTGTTAAGTAAAATTTTTGTTAAGTTAAATTTTTGTTATGTCAAAATTTTGTTAAGTCAAGATTTTGTTAAGTTTACGGAGGGGGCGACGAGGGGCTCGCTGCCCCCTCCATATACGCGCGGTGGTCAAATTTTAGTTTTTTTTTTACACAAACTTGAGTTTTTAGTTTTTCTAAGTCAAATTTTAGTTTTCCTAAGTCAAATTTTAGTTTTTTTTCACACTCTTTTTTAAGTCAAATTTTAGTTTACAATTTTGAGTTAATTACTAAAAACAAATTGTGAGTTAATTAACAAATTGTGAGTTAATTACTAAAAATAAATTGTGAGTTAATATTAACAAATGTTAAGTCAAATTAACAAATTGTGAGTTAATTTTAGTTAAAAAAAGGGCGCCGGTTTCTCTCTCTCCCTCCTCTCATCTCTCTGCCTGCATGTCCGTGCGGCGCCGCGCGCGCGCGTGGCCGGAGGCCGGCGGGCCGGCGAGCAGAGATCGAGCGCGGCGCGGGCGAGGGCGGCGCGCGCGGGCGCCGGAGAGCCGGCCGGCGGCGGCAGGTGAGGCGCGGCGGGAGGAGCGGCGCAGCGTCGAGAGAGCGGCGGGCGCCGTGGAGCGCGCCGGCGCGCGGCGGCGACAGCAGAGAGAGGCGGCGCGCGCGGACGCGACAGGGCGGCGAGGCGGACAGGGGCGACGACGGCGACGACGGGGCAGCTCGACGCGTTTGGCGCAGAGAGCGCGCCCGCGCGTATAAATAGGTGGGGCTTTACGGTTGGGGCCGCGCAACCGCGACTATGGTCAAAGGTGCGACCCCAACTAAAGGGATTTTCGCCCGGTTTTTAATTTCCCGCGCGCAAGGACCTCTTTTTTGAAAATACTTTTCTTTTTTGAAAATCATATAATACATATAATATATCAAAAAATTCAGAAAAATAAAACTAATTCAATTCAAAATTTTAAAAATACAAATAATATATCAAAAAAATCAGAAAAAAAACTAATGCAATTCAAAATCTTAAAAATACAAATAATATATCAAAAAATTTCAGAAAAATAAAACTAATTCAAATAAAACTAATTCATTTCAATATGTTAAAAATACAAATAATATATCAAAAAATTAAGAAAAATAAAACTAATTCAATTCAAAATGTTTAAAATACATATAAAATATCAAAAAATTCATAAAAATAAAACTAATTCAATTCAAAATCTTAAAAATACAAATAATATATCAAAAAATTCATAAAAATAAAACTAATTCAATTCAAAATCTTAAAAATACAAATAATATATCAAAAATTCATAAAAATAAAACTAATTCAATTCAAAATCTTAAAAATACAAATAATATATCAAAAAATTCAGAAAAATAAAACTAATTCAATTCAAAATTTTAAAAATACAAATTATCAAAAATTCATAAAAATAAAACTAATTCAATTCAAAAGTTCGTTGGCCCCCTCTTCCCGCCTCTTTCCGCCGACCCCCTCTTCCCTCCTCGTCTTCCCGCCATTTCTTCCCTGTCTTCCCGCCTCTTTCTTCCCGCCAATTGTTTCCCGCCAATTTCTTCCAGCCTCTTTCTTCCCGCCAATTTTTTCCCGCCAATTTCTTCCCGCTTTCTCCCCGCCTCTTTCTTCCCGCCTCCTGTCTTCCCGCTCCCATTTTTCCCGCCATTTGTCACTACATATAGGTAGCCCGGCTTGGCCAGCATCACATCTCTACAATCTCTCATCACTCTCTCATGGCTTCCACCGCACCCACTCTAACCTACCAGCAGGTGGAGGAGCTTTGCGCCTCGAACTACCCTTGCCCTCCGGGCTACCGCGTCCCCGCCGGCTGGAGCCTAAGCGCCGGCGGCGTGCCGGTCCCTCCCGTCCCTCAGGGTACTGCGCGCCGGGCGGCCATCACGAACCACTACTACCTCGACCTCACGCCGGAGCAGCGGATGAATCCCCGTTGGCATCCCGATAACCAGCATACTTGGGACGCCTTCTTCATCAATCGGCGTGAGAGGGCGCTCGCCAGGTATGAGGAGGACGGACTGCCTCCTGGAAACTTCCACGAGGCCGGCCGTCGGCTATGGTGGTACGGCCGGACTCTGCAGAGCCATGGACTACATCACGGCCGGCGATATCCCCCTGCGCTACCCTCAGTTCGAGCCACGAGCGCCGCCCGATGACAGCGACGACGACGGCGGCAACTTAGAAGGCGACGACTACCAGTACAACGGCGGCGGCTATGAAGACTACGAGTATGCATATTATACGCCTAGGCAGGAGTATGACTAAATCACTCCAAATTTCATGTATGCAGGAGTATGACTTAGTCACTCCAAATTTCCTGTATGAAGGAGTATGACTTAGTCACTCCAAATTTCATGTATGCATGCAGGAGTATGACTTAGTCACTCCAAATTTCATGTATCATCAGTGCTATCTCGAGTCAATTGAATCATTCGAAAATGGACACCAAACACATCACGGGTAATATAATTCACATGATTCATTCAACAAAGTTTGGTACAATAAATTATTACACATCATTTCTTCCCTTGTGTCCCTGCTTGCTTACGATTGTGCCGTATCCATGGAGCATCCTCATCATTTAACTTAATGCTTGGGTCGGTGTTCACTTTGAAGGGCGGAATTTCAGCAAACATATTATAATCTTCTGACATGTCTGTCTTGTCCTCCACTCCCACGATGTTTCTTTTCCCTGAAAGAACAATGTGGCGCTTTGGATCATCGCATGATGTACTGATCGTTTTCTTATCTTTCCGTTTCCTCGGTTTGCTACTCATGTCCTTCACATAGAAAACCTGAGCGACATCTTTCGCTAGGACGAATGGTTCGTCAAGGTAACCAAGATTGTTGAAATCCACCATTGTCATTCCGTATTGCTGGTCCACCTTTACCCCACCTCCTGTTAGCTTGAACCATTTGCACCGGAACAAAGGGACCCTAAAGGAGGGTCCATAGTCAAGTTCCCATATCTCCTCTATGTAACCATAATATGTGACCTTTTGCCCATTCTCGGTTGCTGCATCAAAGCGGACACCACTGTTTTGGTTGGTGCTCTTTTTATCTTGGGCGATCGTGTAAAATGTATTCCCATTTATCTCGTACCCTTGGAAAGTCGTTATAGTCGAAGATGGTGTCTTGGCCAACATGTACAGCTGATCTACAACCTTATTGTCACTCATTAAATGTTTTCTCAACCAACTGCCGAAAGTCTCCATGTGGGCCTTCCTAATCCAGGATTCAGGCTTCCCTGGGTTGTCCGAGCGTAAAATATTCTTGTGTTTCTCAAAGTACGGAGCCACCAAGCTGGAATTGGTCAGAACTGTGTGGTGTGCTTCAGTCAGAGAATGGCCGTCCATACATATCATTGATTTCCTTCCGATCGTGCCTTTTCCACTTAGTCTCCCCTCGTGCCGCGATTGAGGAAGACCAATCGGCTTAAGGTCAGGAACAAAGTCAACACAAAACTCAATTACCTCCTCATTTCCATAGCCCTTGGCGATGCTTCCTTCTGGCCTAGCACGGTTATGAACATATTTCTTTAATACTCCCATGAACCTCTCGAAGGGGAACATATTGTGTAGAAATACAGACCGAGAATGGAAATCTCATCGACTAGGTGAACCAGGAGGTGCGTCATAATATTGAAGAAGGATGGCGGGAACACCAACTCGAAACTGACAAGACATTGGATCACATCGTTCTGTAACCGTGGTAGAACTTCTGGATTGATTACCTTCTGAGAGATTGCATTGAGGAATGCACATAGCTTCACAATGGCTACTCGAACATTTTCCGGCAGGAGCCCCTCAAAGCAATCGGAAGCAATTGCGTCATAATCACGTGGCAGTCGTGAGACTTCAGGTTTTGGAACTTTTTCTCCGCCATGTTTATTATTCCCTTTATATTGGACGAGAATCCTGACGGGACCTTCATACTACTCAGGCATTCAAAAAAGATGACCTTCTCTTCTTTGGTCGAGCGTAGCTGGCACGACCTTGAAACCGTTCCGGATGCCGGTCATCGTCTTTCAAACTTTGTGGTCCCGCGTGCTTCCTTTGTATCATTTGACTTCCCATACACGCCCAAGAAGCTTAGGATGTTCACGCAAATATTCTTCGTAACGTGCATCACGTCGATTGCAGAGCGGACTTCTAGGACTTTCCAATATTCTAGCTCCCAGAATATAGATTTCTTCTTCCACATGGCTACGTGCCCGTCAGCTCCCTTCGGAACTGATTGTCCGCAAGGACCCTTTCCAAAGATGACATTCAAATCCTTGACCATATCAAATACCTCAGCACCAGTGTGTTCCGCAGGCTTCGGTCGGTGATCTGCCTTGCCGTTGTAATGCTTGCCTTTCTTTCTTACTGGATGACCTTTCGGAAGAAATCGACGATGCCCAAGGTACACGTTCTTCTTACAATTTGGCAAATGTACACTTTCAGTCTCATGTAAGCAGTGCGTGCATGCATTGTATCCCTTATTTGACAATCCCGAAAGGTTACTAAGAGCAGGCCAATCGTTGATGGTTACGAAAAGCAACGCTCGTAGGTCAAATTCCTCTTCTTTGTGCTCATCCCACACACGGACACCAGGTCTGCCCCACAGCTGTAAAAGTTCATCAACTAATGGCCTTAGGTACACATCGATGTCGTTGCCGGGTTGCTTCGGACCTTGGATGAGCACTGGCATCATAATGAACTTCCGCTTCATGCACAACCAAGGAGGAAGGTTGTAGATGCATAGAGTCACGGGCCAGGTACTATGGCTGGAGCTCTGCTCGCCAAAAGGATTCATGCCATCCGTACTTAGACCAAATCTTATGTTCCTTGCGTCAGCTGCAAAATCTTTGAACTCTCTGTCGATCTTTCTCCATTGCGTTCCATCTGCGGGGTGTCTCAACTCCCCGTCCGACTTACGGTCCTCTTTGTGCCATCGCAACAACTTGGCATGCTCTTTGTTCCTGAACAGACGTTTCAACCGTGGTATTATAGGAGCATACCACATCACCTTGGCGGGAACCCTCTTCCTGGGTTTCTCGCCCTCAACATCGTCACCAGGGTCATCGCCTCTGATCTTATAACGCAATGCAGTGCATACCGGGCATTCATTCAAATTCTCGTATTCACCGCGGTAGAGGATGCAGTCGTTGATGCATGCATGTATCTTCAGAACCTCTAAACCTAGAGGGCAGACAACCTTCTTTGCTTCGTACGTAGTGGCGGGCAACTCGTTATTCTTTGGAAACATATTCTTCAACATTTTCAGCAAGTTTTCAAATGCCGAGTCAGCTACACCTGCCTGTGCCTTCCATCTCAGCAAATCCAGTGTGCAGCCCAGCTTTTTCAGACCATCATCGCATCCGGGGTACAGCGCCTTCCTGTGATCCTCTAACATGCGATCCAAATTCTCTCTCTTTTTCAGTTTCGCAGCGTCTCCGTGCATCAGCAATGGTCCGACCAAGATCATCAACGGGATCATCACGTGCCTCTTCTTCACCTTCCCCTTCACCTTCCCCTTCACCTTCAGCATCCTCCATGAAAGTATCACCGAAATGAGCAAGATAGCTTTCATCGATGAAATCATCCCCTTCTTCATCTTCTTCCATTATAACCCCTCTTTCTCCATGCTTGGTCCAACAATTATAGCTTGGCATGAAACTGTGCCGAAGCAGGTGCATGTGAACATCTCTTGAGTAAGAGTAACCATTCTGATTCTTACATTTAACACATGGACAGATAACAAAACCCCCCTGCTTGTTCGCATTAGCCACTACGAGGAAATCTTTCAAACCCGTACTGAACTCGCCGGAGAGTCGGTTACCGTACATCCATTGTCGATTCATCTGCATTATTATAATATAAAATATATAATTAACCATCATGCATTTGTTAAACTAACTAGCTACAAACAATATAAATTAAACAATGAACTACACACACATGCACATTTTATCAACGACACATCAAAGGTTCAAGTTGCTAACCGCGATCGAGGAGGAAAAAATAAATGAGAAAGCTCAAGTGTGGCTCCAACACTTCATATCATGTTTGTTTCATGCTCTTGGGGCATTTCATCAAACACCTTATGTGCATAAGAGGAACCAAAAGCAAACCTAACACCCACTTGTGAAGCTTGTGAAGAGAATGGCACCAAATGGCTAAGTGTTGGCTGCTGCGTGGGTATATATAGGGGAGGGGCTTTAGTCCCGGTTGGCCTGGCCAACCGCGACTAAAGGCCTTGGCCAACCGCGACTAAAGACCCCCACGTGCACCGGCTGGCCACCGAGCGCCCTGGGCCCAGGCCTTTGGTCGCGGTTCGCCTCCCGAACCGCGACTAAAGGTACCATTAGTCGCGGTTCCTGCAGCTTCGCGACTTATGGGGCTCACCCGAAGCCTGTTTTTCCACCAGTGCCATTACGAAGCGTTATCAATAAATCTCCACCGTTAACGAGTTTTTGGAGTGCACTGAAGCTTAACATGGTGTTTGGATGGACAGAATTGAGCATGAAATTGAATTAGATTGAAAATTCCAAAACTAAGATGGAAATGAATTAACTTACAATCTGAATTATGTTGTTTAGGTGTGCTTAGAATTTGTTGTTGGAATCAGTACACAATTACAATTGTTGTTTGGATGCACAACAATGGAATTGTATGATTTGTTGAGCACGTGTTGACAATATTTTTAAACATAAAGTCTAAATCCAGCTTTAAATTAACAAAGCCACGAAACCGACAGATACTAAGTACTTATAGAGCAAACACGGCTTACAGGACACAGAGAAACACGCAAACAAATGATAAAAACTAGAAGCTTCACTTGAGACGCCGAGACCATAGGAGAGACCAAAACCAGCTGTCGCACTATATACCACGCCACGGCCATCGCCAACTCACATCACCTCCTAGAAGACACGCAAGCTGATGAACCAAGGCGCAATAGGAAGATCGGCAAACAAAGAGCAGCAGCTACCATCAGACCAAAGCTTGCGGAGCAA
This sequence comes from Lolium multiflorum, assembly GCA_030979885.1. Classification (NCBI taxonomy): domain Eukaryota; kingdom Viridiplantae; phylum Streptophyta; class Magnoliopsida; order Poales; family Poaceae; genus Lolium; species Lolium multiflorum. Next base: position 5,804,393 of record CM061752.1, read on the forward strand.
CCTCCAGCCACGAACTTCTCTACGAAAAAAAGCATATGTATATTATAATGTATATACATTTTCAAACCTACAGATCCATGACTTAATAACTAATTAAGGTTCATCCTAAAATGTCACTATGTCAATTGGGGAAAATCAACAACAAAAATAAGATTAAAGCACTATGCGCTCAAGTTTTAAACTCTGAAACCAGGGACTGAATGTGATTGTTGCTTTGCTGCTGCAGCGCGGTGCTGTGCCTGCTTGTATGGTGTCGCACACTCCCCGCCAGAATACGGTCATGCGACCGGAGCTGTGGTTATGTGGCGGGGGTGGGCCGGCGCAGATATACTGCGGGAATCGAACTATTGGCAAGTTGTGAGGCTGAGCACTAGTGCGGCGACCAGCATGGCGGCATGGCCACAGCAAAGGGACTGCATGACGGCGGCTGAGCTTGTTGGAGGCTTGGAGCTGATCTCGCAGCCCCATCTCTCTTCTACCTCTCAGCACTCTCAATCTCTCTTGGTTTCTCTTCTTCTCATGAACACACGCAAGAACACACATACACGCCAAGGAAGAAGAAATGACTTTGCCAAGAGCACTTCCTTGGTGGACGCCCATGACTACATTTTCTGTCTTTTTTCCATTGATCGGTCAAATATGCTTACAACTTAAATAGGCTACCACACATGCAGCCGGATGCACACACGCCCACTATTAGGGCGTGTTTGGTTGAGGGGATATCCTCCAGTGGTTAGTGGTAGCCACCAAAAAAATGGTTGCTAGGTGTTTGGTTTAGGGGCGAGAGAGGATAGGGATAACCAGATTCCACGAATATTCCCCCAAAACGGTGGCTCAGCTCATCCGGCAAAATCGGGCGGATGAGGCCAACCACTTCTGGCTCCCGCTCCAGCGTCACCCCGAAAAGTTATTTCGCTTGCTCACCGCCCGCGAAAGAAAAGAAAACCCCCCGCTCTATCTATTTCCCCGTCTCTCCTCACTCTATCTCATGAAGCGAGGCGGCGGCGGCAATAACTGGAGGTGCGGCGACGATGACGGCAAGAACTCGAGGCGTAGCGATGGGACAACACACGCCACGGCGATGGCAGATACCTCCCTTCCTCTCCCATGGTGATGGGGGACCACATGCCACAGGCCATGGCGGCGGCCTCATGGAGGGGCGACGGGGGCGGCGACCAGGGGTGGCATGTTCGCCGGGGGAGGGTACAGGGATGCTCGCCGGGGGAGGGTCCAGGGAGGGCTTGACGGGGGAGGGTCCAGGGAGGGCTCGACGGGGGGAGAGGGAGGACTCGATGGGGGAGGGGGCAGGAAGTGCTCGATGGGGAAGAAGCCTGGATGGTCTTCCTCTCTGTTTGCTTCATTCTTTGTACCTAACATTGTCCAGTTGTCTCCTTATTTTGCACGGGAGTAGCAGATCATCAATCAAGCGGTTGAACAAGAAGTACAATTTCTAGTGGATTTTGTCAATTCGGTCATTAGTTTATATAAAACTCGCTTCAAGTATTTGTTGTAGTGGTTATCTCACCGTACCAGCAAAGTGATCACCATTACACCGTATCCACTCCCTATCCCTCATCACCAACCATATTTTATCTTGCCAACCAAACAAAAAGTGGCTCATCCCTCACACTCAAACAAACGAAAAAAATGGATATCCCTAACCAAGTTGTTGGGGGTGCCCTCATCCCCTAAAGGATACCCCCTAAACCAAACAGCCCCTAACTCCACTAACCTACATGCACTCACGCACTACACTTGACTTGATCTTCTTCTCGTAGATTCTCTCTAGGAACCATACGACTTGGTCAAACGTGCACGTCGATCTAGCTAACAAACTCCATCGCATGTGCTAACTAAGCAAACTAATCAACTAGTCAAAACCACTTAATCTAACGGCAGCTCCCTGCAGACTGCTGGCTTCACTCTTGTATGATGCACCGCTTCACACGGCCGCGACGCCGGCTTCACGCCTCACGTTGCCTCTCTCCAGGCATAGACTTCTAGCTGAAACATTCATCTCACATGCACCACGAGTATACTGACTACATGCAACCTCCTAACTAGATACAAATATCAAGATTAAAGCTAACAGAGGTCAGTTGAGTGGAGAAGGGTTCCGCCTCACCAGCTTGCCCTTGCGTGACTTCGTCGTGGCCGGTTCCCTAGGAGGATAGTTAGGACCGGTGCTAGGGGATAGGACGCCATTCCCTTCCCACCGCCGACATATCGCCACAGCTACCCATCCCGCGTCATTATCTAACCTTGTTCGACCTAGGGTCTGAGCTGGCTTAAGGTGGGGCGGACGCCGTCGGTGCACAAGGAGAGGAGGGCGGGGTAGCACTAGCTAGTGGAGACAGGGCATTCAGTCCCTGCCCATAACGGGCTCTAGTCCCAGTTGGCCAACCGGGACTATACATGCGGGACTAAAGGCGTCCCTGCCCAGTTACCAGCCGGGATAAATGACCCTCCACGTGGCCGCAATATAGGGTTCACTAGTGGAAAACAACCCTTTTGTCGCGGGCCGTAAGGGCCTTTTGTCGCGGGCGGCCACCCGCGACAACGAAGGCGCGACAAAAGGTCCACCCTTTTGTCGCGGGTCGCTTACCACCCGCGACATATGGTCCACCACGTGGCAGGCGCGGGGTGCCCAGGGGCACACCCTTTTGTCGCGGGCGGTATTACCACCCGCGACAAAAGGCCTCTACGTGGCGCGCGCAGAACGCTGCTGCTTTAGGGTTTGAGGTGTGCAGCAACCCCCCCCCCCCGCCACCGCCCCCCCTTTTATTTCATTTTTTCATTTTAAAATAAAAGTTGCATAACAAATATTTGTACGCTACTACAAGTTGTACACGTTCATTCATTATATATAGATCGAGCAAACAAATATTGGGAGCAAAACTTCGTAGATTCCCCTTACACATATACATGGAGCTCACTACCACCGGGACTAAAGCCCGTCGTCTATTCGAACTAATACATGGGGATCATTTGTTGCGCCTATTTGGACTAAACAAGCCGTTGTCGTCTATTACTTCTTTCATTAGAAGTCCCGCCAATTCCTCCGTAATTCCTAGTATGTGCTCGTGTGGTTGGAGCTTCTCCCGCATGAAGTCGACCTATATAGGAAAATGAGATGAATATGACTATATCAATCTTGATAACGAAATATTGACGATAATAAACTAAAGTTGTGAATGTTATTGCTTACGTTGAATCTATTATCGTTGTGCTTCTCAGTGGTTAACATGCGAATGGACTCGCAAACGTAGTATCCACATAGATTCGTCCCCTGTGGCTGCTGCGCACGGTACAAGAGTAAATGTTAGCTTCTCTGCCCAATATTATTCTTCAAAGCTCTCCAACACCTGCCAGGCAAAAGAATGATTGAATGAGTGGATAATTAATTGATATCTCACGAAAGATATAGCGCGGCAATTAATGATTGAAATTACCTCTGGAGAATGTTCTGCAAGTCGCGGAACCCGTCCAGGCCTCTACTCAATGGGTCCCTTACTTCAACTATTCCCTTATCAACTTGAATATTTAGCAGAATCCAGTGGAAACTGCACATGTTTATATATATATACGTCATGAATTACACATAACATCGAGTAAGAAAAATTGAATGTGCACAACAGATCAGTAAGACTCTCACCTGTAGTTGTAAGGAAACAATATTGAATCACAGAAGCTTTGCTCCCTATAAACCTTAGTAGGTTTCCCCCCGTTTCTTCGACATTATTCTTTACCGTGTCATGATGTACTTTATCTGGGTCAACAAACCCAACATTGAACATCTTATTACTTCTGCATTCAATGATCTTCAGTCTGCATAAGAGAACACATAAGATATAATGAGTATATGCAATGAACAGGAACAACTGAATGAACATGAACTTATATGTAGTTAACAACTTACAAGCAATAGCAACTCATGAGAGATTTGTCGAGGGCGTCTAAATTGAATAACTGCCAGAGTTCATTCATCTCAATATGGATCTCCTCCTTTCGGAAGTAATAATCTTCTGGGATATCCGCCACGATGTAACTTGTGTTCTCCTTGCACGCATCAAGGTACCACTGATGCAAATTCCGCATATGCGTTGGCAGTTTATGCAGCCGCTCTTTGCTGACCAAGTCGGCCCCATAGACAAATTTAGGAGCTATATCAGCAATGGGTAGTACTGCATCATGGGCACTTAGCAATTCCTCCACGGTACAGCCAACTTGAGCCGCTAGCGCCGCAGCTGCTTCCAGATCGAAATCACCATGTTCCTGGTACACCGAGGGAACATCTGACACTTTGAGTGGTGGGATCGATTGTTTGGCCTGTTCTCCGAGCTGGGGAACTTCCTTTCTTTTTCTGCCCGTTGTCGCTGCTTGCTTGGCCTTGAGGGGTGCACTTGTTGAACTTGATTTCTTCCCGGCTACACTTCTAGCTGATGATTTGCTCGTGCTAGCACTATCCTTCTTCTTAGCAGTGCCCTTGTCCTCAATTACCCTCGCAAGTGTGTGTGTGTAGTCATCCTTCTTCTCGTGTAAGTCATATTGCGATGGTGTGTTCAGAAAATCAAGAGCATATCCTTTTTGCTTCTCGGTGTATGGCGCTGGCGCTGGAGGTTTTTCCTTATGAAGCTGTTCATGCACGTGTTTCTTTACAATGGCCTCATTTTCCTCTTTAGTACGATCGTAAGGACGGGGGGAGGAACCTTTGGTACTGTTGGGAGGGGCGACCGCTTGCGGACAGGACTCTTGAAACGCTTCCGGCTGGGTGCATTCCGAGTCTTAGTGGGCGCAGGCGGCGGCGCTGGAGATGGAGATGGACTACGGATGTCATGGTCGTACCCATAGGGTGATGGTGGCGACATGTGATCAGTCGGAAGAGGTGATGGTGGCCTGCGATCACTTGGAGGAGGTGATGGTGACCTGGGACGACTAGTACTAGGGGCTACCCAACCTGGAAGCTTGATGTTTTTCTTTTCCCAAAGAATGATTTCTCCCAGTACGTCTCCGAGTGTAACCTGACCATCACCTCCAGGGATTACGAGCTGCAATGCCTCCCACGACGGTACAACTGAATCCACCCCGACACGAGCATAGCCAGCTGGAATCTCATTGCTATGCCATGTTGCCGGCTCACCTTCAGCTCCAAATGCAGGTAAGACAAAGCCGACCGCCACCTTAACAGATAAGTTCCTGAACACCTCATGGAGATCACAAGGTGTTTGCTCCTTGATTCCATCCACGGGGTCGCCAGGACCGCCATCTATCATCCGTAAAGGCGGGGCCTCCGAGTCGGCCACGCTGCTGCTCTCGCCGCTGAGATATGCCGGCGGTATTATCTGGCTGGCGCTGTCCTTTTAGTTCATTTATCTCCCGCTGCTGCTGAATCTCCCGCTGCTGCTGGTCAAGTTCACGTTGGAACTCGGCCATCCGGTCATTCTGCACCTCCAGCTCGCGTTTTTGCTCTCGCTCGGCTTCTATAAGTCTCCGCGTCGTCCGGAAACCCAAGCGCCCACGGAACACTAGGGCCGAAGCCTCTTGTTCGTCCTCCCTTTTCAGGATTACCGAGGACAAGCGTCGGCAAGTCTTTCTCTCTATCGGGAGCAAACTTCAGTTTTCCCGCTTTAATATCAGCCATCACTTCAATCCATTTTTCCCTGGGTACCTTAACCTTGCTGTCACTTTCAACAAGGTTCCCTGTCTTCATGTCATACTCACAGCCATGCCCAAGGAACCAATTTCGAGCCCTAGTGTCCCATCCTTCTCGCTCGGGTTCTGGAGTGATCCCATTCCGCTTCATCTCAGCCTCTTGTGCATCCCACTTAGGCATGGCTACTTCGTAGCCCCCTCGCCCCGTATGATGGTGATATTTCTTTTCGCTTGCATTCTTCTTGTTTTTCTTTGACAGTCTCACAGCCTCCTCTGATTCTTTGTACTTCACAAATTCTTCCCAGTTATGCTCCTGCTTCGCTAGATAGTTTTCGAATAATGGAGGCTTCTTCTCGGCCTTATAAGTTGCCCATAACCGGTTCTTATACGCCCGGAAAAGTTCCCCCATCTTCTTAAGAGCCCATTTCTTCACTAGCGCCCTCTGCTTGGCCATCTCAGACTCCGATCTCAAAACTGGCAAAGTGAAATGTGTCATGAGGTCGTCAAAAAGTGTGTCTTTGTACCTATCGGCAACCTGATCTTCGGACACATTTTTGGTCTTGTTCCATTCTCTAATAGTGATCGGGAGACGATCCCTAACCAGAACTCCGCACTGATTTTTAAATGTCACTCTGACAGCCGCGGGTGCCACCGGTTGGCCTTTCGGTGATATAGCTTCAATTGTGAAGTGGTCTTTTGGGCTCAACCTTTTGCCGGGCCTCGTTTCTCCAACTTATCTTCGGAGGCCTAAGAGAATAAAAATTAATTAATTTATATCTATATGTACATATAGAATTCCATTAATGCCTAGTGATCGTATACCTCGCCATGACCGGAGCCGTCGGCTTCTCCATCACCGGAGCCGTCGGCTTCTCCATCACCGGAGCCGTCGGCTTCTCCATCACCGGAGCCGCGGTCTTCTCCATCACCAGAGTCGCGCTCTTCTCGGTCGGCTTCTGGACCATCGCGGATTATGTCCTCGAATAGGTCTTCCTGTTCCAAGTCTCGATGGATTTCGAATGGATCCATTGTTTCTGCAAAAAATTAAATCGATAAGTACATGTTCTAACCCTAACCAAACCCTAAACTTAATCAAACACTAACCCTAACCAAACACTACCCAAACCCTAACCCTAACCACGGATGGGGTAGGCTCAAGGAGAGGATCTCGACAATGCTCACGTGAGGAAGAGGGTATCGACGTCGGTTGGTTGCGAGAGGGAGAGGGTGTCGGCGACTGGTATTTGCGAGAGGGAGAGGGTGTCGGTTGTTTGCGAGAGGGAGGGAAGTTGCGGCGTCGGGGGTGTTCGCGAGAGGGAGAGAAGAGGGGTGTTTGCGAGAGGGAGAGGGCGCGTGAGGGTGTCGGCGACTGGTGTCGGCGAGAGGGAGAGGAGAGGGAAGTTGCGACGTTTCAGAGGTAGAGGAGAGGGAAGTTGCGGCGTCGGGGGTGGCGAAGCGAGGGAGACGGAGCGTGGGACGGTGTCGGTCCGGTCGGGGCGTTTTGAAAGATTTACAGAAAACTTAAACTAACTAACTAAAAAATACTAACTAAATTACTAACTTAATACCGGCGGCGCGTGGCAATTAACTAAATACTAACTAAATTACTAACTTAATACATAAACAACATAAAACTAATTAACTAAATAACTAAATAACTTATACATAAATTTAACTAACTAACTAGCTAACTAATACAAAATTTAAACTAGCTAACTAATACAAAATTTAAACTAATACAAAAAACTTACAAAAAACTAATACAAAATTTAAACTAACTAACTACATATACTAAATTTAAACTAACTAACTACATATACTAAATAACTAACTACATATACATAAATTTAAACTAACTAACTAGCTAACTAATACAAAATTTAAACTAGCTAACTAATACAAAATTTAAACTAATACAAAAAACTTACAAAAAACTAATACAAAATTTAAACTAACTAACTACATATACTAAATTTAAACTAACTAACTACATATACTAAATAACTAACTACATATACATAAATTTAAACTAACTAACTAGCTAACTAATACAAAATTTAAACTTGTACTAAACTAACTAACTACATATACTAGCTAACTAACTAATACTAATAATATTACAAAAAATTTAAAAAAAATACTAGCTAACTAACTACATATACATATACTAAACTAACTAACTACATATACTAGCTAACTAACTAATACTAATAATATAAAAAAAAAATTAAAAAATGGCCGGGCGCCGGTGGCCGGCGGCGGCTACGCGCAGGGCGCCGCGGTAGAAGGCCGGTGGCGGCCTCCTGGCGCGGGCAGAGGCGGGCGCGCAGATGGCGGCGGCTCCCGGCGTGCAGGGCGCGGCGCAGTGGGCGACGGCGCAGAGGTGGCGGGGGCGGCCGGGGCGGCGATGATGCGGGCGGGACGGCGGCGGCGCGGGAAATTTTTGGCAGCCGGCGGCGCAAATCTCGGCTAGGGCTGCCCGGGTCGCGGGTGGTGGCTCCGCCCGCGACGCGGAGGTTATATAGAGACCCCTTGTCGCGGGTCGTGCCACGGCCCGCGATAAAGGCCTTGTCGCGGGTGGTGGCACGACCGCGACGGGGGGTTCTTGTCGCGGGTCGTGCCACCACCCGCAACAAAAGGGGGTTGGGATGATCCGCGCCAAGTGCATCCAACGGCTCCGGCCGCTTGAATCCAACGGCCTGGAGCCGTTGGACGCGGATCAGTCCACTTTTCTAAACTTTTTCCTTTTCTATTTTAAATAAACCCTGTTTATCTATTTTATATTAATAAAAACTATTATTTTAATAACTTTTAAATGGTAACTCAAATAGAAATGTTTTATATATGAAAATTGATCAGAAAAATCCAATGAACATGAATATGACATCCATATACCTATTTGCATCTCACATCATAGTCGTGTATGTTTCACCCTAATGATATGCGGAGTATTTCGGACACCGACGTGTAGCCGCCGCCTCCGCTCATTCATCTCCGGGATGCCGCCACGCCGTCGCGGGTCGTCCGGTTTCCGTGGCATCCGTGGCACAGTGCATCCAACGGCTCCGGCCGTTTGTATCCAACGTGTCACTTTCCCGTGCCACGTGTCGCCCCGTCGCTGCCGGCGTGCGACGTGTGTAGCCGTGGCTTGCACGTGCCATGCCCCACGTGCGACGTGTGTAGCCGTAACTTACACGTGCCATGCCCCGCGTGCGACGTGTGTAGCCGTGGCTTACACGTGTCATGCCCCGCGTGCGCTATATAGAGCGCCGCGTGCGCGCGCAGCCACACGTCGCCACCGCCTCCGCTCATTCATCTCCGGGATGCCGCCACGTCGTCGAGGGTCGTCCGGTTTCCGTGGCGTTCGAGTGCGTCCGAGCGGTAGGTTCTACGCCGAGATACGCGCCGGTGGCATCCGCCTAACCCTCGGCACGTACAACACGACGGAGCTGGCGGCGCGCTTACGACGCGGCGGCGTGGCGATTTCGGCGGCCACGGCGCGACATGAACTTCCCGGATGTTGAATCGCTAGAGGAGGCGGAGTTCCTCGTGCCAGCGCCGTGCCTCCTCGACGACGAGGACCGTCGCCGGCACCGCCAGGTGCAGCGCAGGATCGCCATCGCCGAGCACGACGAGCAGTTGATGCGCCAGTGGAGGGCGCAGTTCCCCAACGACGTCGACAACACCGACGCGTTCTTCGCTGACCTCAGGGCACAACGCAGGTCCAACAGGCGCCACCGTCGGGCCGTCACCGAGTTCGAGCTCGAGAACCCGAATACAACTTGGGCCGAAAACGACCCTCGGTGGTATGACATTTGGACGGAGACAACCTCCGACGACGAGTAGAGACTAGACTAGTCATTTATCTATTTTATTGTAATTTCAATAAAGTCGTTGTCGGTTGTTTTAGTTTAAATTCAGTTTATAAAGTCGTTGTCGGTTGTTTTAGTTTAAATTCAGTTTATAAAGTCGTTGTCGGTTGTTTTAGTTCAATAAAGTGGTTGTTACGAAATTTTATTACGATTGAACTGGAATTAAAGTACAGAGCTCAACTGAAAATTAAGATACATGGCCAGATTCGAATGTTGGAGCCATTCAATCATAGTCTTGCCTAGCCATATAAACGTCGCCACTATAGTCATCATAGTCGCCGACGTCATCGTCGCTAGCATCGGGGTCGCGGTTGTCGAACCTGGACGGTGAGCACGCGTGGGCTGGGATTGAGGGTAGCGCAGCGGGGCCACGGTAGGCCATTACGCTCGGAGAGTCCGGCCGCGCCACCACAGCCGACGGCCGGCCTCGTTGAAGTTCGAAGGAGGCGGGCCGTCCTCCTCGTACCTGGCAACCGCCTCTCACGCCGATTGATGAAGAAGCTGTCCCAAGTCGGGCTGTAGTCGGGATGCCACTAGGGATTCCTCCGCTGCTCTGGCGTGAGCTCGAAGTAGTAGTGGTTCGTGATGGCCATCTCGCGTGCCACACCTAGAGGGATAGGAGGGACCGGTACGCCTCCGACGCTCAGCAACCAGCCGGTCGGGACGCGGTAGCCCGGCGGGCAGGGGTAGTTCGAGGCGCAAAGTGCCTCCGCCTCCCGGGGTGTTAGAGATACGATGGAAGCCATGGGAGAGGGTGATGAGGTTTGCAGATATGAGTGTAGATGTGATATGTAAATGGAGACCAAGCCTACATATATATAGTGAAAAAATGGCGGGAAGACGGAGGCGGGAAGCGGTGGAAAGCGCGAGAAGAAAATAGGCGGGCAACCTTTAGTCCCGGCTGGTGGATGCAACCGGGACTAAAGCTACGGCATCGGAAGTGCTAAATTTGGGTGCAACCGGTGAAAGACTCCATCTCCTCTAACATTGTTGGGGAAAGGGTTCTCATTATTACATAAATGTAGAGATTGTCTTGGGAACTATATATGAAGAATACATTATTACATCGCCATCTACTGTTGTGATCTTCTACGCCGTAGCCATGGAGAATCTTCATCATTTAGCAAGATGCTTGGGTCAATTTTCACCGTGAAGGGTGGAATTTCTTTAAACTTATTATAATCTTCTGACATGTCTGTCTTGTCATCCACTCCCACGATGTTTCTTTTCCCCGAAAGAACTATGTGGCGCTTTGGCTCCTCGGTTGATGTATTCTTTTGTTGATTTCTTTTTCTCGATTTGCTAGACATGTCCTTCACGTAGAAAACTTGAGCCACCTCGTTGGCTAGGACGAATGGCTCATCCATGTATGCAAGATTGTTGGGATCCACTGTTGTCATACCGTACTTATCGTCTACCTGTACACCGCTGAGCTTCACCCATTTGCACCGAAACAAAGGGACCTTAAAAGTGGGACTATAGTCAAGTTCCCATATCTCCTCTATGTATCCATAATATGTGGTGGTTTGCCCATTCTCATCTTTTACATCGGACACCACTGTTTTGGTTGGTGCTCTTTTTATCTTGGTCGATCGTGTAAAATGTATTCCCATTTATCTCGTACCCTTGAAATGTACATATGTTTGAAGATGGTAACCTGGCCAACAAGTACAGCTGCTCTACAACAGTTGGGTCACTAATGAGATGTCTTTGCAACCAACTGCCGAAGGTATTCATGTGTTGACGTGTAATCAAGGACTCGGGCTGGCCCGGGTTTATTTCTCGTAAAACATTCTTGTGTTTCTCGATGTACGGAGCCACCAAGCTGGAATTATATAGAATTGTGTAGTGTGCTTGATTGAAAGAAATCTTGTCCCTGCACACCGTTGCTTTCCTTCCTAGTGTGCCTTTTCCAGTCAGCCTCCCCTCATACCGAGATTCAGGAACACCAATCGGCTTAAGGTCGGGAAGAAAGTCAACACAAAACTCAATGACCTCCTCAGTTCCGTAGCCCTTTGAGATACTTCCTTCCGCCGAGTTATGAACATATTTCTTTAATACTCCCATGAACCTCTCGAAGGGGAACATATTGTGTAGAAACAGGACCGAGAATTCTAATCTCTTCAACTAGGTGAACGAGGAGGTGCGTCATAATATTGAAGAAGGATGGTGGGAACAACAACTCGAAGCTGACAAGACATTCGACCACATCTTCCTGTAATCCTGACAAAGTTTCTGGATCCATTACCTTCTGAGAAATTGCGTTGAGGAATGCACATATCTTCACAATGGCTAGTCGAACATTTTCTGGTAGAAGTCCCCTCAATGCAACCGGAAGCAATTGTGTCATAAGCACGTGGCAGTCATGGGACTTCAGGTTCTGGAATTTTTTCTCCTTCATATTTACTATTCCCTTTATATTCGACGAGAAACCAGACGGAACCTTGATACTGAATAGGGCTTCAAAAAAGATCTCCTTCTCTTGTTTGGTAAGAGCGTAGCTGGCAGGCCCTTCAAACTGCCCTGGATGATTCCCATTTCGTCCTTTATGACGTTCCTGGTCCTCCCGTGCTTCTGTTGTATCTTTTGTCTTCTCATACACGCCCAGAAAACCTAGAATATTCACACAAAGATTCTTGGTCAGGTGCATCACGTCGATTGCGGAGCGGACTTCCAGGACTTTCCAATATTCTAGCTCCCAAAAAATAGATTTCTTCTTCCACATGGGCGCGTGTCCGTCAGTCTTTCGGAACAGGTCGACTGCCTGGACCCTTTCCAAAGATAACATTTAAATCCTTGACCATATCAAATATATCAGCACCACTACGGGGGACAGGCTTCGGACGGTTGTCTGCCTCGCCAGCGAAATGCTTGCCTTTTTTCCTTAAGGGATGCTTGCGCGGAAGGAAACGGCGATTGTACGGGTATACAACTTTTCTGCTTTTTCCCAAATATTTACTTTCAGTCTCATCTAAACAGTGTGTGCATGCATTGTATCCTTTGTTCGTCTGTCCTGAAATGTTACTAAGAGCAGGCCAATCATTGATGGTTACGAATAGCAACACTCGTAGGTCAAATTCTTGCTCGGTGTGCTCATCCCACACACGTACACCTGGTTTGGCCCACAACTCCAAAAGTTCATCAACTAATGGCCTTAGGTACACATCAATGTCGTTGCCGGGTTGCTTTGGGCCTTGGATAAGCACTGGCATCATAATGAACTTCCGCTTCATGCACAACCAAGGAGGAAGGTTGTAGATACATAGAGTCACGGGCCAGGTGCTGTGGCAGCTCTGCTCCCCAAAAGGATTCATGCCATCTGTACTTAGACCAAACCATAAGTTCCTTGCCTCACCTGCAAAATCCGGGAACTCTCTCCCGATGTTTCTCCACTGCCGACCATCAGCGGGGTGCCTCAACATCGCGTCTTTCTTACGTTCTTCCATGTGCCATCGCAACAACTTGGCATGCTCTTTATTTCTGAACAAACGTTTCAACCGTGGTATTATGGGAGCATACCACATCACCTTCGCAGGAACCCTCTTCCTGGGTGGCTCGCCCTCAACATCACCAGGGTCATCTTTTCTGATCTTATACCGCAATGCACCGCATATCGGGCATTTATTCAAATTCTCGTACTTCTCACCGCGGTAGAGGATACAGTCATTAATGCATGCATGTATCTTCTGCACATCTAATCCTAGAGGGCAGACAAGCTTCTTTGCTTCATACGTACCGACGGGCAATTCGTTATTTCTTGGAAACAGCTTTTTTAATATTATCATCAATTTTTCAAATCCCGAGTCACCACACCGACCTCTGCCTTCCATTTCAGCAATTCCAATATGCTACCCAGCTTTCTCTGCCCATCTTCACAACCTGGGTACAACAATTTGTGGTGGTCCTCTAACATCTTGTCGAACTGCAACCTCTCCTTATCCGTGCCACGTCTCTTCTTGCATCAGAAATGGCCCGACGAAGATCATCATCAACACGATCATCTGCTGCCTGTTCTTCACCTCCTTCTTCTTCATTGTCTTCCATTGCGGTATCATCGCATTCAGAGAACATAGATCGGTACTGGTCATCGTTATCTTCTTCTTCATCGCCGTCTTCCATCATAACCCCTTCTTCTCCGTGCTTGGTCCAAACATTATAGCTGGACATGAATCCAAACCGAAGCGGCTGTTAATGTCTCTTGAGCAAGAGTAATCCTTCTCGTTCTTACATTTCAGACATGGACAATACATAAAACCTTGCTTCGACTTGTTGGCCTCGGCCACAAGCAGGAAAGAATTCACGCCCTCTCTAAAAGCGGGAGCACATCGGTTACCGTACATCCATGGATGACTCATCTGCATCATAAGTACAATTATGTATCAGATACAATCACCTTGCTAAAATTAGTATTGTACGGACTATGTATATACGAGAAAATAGTTGCTAACCTTTTAGAATCAAAAAGAGGAGAAATCTTATCAAATAAAATCAAGTGGCATCCCTCACAAGCATTTCATCAAACACCTCTTGTGCACATGAAGAAAAATGAGCTAGCATACACCTCCACCTTTCACCACCAAGGAAAAAAATGTAGGGAGGTGGGGGGGGGGGAAGCTGGCTGTGAGTATATATAGGCATGGCCCTTTTGTCGCGGGCCGTATTACGACCCGCGACAAAAGGGGTGCTGGCAGGGGGCGCCAAAGCTAAGACCCCTTTTATCGCGGGTTGTTATACGGCCCGCGACAAAAGGGCGCGACAAAAGGCCCGCCTTGCTCCGAATGGTTTCGGGGCGACGTGGCCACGCCATTTGTCGCGGGTGCAGGCGCGCCCGCGACAAAAGGCTCCCACGAAAGCCCTGTTTTCTACTAGTGGTTTGGGCTGGAGAACCTTTAGTCCCGGCTCGTAATTCCAACCAGGACTAACTATTATTTTCAATAATTATGTTTTTCATTTTTCTAATCTCTTTTTTCTAATTTCTTTTTTCTAATTGTTTGACTTGTTACTCTCTCACTTGGACAATTTTTAATACTAATTACACTTAATCTGTAGTCAAATTGTAGATTTGGTCATCACTTCTCGGTCGGTCACCCATCCGCACACTACTCCACCATCAGCACGCTTAACTCCTCGGTTCTTTCCTGCTGCGCTCCCGCGAATGTGATTGTACCTTGTTGTAAATACTACCATATCAATCCCATTAACTCTTATACCATTGTGTCACATTTCTGTATTTTTTGAAGCAAAAAACAATCTATAAACCGTAATTGGACAAATAATATATGCTTTATTATTAGAAAAATGTGAGGAATTTGAATATGAAATAATTATGTTTTTATTCATTTATTATTATTAATATTAGCAAATAATATATGCATTATTCATATAATATGACCAAATAATTAATATCTTGAAATCTGTAAACCGCAATTGGACAAATAATATATGCTTTATTATTAGAAAAATGTGAGGAATTTGAATACGAAATAATTATGTTTTTTTTCATTTTTTATTATTATTAGCAAATAATATATGCATTATTCGTATAATATGGCCAAATAATTAATATCTGGAAATCTATAAATCGCAATTGGACAAATAATATATGCTTTATTATTAGAAAAATATGAGGAATTTGAATATGAAATAATTATGTTTTTATCTATTTATTATTATTATTAGCAAATAATATATGCATTATTCATATAATATGGCCAAATAATTAATATCTTGAAATCTGTAAACCGCAATTGGACAAATAATATATGCTTTATTATTAGAAAAATGTGAGGAATTTGAATATGAAATAATTATGTTTTTATTCTTTTTTATTATTATTAGCAAATAATATACGCATTATTCATATAATATGGCCAAATAATTAATATCTTGAAATCTGTAAACCGCAATTGGATAAATAATATATGCTTTATTATAAGAAAAATGTGAGGAATTTGAATATGAAATAATTATGTTTTTATTCATTTATTATTATTATTATTATCAAATAATATATGCATTATTCATATAATATGGCCAAATAATTAATATCTTGAAATCTATAAACCGCAATTCGACAAATAATATATGCTTTATTATTTGAAAAATGTGAGAAATTTGAATATGAAATAATTATGTTTTTTATTATTAGCAAATAATATATGCATTATTCATATAATATGGCCAAATAATTAATATCTTGAAATCTTTAAACCGCAATTGGACAAATATTACATGCTTTATTATTAGAAAAATGTGAGGAATTTGAATATGAAATAATTATGTTTTATTTATTTTTTATTATTATTATTATCAAATAATATATGCATTATTCATCTAATATGGCCAAATAATTAATATCTTGAAATCTGTAAACCGCAGCGTGATGGTGGAGCGTCGGGTGCAGCGTGATGGTGATGGAGGTGGACGTGGAGGTGGCGGCATGCAGAGATACAAGAAACGCGATGGTGATGGAGGTGGACGTGGACGTGGAGGAGGCGGCATGGAGTGAATGCAGAGATGTAAAATACACAAGAAAATATGTCGCTAGTTCATACACATAGTTCGATATATATATATATATATATATATATATATATATATATATATATATATATATATATATATATATATATATATATATATATATCGTGATGGTGGAGCGCCGGGTGCAGCGTGATGGTGATGGAGGTGGACGTGGAGGAGGAGGCATGGAGTGAATGCAGAGATGTAAAATACACAAGGAAATATGTCGCTAGTTCATACACATAGTTCGATATATATTGAAAGACACATAGTTCATACACATAGTTCGATATATATTGAAGACGATTTATAGAAAGACACATAGTTCATACACATAGTTCTTTAAATGTTGAGACGATCAACATGGCTATTGTAGCCAACTAGCTGCCAATAACTCCTAGCCATCTCGAAGCCCAGACGAGCGTCCAGCGCGGCATAGCGCACTTGCTCGTAGCTTAATGGAACATTGGCCCACCCAAATATGAGTTCATTTTCTTTTTCTTGCGCGGCGTCCTTCTTCTTGTACTTCTTCCTCTTCTTCTTCTCAAGATTTGTCCCAATGATAGAATTTGCCAGATCATATAGACTCGGAATGTGATTATTTGTGGGATTCGGGAGTATCTTCTGGAGGTCATACGCAGAAGTAATATGAATACCGTATGGACTCAGCATCTCCACATCCTTGCCGATAGCCGCGCCGCAGAATCTGATGGACCAGCTCAAAAACTCCTTGAGAACTTGTGGCACTTCATCAGCGTGATAAATCTGGAATACCAAATTCTCGGACGCCACCGAGAGTTGAAGGACGGCGGTGCCCTGATCACCCTCGCGAGGGTTGGTGAACTCGCAATCCAAGCCGACACACTTGATTGGTGCGTTGTCGAGATAGTCCCTCTTCACGGCGCGGATCCACTTCTCCACCCTTCTTGCACGGAGAGCGACCGTGACCTTGAACGACATCCCTTCCACCATCAGGTGGTACACCTGAGTTTGAGGAGCCGGGTCGCGCGCGAGGTGCTCCATTGAGTCCGAAACGTCGACGAAGAGGAGAGCTTTTTTTGCAATGGTGGAGGAGATGAGATGGAAGAATGTTGTGTGTGGCAATGGTGGAGAAGATGAGCATATAAAGGAATGGAAGATGAAGATGAATAGGGCCAGCCACTGGGTGATCAATTCCCGTGGCTGGCCGCGCCGGCGCCGGCGGCTCAGATTCCCGTGCGCGTGACGCTCGATTTCGACGCCGACCAGTAATGATGACGCGACGATCGGCTTCCGCGGGAACGACGCGTTTGACTTTAAGTCCCGGGGCGTGTCACCAGCCGGGACTAAAGGGGGTACCGCAGGTGCAGCGTGCCGCAAAACCCTTTAGTCCCAATTTGGGATACAAACCGGAACAAATGAGTCCTAACGAACCGGGACCTATGGGTGCCATACGATTGGGCGGATTCGGGGCGACGTGGCCAGGCCTTTGGTCCCGGCCCAGGACACGGCCGGGACCAAAGGGGCCTGACGAAAGACTTGTTTTCTACTAGTGTAGGGGGAGGAGGGGGGAGGACACACCACGTCGCCGTCGACTTACACAGGGAGGTCACGTCTGTCGCCGCTTCGCCTTGGATGGGAGGTCGTGGTCATTCTGGGAGAAGCCTTGCGTACCCATTGGTCGATTCTAGCCAAATACTAAGTTGAGACCCTCCGAATTGGCCACCGAAGAAAACACCTCCCGTTGGATGTGGGCTGTAATTGCCCCCCGTTTCCAGACCCTAATTCTATGCGCGCCCAAACAAGTGAATTAGAGGTCTAAATTTTAATTTCCTAATTTTAATCCTAATTTACCGCATTCAAACACATTGCAACTGATTGATATATACGGTATTTGACTTTTAGGATCCAGAATATTATTCTACACCCCGCCGTTCTTGACCACCGTCTGCTGCATCCAATATGCGTGACGTGCTCCTCGGCACCAGCCCGAGCGGCGCCAGGTGACGTAAAATAATGCGCATGAGTTGTAAGATTTTGTTACCGCGTGGAGGGCTCCCCCATCCCACACCCACTAGACCGCGCCGCACCATGCATGTAAAAAAGGTGCATGCGACGTAAGATTTTACTAGAAAATATGCCCGCGCGCAGATTGATTTTTACTGAATATTTTACAAAAAGTAGCTATCATCGAGAATATATGAATTTTTGTTGTTAATTTTCAGGTGTCTAAGTCACCTAAATCGCTTTTTAACTAGTTTTCAATCCAAAAGTTCCTGCCCATGGAGTAGAACATGGTCTATTTTCTCAATTACCATAGCATCCCATGTTTCCTATCTACTGGAAAAATCCTCAGTAACAGCCCTTCATGTTTGCTTTCAAAAAAATCATTTGAAAACTAAAATTACAAGTACCTTATAGCAGTAAAGTGCATCTTTCATGTTAATATACCAAAGAAAAATGCAAGTCACCTAGCAGTAACTTGCATTTTTTTTTTGAACAGCCATATACGCAATTATAAGCATGTATCAAGCACTGGATAAAATCCACCGTCAGGATTATGGATCCTTCATGATATCTCTCAAACTCTAAGTTCCAGTATTTTCCAAAACCTGTCTTCAGTTAGATCAATGTAAGCTACTGTAAAATTGCAAAAAGAAAAATCAGTAGACCTGTCCTCCCTGTCATATAACTCTTGGCATCGATGGATATCCAAGGCCAATTAGTTTTTACACTGAAGTTCTCGCAACAATGTGCGAGGTATTCTTTATTTTAATAGTCAGTTGATTAGAACTTATTGTACATGTTATGTATAGCGTTGTCGTGCCGTGCAAACTTTGATTGAACCAAAATCAATATTACTACTCTGAAATAACATATCCTCAAGATGGCTCCAAAGATCGAGCTGCGAATCTGAAATAACTAATAAAATGAACACTAGCCGGAAAGATAACATGCAAAACTCATAGCTGGCGAAGTCAGCGCGTGGGATTTGAGGCGCAGAGGACCTAGATTGGTTGTTATCGTGCCTCGGTTTCATCAACCAGAGTCAAATCGAGTTTACAATGCAACTAATGTCTCTTCTTTAATTTGCACTCCACGTCCCTTCCATGTCCACATCTCCACATAAACTGAACAGCTGGCCTTACAGGAGAAGACGAAGCTGCTTTCCCAGAGCCATTTTATCTTTTTTAGGCGGATTGGGCCAAATTTGCAGCTCGTATCAAGGCCTTATTAGTTTAGATGTCATGTCAGATAAGATTTTTTTTTGCGACGTTCAGATAACATTAGCATAGCTGCTCCAGCACATGCATTAATTATGGCTGTTACGAGTCAAACTATACAGTTACGTGCTTATCTATTGCAGTTGGACTCCTTGTATAGTAGTTGTCACTCGATCTCCATATTTCAACGTTCTTGCTTTACCACAGACTTTTGTTTACCTCGTTACTAATATAATTTGTTGGTGTTGTTATATGATTAACTGTAGCAACACAATTGTACCTATACTAACTAGTCATATGTATGTGTAGAGAGTAATTGACCGACGAGATCTGAAGCAAATGACGAATGACACTAGTAGAAAATGGGCCAACAGTCCCAGTTCATTCGGGCCATCAGTCCCGGTTTTTGAACCGGGACCAACCAGTCGGGACTAAAGGATCAACCCTTTAGTCCCGGTTCAAATATACACCGGGACCAAAGGCCCCGCCACGTGGTGCGGCCAGGGGGTTCGTGGTGGAGGACCTTTGGTCCCAGTTCGTGAGACGAACCGGGATTGGAGGGTCTCTGCCGCGGCAGAGAAAATTACCGTTTCTCTGCCGCGGCAGAGGTTTAGGGTGGAGCAGCGTTTCTCTGCCGCGGCAGAGTTTCATGGTTTTATATTATTCATTCAGTTCTGCAATGCATACATCATTCAAGAAACCACAAACATCGTCATGTATATATAGACATCGTCATGAAATACAGTACAAGTAATGCATGTTTATAATATATAAAGCCGGGACCAAAGGTATCATATCTATTCATATCCCTAACTCATAAATACGAACTCCCGATGGTATTCTCCAGTTCGAGCTACGACCTCGCTAAGCAAGAATTCCACAATTTCCTCTTGAATTGCTCGGATGCGATCCTCCGTTAGGAGAGAGTCCCGCAGGTGTTCCATCTAAATTAAAAAAAGGAGATCAATATATATGAATGGAACTCAATACAATTGATGGTAATAAATTAAGATTGTGAAATATTGTTCACGTACACGAACGGCTTGTATAGCCGCCTCCGGTTCCCTGTGACAGGTCATCTCCCAAATGAACTCGCAGACGTAGTATCCACAAAAGTTATTCCCGGGTTCCTGCTTCAAACACTTTACGAAAAAATAGTTCGATCAAACTAATAATCAAGCATGGTATTGAAACAAAATATCAAAAAGATTCGCGGACATAGCTATATATAGTACTACTTACAGGTTTATCTTTAAATGTAAGCTCCAGTTTCCATTTGCCCGGAACAGTATTGATGAACCGTTTCCAAGCCCTGCCCGGCAAAGAAAAAATGAGTAAATGAGTTATTGATTAGTTGATGATATCATCGAATGAGAACAGATGAAGATGCCGATACGATATTGATTGAAATTACCTCTGGAGTAGGGCAGCCATGTTCGCCCATTCCCCATGGTCTTTACGTTTCGAGTCCATGACAAGTACTACTCCTTTCTTAAGCTCAATGATTAGGATAATATAGTGAAAGCTACACACGCATAACTCGCCGGATTATTTAGACTTCACATCGAGTAAGCGAAATCGAATGTATGTAAGACAGTTATAACACTCACTCGAAGTTGTAAGGAAAGAATATTTCCTCTTTCTTTGCTTGCTTCTGTAAAAACCTTAGCAAGTTGTCCTCTGTGTCCCTGGCGTACTCTCAAACCGTAACTTCATGAACGGTGTTTGGGTCAATGATCCCGATGTCATACAGCCCGCCTTTTTTGCATTCGAGCATCTTCATTCTGCATAATATATAGCGTACAAAAAGAATATAGTGAGGATAATTGTTAGTGCAAATGAATGAGGTGAGCTACAGACTTAATTACATAAATAAATCACTTACAGGTAGTAGCAACTGATGATAGATTTGTCGAGGGCATCTTGATTGAATAACTGAAATAGATCTTCAAACTCAAGGTTTATCTCCTCCTCCCCCCGGAAGTAATGCTCATCTCTAACTCCCACCGTGAGGTAGCGATCCGAGTTCCGATAGGCTTGCAGGTACCATGCATGCAACCTTCGCATCTGAGTCCCTAGACGCGCGAGCTCGCCAGGTTTGATGAGATCCTTTCCGTATTGATACTTGTTTCTGACTTCAGCCGTTGGATAGTAATCTTCGTACTGAACATCTGCTCCAAGATCTCTAGCCGCCCGTTGGATCATCGATGCCATCTCTGGATCATCATAGGAGTGCACGATGAAGGGGGG
The DNA here is from genome assembly GCA_030979885.1 of Lolium multiflorum. Classification (NCBI taxonomy): domain Eukaryota; kingdom Viridiplantae; phylum Streptophyta; class Magnoliopsida; order Poales; family Poaceae; genus Lolium; species Lolium multiflorum. The sequence continues at coordinate 5,825,892 of CM061752.1, forward strand.
TAGTGATTGATTTTCCTGTTCTCCGAGTTGGGCAATTGTTTCGCTTTTCTTGCTCTAGAGGATTGTCCAAGAGAGTGGTCATAATCACATGCCAACTCAGCTTTCTTTTGTCTCGTCTCGGCGAAGTGCTTCATTGTATTCGGTGTTATATACACCTTTGGCGGAGGCTTCTTCGGCGCAAGAAATGCCTTCAGCTCGGCAGATGCGATTGCGTCGGTTTGCTCATCAGTCCGCTCATATGGTAACAAATCTGGAGTCTTGGACCTCTTCGGAGCTGATGATCTCTTCGGAGCTTTAATACTTGCCGCGGTACTCTTCCTCTTTTGCTGAGGTGGTTGCATACTTGGCGGAGTCTCCTGACGAGGAGGAGGCGGTGGAGTATTCTCACGTGGAGGAGACCGCTCACGCGGAGGAGACGGCGGAGGCGGAGGAGACTCACGCAGAGGAGAATCATCACGCAGAGGAGAATCATCATGCAGAGGAGACTGCGCAGGCGGCAGAGGCGGCGGAGGTGGCGGAGAATGAGCTGGAGGTGGCCTGCTTGGCTTCGAACCTGGAAACACAATGTGCTCCTTCCGCCATTGAACGGTGGTTCTAAGGGCTTCTCCCAGTTCAGTGATTTCCCCATCTTCACCTGCAGGGTGGTCAAGGAGCAATGGCTCATATCCTGCCATCACTTCATCCACCATCACAACAACATAGCCATCTTGGACCGGACGGCAATGGTAAGTTCTTGTAGGTAAGACATTGCCGACCGCCGCCTTCATGGATATGTTGACAAATTTTACATGCAGCTCACAAGGACGGCTCTCTGTGAGATCATCCACGGGGGAGGGGGGGGGGGTAGCGAGGAGGCTCCATCACCTGTTCATCATTATCCTGCTGAGTGGAAGCCACGCTGCTTTTCCGGTGTTGAGATTGCTGTGGGTCAATAGCATCGAATAATGCAGTATCTACATGCTACCCCTGAGATCGCTGGGTTGTAAGTACTTGGGTTACTTGGACAACGGTGGCTTGAAGGGCGCTCACAGAATTCTCTAAGGACGCTATGCGGTCTGCTTCCTTTGCCTTTCTCCTCGCATGGCTTTTATCAAGAAATCTCTTCCTTTCCGCGGGAAAGCCATACTTCCACGGAACGGAGCCTTCTGTGCCTCGTGTTCGTCCGCCGTGTTCTTTGTTCCCAAGGGCGCGTGTTAGCTCGTCGTTCTCTCTTTCGGGGTGGAACCTCCCCTCCTACACGTCCCTATATGCATCTTCAAGGGCTTGAATGGGGTGCTTCAGATGGTCTTTATTATAGATACACTTCCCTGTTTCTAGGTGCAACCTTTCCCCAATCCCGTAGAACCACTCCTTCGACCGTTCAGTCCAACCGAATGTCCCTATTCGGATCCCTTTGTTGACCAGTTCCGCCTGAGGTGCTTGCCACTTAGGCCGGTTAGCCCTGTAGCCACCTGGACCCGTAATTTAGTGATATTTCTTCAACGCAGCATTTGCCTTATTTGTTGCTGACCTTTTCTTAAATTGTTCTGACTCCGTGGTGTACTTCACGAATTCGGCCCAGTGATCTTTTACCTTCTCATACCCTGCATTGAAGTCCGGAGTCTTCTTTTTCTTGACAAGGCCGTGCAATCTTTTCTTGTGGTGCTTGAATAGTTTGGCCATCTTCTTTAGAGCAAAGTTCTTGACTGCCTCCTCCATCTGTGCCTTTCTATCGACATTCTCCTCTGGAGGTAGGTTGAAATGTGCCATGAGCTTAGTCAAAAGGCTGCGTTTGGCTACATCATCGACATAATGACCTGGTTCAGACTCTCCCTTCGGCTTGTGCCATTCTCGAACGGTGATCGGGATGCAGTCCCTAACAAGCACTCCGCATTGACTTATAAATAATTTTGCAGCCTTGTCGGGAGCAGTCGGTTTACCACTCTGATCGATTTCGACGATGTCCTACTTAACACCGTCGGCCAACTTTTTGGCCGGGCCTTGCTTCGACTTTACAAAAGAATTGCTCGATCCAGAGGGCTAAAAAATAAATAATTCATCGTCAATACATATATATACAAATTAGTTAATGCATGTGGTCAGCAGCGACTTAATTTATATACCTCGGTGATAACTAAGGTTCCATCACCGGAGCCATTATGATCTTCTTCCTCACCAGAGCCATCTTCTCTTCGCTCAATATTCTTCGCTCCCTCACCGGAGTCATTCAAATAAGTTGCGGTGACATCGTCACCGCCATCATCCGGAATACCACCGCCACCATCATCCAGAGTACCGTCGGCTATGAGGTTAGCCATGGATTCTTCTTGGGCTTCGTCTCTGTGTCCGTCCATGGTTTCTGCAACGACTTGCAAGTTATAGGAACCATCATGTGATCACATATATATATATATATTAATTAAGGATAATGCAGAAAACAGAAATTGGAGTTACATATATAGTTATTAGTTAAGGATCGATAATGTAGTGAAGAAAGCAGATAGTGCAGTTACATGCATACATAGCTCGGGTCCATTTTTATTTAACCCTAATACATCACTAGAACCTCTCAACGGCGCCGACCGGGTCCTGAGCCGCGCCGGCTGAACACCCAAAGCCACGGAACAATCACAGGATCATAGCTCACGTGAGATCCCTGCATAACTGACCATCCGCTCCTATACATGGTGTCTAACACATGCAGGTAACGGCGAACGTGCTCGTCCTCCTCTCTAATGCGCCGAGCTACCACCTCCTGGGGGGCCGGCTCCCTCTGAAACGAGCGTGGCCCACGCGACCTCCACCAGAGAAGATCCGGGTCGACGACGGGACCCGGATTCCGCACCAAGGTGCGCGCCCCGGAAGATAACACCTCCCAGTGCCACCCCGGCGGAGCCCAGTCCCAGACCTCCCCCATCAACAGCAGAACGGTCCCAAACCCTCCACGACGCGGTGGACGCGGCATCGTAACTACGAAAACTAAATTATATATGTACTAACATAATTAAACAAACATAATATTGTGCTAAATAAAATAACTATATATACATACTACTAATATTTAGTAAGTAAATATTTCTAACTAATAGTACTACTAATATTTAGTAACTAAATATTACTAACAATTTTTTAACTAATTTTTCTATCTAAATATTTATACTACTAATATTTACTACTTATGAATATATATTAATAAATATTTATACTAATAATATTTTTATCTAACAAATATTTGTAACATATAATTTCACTACTTTTTTACTAACAAATATTTCTAACTAATAAATTTTTATCTAACAAATATTACTTTTTTCTAACATATAAATTTTTCTAACATATAAATTTCACTACTTTTTAAATTTCAGTAACATATAATTTTTTATAAATTTCACTAACATATAAATTTCACTATTTTATAAATTTCACTAACTTATTATTTTCACTACACTAACTATTTTTGTAACTATTTTTCACTACTACTAATTTCACTACACTAATCTAACAAAAAAAAATTCTAACTATTTTTCTAACTAATTTGTCACTACTACTAATTTCACTACACTAATGCAACAAAAAAAATAAAAAATAAAAATACATGCATGCCGGTGGCAGGTCGGAGGAGAGGGAGAGGGGGGCTTACCGGCCGGGGAGGAGATAGGCGCGGCGGCCGAGGGCGTCGGCGGCGCGCGTGGACGGCGTGGAGGAGGGCGGCGATGCGGCGGGCGGCGCGGTGGAGGCGACGCGGCCGACGGCGGGCGGTCGGCGACGCGGCGGAATGTGAGGAGGAGAGAGGCGACCGGGCGGTCGGCGACGCGCGCGGAGGGCGGCGGCGAACGGCGGCGCCGGTGGCGGTGGCGCGCGCGGTGGCGTTGGCGACCGAGAGGAGCGGCAGCCTGGCGGCGTCGATTTTGCCTCTCTCCGCGTGAATGATCTGCGCGGAGACGAAGAGGAGTGGTTATAGGTGGAGACCCTTTGGTCTCGGTTGGTGGCACGAACCGGGACCTAAGGCCCATTTTCGGTGGGCTATTCACTGCCCGCGCAAAATAACCCTTAGGTCCCAGTTGGTGGCACGAACCGGGACTAAAGGCAAATTTGCATGTGCCTTTTCAAATAATTTCGTTTCCCGCCTTATTTCAAATCAAAAAATGACATATGATATATCAAAATGTTCAGAAAAGAGATCTCTATGTAATAAAAGTATAATTTATTCATTATGAACATTTAAATATTTACATTCCTCATGAATATGAATTTGAATAACTTATGAATATGAATTTGAATATGAATTTGAATATGAAGTGACTTTTTTCAAATAATTTTGTTTCCCGCCTTATTTCAAATCAAAAAATAACATATGGTGGGTAAGTTTCCTGCCAAGACGCCGCGCGGGAAAGTTTCCCGCCACGACGCCGCGTGGGAGATTTCCCGCCTACACGCCTCTATAAATAGCTCCTACATCCCCGTCTCCCACTTCACTCACTGAACCCTAGCCCATTTCACAATGCCCCCAAAGCCGCACCCGCCGCCGGTGGAGGTGGACCCGCAGCTCGCCGAGATAAAGGAGTGGGAGGAGCTGCGGCAGGAGGTGGCAGGCAGGAGGGCAGCAGCAGATGAGGTGGACCCACAGCTCGCCGAGATAGAGGAGTGGGAGGAGGCGGCGCTAGCGGCTACCATAGAAGAATTTGAGAGGCAGAGTCTCCAGGAGCTGCATAAGCGGCGGCGTGTGGCGGATCTGGATAGTGAGGAGATGCATAAGCATCGTCGTGAGGAGGAGCTGCAGCAGCTGCGGGAGGCGGCCAGGAGGGTAGCAGCAGATGCACGGAAGAACTAGTCGAAGTCATTATTTTAGTTTAAATTTAGTTAACGTATCTAGTTAAATTCCAATAAAGTCGTAGTCGTTACTTTGGTTTAAATTTAGTTAACGTATCTAGTTAAATTTCAATAAAGTCATTGTCGGTTGTTTTAGTTTAAATTTAGTTTATATACCCCTTTTATCCCGGGTGGGGGCTCAAACCGGGACAAAAGATGGGGGGCTTAATCTGGGGGAGGCTTACCTGGTGTTTGCCTTATCTGGGGGGGAGGGGATTATCTGGAGGCACGCCGCTATATATAGCCTCTCTGGGGAGAGCGAAGAGAGCAGCCTTGGAGTAGAGAGAGGAGAGGCAACGACCAGGATGGAAAGAGCCTCTCCGGCGGAGTTTCTCGAAGATGTCTTAGATGGTCGGCCGTCTTAGACATCTTCGGAAACTCCGCCCGAGGGAACTCTTCCCACAAGCAGGACTCCCGCCCGGAAGCTGCTAGTATACACCCAACAACCAGTAGCTCAGGGTACAAAAGGAGGGAGAGCAGATAGAGCTTCCCGGGAGCTGGTATACACTCGGCGACGATGACCTGGAAGGAAAGAGCCTCTCCGGCGGAGCTTCTCGAATATGTCTTAGATGGCCGGCCGTCTTAGACATATTCGGAAGCTCCGCCTGTGCGAACTCTTCCCGCAAGCAGGACTCCCTCGCCCGGAAGCTGCTAGTATACACCTAACAACCAGTAGCTCAGGGTGGTGGTGAGCATATGGTGGAAGAAGAGGAAGCCTAAGCTGGTTACTTCATCGTAGCTGACACCGATGATGATGAGGAGGAGGAAGAAGAGGAACCCAGAGCTGGTGGCTTCATCGTGGCTGACGCCGATGATGATGAGGAGGAGGAAGAAGAGGAACCCAGAGCTGGTGGTGAGCATATGGAGGAAGAAGAGGAAGCCAGAGCTGACCATCTAACCTTTAGTCCCGGCTGGGGGGTGCAACCGGGACAAAGGTGGTTTTAGAAGCCATGTACCAAACTGTCGGCGGGATAAGGACGTGCGGTTAACCATTAGTCCCAGCTGGTGGGTACAACCGGGACTAAAGGTGGTTTTTTTCATCTAACAAAACTGTCGGTGGGATAAGGACGTGTGGGTAACCTTTAGTCCCGGCTGGTGGGTGCAACCGAGACTAAAGCTGTCGACAGGATAAGGACGTGTGGGTGGACGCACTGCTCAATGAGATAAAGCATGTAGCGCACGACGCCCTGTCGGAAGAACAAGACAAAGTAGAAGCGGCGCCGTGCCTATAAAAGGAGAATCAATACGCCATGGCAAGCAGCTCAACAAGCCAACCTAGAAGGTAGGGAGAGCTTCATCCCCATGGATGGAGGAAAGGGTTGGGAAATCTCCCGTGGCAGAACTTCTCGAAGATGTCGTTGGTGCACACGCCCTACGGCATCTTTGGAAGCTCCGCCTCGGAATTTTTTTCCTGCAAGCCCGTGAAAGGCTCCATCTCCTCTAACAGTGTTGGGGAAAGGGTTGGGAAATCTCCCGTGGCAGAACTTGTCGAAGATATCGTTGGTGCACACACCCTACAGCATCTTCGGAAGTTCCGCCTTGGAAAATTTTCCTGCAGCTTGATGGCGTGTAACTCACACGTTTGTTGGGAACCCCAAGAGGAAGGTATGATGCGCACAGCAGCAAGTTTTCCCTCAGAAAGAAACCAAGGTTTATCGAACCAGGAGGAGCCAAGAAGCACGTTGAAGGTTGATGGCGGCGGGATGTAGTGCGGCGCAACACCAGGGATTCCGCGCCAACGTGGAACCTGCACAACACAACCAAAGTACTTTGCCCCAACGAAACAGTGAGGTTGTCAATCTCACCGGCTTGCTGTAACAAAGGATTAACCGTATTGTGTGGAAGATGATTGTTTGCAGAAAACAGTAAAATAGGTATTGCAGTAGATTGTATTTCAGTAAGAGAATTGGACCGGGGTCCACATTCACTAGAGGTGTCTCTCCCATAAGATAAACAGCATGTTGGGTGAACAAATTACAGTTGGGCAATTGACAAATAAAGAGAGCATGACCATGCACATACATATCATGATGAGTATAGTGAGATTTAATTGGGCATTACGACAAAGTACATAGACCGCCATCCAACCGCATCTATGCCTAAAAAGTCCACCTTCGGTTATCATCCGAACCCCCTATTAAGTTGCAAAGCAACAGACAATTGCATTAAGTATGGTGCGTAATGTAATCAACAACTACATCCTTAGACATAGCATCAATGTTTTATCCCTAGTGGCAACAGCACAACACAACCTTAGAACTTTCTGTCACTGTCCTGTCAATGCAGGCATGAACCCACTATCGAGCATAAATACTCCCTCTTGGAGTTACAAGCATCTACTTGGCCAGCATCTACTAGTAATGGAGAGCATGCAAGATCATAAACAACACATAGATATAACTTTGATAATCAACATAACAAGTATTCTCTATTCATCGGATCCCAACAAACGCAACATATAGAATTACAGATAGATGATCTTGATCATGTTAGGCAGCTCACAAGATCCAACAATGATAGCACAATGGGGAGAAGACAACCATCTAGCTACCGCTATGGACCCATAGTCCAGGGGTAGACTACTCACACATCACACCGGAGGCGACCATGGCGGCGTAGAGTCCTCCGGAGATGATTCCCCTCTCCGCGGGTGCCGAGGCGATCTCCTGGATCCCCGAGATGGGATCGGCGTTGGCGGCGTCTCTGGAAGGTTTTCCGTATCGTGGCTCTCGGTACGGGGTTTCGTCACGGAGGCTTTAAGTAGGCGGAAGGGCAAGTCAGGAGGGCACAGGGCCCCACACCATAGGCCGGCGCGCCAAGGCCGCGCCCTAGGGTTTGGGCACCCGTGGCCCCACTTCGTTTCGTCTTCGGACTTCGGAAGCTTCGTGGAAAAATAGGCCCCGGGCGTTGATTTCGTCCAATTCCGAGAATATTTCCTTACTAGGATTTCTGAAACCAAAAACAGCAGAAAACGGAACCGGCACTTCGGCATCTTGTTAATAGGTTAGTTCCAAAATGCACAAATATGACATAAAGTGTGCATAAAACATGTAGATAACATCAATAATGTGGCATGGAACATAAGAAATTATCGATACGTTGGAGACGTATCAGCATCCCCAAGCTGTGCTCGTCCCGAGCAGGAAAACACACAGATAATTTCTGGAGTGACATGCCATCATAATCTTGATCATACTATTTGTAAAGCATATGTAGTGAATGCAGCGGTCAAAACAATGTATATGACATGAGTAAACAAGTGAATCATAAAGCAAAGAATTTTCATGAATAGCACTTCAAGGCAAGCATCAATTAAGTCTTGCATAAGAGTCAACTCATAAAGCAATAATTCAAAGTAAAGGCATTGAAGCAACACAAAAGAAGATTAAGTTTCAGCGGTTGCTTTCAACTTGTAACATGTATATCTCATGGATATTGTCAACATAGAGTAATATAACAAGTGCAATAAGCAAATATGTAGGACTCAATGCACAGTTCACACAAGTGTTTGCTTCTTGAGGTGGAGAGAAATAGGTGAACTGACTCAACATTGAAAGTAGAAGAATTGTCCTCCATAGAGGAAAAGCATCGATTGCTATATTTGTGCTAGAGCTTTGATTTTGAAAACATGAAACAATTTTGTCAACGGTAGTAATAAAGCATATGTATCATGTAAATTATATCTTACAAGTTGCAAGCCTCATGCATAGTGTACTAATAGTGCCCGCACCTTGTCCTAATTAGTTTGGACTACCGGATCATCACAATGCACATGTTTTTACCAAGTGTCACAAAGGGGTACCTCTATGCCGCCTGTACAAAGGTCTAAGGAGAAAGCTCGCATTGGATTTCTCGCTATTGATTATTCTTCAACTTAGACATCCATACCGGGACAACATAGACAACAGATAATGGACTCCTCTTTTATGCATAAGCATGTAACAACAATTAATAATTTTCTCATTTGAGATTGAGGATATATGTCCAAAATTGAAACTTCCACCATGGATCATGGCTTTAGTTAGCGGCCCAATGTTCTTCTCTAACAATATGCATGCTTAATCATAAGGTGGTAGATCTCTCTTACTTCAGACAAGACGGACATGCATAGCAACTCACATGAAATTCAACAATGAATAGTTGATGGCGTCCCCAGTGAACATGGTTATCGCACAACAAGCAACTTAATAAGAGATAAAGTGCATAATTACATATTCAATACCACAATAGTTTTTAAGCTATTTGTCCCATGAGCTATATATTGCAAAGGTTAATGATGGAATTTTAAAGGTAGCACTCAAGCAATTTACTTTGAAATGGCGGAAAATACCATGTAGTAGGTAGGTATGGTGGACACAAATGGCATAGTGGTTGGCTCAAGTATTTTGGATGCATGAGAAGTATTCCCTCTCGATACAAGGTTTAGGCTAGCAAGGCTTATTTGAAACAAACACAAGGATGAACCGGTGCAGCAAAACTCACATAAAAGACATATTGAAAACATTATAAGACTCTACACCGTCTTCCTTGTTGTTCAAACTCAATACTAGAAATTATCTAGACCTTAGAGAAACCAAATATGCAAACCAAATTTTAGCATGCTCTATGTATTTCTTCATTAATAGGTGCAAAGCATATGATGCAAGAGCTTAAACATGAGCACAACAATTGCCAAGTATCACATTACCCAAGACATTAATAGCAATTACTACATGTATCATTTTCCAATTCCAACCATATAACAATTTAACGAAGGAGAAACTTCGCCATGAATACTATGAGTAGAAACCAAGGACATACTTGTCCATATGCTACAGCGGAGCGTGTCTCTCTCCCATAAAGTGAATGCTAGGATCCATTTTATTCAAACAAAACAAAAACAAAAACAAACCGACGCTCCAAGAAAAGCACATAAGATGTGATGGAATAAAAATATAGTTTCAGGGGAGGAACCTGATAATGTTGTCGATGAAGAAGGGGATGCCTTGGGCATCCCCAAGCTTAGACGCTGAGTCTTCTTAGAATATGCAGGGGTGAACCACCGGGCATCCCCAAGCTTAGAGCTTTCACTCTCCTTGATCATGTTGCATCATACTCCTCTTTGATCCTTGAAAACTTCCTCCACACCAAACTCGAAACAACTCATTAGAGGGTTAGTGCACAATAAAAATTAACATATTCAGAGGTGACACAATCATTCTTAACACTTCTGGACATTGCATAATGCTACTGGACATTAGTGGATCAAAGAAATTCATCCAACATAGCAAAAGAGGCAATGCGAAATAAAAGGCAGAATCTGTCAAAACAGAACAGTTCGTATTGATGAATTTTAAAATGGCACCAGACTTGCTCAAATGAAAATGCTCAAATCGAATGAAAGTTGCGTACATATCGGAGGATCATGCACGTAAATTGGCTTAATTTTCTGAGCTACCTACAGGGAGGTAGACCCAGATTCGTGACAGCAAAGAAATCTGGAACTGCGCAGTAATCCAAATCTAGTACTTACTTTTCTATCAACGGCTTAACTTGGCACAACAAAACACAAAACTAAGATAAGGAGAGGTTGCTACAGTAGTAAACAACTTCCAAGACACAAAATAAAAACAAAGTACTGTAGGTAAAAACATGGGTTGTCTCCCATAAGCGCTTTTCTTTAACGCCTTTCAGCTAGGCGCAGAAAGTGTGTATCAAGTATTATCAAGAGACGAAGTGTCAACATCATAATTTGTTCTCATAATAGAATCAAAAGGTAACTTCATTCTCTTTCTAGGGAAGTGTTCCATACCTTTCTTGAGAGGAAATTGATATTTTATATTACCTTCCTTCATATCAATGATAGCACCAACAGTTCGAAGAAAAGGTCTTCCCAATATAATGGGACAAGATGCATTGCATTCAATATCCAAGACAACAAAATCAACGGGAACAAGGTTATTGTTAACGGTAATGCGAACATTATCAACTTTCCCCAAAGGTTTCTTTGTAGAATGATCAGCAAGATTAACATTCAAATAACAATTTTTCAGCGGTGGCAAGTCAAGCATATTATAAATTTTTTTAGGCATAACAGAAATACTTGCACCAAGATCACATAAAGCATTACAATCAAAATCTTTAACCTTCATCTTAATGATGGGCTCCCAACCATCCTCTAGCTTTTTAGGAATAGAGGCTTCGCGCTCTAGTTTCTCTTCTCTAGCTTTTATGAGAGCATTTGTAATATGATGTGTGAAAGCCAAATTTATAGCACTAGCATTAGGACTTTTAGCAAGTTTTTGCAAGAACTTTATAACTTCAGAGATGTGGCAATCATCAAAATTCAAACCATTATAATCTAAAGCAATGGGATCATCATCCCCAATGTTGGAAAAATTTCAGCAGCTTTATCACAAGCAGTTTCAGCAGTTTTAGCAGTTTCAGGCAGTTTCTCGCGCTTTGCATTAGAAGTGGAAACATTGCTAACACCAATTCTTTTATTATTAATTGTAGGAGGTGCAGCAACATGTGTAGCATTAGCATTACTAGTGGTGGTAATAGTCCAAACTTTAGCTACATTCTTCTCTTTAGCTAGTTTTTCATTTTCTTCTCTATCCCACCTAGCACGCAGTTCAGCCATTAATCTTATATTCTCATTAATTCTAACTTGGATGGCATTTGCTGTAGTAACAATTTTATTATGATGATTCTCATTAGGCAAAACTTTCGATTTCAAAAGATCAACATCAGCAGCAAGACTATCGACTTTAGAAGCAAGTATATCAATTTTCCCAAGCTTTTCTTCAACAAATTTGTTAAAAGCAGTTTGCGTACTAATAAATTCTTTAAGCATGGCTTCAAGTCCAGGGGGTGAATTCCTATTATTGTTGTAAGAATTACCATAAGAATTACCATAGCCGTTGCCATTATTATAAGGGTATGGCCTATAGTTGTTACTAGAATTGTTCCGGTAAGCATTGTTGTTGAAATTATTATTTTTAATGAAGTTTACATCAACATGTTCTTCTTGTGCAACCAATGAAGCTAATGGAACATTATTAGGATCAATATTAGTCCTATCATTCGCAAGCATAGACATAATAGCATCAATCTTATCACTCAAGGAAGAGGTTTCTTCGACAGAATTTACCTTCTTACCTTGTGGAGCTCTTTCCGTGTGCCATTCAGAGTAGTTGATCATCATATTATCAAGAAGCTTTGTTGCTTCACCAAGAGTGATGGACATAAAGGTACCTCCAGCAGCTGAATCCAATAAATTCCGTGAAGAAAAATTTAGTCCTGCATAGAAGGTTTGGATGATCATCCAAGTAGTCAGTCCATGGGTTGGGCAATTTTTAACCAGAGATTTCATTCTTTCCCAAGCTTGAGCAACATGTTCAGTATCTAATTGTTTAAAATTCATTATGCTACTCCTCAAAGATATAATTTTAGCAGGGGGATAATATCTACCAATAAAAGCATCCTTGCATTTAGTCCATGAATCAATACTATTCTTAGGCAGAGATAGCAACCAATCTTTAGCTCTTCCTCTTAATGAGAAAGGGAACAATTTTAATTTTATAATGTCACCATCTACATCTTTATATTTTTGCATTTCACATAGTTCAACAAAATTATTAAGATGGGCAGCAGCATCATCAGAACTAACACCAGAAAATTGCTCTCGCATAACAAGATTTAGTAAAGCAGGTTTAATTTCAAAGAATTCTGCTGTAGTAGCAGGTGGAGCAATAGGTGTGCATAAGAAATCATTATTATTTGTGGTTGTGAAGTCACACAACTTAGTATTTTCAGGGTTGGCCATTTTAGCAACAGTAAATAAAACAAACTAGATAAAGTAAATGCAAGTAACTAATTTTTTTGTGTTTTTGATATAGCAAACAAGATAGCAAATAAAGTAAAACTAGCAACTAATTTTTTTGTATTTTGATTTAGTGCAGCAAACAAAGTAGTAAATAAAACTAAGCAAGACAAAAACAAAGTAAAGAGATTGAGAAGTGGAGACTCCCCTTGCAGCGTGTCTTGATCTCCCCGGCAACGGCGCCAGAAAAAGAAAGCCCGTGAAAGACTCCATCTCCTCTAACAGTGTTGGGGAAAAGGTTGGGAAATCTCCCGTGGCGGAACTTCTCAATGATGTCATTGGTGCACATGCCCTACGACATCTTCAGAAGTTCTGCCTCGGAATTTTTTCCTGCAAGCCCGTGAAAGACTCCATCTCCTCTAACAGTGTTGGGGAAAGGGTTGAGAAATCTCCCGTGGCGAAACTTCTCGAAGATGTTGTTGGTGCACACGCCCTACGGCATCTTCGGAAGTTCCTCCTCGGATTTTTTTTCCTGCAAGCCCGTGAAAGACTCCATCTCCTCTAACAGTGTTGGGGAAAGGGTTGGGAAATCTCCTGTGGTGGAGCTTCTCGAAGATGTCGTTGGTGCACACGCCCTACGGCATCTTCGGAAGCTCCGCCTCGGAATTTTTTTTCCTGCAAGCCCGTGAACGACTCCATCTCCTCCAACAGTGTTGGGGAATCTCCCTATATATATGGTACAAAAAGCCAACCATCTCCACTTTTAATATCTTACATACAGTTATATGATTACACAAAAATAAATGGGAAATTGATTGCCATGTTGAGATACTCATTTGTGCCATGAACCTTCTTCAATTAACTTGATCATGGAGCATCTTCATCATTGAACCTTCTTCAGCCGTAACCATGGAGCATCTTCAACATTTAACTTGATGCTTGGGTCAATGTTCACTGTGAAGGGTGGAATTTCATCAAACTTATTATAATCTTCCGACATGTCTATCTTGTCCTCCACTCCCACGATATTTCTTTTTCCAGAAAGAACTATGTGGCGCTTTGGCTCATCGTATGTTGTATTCGTTTCCTTATTTTTTCCTTTGTCTTGGTTTGGTAGACATGTCCTTCACATAGAAAACCTAGGCCACATCCTTGGCTAGGATGAATGGTTCGTCTCTATACACAAGATTGTTGAGATCCACTATTGTTATTCCATACAACTTGTCTACCTGAACCCCGCCTCCTGTTATCTTGACCCATTTGCACCTAAACAAAGGGACCTTAAAAGAAGGTCCATAGTCAAGTTCCCATATCTCCTCTATGTAACCATAATATGTGTCATTTTGGCCTTTGTTGTTTATTGCATCAAAGCGGACACCACTGTTTTGGTTGGTGCTCTTTTTATCTTGGGCGATCATGTAAAATGTATTCCCATTTATCTCATACCCTTGGAAAGTCAATACAGTCGAAGATGATGTATGGGCCAACAAGTATAGCTGATCTCCAACAGTGGTGTCATTCATGAGATGTTTTTGCAACCAACCGCCGAAAGTCGACATGTGTTCACGTGTAATCCAATCGTCCGACTGCCCCGGGTTCTGGGAGCGTACAAAATTCTTGTGTACATTGATATACGGAGCCAATAAGGTGGAACTTTGTAGAACTGTGTAGTGTGCTTGAGTGAAAGAAATCCCGTCCCTACATATCATTGATTTCCTTCCTAGCGTGCCTTTTCCACTTAGTCTCCCCTCATGCCGCGATTCAGGAACACCAATCGGCTTAAGGTCAGGAATAAAGTCAACACAAAACTCAATGATCTCCTCTGTTCCATAGCCCTTGGAGATGCTTCCTTCTGGCCTAGCACGGTTATGAACATATTTCTTTAAGACTCCCATGAACCTCTCGAAGGGGAACATATTGTGTAGAAACACAGGACCGAGAATGGAAATCTCATCGACCAGGTGAACGAGGAGATGCGTCATTATATTGAAGAAGGATGGTGGGAACACCAGCTCAAAACTATCAAGACATTGGACCACATCATTCTGCAACCTCTGTAGAATTTCTGGATTGATTACCTTCTGAGAAATTGCATTGAGGAATGCACATAGCTTCACAATGGGCAGTCGAACATTTTCCGGTAGAAGCCCCCTCAATGCAATCGGAAGCAACTGCGTCATTATCACGTGGCAGTCATGAGACTTCAGGTTCTGGAATTTTTTCTCTGCCATATTTATTATTCTCTTTATATTGGAGGAGAAGCCAGACGGGACCTTGATACTGCTCATGCATTCAAAAAAGATTTCCATCTCTGCTTTTGTAAGAGCGTAGCTGGAGTAATGACGTCCTTTATCTGTCTCATGCAGTTTTTTGGGTCTTTCATACGTTGTTGGTCCTCCCGTGCTTCTGGTGTATCTTTTGTCTTCCCGTACACGCCCAGGAAGCCTAGCAGGTTCACGCAAATATTCTTCGTCACGTGCATCACATCGATTGAAGAGCGGACCTCTAAGACTTTCCAATAGGGTAGATCCCAAAATATAGATTTCTTCTTCCACATGGCCGCGTGTCCGGCAGCGTCATTCGGAACAGACCGTCCGCCAGGACCCTTTCCAAATATTACTTCTAGATCCTTGACCATACCAAATATATCAGCACCATTACGGTGGGCAGGCTTCTTCCGGTGATCTGCCTCACCGTTGTAATGCTTGCCTTTCTTTCTTACGGGATGGGTATGCCTAAGAAATCGACGATGCCCCAGGTACACGACCTTCTTACATTTATCCAAATATTCACCTTCGAGCTCATCTAACCAGTGCGTGCATGCATTGTATCCCTTATTTGACTGTCCTGAAATGTTACCAAGAGCAGGCCAATCATTGATGGTTACGAAAAGCAGCGCTCGTAGGTCAAATTCCTCCTACTTGTGCTCGTCCCACACAGGTACACCTGTTATGGACCACAGCTGTAGAAGTTCTTTGACTAATGGCTTCAGGTACACATCAATGTTGTTGCCGGGTTGCTTCGGGCCTTGTATGAGCACTGACATCATAATGAACTTCCGCTTCATGCACAACCAAGGAGGAAGGTTATAGATACAAAGAGTCACAGGCCAGGTGCTATGGCTGCAGCTCTGCTCTCCAAAAGGATTCATGCCATCTGTACTTAGACCAAACCTTAAGTTCCTTGCATCCTCTGCAAAGTACGGGAACTCTCTATCGATTTTTCTCCACTGGGACCCATCAGCAGGGTGTCTCAACATCTCATCTTTCTTACGGTCTTCTTTGTGCCATCGCAACAACCTAGTGTGCTCTTTATTTCTGAACAAATGTTTCAGTCGTGGTATTATAGGAGCATACCACATAACCTTGGCAAGAACCCTCTTCCTGGGGCGCTCGCCCTCAACATCACCAGGTCATCTCGTCTGATCTTATACCGCAATGCAGTGCACACCGGGCATGCATCCAAATTCTCGTACTCACCGCGGTAGAGGATGCAGTCATTAATGCATGCATGTATCTTTTGCACATCTAATCCTAGAGGGCAGACAACCTTCTTCGCTTCGTACGTACTGGCGGGCAATTTGTTACCCCTTGGAAGCCGCTTCTTTATTTTTTTAGCGACTTTTCAAATACTGAGTCAGTGATACCGTTCTCTGCCTTCCATTGCAACAATTCCAGTGTGCTACCTAGCTTTTTCTGGCCATCTTCGCAAGTTGGGTACAACAATTTGTTGTGATCCTCTAACATCTGGTCGAAGTTCAACCTTTCATTTTCAGTTTCACATTCTCTCCTTGCATCAGCAATGGCCCGACCAAGATCATCAGCAGGCTCATCTGGTGCCTCTTGATCTTCTGCTTCATTGTCTTCATTGCCTTCTGATGGAAAACAACCCCCCTTTGCAGTATCACCGTATTCAGGGAACATGGGATAGCTGTCATCATCCTCTTCTTATTCATTGTCTTCCATCATAACCCCTCTTTCTCCGTGCTTGGTCCAACAATTGTACTGGGGCATGAAACCGGACCGCAGCAGGTGGCTGTGAATGGTACTCGAGGAAGAGTAATTTACGACATTCTTACAGTCAACACATGGACAATACATAAAGCCACCATGTTTGTTTGCCTCAGCCACGGCGATAAAATTACTCAGGCCCGAAGTGAACTCGTCAAAGCGTCGGTCAATGTACATCCATTGCCGATTCATCTGCATGATATAATTAAGCTTATCAAAAACCATTACAGAACATCATGATTAGTGAAATGATGTATATATATATATATACACATGCATTTTATCAATGACAGATGGAAGGATAAAGTTGTTAACTTCGATGGAGAAGAAAAAAGACAGTTAAGTGTGGCTTGTTTTGTGTGAACTCAAGTGGAAAAACCTCTTAGGCATTTCATCGAACACCTCTTGTGCATATGAAGAGGGCAAAGCAACATACACACCTCTTGTGCTAAGAAGTGGAAAATGGCTAAGTGTGGCTCACACTTGGGCAGGGGCAAGGTATATGTAGGCAGATGGTCACTTGGTCCCGGTTGGTAAGGCAAACCGGGACCAAAGGGTTTCGAGGCCTGACACGGCCTGCCACGCCCTGCTGCAGCTCATTTAGTCCCGGTTTGCAATACAAACCGGGAACAAAGGCCCCAAACGAACCGGGACCAGAGGGTGGGGTCGCCCCGCGCCGAACGAACCGGGACCACACTGGTGGAAAAAAGGGCTTTGGTCGCGGTTGGCAACTGCCATTAGTCGCGGTGGCGCAACCGCGACCAAAGCTGCGCGACTAAAGGCCCCCCCCTTTAGTCGCGGTTCCTTACGAACCGCGACTAAAGGCCCGTCCACGTGGGCCGCAGGCGAGCGCCAGGGCGGAGGACCTTTAGTCGCGGTTCTTCTGGCCAGCCGCGACTAAAGGCCTCCGCAGGGTTTAGGGTTTTAGCCCCCTCCCCCTAAATCTGGTTTCTTTTTAATTTGTATTATTTTATTTCTTTTGGGTTTTAATTCTGAAGGAGTTTCACATATTTAGGCCAACCGCGACTAAAGGCCTCCGCAGGGTTTAGGGTTTTAGCCCCCTCCCCCTAAATCTGGTTTCTTTTTAATTTGTATTATTTTATTTCTTTTGGGTTTTAATTTTGAAGGAGTTTCACATATTCTACGGTACTGTATACATACATGCATATGAATGTACAATTTCAAACAAATTTGAAATTAGAACCAAAAAGAATTCAAGAGGAATATACAATATATATTCAATATCGGATGACCATATACAATATATATTCAATATCGGATGACCATATACAATTTTGAACAAGTTAGTTACAAATTCTGGTGCATATAAAGTTCTACGTCATCGTAATAGTGTTCTCCTTTAGGATCGATGACTTCCCTCGCCAACCATCCAGCTAGTTCCTCTTGAAGTGGTCGGAAGCGAGCTTCTGGACTAAGCGTCTTCCGGAGGTTATTCCTCAGGATGTTGTTCTCACACGTCTGGTCCCGCTCATTGCAGTATCTCCGGATCCTCTCACAAACATAGTATCCACATAGGTTGGTCCCCGGTGGCTGAGTATCCCCAGTCGTCCGCACTGCCATTTTAAAATGTAGCTCTTTTTTGAATTCACCGACCTTGGTATCTACGAACCGTCTCCAAACCCTACGAGGCAAAGAAAATTAAATAAACAAGAGAGTTATTAATTAGTTACTTGATATTAGGAAATGATGAACGAAATAGGCCGATCGATATATAGAGCGCAAATGAATGAAAATAATTACTTTTGCATCATTTTTCTCATGTCGCCCCAAAGCGCCGGATCCATATTCAGAGAGTCGTGGACGAGAACTGAGGAGGTCTGAACTTTAATTACCATAAGAATCCAGTGGAACCTGCGGACACGATACATGCACAGTCATGCATAACTCATCGATTAGCCACATACCATGCATGGAGTAAACAAAAGAGAATGTGCTCAAGACAGAAACACTCACCCAAAATGGTAAGGAAATAGAATATCACTTTTCTGTTGCTGTTTTCTAATAAACCGCCACAGGTCATCCTCCACGTCGGCGGGGTGGTGTTCTAACACATGTGAATTAACGATGTGTGGGTCAATGAACCCAACATCATGGATGTTCCTTATTCGCATTTCCCGCTTCTTCATTCTGCATAATAGCGTACACAACAAGATAGTTAGGACAGTGCAGGCAATGAACGAGATGGGGTAGAAATTAATAAATCACTTACAGAACGTAGCAACTGATGATAGATTTGTCGAGGTCGCGCAGATTGAACAGCTGGAACAATTCACTCAGAGGAATTTGTACCCAGTAATGTTTGAAGTGATGCTCATATCTAACTTCCGCATAGATATAGTCTTTGGCGTTTTTATGTTTTATGTAACCCTTGTACCAATTTAGCAGACCTAGCATTTGTCGAGGTAGATCCCCTTCCTGCGCAGGCTCGACGAGAGGGCCATTCTTCACATATGTAAATACTACGTCCTTCATTGGCGCCTCATCAAGGCCTAGCAGTGCACGAAGAGTGATACCTAACTCGGCCGCTTGTTCTCTGGCACTCGTTACAGTCAATCCATGTGCTGCCGCAGCTGCTATGATATCGGGGGCATCCGGATCGGCGGCTTGCACTATGAGCGGGGCGATCGATTGTTTACTTTGTTCCCCGAGCTGGGCAACTTCTTTCCCCCTTTCTAATTTTGACTCGGCCTCGTCCTTCACGGCTTTCTTCTCCGCCAACTCTTTCCTGTTCTTGAACGCGAGTGCTTGCCTACGAAGTTCACGTAAATAGTCGTCAGGCAGATTCTTCGCGGCTTGGGACGGTGTGTTCAAAAATGACTTAGCCCACTGCTTTTCCTTGTCAGAATATACTGGCTTGGGCTCGCCCTCTATTTTCCTCTTGACGCTCGCCTTCCATTTCTCTAAATCAGCAGCCGCGCCCGCCTCGACTTCCTCGGCACTACTTTCCCAAGGCCTCGTGGGGAGAGGCTTCAGTGATACCTCCGGTACCTTTGTTTTCTTAGGTACGTAAGGGTCCGGGTTAATAACCCAGGACTGCTGCTTCTTCGCGGAGGTGGATTGGGGGCGTACCGGTGTCTGATCACCCGCCGGACGAGGAGGGGGGCGGCGGCGTGGGCTGACGTGAATGAGGTGTATTAGGTGAAGCACCACCGCCACCGTCCGCCACCGCCACCGTCACCGCCACCGCCACCGCCACCGTCACCGCCACCGCCACCACCACCACCGTACGGGGGTGGACTTGTTGGCGCCTCGCCTGGAAACTTGATAAATTTCTTCTGCCATAGAATGAACTGGCGCTTGACATCTCCAAGTCTTTTCACCCCTTCAGGTGTAGCAATGTCAATGTCCAGGTTCTCAAACCCTTGGACTATCTCCTCCACCGTCACACGAGCATAGCCATCTTGAATGGGGTTGTTGTGGTGGAGTGCTCCAGGTGGTAAAGCACTGCCGATGGCTACCTTCATGGACATGTTCCCGATAGGATAATACAGATGACATGCTTTCATCTCCTTTATATCGTCCACGGGGTAGCGAGGAGGCTCCGGTGCAGTAATTTCGACCACCAGAGGCTCCGGTGCAGTAATTTCTATCGTCGGTGCACCAGCCGGTGAGGCCTCCGTGGAAGCCACGCTGCTTCTTCTCTGCTGGCTTCCGAGATCCATTGGATGATCTTCATGCTGCGCCCGAGCTGCATCTCTTTCGGCGACTAGTACACTCACGGTTTTCTTCATCACATCCATTTCCGTTACCAACTTCGCCACAACATCTGCATCCCGATCCATCTTTCTCTTACGGCTTCTGTAACCGTACGGGTCATCGTTCTGGGGGAACCCTATTTTCCACGGAATGGGCCCCATGCCTCGTATACGTCCTCCGTGTTCAGGATTCCCGAGGGCTTTTGTCAGGGCGTCGTTCTCTCTGTTGAACCTGATCCTCCCCTCTTGAGCCTCCCTCATTGCCTCAATAAGCTTTTGGGTGGGTGTAATTATTTTGCCCTGATAAACACACTCCCCTGTCTCCGGGTTCAGCGATCCCCCATGCCCGTACCACCAGCTTTTGGCCCTTGGGTCCCATCCCTCCGTACCTGGACGGATTCCTCGCGCCCTCAGCTCGTTCTCCATCTTCTCCCACTTAGGCTGCCAAAAGCGATACCCTCCTGGCCCCATTTTATGATTGTACTCCTTCTTGGCCGCATTTTCCTTATTTTTTCGATAGTTCAAGGAACTGCTCCGATTTCTTTTGCTTCACAAATTCTGGCCAATCATGTTGCAGTTTCTCATATTGTCCTATGAAATCCGGAGTCTTGCCCTGGTTGACAAAGTCATGGGCTAGATTTTGCTTGTATTTCCGGAATGCGTTGGCCATCCTAGAAAGAGCGAACTGTTTGACTAGCTTGCGCCTCTCCTTGTTTTCCGCAATCTTGTTACCCTCCTCATCGTATTTGCGGTATTCCGGAGGTAGAACGAAATGTTCCATAAGCTTGTTGAAGCAATCTTTTTTTTCTCTCTTATCGACAAAAGTGAAACCAACACGTGCCTTCTTTGGCTCATTCCACTCCTGGCGGGTGATCGAGACGTTGTCTCTAACAACGGCTCCGCATTGGCTGACAAACTTGGTGGCGTTCTTGCTGGGCTCCAGCGGCCTGCCGGTTGCTTCATCGACA
This sequence comes from Lolium multiflorum, assembly GCA_030979885.1. Taxonomy (NCBI): domain Eukaryota; kingdom Viridiplantae; phylum Streptophyta; class Magnoliopsida; order Poales; family Poaceae; genus Lolium; species Lolium multiflorum. Next base: position 5,847,238 of record CM061752.1, read on the forward strand.
ACATCGATGGTGCATGTTTCTCCTGCTTTCATCGTCTTGGTTGCGCCACGCTTTGACGACGTACTCGATTTTTTCGACGATCCGGCCGAGGGCTAAAATAAGAAAGAGAGTCGCGCGCGTTAGTACACACACATTTATTCAAATCAGACGCTCAATATGTACATATATATATATACCTCGGCGCCGGAGGTGGTTGCTACTTCCAATTGAAGATCGTCGTTTATCGACGTTTCTTCGGCACCATCTTGCTGACCATGCCCTTCATCTTCACCCTCAAGGTTCAGATAAGAAGAGATATCATCTTCTTCTTCTCCGGTCGGCACAAATGGAATATCGCCATTTATGATGCCGAACATATGGTCTTCAGCGTCCGGATCATAGTTGTCCAGAATCGGGTCAGCTCTATCGTCCGCCATATGTCAGTCCTGAAAACATGTAGTCAAAACAAATTAATTGTGTATATGCATTATCACATCTCTTCTACATATAAACAGAGAGGGCGACGAGCGGGAGGCGAGAGGGGGGACGCGTGTTATATGCGGACGATCGACCTCGCAATGACCGCGTGGCGGTGGCGAACCGGTGGCGAAAGGGCGCGGCGGTGGCGGTGCCGACGACACATAACCCTCGCCGCCCCCTCTCGTTCCCATGCCGAGGTGGGCGCCGTCGGTGGGGAAGGAGGACGTACGGGGAAGAAAAGTCGACGAGCACGGGATTTTTCATAAATTTGACTTAGTTAAAATTTAGTTCTTTTTACACAATTTTTTTTAAGTCAAATTGTAGTTCTTCTTTTACACAAACTTTAAACTTAAATTTTACACTATTTTTAAGTTGCAATATACTTAAAACTATTTTTCATTTAAAGTTACAATATTTTTAAGTTGAATAAAAATTTGAAGTTACAAATTACTTAAAACTATTTTTCATTTAAGTTACAATTTGTAAGTTACAAATTTTGAAGTTTTAATTTTTAAGTACTATTTTTTGTTAAGTATTTTGTTGTTAAGTACTTAGTTATCGACCGGCTAACAAAATTTAAGTTAACAAAATTTTAGGTTAACAAATTGTGAGTTAAGTACTTAGTTATCGACCGGCTAACAAAATTTAAGTTAACAAAATTTTAGGTTAACAAAATTTTAGGTTAACAAATTGTGAGTTAACAAAATTTGTTATTTAAGTTGAATAACAAATTTTAAGTTTAAAAAAATTTAAGTTAACAAAATTTTAGATTTACAATTTTGATTAACAAATTGTGAGTTAATTTAAAAAAAAGGGTCGGCCGGCGCCTCTCCTTCCGGCCTCTCTCTCTCTCTCTCTCAACGACGCGCGCGCGGCCGGCCGGCGGCATGCACCTGCAACGCGACGGCCGGCGGGGGGGCACCTGCAACGCGGCGCGCGTACGTCCTCTCTCTGCGAGCGGCGGCGGCGACGACGTACGGTGCGTGTGCGACACGCGCGGTGGCGCGGTCACGGGCGCGGCGGCGGTCAACACGGGCGCGGCGCCGGCGGTCACGGCGGACGACGGAACGATACACGGCGGCGGCGCGGCGGGACGTACGGGCGAGAGAGCCGGCCGCGCGTCGTTGCGACGGCGTCGTCAGGGCGCGCGCGCGGCGGTTTCGAGGAGGAAGAAGAGGCGAATCGCGCGCGCCGCGCGTATTTATAGGTGCACCTTTAGTCGCGGTTGGTGTGGCCAACCGCGACTAAAATTAGTCGCGGTTGGCCACACCAACCGCGACTAAAGGTCTTCGCGGGATTTGAGCGGTTCCGCGGAAAGACCCTTAGTCGGTTGGTGTGGCCAACGCGACTAAATCTTTTCAATTTTCTTTTCAATTCAAAATGTTAAAAATACAAATAATATATCAAAAAATCAGAAAAACAAAACTAATTCAATTCAAAATCTTAAAAATACAAATAATATATCAAAAAATTTAGAAAAAATAAAACTAATTCATTTCAAAATGTTAAAAATACAAATAATATATCAAAATTTTTAGAAAAATAAAACTAATTCATTTCAAAATGTTAAAAATACAAATAATATATCAAAATTCTTAGAAAAATAAAACTAATTCATTTCAAAATGTTAAAAATACAAATAATATATCAAAAAATTCAGAAAAATAGAACTAATTCAATTCAAAATGTTGAAAATACAAATAATATACCAAAAAAATCAGAAAAATAAAACTAATTCAATTCAAAATGTTAATAATACAAATAATATATCAAAAAATTCAGAAAAATAAAACTAATTCATTTCAAAATGTTAAAAATACATATAATATATCAAAAAATCAGAAAAATAAAACTAATTCAATTCAAAATTTTAAAAATACAAATAATATATCAAAAAAATCAGAAAAAAAAACTAATGCAATTCAAAATCTTAAAAATACAAATAATATATCAAAAAATTCAGAAAAATAAAACTAATTCAATTCAAAAATCTTAAAAATACAAATTATCAAAAATTCAAAAAAATAAAACTAATTCAATTCAAAAGTTCGTTGGCCCCCTCTTCCCGCCTCTTTCCGCGACCCCCTCTTCCCTCCTCGTCTTCCCGCCATTTCTTCCCTGTCTTCCCGCCTCTTTCTTCCCACCAATTGTTTCCCGCCAATTTCTTCCGGCCTCTTTCTTCCCGCCAATTTTTTCCCGCCAATTTCTTCCCGCCACTTTCTCCCGCCTCTTTCTTCCCGCCTCTGTCTTCCCGCTCCCATTTTTCCCGCCATTTGTCACTACATATAGGTAGCCCGGCTTGGCCAGCATCACATCTACAATCTCTCATCACTCTCTCATGGCTTCCACCGCACCCACTCTAACCTACCAGCAGGTGGAGGAGCTTTGCGCCTCGAACTACCCTTGCCCTCCGGGCTACCGCGTCCCTGCCGGCTGGAGCCTAAGCGCCGGCGGCGTGCCGGTCCCTCCCGTCCCTCAGGGTACTGCGCGCCGGCGGCCATCACGAACCACTACTACCTCGACCTCACGCCGGAGCAGCGGATGAATCCCCGCTGGCATCCCGATAACCAGCATACTTGGGACGCCTTCTTCATCAATCGGCGTGAGAGGGCGCTCGCCAGGTATGAGGAGGACGGTCTGCCTCCTGGAAACTTCCACGAGGCCGGCCGTCGGCTATGGTGGTACGGCCGGACTCTGCAGAGCGTCATGGACTACATCACGGCCGGCGATATCCCCGCCTGCGCTACCCTCAGTTCGAGCCACGAGCGCCGCCCGACGACGGCAGACAGGCGACGACGCCGGCAACTTAGAAGGCGACGACTACCAGTACAATGGCGGCGGCTATGAAGACTACGAGTATGCATATTATACGCCTAGGCAGGAGTATGACTAAATCACTCCAAATTTCAAGTATGTAGGAGTATGACTTAGTCACTCCAAATTTCCTGTATGCAGGAGTATGACTTAGTCACTCCAAATTTCATGTATGCAGGAGTATGACTTAGTCACTCCAAATTTCATGTATCATCGGTGCTATCTCGAGTCAATTGAATCATTCGAAAATGGACACCAAACACATCACGGGTAATATAATTCACATGATTCATTCAACAAAGTTTGGTACAATAAATTATTACACATCATTTCTTCCCTTGTGTCCCTGCTTACGATTGTGCCGTATCCATGGAGCATCCTCATCATTTAACTTAATGCTTGGGTCGGTGTTCACTTTGAAGGGCGGAATTTCAGCAAACATATTATAATCTTCTGACATGTCTGTCTTGTCCTCCACTCCCACGATGTTTCTTTTCCCTGAAAGAACAATGTGGCGCTTTGGATCATCGAACGATGTACTGATCATTTTCTTATCTTTCCGTTTCCTCGGTTTGCTACTCATGTCCTTCACATAGAAAACCTGAGCGACATCTTTCGCTAGGACGAATGGTTCGTCAAGATAACCAAGATTGTTGAAATCCACCATTGTCATTCCGTATTGCTGGTCCACCTTTACCCCACCTCCTGTTAGCTTGAACCATTTGCACCGGAACAAAGGGACCCTAAAGGAGGGTCCATAGTCAAGTTCCCATATCTCCTCTATGTAACCATAATATGTGACCTTTTGCCCATTCTCGGTTGCTGCATCAAAGCGGACACCACTGTTTTGGTTGGTGCTCTTTTTATCTTGGGCGATCGTGTAAAATGTATTCCCATTTATCTCGTACCCTTGGAAAGTCGTTATAGTCGAAGATGGTGTCTTGGCCAACATGTACAGCTGATCTACAACCTTATTGTCACTCATTAAATGTTTTCTCAACCAACTGCCGAAAGTCTCCATGTGGGCCTTCCTAATCCAGGATTCAGGCTTCCCCGGGTTGTCCGAGCGTAAAATATTCTTGTGTTTCTCAAAGTACGGAGCAACCAAGCTGGAATTGGTCAGAACTGTGTGGTGTGCTTCAGTCAGAATGGCCGTCCATACATATCATTGATTTCCTTCCGATCGTGCCTTTTCCACTTAGTCTCCCCTCGTGCCGCGATTGAGGAAGACCAATCGGCTTAAGGTCGGGAACAAAGTCAACACAAAACTCAATTACCTCCTCATTTCCATAGCCCTTGGCGATGCTTCCTTCTGGCCTAGCACGGTTACGAACATATTTCTTTAATACTCCCATGAACCTCTCGAAGGGGAACATATTGTGTAGAAATACAGGACCGAGAATGGAAATCTCATCGACTAGGTGAACCAGGAGGTGCGTCATAATATTGAAGAAGGATGGCGGGAACACCAACTCGAAACTGACAAGACATTGGATCACATCGTTCTGTAACCGTGGTAGAACTTCTGGATTGATTACCTTCTGAGAGATTGCATTGAGGAATGCACATAGCTTCACAATGGCTACTCGAACATTTTCCGGCAGGAGCCCCCTCAAAGCAATCGGAAGCAATTGCGTCATAATCACGTGGCAGTCGTGAGACTTCAGGTTTTGGAACTTTTCTCCGCCATGTTTATTATTCCCTTTATATTGGACGAGAATCTGACGGGACCTTCATACTGCTCAGGCATTCAAAAAAGATGACCTTCTCTTCTTTGGTCGAGCGTAGCTGGCACGACCTTGAAACCGTTCCGGATGCGGTCATCAGGGTCTTTCAAACTTTGCTGGTCCTGCCGTGCTTCCTTTGTATCATTTGACTTCCCATACACGCCCAAGAAGCTTAGGATGTTCACGCAAATATTCTTCGTAACGTGCATCACGTCGATTGCAGAGCGGACTTCTAGGACTTTCCAATATTCTAGCTCCCAGAATATAGATTTCTTCTTCCACATGGCTACGTGCCCGTCAGCTCCCTTCGGAACTGATTGTCCGCCAGGACCCTTTCCAAAGATGACTTTCAAACCCTTGACCATATCAAATACCTCAGCACCAGTGTGTTCCGCAGGCTTCGGCCGGTGATCTGCCTTGCCGTTGTAATGCTTGCCTTTCTTTCTTACTGGATGACCTTTCGGAAGAAATCGACGATGCCCAAGGTACACGTTCTTCTTACAATTTGGCAAATGTACACTTTCAGTCTCATGTAAGCAGTGCGTGCATGCATTGTATCCCTTATTTGACAGTCCCGAAAGGTTACTAAGAGCAGGCCAATCGTTGATGGTTACGAAAAGCAACGCTCGTAGGTCAAATTCCTCTTCTTTGTGCTCATCCCACACACGGACACCAGGTCTGCCCCACAGCTGTAAAAGTTCATCAACTAATGGCCTTAGGTACACATCGATGTCGTTGCCGGGTTGCTTCGGACCTTGGATGAGCACTGGCATCATAATGAACTTCCGCTTCATGCACAACCAAGGAGGAAGGTTGTAGATGCATAGAGTCACGGGCCAGGTACTATGGCTGGAGCTCTGCTCGCCAAAAGGATTCATGCCATCCGTACTTAGACCAAATCTTATGTTCCTTGCGTCAGCTGCAAAATCTTTGAACTCTCTGTCGATCTTTCTCCATTGCGTTCCATCTGCGGGGTGTCTCAACTCCCGTCCGACTTACGGTCCTCTTTGTGCCATCGCAACAACTTGGCATGCTCTTTGTTCCTGAACAGACGTTTCAACCGTGGTATTATAGGAGCATACCACATCACCTTGGCGGGAACCCTCTTCCTGGGTTTCTGGCCCTCAACATCGTCACCAGGGTCATCGCCTCGATCTTATAACGCAATGCAGTGCATACCGGGCATTCATTCAAATTCTCGTATTCACCGCGGTAGAGGATGCAGTCGTTGATGCATGCATGTATCTTCAGAACCTCTAAACCTAGAGGGCAGACAACCTTCTTTGCTTCGTACGTAGTGGCGGGCAACTCGTTATTCTTTGGAAACATATTCTTCAACATTTTCAGCAAGTTTTCAAATGCCGAGTCAGCTACACCTGCCTGTGCCTTCCATCTCAGCAAATCCAGTGTGCAGCCCAGCTTTTTCAGACCATCATCGCATCCGGGGTACAGCGCCTTCCTGTGATCCTCTAACATGCGATCCAAATTCTCCCTCTCTTTTTCAGTTTCGCAGCGTCTCCGTGCATCAGCAATGGTCCGACCAAGATCATCAACGGGATCATCACGTGCCTCTTCTTCACCTTCCCCTTCATCGTCCCCTTCACCTTCAGCATCCTCCATGAAAGTATCACCGAAATGAGCAAGATAGCTTTCATCGATGAAATCATCCCCTTCTTCATCTTCTTCCATTATAACCCCTCTTTCTCCATGCTTGGTCCAACAATTATAGCTTGGCATGAAACCGTGCCGAAGCAGGTGCATGTGAACATCTCTTGAGGAAGAGTAACCCTTCTGATTCTTACATTTAACACATGGACAGATAACAAAACCCTCCTGCTTGTTCGCATTAGCCACTACGAGGAAATCTTTCAAACCCGCTGAACTCGCCGGAGAGTCGGTTACCGTACATCCATTGTCGATTCATCTGCATTATTATAATATAAAATATATAATTAACCATCATGCATTTGTTAAACTAACTAGCTACAAACAATATAAATTAAACAATGAACTAATGCACATTTTATCAACGACACATCAAAGGTTCAAGTTGCTAACCGCGATCGAGGAGGAAAAAATAAATGAGAAAGCTCAAGTGTGGCTCCAACACTTCATATCATGTTTGTTTCATGCTCTTGGGGCATTTCATCAAACACCTTATGTGCATAAGAGGAACCAAAAGCAAACCTAACACCCACTTGTGAAGCTTGTGAAGAGAATGGCACCAAATGGCTAAGTGTTGGCTGCTGGATGGGTATATATAGGGGAGGGGCTTTAGTCCCGGTTGGCCAACCGCGACTAAAGGCCTTCGGGCACCTTTAGTCGCGGTTGGCCTGGCCAACCGCGACTAAAGACCCCCCACGTGCACCGGCTGGCCACCGAGCGCTGGGCCCAGGCCTTTGGTCGCGGTTCTCCTCCCGAACCGCGACTAAAGGTACCATTTGTCGCGGATCCTGCAGCATCGCGACTTATGGGGCTCACCCGAAGCCTGTTTTTCCACCAGTGCCAATGCCCCCCACTGGTCCCCGCTCGTTTTAAAACCGGAACTATTGCTCCCAGAGGTGCTGGACAAAAGGCCTGTTCTCTACTAGTGTGAGATCTGAAGCAGCAAGTTGCCGTTCTAGATGTTCACATTGGTGGTGCAAAAAAAGAAACTATATACGGATGTATCATGGAAGCATCCCATGAAGAAAACTATCTGCAAGTAGAAAGCATCTAATTAACTTATTCGAGCTCGACCACCAACTATGGCCATGTTAGCAAAGCTCTATAAATTGGCCCTCGATCTCATTCCAACCCATCAACTCCACAGCTTCCTAGTCTACCCTAAACTACAGGAGCACTCACGTATATTTCCCTGTAGCTAGATTATCCAGCCATGCCTAGGCCCTCCTATTACCAGAGTTTCCCTGTTACCCGGCAGGTTCAGCAAACCGTACATGTCTTCAAGTTGTACATGTTTCAGCTGGGTGAAGGATATACCGCTTCTGCTCCGGTGCTCCCCCCGGGAAAAGCGAGGACGCGCCAAACACATGGACGGCTGAGATCTTCCGATACCTCTTCGGTAGCGGGGGTAAAATCGTAATTCCACGGTGCGTAGACCGTCCGTACAACCCTGTACAGGCCCGTATGGCCTGTGTACATCTTTTCTGTACGTATCTATGGCACGTGCGTCTGAGCGTGCGTGTACCGAAATAGAAACCATATAAAAGTCGACGTTTCCTTCTCCGCCTCCCTCGCCCCACCATTTCTCCCCAGATCAGGAACCAGAAAACCCTCCGCTCCCTCCGCCAATTCGTCTTCTCCACTCCTACTCCAGTGCTCGCTGTCGAATCAGCTTCTTCTCCGCGCATTCACCTCGAATCTGTAGCCGATGGAGGGTACGAGCGGAGCACCGCGGGCGGCCGCCGCTGATCTGGTGAGGAACAAGGCCGTGGTGGAGGCAGATGTAGTTGTGGCCGGCGGAGGAAGGCGTGGTGGAGCGGCCGCGTCGGGCGGATTGGTGGCGGCGGCGGTGGACCAGGAGGAGCACGGATTTCCCGGTGCAACTGTGCCGGATCTGAACGTGGTGCCGGCGGGCGACACTCTTGTATATCTCGCTCGACTCTCCATCTTCTATCCCCTTCTCTGGCACTGGTGCTTACAGTTAGATGAAATAAAATAGCCGATGAACCCTAGGGTTCTTTATTAGGGTTCGATTTTAATGGAACAGATGGATGTAGTATCTTTGTTTGGATAAGGTTGATGCATACCTAGGCAATAATTTCGGTTGGAGGTAGTACCAGATTGCCCTAGGGTTTGTGATAGATTTTATTTCATTTTACATGGGTAAATTTGCTGCAAATATTATGTGTTGGAATGACAATTGAAATGGACATGCAAATGATGCTGTCAGCAGCAGCATATTTTTTGCTTCTGATTCATAATCGTCTCAACACAAGAGCAATGCTGCAAATGCAAATTATTTCATTGCCCTTTGCTAACATGTGTTGGCAGTAACTTTGCCCAGATTGGACACCTCCTCAAGTATAAGTACAACCATTTTGCTAAGATCTGTTGGCAGTATCATTCATTGCCATTTTACTAATATGTGTTGGTAGTATCATTGCCCTTTTGCTAACATATGTTGGTAGTATGTATTCTCTTTAGGCCTATGGCCTTTTAGATAGCCACCCATTGCTAATCTCTAGCAATTTCTTTTCATCCAAATATTGACCACAAGATTTAACATATTCTGGTGCTCAGGTGCCTATTTTATTTAATAATTATTTCTTATAAAATTTATGGTACTGTTGTTCCAGGGGAATTTCCATTTGTGCATAAGATATTTCCTTTTGCAGATTGTGTTGTAATCTATTAACTCCACCTGTATTAAACATGCTTTCTGTAGTAAGATTTAACATGCTTTGTATAGTAAGATTTAGTTGTCATGTTTTGAATTTACTGTTGTAATTTAGAATGTGCTCCCTTTCTTTGAAGCACCTATAATTTAGTAATGATTGCAATAGAATCTTGACTCTGATTCCTCTATGATCTTTACTATTAAGAGCAATATTATGTTAAGGTGAAACATAATATTGCTCTATGATTACTCTATGATATTAAGATCAGTATTAATGATAGGTTGACAGAATTATGTTTCACCTTAACATAGTAGGAGAAATATAATGTTACTGGCCTATTATTGTAATGATTGCAATAAGGATTTGTAGTATATGTGTTATGCTGCTATGATTGCAATTTAGATTGACATAATAATTTGCTACCTGCTAGTATATTAATTGAAATGGAATGATAGCACATGTATATGGTACTATAAATTGTAATTATGCAGAGTTATTAGTTCCCAAAGTTTTGTACTAGCATTATCCATTTGATAAACATTGTACAATTAATTGCAAATTGTGTACTCTTTAATTTACAACAATGCATCATTGAGTTTATTATTTGCTTAGTTTTTCCACTTATTTTCTTTAAATTAGGCAATGTGAAATATGTATATATTCTTATCAGGTTGGTGAGACCTCCTCTGTCCGCAAGAGGAAGTTTGAGGAGTTGGATGACTCGGAGGACTCTGGCCACTCCTACATTTCCTCCGAGGTCGAGTCCGGGGACGCCGTGTCGGTAAGATAGCTTTCTCAATATTGATTGTGCATGGTTGACAAGTTTATTGAACTCATTGTTGTACAATAGTTGTGACATATGATTGTGATATTGCTGTTTTGCAGTACAACTCAGCTGCATCAGATGCTTCATCTGATAATGAAGTCACCAAGTACAATGAGTTTTCATATGAGAAGAAGGTGGAGGAGAAGATCTGGGAGGAGGGAATCAGTGCTTACATGAAAAATGATGGGAAGTACTACTGCAAGTTCCATCCCTTCAAGCAGGTTCCTAGGGATGGTATGCGGGAAGGACTTGTAGCCCATGTGAAGGATGTGATGCCGAAGGACCACCGCGACAAGGCGAACCATCCTGCCCTGACCAAAGTACTGGAGTACTATGGTCAGGATTGATTGAATGTCTCAAAAAGTTAGTGAACCAGTACATCATCAGTAGTTATGATGATGTTAAGTTATGTATGTTATGAAGAACTGCTAGTTTATGTGTGCACCTTTAGTTATGATGGGGTAACCATCTAGAATTCTAGCTATGTATGAACTGTACCAATGTGCTACATGGTATGTAGCACATTGTGTTTGCTTTTGCTGATGCTTCACTTTGTTATAAGATAAGTGAAGTTATGGATGGCTAGAAAGTATAGTCAGCCTTTTTATTTACCATACATGTTGTGTTGGAAAAATGGTAGTCCATAAATATTATCTTGTTTGCAAGGAAATGGTACTTCTAAAATTTTACTTGTTTGAAAAAATGCTAGTTCAGTAATAATGAATTCTGTACCAATTTGATCTTTGTCATAATGTTGTAAATAGTTTAAAAAACATAGTAGAGAAGTTGCATGAATGAATAGCAAGCAGCTATGTGATGAGAATAGCAAGCACCAATGTCATGAGAATAAAACAGAGTAGGAATTTCATCGGTTATTTGTATCTGATATTTCATATGTGAATTTAAAAATTCGAATTTGTAAAAAGTTCATATTCAGAAAATGTACAAAGATGCATTGAAGGTTGGCAGCTCAACCCAACCTTGTATTTTTTCATTAATTTGTTTTTGAATTGTCCTTTATCAAAATACTTGAAAGTACAGTGATTGATATAAAATTGTAAACTTTATTTTTTTAGTTTTTTTTCGAATAATATGATGAATTAGAGATGGTCAAAAAATCACTTGCTCTACGACAGACCGTTTGGTCTAACTTTAGCCCCATATTTGAAGCAAGTGATTTTTTCAACCTCCTCCAAATAACCTCAAATTTTGCACACGTGGTCTGTAACACAAACAAAGATGGAATGTGAAGAATTTTTTTCATTTTGAATATTTTTGAATTACTAGTGGATGCTCCATGCCGGGGTGGTGCCGAAACCAGGGTTTTAGGGTCAAAATGGGTCTACCATGGCCTAAAATAGATCTAACCACCTTGGATGGTGCCAATATTTGGCACAATTGTGCATCGTGGGGTGCCCCACCGTTTCTACCTTGGTTGTTGTAGGTTGGTGATGGTGCTCCGGTGATGGCGCCAGACAATCTTGTTGGCAATTGTTGTGGAAGCGGCTGGGAAATCCCAAGAGGAAGGTGTGATGAGCACAGTAGCAAGTTTTCCCTCAGTACGAAACCAAGGTTTAATCGACCAGTAGGAGAAAGGTGTGACTTCTGAAGGTGTTGCTGGCTGACTAGTGGCAGGGCGTACTACCGGCATCAGCAACAATGTGGAACCTGCACACAACACAACCAAAGTACTTTGCCCCAACTTACAGTGAGGTTGTCAATCTCACCGGTTTGCTGAACACAAAGGATTAGACGTATCGAATGGAAAGAGATATTTGCAGAAACAGAACAGGATTGCAGTTAAATTTATCAGTAAAGGAAGAAGGACCGGGGTCCACAGGTCACTAGAGGTGTCTCTCCATAAAGAAATAGCATGTTGGGTGAACAAATTACAGCTGGGCAATTGACAGAATATCGACCATACATGACAAGATGATTACTATGATATCTGGTATTGGGCATTACAACATAATGCATAGACCGTAATTCAACTGCGTCTATGACTAATAATCCACCTTCAGATTAGTGTCCGCACCCCTTCCAGTATAAAGTTGTAAGCAACAGACTATCTCATTAAGTAATGTGTGTAAAGTAAACAATAGAATTACCCTTGGAAAAACATTTTTGTTTTCTCCCTAGTAGCAACAACACATATACAACCTTAGAAGTTATAAAGTCACTCTCCCAGGAAACTAGAGGCATGAACCTACTATCGAGCATAAATACCCCCACTCGGAGTCACAAGTGTCCACTTGGCCAGAGTTTCTACTAGCAACGGAGAGCATGCAAGATCACAAATAACATATGACATGAATATATAATCAATCTCAACATAGTATTCAACATTCATCGGATCCCAGCAAACCAAACATAGAGGATTACATAAAGATGATCTTGATCATGTAGGGCAGCTCACAAGATCGATACATGAAGCACATGGTGGAGAAGACAACCATCTAGCTACTGCTATGGACCCATAGTCCATGGATGAACTACTCACGCATCACTTCGGAGGCGGGCATGGCGATGTAGATGCCTCCTGATGATTTCCCCTCGCGGGGTTCCGGGAAGAGCTTCAGAACCCCCCGAGATGGGGTCGGCGATGGCGGCCGCGACGAAACTTTTCGTGGATGGAGGCTCGGGTATCCAGGGTTTTCCCGAGAAGATGTATAAATGGGCGGATGATTGAGGTCGGTTGGGTGCCTATGGGCCCCACACCTACCCTAGGCGCACGCCAGCCCTAGGCCACGCCTAGGGGTGGTCTGGGCGCCCTGGTGCGCCTCTTCGTCCCCCCTCTGGACTTCGTCTTCGTTTCGGTAAAATATTGACTTCGGCTTTTGTTTCGTTCAATTCCGACAATATTTCCTGTACAACTTTTCTAAAATACAAAAGCAGCAGAAAACAGGGAACTGGCACTATGGCATCTTGTTAATAGGTTAGTGCCGGAAATCATGTAAAAGTGCAACGAAGTGTAAGCAAAACACATATGAATGGGTCTACCATGGTTGGGATCACCCGAAACCAGGGTTTTAGGGTCAAAATGGGTCTACCATGGCCTAAAATAGATCTAACCACCTTTGATGGGGCCAATATTTGGCACACTTGTACATGGTGGGGTACCCCACCCTTTCTACCTTGGTTTTCTAGGTTGGTTGTGTGTTGCATGGTGATCCCATGGTTGGGATCACCCGAAACCAGGGTTTTAGGGTCAAAATGGGTCTAACATGCCCTAATATAGATCTAACCACCTTGGATGGGGCCAATATTTGGCACAATTGTGCATGGTGGGGTGCCCCACCCTTGGTATCTTGTGTTTTCTAGGTTGGTTGTGTGTTGCATGGTGATCCCATGGTTGGGAGGTGCCGAAACAAGGGTTTTAGGGTCAAAAGTGCCTTGCCTAAAACTTAGAAAGGTAGTGCTTATGGAACAGTACTTGCGCCTATGGTGACAAAGTTTGTTCCGCACAAGTTCTATGCACTAGTAGAAGATGTGAATAGAATGTCCAAAATCAATTGGAATGCATTCACTCTAAGGGTTCTTTGGATAGCATGAGGCTGGTAAGAAAAGGTAGACAAATCCGTCAGTGGCCCAAAGGGAACTTATGAATGTTGCAGGTATGTATGGTCTTATATTGGAGTGTTTATGCATATTACATCGCACTGCATTTTTCACGGTATAGATAATTTACTCTCGTTTGTTCACATGCAGTAATTGTACTGGGAGAAATGTCAGCCGCTAGAAGGCGACTGTGCATTTAATCCTAAACTGTCCATGCGCCCTCTAATGAGGAACTGGAATGAAGCAGCTGCCACGCGGAGAGACAATTTTGACTATGAGAATGGTCGCGGTCGTGGTAACGTGAAGGTACTAATTTCAGTGTTACGAATAGGCACACTTAATTTTGTAAATACTCAATTCAAAACTGTAGTACTTAACTCTTGCATTATATAACGTGCAGATTGATGAAAATATCACTGAAGAGTATCGGATGATGGAGCCAGTTGTGCCAGATCCTGTGCCTGCTCCTCAAGAAAAGGCCAAGCCCGCGAGTGCTCTTCCAAAAAAGAAATAGGCTCCAAAACCCATTGATAACGATCAGACGGAAATTCTGATAAATCGTTTAACAGGTTACTTGGATCAACAAGTGCACAAGATGTTGGCTTCCATCCCTGGCTTATGTGCTCAGGTGAAACGCCTCACTGTTGTGTCATTTTTGTTGGTATTGAACATGCAATCGTTCATTAACTTATATTTTTGTGTTGTAGAGAACATTGGAGATGTTTAATAAGGAAGGTGTGACTTACAATCCGGTAGCCGCAGCGGTTTCCGGTAACATGGAGGACCAGGAAGATGTCAACTCTTTCTAGAACGGGCCTCGTGATAAAAAAGAGTTCATGTATAAGGAAGATAGTGATTCAGAAGGAGGTCGAGCGCGTGTTTGTTCGATCGTTGACATGACCCTGCCGGACGAAGGTGAGGAACACGGAACACATGTCAAGGAGCCTGCTAAAAATGGTACTGCAAAGAATGCAAATGATGCTATGCGCACACCTGCCAAGGCTAGTGGACTGAATGGTACTCCAGCAGAAAAGCCATTTGGCGATGTTGGTAGCACACCGGATAATCCGTTCATCATTGAAAATGCTGATCCGGTGACATCAGATTCTGAAATTGATCTTGACGCAGTAACTATTAGCAAGTTCATATCTAAATCAAAGGAAGATGAGTTGGCTGGGAAGAGGAAGCGAACAATTCCCAAAAAATTTCAATCTCCCTATGCTCTAGATAGACGCACCAAGCGTCAAGTCCGTGGTTCATCCACAAAAAGTAGTTTATTTTCCGAATTTTTTAATATTCCCTGTCAAACATGTTGCATTTCCTAAGCCTTTTCATATCCATGCAGCACTAAATTTCGAAGATAAACCTAGCCCAGATAAAAATGCAAAGCCGGATGCATCAACTAATTTAACGCCCGAACTAGTTGACGCAGCTATAGTCTTCCTGGAACTTGCATCTCGGTCAGAGCAGCATAAAAAAGAATGTTTACCGGAGTGCAATGGGCGATGAAGTAAACGTTGAACGTCTTCGTGTAGTTCTGGACGAAAGATGATTATCAGATGATGTAAGTGCGTAGAACACATGTATTCAATACTTTTAATATTTACAAGTATGTTATTACCACAAAATGTCATTATATTTTGTTATACCACTCGAAGCTTTCTTGAATGACGTCGCTGCTGATGATAGCCACGTACACCCACCTTGGGAAACCACGACTCCTATCACCCCACTGGGTCGTGGGTCCGAAACTCTGCGCCATCGACACGTCACGCAAGTGGGGCGCACACGTCCTCCGGAATTTCTGGCACGCGCGTGCTTGTGACGGTAAAGCACACGTCCGCTGGGAACCCCAAGAGGAAGGTGTGATGCATAGAGCAGCAAGTTTTCCCTCAGTAAGAAACCAAGGTTATCGAACCAGTAGGAGATGAAGGCCACGTGAAGGTTGTTGGTGGAGGAGTGTAGTGCGGCGCAACAGCAGGGATTTAATTCGGCGCCAACGTGGAACCTGCACAACACAATCAAAATACTTTGCCCCAACTTAATAGTGAGGTTGTCAATCTCACCGGCTTGCTGTAAACAAAGGATTAAACGTATGGTGTGGAGAATGATGTTTGTTTGCAAAGAACAGCAGAGAACAATGATTGCAGTAGATTGTATTTCAGATGTAAAAGAATAGACCGGGGTCCACAGTTCACTAGTGGTGTCTCTCCAATAAGATAAATAGCATGTTGGGTGAACAAATTACAGTTGGGCAATTGACAAATAGAGAGGGCATAACAATGCACATACATATCATGATGACTAATATGAGATTTACTTAGGGCATTACGACAAAGAACATAGACCGCTATCCAGCATGCATCTATGCCTAAAAAGTCCACCTTCGGTTAGCATCCGCACCCTTCCATTAAGTTGCAAACAACAGACAATTGCATTAAGTACTGTGCGTAATGTAAATAATACAAATATGCTTAGACAAAGCATTGATGTTTTATCCCTAGTGGCAACAGCACATCCACAACCTTAGAACTTTCTCACGTCCCCATTCAATGGAGGCATGAACCCACTATCGAGCATAAATACCCCCTCTTGGAGTTACAAGTATCAACTTGGCCAGAGCCTCTACTAGCAACGGAGAGCATGCAAAATCATAAACAACGCATATATGATAGATCAATAATCAACTTGACATAGTATTCCATATTCATCGGATCCCAACAAACACAACATGTAGCATTACAAATAGATGATCTTGATCATGATAGGCAGCTCACAAGATCTAAACATGATAGCACAAGAGGAGAAGACAACCATCTAGCTACCGCTATGGACCCATAGTCCAAGGATGAACTACTCACGCATCAGTCCGGAGGCGGGCATGGTGATGTAGAGCCCTCCGTGATGATTCCCCTCTCGGCAGGTGCCGGAGGCGATCTTCGAATCCCCGAGATGGGATTGCGGCGGCGGCGTCTCCGTAACTTTCGTATCGTGGCTCTCGCACTAGGGTTTCGCGACGGAGAGAATAAATAGGCGAAGGGGCAGAGCCGGGGGACGCTCGAGGGGCCCACCCCATAGGCGCGCGGCTGTGGTGGGGCCGCGCCCCCTAGGGTGTGGCCGCCTCGCGCCCCTCTTCGTCTCCTCTTCGGACTTCGAAGGCTCCGTGGAAAATAAGACCGTGGGATTTTGTTTCGTCCAATTCCGAGAATATTTCCTATGTAGGATTTCTGAAACCAAAAACAGCAGAAAACAGGAACTGGCGCTTCGGCATCTTGTTAATAGGTTAGTGCCAGAAAATGCATCAAAATGATATAAAGTGTATATAAAACATGTGAGTATTGTCATAAAACTAGCATGGAACATAAGAAATTATAGATACGCTTGAGACGTATCAAGCATCCCCAAGCTTAGTTCCTACTCGCCCTCGAGTAGGTAAACGATAACAAGGATAATTTCTGAAGTGACATGCTACTATCATAATCTTGATCAATACTATTGTAAAGCATATGAGATGAATGAAGTGATTCAAAGCAATGGTAAAGATAATGACTAAACAACTGAATCATATAGCAAAGACTTTTCATGAATAGTACTTTCAAGACAAGCATCAATAAGTCTTGCATAAGAGTTAACTCATAAAGCAATAAATTCTTAATAGAAGGTTTTGAAACAACACAAAGGAAGATATAAGTTTCAGCGGTTGCTTTCAACTTTAACATGTATATCTCATGGATAATTGTCAACACAAAGTAATATGATGAGTGCAAATAAGCAAGTATGTAGAAATCAATGCACACAGTTGACACAAGTGTTTGCTTCTAAGATGGAAAGAAGTAGGTAAACTGACTCAACATAAAGTAAAAGAAAGGCCCTTCGCAGAGGGAAGCAGGGATTACTCATGTGCTAGAGCTTTTATTTTGAAAACATGGAAACAATTTTGTCAACGGTAGTAATAATTCATATGTGTTATGCATAAAACATCCTATAACTTGCAAGCCTCATGCATCGAATACCAATAGTGCTCGCACCTTGTCCTAATTAGCTCGGATTTCCATGGATTATCATTGCATTACATATGTTTCAACCAAGTGTCACAAAGGGGTACCTCTATGCCACCTGTACAAAGGTCCAAGGAGATAGATCGCATTTGATCTCTCAATTTTGATAGATCTCAACTTGAGGACATCCATACCGGGACAACATAGAAAACAGATAATGGACTCCTCTTTTATGCTTTAAGCATTCAACAACAGATAATATTCTCATAAGAGATTTGAGGATTAATGTCCAAGCTGAAACTTCCACCATGATACATGGCTTTGGTTGGCGCCCAAAGTTCTTCTCTAACAATATGCATACTCAAACCATTTAACTCATGGCAAATCTCCCTTACTTCAGACAAGACGAACATGCATAGCAACTCACATGATATTCAACAAAGGTGTGACAAGTGGCGTCCCCAGAAACATGGTTACCGCTCAACAAGCAACTTATAAGAACTAAGATACATAAGCGACATATTGTTTACTACAATAGTTTTTAAGCTACTTTCCCATGAGCTATATACTGCAAAGACAAGGAATGAAATTTTAAAGGTAGCACGCAAGCAATTTACTTGGAATGGCAGAGAAATACCACATAGTAGGTAGTTATGGTGGACACAAATGGCATAAGTTTTGGCTCAAGGTTTTGGATGCACGAGAAGCATTCCCTCTCAGTACAAGGCTTTGGCTAGCAAGGTTGTTTGAAGCAAACACAAGTATGAACCGGTACAGCAAAAGTTACATAAGAACATATTGCAAGCATTATAAGACTCTACACTATCTTCCTTGTTGTTCAAACACCTTTACCAGAAAATATCTAGACTTTAGAGAGACCGATCATGCAAACCAAATTTCAACAAGCTCTACAGTAATTCTCCACTAATAGGTTCAACTATATGATGCAAGAGCTTAAACATGATCTATTTGAGAGCTCAAAACAATTACCAAGTATCAAATTATTCAAGATAATATACCAATTACCACATGAAGCATTTTCTGTTTCCAACCAAATAGCAATAAACGAAGTGGTTTTCAACCTTCGCCATGAACATTAAAAGTAAAGCTAAGAACACGGTGTTAATATGAAAAAGCAGAGCGTGTCTTTCTCCCACACAAGGAATGCTAGGATCCGAATTTATTCAAATAAAAACAAAAATAAAAGCGTACAGACGCTCCAAATAAAGTACGTAAGATGTGACGGAATAAAAATATAGTTTCACTAGAGGTGACCGATAAGTTGTTGATGAAGAAGGGGATGCCTTGGGCATCCCCAAGCTTAGATGCTTGAGTCTTCTTGAAATATGCAGGGATGAACCACGGGGCATCCCCAAGCTTAGACTTTTCACTCTTCTTGATCATATTATATCATCCTCCTCTCTTGACCCTTGAAAACTTCCTTCACACAAAACTCAAAACAATCTCATTAGAGGGTTAGTGCATAATCAAAAATTCACATGTTCAGAGAGGACACAATCATTCCCAACACTTCTGGACATTACCCAAAGCTACTGATAGTTAATGGAGCAAAGAAATCCACTCAACACAGTAAAAGAGGCAATGTGAAATAAAAGACAGAATCTGTCAAAACAGAACAGTCCGTAAAGACAAATTTTTTCGAGGCACTTAACATGCTCAGATGAAGAAGCTCAAATTGAATGAAAGTTGCGTATATATCTGAGGATTACTCATGAATTTTCGCAGATTTTTCTAAGTTTTCTACGTAGAGAGCTACTCAAATTCGTGACAGCTAGAAATCTATTTCTGCGCAGAAATCTAAATCTAGTATCAACCTTATTATCAAAGACTTTACTTGGCACAACAATGCAATAAAGTAAAGATATAAAGGTATTGCTACAGTAGTAACAAGCACCTTGACTCAAATATAAAACAAAAATTGCAGAAATAAAATAATGGGTTGTCTCCCATAAGCGCTTTTCTTTAACGCCTTTCAGCTAGGCGCAGAAAGTGTAAATCAAGTAACATCAAGAGAAGAAGCATCAACAGAAGAGTTGGGGGTTTTCTCAACAATGCATTGTATCTTATCTATGTAAGTTTCAGAAGCTCCTCTTTCATTACTTTTAGGCTTACTATCCTCCTCAAATAAATTTTCAGGAACAATCCAATCAAAATTCTTTTCTAGTGCCTCATGCATTCCTATGAGCTTATAAGGTATTGGTACTTTAGTCTCCCCTCACAATTGGCTTCATTAGTGTACTTTAGCCTATCTTTTTCCATCTTTTCAAGGGTACTTGCAAAATTGGTATAAAAGCCAAGCATCTTATGTTGAATAAAGACTTTTCTAGCTTCTCTAGCTACATCACCAAATTCTTTAAGAAGGGTTTCTAAAACAAAATCTTTCTTCTCTCCTTCTTCCATATCACAGAGTGTAAGAAATATATGTTGCATTATAGGATTAAGATTAACAAATCTAGCTTCCAACATGTGCACTAAAGATGCAGTAGCAATTTCATAATTAGGAGCAAGTTCCACCAAGAATCTATCTTCAAAATCTTTAACCTTACTAACATGAGTGAAAAATTCTTCTATATTATCTCTTCCAATGATAGACCCACGCCCTACTGATATATCTTTCAAAGTGAACTTAGGGAGAAGCATGATGAAATAAACTAAGGTAAACTGATAAATAAAGTAAATGCAAGTAACTAATTTTTTTGTGTTTTTGATATAAAGAAAGCAAACAAGACAGAAAATAAAATAAAGTAAAGCAAGACAATAAACAAAGTAAAGAGATTGGATGTGAGAAACTCCCCTTGCAGCGTGTCTTGATCTCCCCGCAGCGCCAGAAAAAGAGTTGCTTGTGACGGTAAAGCACACGTCCGTTGGGAACCCCAAGAGGAAGGTGTGATGCATACAGCGGCGAGTTTTCCCTCGAAGAAACCAAGGTTATCGAACCGGTAGGAGATGAAGGCCACGTGAAGGTTGTTGGTGGAGGAGTGTAGTGCGGCGCAACACCAGGGATTCCAGCACCAACGTGGAACCTGCACAACACAATCAAAATACTTTGCCTCAACTTAACAGTGAGGTTGTCAATCTCACCGGCTTGCTGTAAACAAAGGATTAAACGTATGGTGTGGAGAATGATGTTTGTTTGCAAAGAACAGCAGAGAACAATGATTGCAGTAGATTGTATTTTAGATGTAAAAGAATGAACCAGGGTCCACAGTTCACTAGTGGTGTCTCTCCAATAAGATAAATAGCATGTTGGGTGAACAAATTACAGTTGGGCAATTGACAAATAGAGGGCATAACAATGCACATACATATCATGATGACTAATATGAGATTTACTTAGGGCATTACGACAAAGAACATAGACCGCTATCCAGCATGCATCTATGCCTAAAAAGTCCACCTTCAGGTTAGCATCCGCACCCCTTCAGTATTAAGTTGCAAACAACAGACAATTGCATTAAGTACTGTGCGTAATGTAAACAATACAAATATCCTTAGACAAAACATTGATGTTTTATCCGTAGTGGCAACAGCACATCCACAACCTTAGGGGTTGTTGTCACTGTCCCAGATTCAATGGAGGCATGAACCCACTATCGAGCATAAATACCCCCTCTTGGAGTTACAAGTATCAACTTGGCCAGAGTCTCTACTAGCAACGGAGAGCATGCAAGATCATAAACAACACATATATGATAGATCAATAATCAACTTGACATAGTATTCCATATTCATCGGATCCCAACAAACATAACATGTAGCATTACAAATAGATGATCTTGATCATGATAGGCAGCTCACAAGATCTAAACATGATAGCACAAGAGGAGAAGACAACCATCTAGCTACTGCTATGGACCCATAGTCCAAGGATGAACTACTCACGCATCAGTCCGGAGGCGGGCATGGTGATGTAGAGCCCTCCGGTGATGATTCCCATCTCCGGCAGGGTGCCGGAGCGCTTCGAATCCCCGAGATGGGATTGACGGCGGCGGCGTCTCCGTAACTTTTCGTATCGTGGCTCTCGGTACTAGGGTTTTCGCGACGGAGAGAATAAATAGGCGAAGGGGTAGTCGGGGGCTCGAGGCCCACCCCATAGGCGCGCGGCCAGGGTGGGCGCGCCCCTAGTGTGGCGCCTCCTCGGCCCTCTTCGTCTCCTCTTCGGACTTTGAAGGCTCCGTGGAAAATAAGACCGTGGGCTTTTGTTTTGTCCAATTCCGAGAATATTTCCGTGTAGGATTTACGAAACCAAAACAGCAGAAAACAGGAACCGGCGCTTCGGCATCTTGTTAATAGGTTAGTGCCGGAAAATGCATCAAAATGATATAAAGTGTATATAAAACATGTGAGTATTGTCATAAAACTAGCATGGAACATAAGAAATTATAGATACGTTTGAGACGTATCAGTAACTTCCCCTCAGTAAATTTGGAGCGGTAAGACCATTTTACCCTTTGGACACGCGTAGGGTTCAGAACTCTCCCCCTTCTCATCCAACGGCTGGACGTATCGCCTTCTTCCTATAAATCCACTTTTTACTCCTCATTCATCCCCTTCGCTGCGCCGCACAAATCCTCTCTCTCTCTCCGCCATTGCTCCTCTTCAAGCTCCTGGAGAAAGCTAAGATCTCCGGCTGGGAGAGGTCGAAGCTTTCCGCCCAAGACCACAAGCTTCTGAAGAAGATGGGCCTGCTCAAGAAGGAGGCCATGAAGATGCCCGGAGACGAGAGCTCTCCTCATCCTCCCATTGGATTCCGGGTAACTTTCGTCGACTTCCTCACTCGCGGCCTAGCTGTTCCTGTCCACGAATTCCTTCGTGGTTTGCTTTTTATTTACGGGATCCAGCTGCACCAGCTGACCCCAAACTCCCTTCTCCATATCTCCATCTTTGTCACCCTCTTTGAGTGTTTTCTGGGTGTCACCCTCACTGGGGCCTCTGGAAACGCATCTTCTATCTCTGGCGCAACAACTCGAAGAACGTCATCTACAACGTAGGTGGCGTTTGCATCTGCGTCCGTCCTGATGTCGACTATTTTGATGTGAAATTCACTGACTCCATCCAAGGCTAGCGCAAGAAGTGGCTTTACATTAAGGACGAGTCTTCTGATGCTCAAGAGTATGGCCTTGCACCCTTCGACGCTGCCGAAGAAATTCAGAGGCGCAAATCCTGGGACGCCGAAGCTACATCCGAAGAAAAGGCGGCCACTGATGCTCTGATTACCCGTATCCACGAGCTTCAAAATACCGACGGGGCAGAACTGTCGGGTGTGCAAATCATTGCACATTTCCTTCGGATTCGAGTGCAGCCTCTGCAGGCTCGCAAAAATCCACTCTGGATGTATACGGGTGCTGAAGATGTCGACCGGATCTCTGATGATCTTTCTGTGAAGGATTTGGAGAAACTCGTCCGCCGCTTCACCTCCTTGAACAAAAACCATGAAGTCCCTTCATCCTGTCACGTGGAACCATTTAGTGGTAGCCACGCCCTTCCCGAAGTAAGTACTTTCTTTCGAGTTATGTTTCCTGTTCCTTGACTGCTGCTGTTTCCCTTTTGTGCTCATTTTCTTGTCTTCTCCTTGTTTTGTACTCGCAGGACCACCAAACTCTCTCCTCTCTTCCCCTACTACCTGAAGGTGGGGAAGTGGATGAGCGGGTCATTGTTGCTGACGACTCGCAAGAATCCTCCCTTCCTGAGAGTGAACCCGCAGGTTCTCAAAGATCTGCAGGTTCCTCTGATAAAGACACAGAGTCAGAGCAACATTCTGACTCTGCCCACTCCATTTCTCCTCCTCCTACCACTTCTCCAGATGGGTGCAAGAGGAAGAGGAACGATGACGAAGATTCCGGCGCGTCGAAACTCGCCGAACTAGCTGCCAAAGAATCTTCTCCTGAAGACCAAGAATTCTTCGACCCCTTCACCGAGACCGGCGCCGTTAGCTCATAATTTATTCTTTAATATTTTTTAGTCACCTTTTTTTTTTCTTTTGATTCCCTTGTATTCATTTTGCTGATGTATTGACAGAGCGAACGAGGGAGAAGAAAACGAAGAACCCAAAGCTCATGGGCCAGCTCCTACGAGCACCTCCAACACGCTTGTTCTTTCCGAAGAACGTCGTGTTGCTTAGGAAACCTCGCCTCCCCCATAGCACAATCTAGAAGCATCGACTCCAGTACTCAGCCCCGAGCACCGAAGAAGAAAAATGCTAAAACCGGGGCTGCTAGCACACAGGAGCTTGCTGCTGGGAGTACATCGGGTCCTCTCCTTGATGATGTAAGTTTCTTTATCTTGCTTGTCTCCTTTTTTGTGTAACTCGAAGTAATTTATGTCCGCTGATGCTGTAATTCCGCCTTCTCAATTTTCTGCAGCCTTTAATGAAAGAGCTGGTCAACTTAGGCTCCTGATTTATCGGATTCCGCGACGAGGCCGCGGCTTTAAGAGGTAAAATTTTGCTGCTCCCGACATGTTACATGTCTCTATCTTGACTCTGCATCATCTTACCCTTTTCTTTTGGATGCGCTCCGTCGTGCCAAAGAACGCGCCGATGATTTAGAGGCCAAGCTCAAAGCCAGCGAAGCAGCTCGCAAGAAAGCTGAAAAAGATGTTGCCGCTGCCGAAGGTCTTCGCCAGAAGCTTCAAGCCGCCGATGATGCTTTGAGCAACAAGGAGGCTCAACAGATCGAGCGTGAAAATGAGATAATCACACGCCTCGGGACTCAATCTCGTCGGTTTACAAGTAATACTATCTTTCTTTTTGTCATTCTGCTGTTCCTTGTGTTAAAATTATCCTTGGGTTTGACGAAAGTCTGCTTTTCTTCAGTAGGGAGGATGGGTGAACAATATAACCTGAGCGAAGAATCGGATGACCATCTCGCGGATACTCTCGAGATTCTTGAGCTCAATTGCGACCAGGCGCGCTGTCGTCGTGGCGAACAGACAGATGCCATAGGATGGCTTAGATTGGGGCCGAATGGACGCTAGAGGATTCGGGGGAGGGTTTGCGACTAGATGGGATGAACTTCCGGATGCTTTCCTCAAGAACACAACCAAAGGCCGGTATGCAAGAAGAGAGACAAGAGGAAGAACTCTTTACTAGATCGCTAGCTTCATTGATCTCAACATGGTTACAAGTGCTTGAATACAAGTTCTATCTTCTAATCTCCTCTGGGAACACGCGCCTGTATGAGGCAGTACCCCCTCTCCTTATATAGGGGAGAGGGTGGCTTACAGAACAAGGAACCCTAATGGCATCTTTGACTGGACAAACTACTTTACAAAGCTACTTTAATCATAGATGACGCCGGGGTCTTCTTTAATCAGGGACGCTGACGTCCTCCGGCTTCTTTCAGCGTCATCCTCTCTTTGGCGCCAGGGCTCTGATTAAAGCCGCTTTGCTTAGCTCATCCTTGTCTTCTTGCTCTGAAGAGAATCTTTGACCAGTCCTGCCGACGGCCCTTCCCTCCGGTATCTTCTTTACCGGGTTCCGGCATACCCCCTTGGGGATACCGGCTTAGCCTCACTTAGCCCAAACTCTTATCTTTACTTTCCGGTAAGAATATTAAACCGGTATCTCGATGGCTCAAACCATCCGGTTTGGCATGCCTTTGGCATACCGGGGGTTATCCCCCCAACATTAGTCCCCGAAGCTGGTATAGTCTGGTGGATTCTATCCTACAGACCATGCCAGGTTTTCATGTTTTTAGGATACCGGTTTAATCTCTCCAGCTTTGAGCTTGGATCCGGCATCTTTGCCCTTATTTGTCTTTTCTCTCTTTGCAAGGCATCTCCCGGCATCTCTTTTCTCCGGTATCATTCGCATTTACTCTCTCCTCGGCGAAGTCGAGAATATATCGCCCCGCGCCTGTCAGTGACATGCGCACTGTTAACTGTCGCGCCAGTGTCAGTTGTCACTTCGCTTCGACTCCCGCGCGCTCATTAAATGCAGCACTGCGGATCCCACTAACCACTTTGGATCCTGTGTGTGCCTCCGTGTGGCTTCTTACTTTCTCGCGTGTACTTCCTCGCCACGTGGCGGCCCGTGGTGCGAACCGTCGCGGGCCGCGAGGCGAACCGCCGCGGCCCGGCGGTTTTCGGCCCACCTCCTCTCTTCTTTATAAGGACAACTGCCCTTTCTTCTTCCTCTTCTCGCATTCCCCAACCTTCGCGCACAGTGCTCCTCGCCTCTGCGCCTTCGCCGCTCTTCGTCCGCCGTCGTTTGCTTGAGCTTCGTCGCCCGGCGAACTCGCGCCGCGTTTCCGCCGGACCTCGTCGTGCGGAAATCTTCCGCAGCTCCTCCGTCGCGCCCGCTGCATTCTTGCTTCTTCGCGTCCTTCTCCGCCTCGCCGTCGACGGTGCTCGTCGGCGACAGTAGGTCCGCTCCTTCACCGGCGAACGTCTTCCCCAGCGACTGCGCCGCTCGAGGTTAGTGCCAATCTCACTTTGCTTGCCATCTGCTTGCTTTCTAGATCTTGGGTCGATGGTGTTCTTATTTCCTCTTTTTCTTTGATTTTCTTCTTACTCGTAGATCTTCGCGCGGGGTTCGACTGTGGGATTTCTGTTTTTTCGCCTCCCAACCAATGTCTGGCGAGGAATATTCCTCTGCTTCGTCTTCTTCCCTCTCCGTTAGCCGGCGTAGACAATCTCCCGGCGAATCTACGGCTTCAGATCCGATGGATACCGATTCCGGCAACCAGCAGGGATCCGGTAGCCGTCAAGAGTCCGGTGGCCATCTAGAATCCGGTAGCTTTAGCCAAGCATCCGGTAGCCACTTAGAAACGAGTAGCTCTAGCGAATCATCCGGTGGAGAGCCCTCCCCCATCACTCGTGGAGCCTGGATGGGCTCCAATGTTACTGAATATGAGATCGATTGGCTATACCGGTCCCGCAGGATTCCGGAAGGAGTAACCTGCCGGCTTCCCGGTGACGAAATTGTACCGGAGCCCCAGCCCGGTGAACATGTTGTTTTTCTTGCTCATTTTGAGCGTGGCTTCGGCCTTCCTGCCTCTCCTTTTTTCCGGGAGTTCTTAAATTTCTATGAACTCCAGCCTCATCACCTTCCTGGCAACGCCATCTTTTACCTTTCCTGCTACGCCACCTTCATGGAGGCCTATATCGGCATTCGTCCCACTCGTGAGACGTTTGCCCGCTTCTTTGCTCTGCGGATTAATTCCGTTCAGGGCAAGGAAATTCCTAAACCCAAGCCGCCTGTGGAGTGCGGGTCTTGCATCGTCGGCTCCCGCCAAGGGAGCACTTTCTTTAAGTTCACCGGCCTCGAGTCCTGCCGCGCCTGGCAAGGAACTTTTTCTATGTGAAGAATAACGGCCGCGCAAATCTCATTGATCTTCCGCCGTTCCAAGTGGGGCCTCCCAGTAGAGCCAATTGGAGCTATAACCCGAAGACGGATCATGCCGAAACCAACCGGGTGGTACGCTTCATGGCCTCTTTGAAGAAGGAGACCAACATCTGCTCGGATGATATCATCCGCACCTTTATTTCGCGCCGGGTGCTTCCTCTGAAGCGCCGGTGCATAGGATGAGCGAGATGTACGGTCCTGGCGATCCCACCAAGATCACAGGCCGTCCCCTTAGCAAGAAGGACGTCGTCCGCAAGGCTAAGCAGATCTGCCAAACTGCTATGCCGTTTGAATGGGAATGGGGCCTCCTTCCCCTCAGCACTACTAACCCTCCGACCCAAGAAGTAAGAGATTACGCAATTAGGGTTGGTTTTGCCGGTAACTTTTTGCTCTTGTTAACCCTCTTTTTTCGTGTTTCAGGCCAAGGACCGCTTCCCCCTCATTCAAGCAGAGCGGCGTGGGATCTGCGTGAAGCGTGCCCTTGACTCCTTCGACCCAGATCCCTACATTCGTTGGAAGGATCTGAAGATGGGCAAGACTCCGGCTGCGCGCCTTGGCCGGTCTCCACCGAAGCCAACCGGGTCCTCCGATGACCTGTCCATGCTTGAGGTATTTTTCTTTTCCGGTTTCTTATACTTCTCCGTTATTGCTTTCTTGCGAATTTTTTCTTAGCTATGTTTAACTTATAGATCCACGAGCACGCGCCGCCTCTGCGCGCCGAGGCCGGCCATGAGTTTGTGGACAAACTCATGGCCCAGGGCCAAAAGAACAAGCCCGGCATCTGATGCCGGTTCTAGTCAGGCCCCTCCCTCCAAGCGCTTCCGGACTGAGCCCTTGGGGGAGAAGGAAGTGGGCGTGCGCCGCTATGGGCGCAAACAGATGCCGACTGCTTCCGGGTAAGTTTTTCATTTTCTTGCTTGCCTCTTTTTGCCAAGTTCTTTTTCCGGTTGCTTTTCTCCAACTAACTTTCTTTCTTTCTCTCAGCCCCGCACTCAATCTTGGCTCAAGGCCATCGGGCTCTGAAGGTTCCGCAAGGACCTCAACCCCTCTCTCGCTCAAGCCCGGCCCATCGGGTGCCGGCAACTTCTACCTCCCTTTCGGGGGCACAACAAGTCCGGGGCGTGCGGCCCCTTCATCATCAGATCACCGCACGGAGGAGGATGTTTCCTTCCTCCCGAGAACCAGGATACCGGCGCCAGCAACATCGGCGCCGGAGAAGAAGAGCTGCCGGGCGGGCGGAGCCTTCGGCTCCTCCCATCCTTGAAAGGAAGACAACTTCCGCGCGGAAACTTCCGCGCCGGAAGGTTCCAACCCGGTGACGCGCCTAGCGCTCCCCCTTCTCCACGAACCATTCTAATGCCACCGCCAGATGCTCCTCGCACCAAGCCCTCCAGGGCTGCTCCAACTGCGCCGCCGCCCAAGATCTCCAAGCTCATCAAGGGGAAGGCGATGGCCTCCAGCGCCCCTTTCGGCGGCCAGCAGCCCCTGGTGCTGCACGTCTCCAAGGCCGCCAGGGATACCGCCACGAAGGCCACCAGCCTGCTTGGCCATATCACTGAGTTCCAGCGCAGGGGCCGGGACCTGGGGCATCTGCTGCCCTACGCCCAGAAGTGGAACGCCGCAGATATGACTCCGGCGACCCGCGGTTTGGGCAAGGACAGGCTACCGGCGCCTAACCCTGTTGGGGACCGGTCTTCCTAGGAGCACTTCATGCGGCTTCGCAGCGCCGTGAAGGAGCTTGACAGCGCGTGGTACGATGCCACGAACAACTTGATGGTACGCTTTACTAACTCTTTTCAACTTTTACCGGTTTCCTTGCTTCCGGATTTTTTCTATCTTTTCTTTAGTTTCATGCCGGTTTCTCTCTTGTCTATCTTCCCAGTCCCCGAGTTTTGTGGTGAGAGCGCAGCTTTTAGCACAAAACTTTAACTTAAAAACTTAGCGTGAAACCGGCACTGCCAGTCCCCGAGTTTCGGGTTAAGAACTTTGTTCTTAGCGCAAAACTTAGCTTAAAAAGCGCAAAACTAGCACTGCCAGTCCCGAGTTTCGGGTTAAGAACCTTGTTCTTAGCGCAAAACTTAGCTTAAAACGCGCAAAACTAGCACTGCCAGTCCCCGAGTTTCGGGTTAAGAACCTTGTTCTTAGCGCAAAACTTAGCTTAAAACGCGCAAAACTAGCACTGCCAGTCCCCGAGTTTCGGGTTAAGAACCTTGTTCTTAGCGCAAAACTTAGCTTAAAACGCGCGAAACTAGCACTGCCAGTCCCCGAGTTTCGGGTTAAGAACCTTGTTCTTAGCGCAAAACTTAATTAATCTCTTTTTCTTGAACAGCTCACGGCTGACGCTCGGAAGGCCCTCTTTGAGGAGCTCCTATGGGAACACCGGGACCTCGCTGAGGCACATGACAAGTGCCAAGGTAATTTTTGTACCACCGGCATCTTTTTACCGGAAACCTTTTTTCCTTCTAACATTTATAACTTTTGCTTAACAGTGATCCCGGAAGCTTCCATTGAGGCTCTCAAGGAGCAGCTCGCTTCCGCCCAACGTACAATTCTTCCTTTTTCCTGTTAGCTTGGTTTTCTTTCCATCTTAACCAGCACAATCTTGTTAACATCTTCTTTTCCGGGTTATAGGGGAGAAGGACCAGCTCATCCGGCGGCATCAGGAGGAGCTGAGCGCCCAAAAGACCAGCTACCAGGAGCTCAAGTCCCAGCTCATCCAGCTGGGGCTTGATCATGCTAAGGCCCTCAAAGCTGCCGAAGCTGATGCAGCGGCCAAGATGAATGAAGCTCTTGAAGATGCCGGCAACGCCAACTCGGTGTTGCTAGCTGAGCTGGAGGAGCTGGCCAAAGCCCAGAAGGCTGCCGAGGAGAAAGCTGCGCGGCTGGAGGAGGAGCAGAAGGAGTGCAACAGGCTGGTGTTGCAAACCGACACACTTGCCTATCGTAAGTCCTTTCCCTTTGCGCTTTCTGACTACTGCCCACAAGCCTTTTTTCTTCCGATCGCATTTTCTTTTCGTTATCTTTCCTTCCGGTTGCATTTTCTTCCGGATTCCCTTCCTTAGCCTTTTTCTTTCCTTGCACAGGCCTCTTCCCGGATTCTCAGAAGTATGCTGTTAAGAAGGTTGACGAGCGCCGCACTGCCCAGGGCCAAGCGAATCTTGCCGTGCCATGGACCCCCTATGACCATCTGGTCGCGCTGAATGCGCGGGTGTCTCATATGCGCGCCATAGATCGCAACTTATCTGACATTCCTGATGTAGCTACCCAGCTCTTCAGGACTCTGTGGCCTGGCGAGGAGGTGCCGGATACTTTCTCACTCATCAGCGACCGTCTCAAGGGCGCCGGCAAGAGGATCCGTGAGTGGCAGTGCTCTGCTGCCCGCGCCGGAGCAGACTCTGCCCTCCGCGTTGCTTGCTCCTGGTACCCGGAGCTGAACCTGGATGCCCTCACCGGAGTGCGCGAAGGCGCGGAAACCGATCTGGACCCGATTCTCACCGCTAAGCGGCAGGATCGCGCGTACCACATCGTGGAGTACGCCGATATGCGCACCTTCATCCCTCCCCCTCCTGACGTCCAAGATTATCTCGACGAGGAGGAGGATGAAGCCGAGGAGGAGCCTCTGGGCGACGCTGCTGGCGATGCCCCTCCTGAAGCCCCCGCTGCCTGATTATCTACCTGAAGATTTACCTGTGTCATGCTGTTTGGTCCTGCGTGTCTCAAAACAATGTCTTGTTAAATTCTGCCCCGGTATGCCGGGGCTTATGATGTAAAACTTTAAGTCCGCTTTTGGTTGCCGTACAACAGTTTGTGCCGGTAGGTTATACCGGTAGCTAATTATCTTAAGTTTGTCTTAGCATATTTGCTTTTGGTTTTGCTTTTATCCTGCACTGCAAAGATTTCCAAATTGTTTCCGCATCCAATTCGATGCACACTTGGTTCTTTTGCCTTGGCTCTGCCTGCCTTCTCTGGGCGTTCTTTGGCGTATGAGCACAAGGTTCTTTCACCAAACAAGCATTTTCTTGAACTTAGAAATAACTTCGAAATTTTGCAAAAAACCGGTTTAACCGGGGTTAGTTAAATTTTCCGGATTGTTCTTTCCTGCTCTCCCTCTTCGCAGTTCATGTTATCCCCTACCGGTTTATCTTGCTTGCCATGAAGCCGGGTTGCGGACAGCAGAGTCGAAGACTCCGGTAGGATTTAGCACACTACTAAACCGGAAAGAAAAAACATTCAATAAGCAACCGGTAAACTGAAAAAATAAACAAGTTATATGCAACTGAAGTTGGGGTAGTCCCCGAGATTCATTCAAGGTTCCGACATCTTTTATTCATAGCAATTAAGGTACAAAAAGGAACTTCTTACACCACAACTTCAAGAGTAGAAAGGACGCAAGAGCTACGTTCCATGGACGCTTGCTCTCCTCTCCGGACCTGTCCGCCTTTCCTTTTTTCCACTCCTGTGCATCGATCAAGTAGTATGCATCATTGTGAAGCACCTTGCTTACAATGAAGGGACCTTCCCATGGTGGTAAGAGCTTATGCCGGCCTTCAGTGCGCTGCACTAGGCGTAGCACGAGATCTCCTTCCCGGAAAACTCTCGGGTTAACCTTCCGGCTATGATAGCGTCTGAGGTTTTGCTGGTAAATGGCTGTTCTTGCCAAAGCCAGCTCTCTTGCTTCTTCTAGCAAGTCCACATCATTCTCTCTGGCCTCTTTGACCTCTTGCTCGGTATAGAGCTGTACCCTTGGTGAATCATGAATGATGTCGGTTGGTATGACCGCTTCTGCTCCATAAACCATGAAGAACGGAGTGTATCCGGTAGACCGGTTTGGAGTTGTTCTTATACTCCACAGCACTGATGGTAGCTCATCGAGCCAACATCCCGGTGATTTTTCCACCGCATCAATGAGTCTTGGTTTGATACCGGAAAGTACCAAAGCGTTCATTCTTTCCACTTGGCCATTGCCTTGTGGGTGTGCCACTGAGCACAAATCCAACCGGATGTTGTTGTCCTCACAAAACCTTTTGAACTCACCTTGAGCAAAGTTGGTTCCATTGTCAGTGATGATGCTGTGCGGGTATCCATACCGCAAAATGACATCTTTTAAGAACTTCACCGCTGTGTGCCCATCACATTTTGCGATAGGTTTCACTTCTAGCCATTTGGTGAATTTATCTACCATAACCAAGATGTGAGTCATGCTGCTCCTTGCAGTTTTGAATGGGCCAACCATATCGAGGCACCAAACGGCAAATGGCCATGTTAATGGTATTGTTTTTAAACCGGACGCTGGGGTATGATTTTGCTTGGCGTACCTCTGGCACCCGTTGCATTTTCTTACTAAATCCTCAGCGTTTTCCAAAGCAGTGGGCCAATAAAACCCATGCCGGAATACTTTTGCTACCAGCGCCCTTGATGAAGCATGATGCCCACATTCTCCTTGGTGAATCTCCTCAAGCATTTCTTTCCCTTCTTCCGGTTCTACACACCTTTGAAGGACACCGGTAACGCTTCTCTTGTACACCTCACCATTGATGAATGTATATGCTTTGGACCTTCTTTGTATTCTCCTTGATTCATTTTCGTCATCCGGCAAGGTGCCGTTGATCAGGAATTCCTTAATAGGTTTAACCCATGACGGTGTCTCTCGAACCAAAAACACCGGTGCATCTATCTCCATGCTATCTACCAGCATTGTTTCTTCCGGTATGGGTACAGCAGTCCCCGAGCTTGCCGGAGCAGTCCCCGAGTTTGCCGGTGCAGTCCCCGGGTTTCCTTCATCGATATCCATGGGTATTATATGCGATTCCGGTACGAAAATTGATTCCGATTCCGGGCTTGGTTTGATCGATGGTACTCTTAAGTGAGCCAAAGCTATTCCGGGAGGGATTTCTTGCCTAGATGAGCCCAGCTTGGACAAAGCATCCGCGGCTTCATTTTCGCGCGGCACATGGTGAAACTCACACCCTTCGAAGAATCCGTCAATCTTTTGCACGTGAAACCGGTACGAGGCCATGTTGGCATCTTTCGCATCCCAATCCCTGGAACACTGCTGTACCACAAGATCTGAATCCCCATAGCAAATGATCCGGTGTGCACCGATTTCTTTTGCGACCTTAAGCCTATGGATCAAAGCTTACTCAGCGACATTGTTCGATGCCCTGAAATGTACTTGCAAAACATACCGAAGATGATCTCCTTTTGGTGAGGTGAGCACCACACCGGCACCTAGACCCTCTTTAAGTTTGGATCCGTCAAAATGCATCTTCCAGTATTCTATCCTCTGATCTGGCGGTTTGTATTGCATCTCCGCCCAATCAACGAGGAAATCAGCCAAAGCCTGTGATTTTATGGCATCTCTTCTTTCGTACGCTGGTACATATGGTGATATCTGGATTGCCCATTTTGCAATCCTTCCGCTAGCGTCCTTGTTGCACATGATATCGGAGATTGGTGCTTCACTCACCACCTTCATAGGATGTTCTTCAAAGTAATGCTTGAGTTTCGTGGCGGCCATGTACACGCCATAAGTCATCTTTTGGAAATGAGGGTAGTTTTGTTTTGAGAGGGAGAGCACCTCGCTCAGGTAGTATACCGGCCTCTGGACGGTTTTTCCTTCCTCTTCTCTTTCAACCACAACCACTACGCTCACAACCCGGTTTGTTGCTGCTATGTATAATAGCATAGGTTCTCTTTCTAGAGGTGAAGCCAGTATAGGTGCTGTGGCCAGCATTGTTTTCAGTTCTTTAAACGCTGCGTCTGCCTGAGGGGTCCAGACGAACGTGTCAGATTTTTCATGAGAGCATAGAGTGGCAGAGCTTTTTCTCCCAACCTGCTTACAAACCGGCTTAGCGATGCCAAGCTTCCGGTAAATTTTTGCACATCTTTTAGCTCTCGTGGGATAGTCATTCTTTCTATTGCCCGGATTTTTACCGGATTGACTTCAATGCCCCGGCTTGACACAAGGAAACCAAGCAACTTACCGGCAGGGACACCGAAAGTACATTTTGCCGGATTAAGCTTCATCCGGAACCGTCTTAGGTTATCGAATGTTTGCCGGATGTCATCGATTAAGGTGTTCTTTACCTTAGTTTTTATCACAATGTCGTCTACATAGACTTGCACATTCTTTCCAATTTGATCAAACAAGCATTTTTGCATACAGCGCTGGTACGTTGCACCGGCGTTGCGCAAACCAAAAGGCATAGTGACATAGCAATAAGCCCCGTGCGGGGTAATGAACGCAGTTTTTATTTGATCTTCCTTTTTCAAGGGAATTTGGTGGAAACCGGAATACGCATCCAGGAAGGACAACAACTCACACCCAGCAGTTGAATCAATCACTTGATCGATCCGTGGTAAAGGAAAAGGGTCTCTTGGGCAAGCCTTGTTTAGGTTGGTGTAGTCGATGCACATGCGCCACACCTTTGGAGCTTTTGCCTCCAGGTTCTCATCTTTTTTCTTTTCGACCATTACCGGATTGGCCAGCCACTCTGTGTGTGTGACCTCCACAATGAATCCGGCAACGAGCAGTTTGGTCACTTCTTCTCCAATAATTTTCCTCCTATCTTCAGCGAACCGGCGCAAGGGTTGCCGCACCGGCTTGGCGTCTTTCCGGACAATCAAGGAGTGCTCAGCCAGCTCCCTCGGAACACCCACCAAGTCATCAGTTGACCAGGCAAAGATATTCCGATTCTCACGGAGGAAGCTGACGAGCGCGCTTTCCTATGCTTGATCAAGTCCGGCACCGATGCGAACGGTGCGCTCTGGGTAAGCCGGATCCAGCACAATGTCTTTTGTTTCATTTGTCGGCTTGAATGCCGGTGAGCCCAAGCTTCCACTCATTGCCGCTAAACTCAGAGGATTGAGCCAGCGCAACCGCAGTTTGCATTCTTCTTTTTCCTCCGCGATCACCAGCGATTCCGCTAGGTTTGATCCGGCAGATGCAGTTTCCAGTGAGACCTTATAGTTCCCCACCACAGTTAAGGGTCCCCGAGGTGCCGGCATCTTCATTTTAAGGTAAGCTGTATGAGTTGTAGCCATAAAAGCTGCCAACGCTGGTCTTCCCAGCAGCGCAAGGACTGTCTAGGTCTACCACCTCAAATTCAACATTTTCAACCCGGCAATTGTCACGTCCTCCAAATGCTACGTCCACCCGAACTTTTCCTACCGGAGCACAGGACAAGCCCGGAACGATTCCGTGGAACGTTGTACGCGTGGGCTGAAGCATGTTTTCTGTTATGCCCAGCGTATGCATGGTGTGCTTGTACATGATGTTTATGCTGCTGCCGTTATCTATCAGCACCTTGCTGAATTTTACTCGAGTTTGCGGCCCTTTCATGATTGGGTCCACAACAAGAGCATATCCACCCGGATTCGGCATGATCTTGGGATGATCTTTAAATGACCAGGTAATTTCCTGATCTGACCACAGCATGTATGGGAACTGCCGGCATCACGGCATTTACCTCCATGGAGCGGCGGTGCACACTTTGCCTGTCTGTTGGCTCAGTGACAAAGACAACACAGCACATATGCGGACCCTCGTAAACATTCCGGCCTAAAGGTGCCGGTGGAGGTGGTTGATCATCGTTTTGCTCCACCCGGTTAACTTGCTGGTATTGTTGCCTATTTGGCTGCTGCTGTACCGGTAAAGCATTTGCTCCGGTGAGTGGTGGCGGTGGTGGTAGTTGTTGCTGACGCAGCATATCTTGCGATGGTGGCAACACTGTTGAGCACCCTTGTGCTTGCGTGTCCTTTACCGCTCCCTTTTGCATCAAGTACTTGGTCCAAGAACAATCTTTCGTCAAGTGGTTTGACGGGTGATCTGGGTTTGGTGTGTGCCACCGGCAAGGTTGATCCATGGCGGCTTCCATGGTGTATTTTACGGGTTCCTGCCAATTCTTTTTCTGGCCCAGGAGCTTTTTCGACCCCAACTTTTTGGACCCGCCCATGGCTACGATCCGGTTTTTTGCCTTTGGCTGCCGCCGGCATCATAATTTTCTTGCACGGCAGCAACGTGCTGCGGAGCGTACCTTCGATCCGGGAAATCTTCCCTTCTCTTGTTGTTCCGGTTGTCCCGGTATTGTTCCTGTGCTTCCGGCTCAGCTTGTACCGCCGGTTGCAATGGGTCTCCCAATGCATAGCTATCCGCCACACGTATCATCTCTGCCAAAGTTGTGGCATGCTTCTCTGCAGCTTTTGCCACAGCGGTGATCCTCTCCGGCATCCTTGACTGAACCAAGCAATTGCTTGTGCTTCAATCACTCCTTCACACGTGTTTCTTGTTGAGTTCCACCGGGTAAGATAATCTCTGTCTGTCTCTCCGGCACGTTGCTGGCATAAAGCGAGCTGTTGGGGCCGGTTTGGCCTCTTGTAAGTGCTACTGAAGTTGTTCACGAAGGCTTCCTCAAAGTCCAGCCATCCGTTGATGCTTCCTGCCGGCAAGTTGTTAAGCCAAATCCGTGCAGGGCCTACCAGGTAGGACGGTATGATTCTCACCGCCCAACGCCGGTTTACTCCACCACCAGCTACATAAACAGCTGTGACATAGTCCGCCAGCCAATCTTCCGGCTTCGTCGTGCCATCATACGTTTTTGTGTCTCGGGGCAGCTGGAAATTGCGTACCGGTGGCTCTTCTCCCATGATCCGTGGGCCAAAACATTTCGGGCCAGGAGGACCCTCAGATTCGATCATTTCGGAAAGATGTACTCTGTCCAGCCTGTGCCTCGCATCCTGGTCTGGCAAACATCTTTCCCCCAGGCGATCTCCCAAGGGGTTCCGGTAGACTCTTGTTCGCTCTACTTCGGAATCTCCCTCTCCGTATCTTTCCGGTTCCGCGGCTCTTGCCTGCCGGTATCTTGGTGGTGGCATTTCCTCATACCCTGCCCTTGCAGCTCGATAATTTTGCCCGGTCTCATGTCTACCGGCATGATTGTTTCGCATAGCCTCCTGCGCGTAGCCTCGTTCTGCCCCTTGGCTTTTTCTCGGCATCATGTTGCCCGGCTTGTTGTTTTCCGGCAAGAACCGGGTCGTATCATCTGCATGCGTTCATCTCTTTTTCTCTTCTTCTGTGGGATGGGGGACGATGCCTGCCCATGGGACTTGCTCCGGCATTCTTTGTTGAACGCGCGGATTTTGAGGCCGCGGCCTTGTTCAGCTTAGCCAGTTGCTCAGCATTCTGCTGCTCAATAGTTTCTAGCAGCTCTCTAACACGCTCTTGCTGTTTTGCCAAAGCATCTCCGGAAAGCGATTCACACAGCTCTACTGCAGCTTTAGCAGCTTTTATAGTTTTATCCAGGCTACTGTACTTAGGTTTTTCCACGATGCTAACAGATGCGAGGTACTTTGCCGGCAAGAATTTCTCTGCGCAAATCCTGATCTAGGTTGCGAGCTTTTAGCCGGTTTTCCGGTATCCTAGCAGCATGCGCGCTAACAGAAGCAAAGCCATGGGTAGCGTTATACTCACGTAGGGTTAGGTTCAGCTCGCGCTGCGCCCGGACGATGTCCTTGCCGCTCTCGAGCACCTTCTGGCGCTGCGCCTCCAGCTCCGCAGCCGCTGCCGGGTCGATGTTCGCGCGATGGGGGTGGCGAGGACGTTCATCGCCGCTTGGAGCGGTGTTTCCGGTGGCGCGGATGACGCTCCCGCTGCGCCTGCGTCGCGCTCCAGCGGTGGCTTGGCCGCACGGGTCGAAGCCGCACGACCAGCACCTTCACCCACAGCTTCTTTTCCTGCACCAACCACGCCGGTCATCATTACCTCGACGCTGCCGGCGGCGCGGCCAGCACAGAGCCATCTTGGCGGGTCCGGTGCCACCAGCACCGGCGAGAGGCGCCGGCGCACAGGGACGGTGCCGAAGTAGACGCGGTGGCTGCCAAACTCGATGATGCGGCCGTTCTTGGGGAAGATGCCGCCGTTGGCGAAGCAGCCCGCGTTGTCGTTGATGAAGTCCATGGCGTAGATGCGCTACACGAGCGCAGACACCGTACGCTCGCCGGAGACCTCGAGGACGCCCGCCCGAATGTGAACTCCTTCAAGCGCCACTTCATGCCCCACGGTGGCGCCAACTATCGTCGTGGCGAACAGGACGGATGCCATAGGATGGCTTAGATTGGGGGCGAATGGACGCTAGAGGATTCGGGGAGGGTTTGCGACTAGATGGGATGAACTTCCGGATGCTTTCCTCAAGAACACAACCAAAGGCCGGTATGCAAGAAGAGAGACAAGAGGAAGAACTCTTTACTAGATCGCTAGCTTCATTGATCTCAACATGGTTACAAGTGCTTGAATACAAGTTCTATCTTCTAATCTCCTCTGGGAACACGCGCACGTATGAGGAGTACCCCTCTCCTTATATAGGGGAGAGGGTGGCTTACAGAACAAGGAACCCTAATGGCATCTTTGACTGGACAAACTACTTTACAAAGCTACTTTAATCATAGATGGCGCCGGGAGTCTTCTTTAATCAGGGGCCGACGTCCTCCGGCTTCTTGGCGTCATCCTCTCTTTGGCGCCAGGGCTCGATTAAAGCCGCTTTGCTTAGCTCATCCTTGTCTTCTTGCTCTGAGAGAATCTTTGACCAGTCCTGCCGACGGCCCTTCCCTCGGTATCTTCTTTACCGGGTTCCGGCATACCCCTGTGGGGATACCGGCTTAGCCTCACTTAGCCCAAACTCTTATTTTACTTTCCGGTAAGAATATTAAACCGTATCTGGATGCTCTCCGGTTTGGCATGACTTTATACCGCCCCCCCGCGCAAGTGCATATCTTCTGCTCAGGCTGCGTTGAAGCGCCTCTTCCCCCACTTCTTCCCGAAGGATACTGAACCCGAGATTTTTTTCTCAACTTACCCATCATTTTCTGGGCCAAGATGATCCAGCTGTAGCCTATCGCCACAGGAGCTTAAAGATTGGAGTCGAAGGGACCATCACCCTTGTCACGGCCAGCGGCCAAAAAGTTGACTGGGTGAAAGCTTGTTCTCCCAAGGGCTTGAACTCGGAGAAGTGGAAGGTTTTGGTGAAGGACGCCAAAGCTTTCGCGAAGAAAATCATGGTCTTCCTCGACCCGAAGTCTTCCGCTTCTGCCAGCGCTGGTCGGACGGAGGTCAAGTAGATGAACTCGCGTCTCTTTTTTCTTTCTCCTTTTTGTAGCTATTGCCACCTTTTGTTGCTTTCTACGATTTGTATGGGCTCTCTAGGAGCCGTATTTTGTAAGGATTCACCTTTTGTAA
Source organism: Lolium multiflorum (assembly GCA_030979885.1). NCBI lineage: Eukaryota > Viridiplantae > Streptophyta > Magnoliopsida > Poales > Poaceae > Lolium > Lolium multiflorum. The sequence goes on from CM061752.1 coordinate 5,886,559, forward strand.
ATGTGCTGAATATGAATGAAAAGATGTGCCTTGCTGAATGATTGATGTCGATCTTTCTTGTCTTCCAGTTGATTTTTGATAACTATACTGGAGCTGGACCTTCCAACGCTTCACCCGCTACTTCTCATTCTGCGAGAGCTCCTGGCGGCTTTTCCCTGGATGTTACATCGTGTGCTGATTCAACTCACCAAGATATGGACGATCTATGACAACAATTTCAAGCAATGAAGAAGCAGGTTGTAACAGTTATGGATCAATCTCGCAAATCTTCGGATCGCGAGCAAGCGGCTCTTCGACAAGCGCATGAGGCTCTTGAATTGAAGGAGTCTGCGACTGTTAACGCCTCATGATCTGCTCAATGCGAAAGCTATATGCTTGACTTGATGACTGATGCAAGCCAGGATATGGCTGGTACTTTACTTTTATCTCGCTGCTTCCTTGATATTCTTCGTATCCCTTCTTGCGCTATATTGGTTTTTTCCTTATGTTACTTACAGGCTCATTTCTGGATGCTGTCGCTGAAGAACAAAGAGTAAACTCACGGGTTGAGGCCCTTCTTCGACTTGCGAAGGCTAATGACAGCGACTTCTGGGCAGATGAAGACCGTTCTCGCCGTATTGTGCAATTTCAGGATCGAGCCGCCCAAGTTCGGGAGTTTCTTGACTTCTGCACCAATACGTTATCCATGGTGTACAACGCCATGTTTCCTCGGAATCCTCCTGATTAAAAACCTAGCCCCACTTATGCCCAAAGAAAAAGAGTGCATCTGAAATGGAGCTCTTCAGAACAATGTCTGCTTGAAGTTTGTCACTAAATTGACTTTCTTCTAAGCGTAGAAGAGGTAGTTGCGCCACATTCCACGGGTTTGGTTCGTCCTTGCCCGATTTCTTGTCCTTCAACCGATAAGCCCCTCCCGGAATAACTTCAGTAACGATGTATGGTCGCAACCATGGGGATTCGAACTTCTCAGGTCCATCTTGCTTGAGTCAAAGGACTAGATCGCTGACTTTGAAAGATCTGGGCCGCAAACGTCGGCTGTGGTAATTTTTTAGGTTCTGCTGGTACACGCTTACTCATGATAGCACCACGTCTCTTGCTTCGTCGAGTGCATCGACATCATCCTCCAGTGCCTTCTGCGCAGCTTCTTCTTCAAATTCCATGACTCTGGGAGAGTTGTGTTCTATTTCTATCAGGAGTACTGCTTCAGCTCCATGGACCAAGAAGAACGGTGTTTCTTGAGTTGCTGCATTCGGTGTTGTTCGTAGGCTCCACAGCACGTAGGGCAACTCGTCAACCCAGCTGTGTCACGCTTTCTCAAGTGGTGTTAGCAGACGTTTCTTGATGTCGTTGCAGATGAGACCGTTGGCCTTTTCGAATTAGCCGTTGGTCTGCGGATGCGCCACCGATGCGAACTGCAGCTTGATGCCCACGCCCTCGCAATAGTCCTTGAATTCTCGAGAGGTAAAGTTACTGCCGTTGTCCGTAACTATGCTGTTGGGGATGCCGAACCAAAAAACTATCCCCTTGATGAAGTTCACCGCCGATGTTGCGTCTGCCGAAGTTACTGGTACTGCTTCGATCCACTTGGTGAATTTATCGACAGCCACGAGCAAATACACGTGTCCTCCTGGCCAGGACTTGTGCAATTTGCCCACCATGTCGAGCCCCAATTGTGCGAAAGGCCAAGCCAATGGTATTGGCATTAAGTCTGTTGCTGGAGAGTGAGGTTTTGATGCAAATCTCTGGCAAGCATCGTAGGTGCGCACTATGTCCTTTGCATCCTCTATTGCTGTCAGCCAATAGAATCCTGCTCGAAAAGCTTTGGCTGCTATTGCTCGACTGCTTGCGTGGTGGCCAGATACTCCTTCGTGTATGTCCTTCAGTATGACTCGTCCTTCTTTGGGTGTGACGCACCTTTGCAGCACACCTGATATGCTTCGTTTGTATAGTTCTCCCTTGACCACGGTGAACGCTTTGTATCATCGAATAACTCGCCTCGCTTCAACTGGATCTTCGGGTATCTCCTTCTTCGTGATATACGCCAGGTAAACCTGCATCCAAGGAATTTGAATCATCATGACCTCCTATGGTTCTTCCTCATCTTCCGATGTATGTGTTTCTGGAGCTGCTGGAGCCCCCGAGTCTTTTGTGGATTTTTCCTTTTTCTTTGGCTACTTTGGCACCTTCTTCGGTTTGGTTGATCTTTCACTTATTTCTTCCCAAAAAACTCCAGGTGGTATGGGAAGGCACTGCGAGCCGATGTTTGCCAAAACGTCGGCTTCATCGTTGTTGAGCCTGCTCATGTGATTGACTTCGCAACGATCGAAGGTTTTCTCGAGTTCATTGTATACCTCCTTATATGCTATCATGCTGAGCCACCAGCTGGGAGTCGCCGAAGATTTTTAAGCGAGTTGCACCGCACGCCTTTTCCATCTTCATCCCGTGAATCAGGGCCTCATACTCTGCTTCATTGTTTGATGCGTTGGGGAAGTTTATCCGCAGTATATACTTCATCTTGTCACCCCGCGGTGAGACAAGTACCACGTCTGCTCCAGCTCCTTCTAATCTCTTAGATCCGTCGAAATTCATATGCCAGGTGCTCGACAAATCTGGGGGTCCCATGTTTTGGAGTTCCATCCAGTCTGCAACAAAGTCCGGCAGAATCTGCGACTTGATCGCCTTTCTTTTTTCGTATGTGATGTCCCGAGGGGAAAGCTCGATTCCCCAAAGGGAGACACGTCCTGTGGCTTGGATTGTTTGTTTGAGAGAGGGCTCGTTGACCACTATTATCGGGTGTGCCGATAGCAGTAACTTCCCGACATGAAGACTCCATGGCCATACTTTGATATTGCGGGTAGCGCTGTTTGGACGGTGACAAGACTTCGCTGAGGAAATATATTGGCCGCTGTACTCCGTGAATCTTCCCTTCTTCCTCTCGCTCTACCACGAGGACTGCGCTGACCACCTAAGGTGTGGCCGCGATGTATAACATCAGCGGTTCTTTTTCTCGTGGTGCTACCAACACTGAAGGTGTAGATATTGTGCGCTTCAGATGCTCAAAGGCTTTGTCCGTCTCCTCGTTCCACACGAACTTTTCTCCTTGCTTGATGAGCGCGTAAAAGGGCAGCGCTTTTTCTCCCAATCTTGCGACTCGCCCAGTCAGCTGCTGTATCTCCTTGAGCTTGGTTGGTTTTCTCATCGTCAAGATAGCCTGTATTTTTTCTGGATTGGCCTCGATTCCCATGGCTGACACTAAATATCCGAGGAGTTCTTCCGCAGGAACACCAAAGGAACACTTTGTCAGGTTCAGCTTGAGACGATATTTGTTGAGGTTGTCGAAGGTTTCCCTGAGATCATTGATCAGAGATGACCCTTGCTTTGTTGTTATGATGACATCGTCGATGTACACTTAAACGTTTTTTCCAATCTGCGTAGCGAGGCACTTCTGCATCATCTGTTGATACGTTGATCCCGCATTTTTCAACCCGAAGGGCATTGTTCTGTAGCAGAATACATCATAAGGGGTTATGAAAGCTGTTTTGACTTCATCGTCTTCTTTCAAGTGGATCTGATTGTAACCAGAATACGTGTCAAGGAAGGAAAGATGTTCGCAACCTGCCGTGGAATCGATAATTTGGTCGATCCTCGGGAGGGGAAAGTGATCCTTTGGACAATGTTTATTGAGGCACGTGAAATCGAAGCACAAGAGAAGGACTTCAGTGTTTTTCTTCGGGAACAGCACTGGGTTAGCGACCCATGTGGCTTCCGTATGCAGCTCCTTGATGAAACCCGCTTCGTTGAGTCGACGGATCTCAGATAACATGGCTTTGCGGTTTGGCTCAGAGAATCGCCGCAAAGGTTGGCGAATTGGTCTAGCTCTTGGGTCTAGATTGAGGGGGTGCTCGGCAAGTTCCCTGGGTATCCTGGTATGTCAGCTGGACACCATGCGAAGATTTTCTAGCGCTCACGGAGGAACTTGACGAGCGCACTTTCCTATGCGCTGTCCAAGTTGGACGCGATGGATGTCGTCTTTTTTGGATCTGTCGGGTGGATCTGTACTTCCTTGGAATCTTTGGAGGTGTCGAAATCTTGCTCTTGCAAGGATCTTCCTCCGTCAGGTAACACGTCGTAGTTGGTGGTGAGCTTGGATGCTTCATACTCAGCCTGCATCCCGAAGGTTTCAGAGAGCTTGTGAAAGTCCTTGTCGCATTTATCTGCCAGAGCAAAACTTCCTTTGACTGTGATTGGGCCATTGGGTCCGGGGATCCTCCATAACAGATATGTATAATGCGGCACAGCCATGAATCTGGCATATGCGGGTTGTCCCAAGAGAGCGTGATATTGGGATGGCCAATCGATAACCTCGAACTCCAGCTTCTCCTTCCTGAAGTTTTCTCGTGTTCCAAACTGTACGTCGAGTAGAATCTTTCCTAGAGGATAGTTTGGCTTCTCAGGTGTGATGCCATGAAAACGCTATTTGTTGGTGTTAGATTTGCCAAAGAGATATTCATTTTCCACAGCGTATCTGCGTATATGAGATTTAAACTGCTTCCTCCGTCTATGAATATGCGGGAGACCTCAAATCCCGCTATCACCGCTGGTAAGATCATAGCTGACTGCCCTGGTCGTGGAACTTGAGGTGGGTGATCCTCTTGGTAATCCTATTGCCTGTCCCGACCAATTGAGGTACTCGATGGTTGGTGGAGGTGACTTTTCTGCCATGAATACTTGCCGCGAAATTATCTTCTGCGCTCTGTTCGAGGGTCTTCCTTTCTGTATCATCGAGACTGCTCCCGTTGTGTCTATGAAGCCGTCGTTATTGCCCGGAGGTGCCGCAAGTTGCAGCTGATGTTGGTTTGAGCTGGTTATTGCGGGTGGTGGTGGCAGGTGAATTTCACTCCTTGGCCCCTGCACGTACCCCCTATTTGTTGCTTGCGTGTTGGTTTTTTCCGCATATCTTCGCAGAGCTTGGAAAGTTTGGCAGTCTTTCTGAAGATGACCCGACTGTCTCTTTCCCTCATTGTCGAGGTAGAAGTGCATCTGGCATGGCCCGTTCAACAAATCTTCAGGTGACACGTTGTATGGTTTTGGGAACCTAGGTCGATTATTTTGCCTGTTGGAACTCGGCGCATCTCTATGATCATTGCGTTGGTCATTGTTCCGCTGATAATCATGATGATTTCCTCCACTATTTCCTCGGAAGCCAGCCGCTACTTGGCTAGGACCGTCATAATCTGTGTAGTGGCGAAAATGTCGCCTATTTTGATTGTTATTTCTGTTGCGATCCTCCTCGGGTGACCTCTGCCGCTTGTTGTGAACGGCATCTTCCCCGTCAGCCCAGCGATTTGCTATATCCATGAGGCTGCTATGGTTCTTGGGTTGGATCTACCCACTTCCTCGATTAGGTCTCTTCTTTGGATTCCTGCAACGAACGTGTCGATTGCTCTTTCATCATGTTCTCAGCCGAATTTTTTATGATGCTCCACCTCTGGATGTACATCCTCATTGGTTCATCCAACTTCTGCCTGCAGGTCCTTAGCTGCTCTATTGATGCAGGTTTCTTGCACGTGGAACGAAAATTTCTCACAAACAAGTCCTCGAAAGTTTCCCAGCTGTCGATGGATCCTTCTGGTAGCTTCTTCAACCATGATCTTGCGGCTCCGCTCAGGTGGACCTGAATACTCTGCATGGCCGTTGCTCTATTTCTTCCCATCAGTTTTACTATTTCCAGATAATCAACTAGCCAATCCTCTAGATCTTGCAGCCCGTCAAACTTTTTATAGTTGTCAGGCAACTTGAAACTAGTGGGCTCTCGAGTTTTGCGAACCCATCGGGTAAAGCAAGGGAGTCCGCACATGTCCTCCTGATCCACTTTTGGTGAATGTTGACGTTCTCGCGTTCTGTTTTCATGACTCCTCTCTTCCCGTGCTCTGTCGACTCGGGTCTGGGTCACCGTATTCCTCGCATCGCCTTCTCGTGGAGTATCTCGCACCGCCACCGTAGTGGGTTGAGGACTATTTTGTCTTGGACTATTTCTTCGTGGAGCACTTTCGGGTTGTGGTGTACTCGAGCCTGCTATCGCTGCTCCCATAACGCCAACTCCTGCCATAGCCATCTGGTACAGTGCTTCCCTGGGATCTCCCTAAGGTGGTTTAGATGCCATTATGAAGGTATGTGTCGTCATATACCCTGCCTCCGGGGTTTTCGGGATGATGTTCCCCCTCGTATCTATTGACATAAAGGACATGTCGAGATTCTGGATCAAGTTCTCATGATCTGCCTCAGGTACGTTTGTTAATCGAGATCTCATTCTTGAAGGATTGTTCCTGTGACTATCTCCCGAAGTTCCTGATTATCGACTCAGGTTAGCCCTGCGCGCACTGGACGCAGAAGCTGCAGCTCTTCTTTCGTCGAGTATCTTTCTTTGTTTTTCTAGCTCTTGTCCAGCATGAGCGAGTTTATATTGATATGCTTGCAACACCTCCGGTGTGGCCGTGGTAGTCATCGGCTCTGTACCATTCATGACTCTCTGAGCTCTATCCCAAGCTTCTTGCGGCAGCTGTCTTTTTTCTCGCGGCGTGGCCCCGATGTATTTGTTTCCTATTCCACGTGGAAGATCTGCGGGATCGATGTATGGGTTGCCCACATCATCGAAAGCCTCAGACGCTTTGTCCTCTTGGTGGCTTGATTCCCCGATTACGCAGATTTGGTGATATATTGTAGTTTTGTTTTCATCATCTTCAGGATCGGTGACATCGTCGTATAGATTGGCGAAGACCTCCCCAATAGAAGTAGATTTGTCGATGAAGTCGAAGTTGTTGATGCTTTCGAAGTCACTACCCAGATCGGAATCTGTGAACGACCCGAAAGTCATGTCGCCGAGCAGATCAGTGAGTTCTCCGCCGATGGCGGGCTTGGTGAAGCTTGGCGGCGAAACCTCCTCGTCGCCTGACTCCATTGATGATGCTGATGATCCCGGGAAATCGGAATTGGCTGCTAACGGTCTCGAAAAAATCGGTGCGGCGAGACGATGCGATCCTTCTTTCCCGACGAGGAAGTGGAAACTCCCAAACGTCATCTCCGTCGAATCCTCCAGATCAGCATATGCATGCAAACGGGCGGGAGGGTGAGGAACAAAACCGTCGAGATCAGGTTGGATCCATTTACCTCCATCCATCGCATTGCTTGCCGTTGATGATGTTGATGATGCCATCGAGATCACCTCCTTGCAGCCTCCAATTCCCACAGACGGCGCCAATTGACAAGGTATCAACTTGTCAATGCCTACAGATTGTAGACTTAGGGTTTCGTAGAAAGTAGAGGGCAAGTAGATCTCGAAGGTTTAGCCAAAAAGGTGCTCGACTCAAAAATTATGGTGTGTGTTCACAATAAATTCGGCTCCCCTTTATATAGGAGGGAAAGCCGAGGGATTTCGTGTCGTACAAGTTACAAACTCTGAGAAGTCATCCGAGACTTTCCCGTATTGTTACATAATTCGTGATTCCTAATACAACTCTATCTTCCTTATCGAGGTTCTTTGGGCTTCTGGGCCTTGAAAACTTCGGGTCGTGGGCCTCCAGATAACCTCGGGTACCTTATTCGGCATACCTATGTCAATAACAAACACATTTTCTTCTTCCTCGATGATATCAAATCTTATCTTCTCATTCTGATGCATATCATAATCAGTGAGGAATTTGTTATAGTCAGGACCGAAACTACGAGTCTTCTTTTTCATCTTGTCCAGCAGAAAATTGTAAACACCACTGTCCCCAGACTCAACAGTCAAGGCATTAGCAGTAGACTTGTTGATATACTTCCTAACATAGCAAGGGATGTTTTGGAAAAAAGATCACTTTAGTAATGATACAAACCTATTTTCCCTGCATATCATATTAAGATGCATGGCAAATTAAGATTGTGTATACCAAATAAAAATGCAAATCTGCTGGTTGTGTGAAGTGATCTCTTTTCACATTGTCTACATTACTGTCTATAATCTAACACCACAATCAATGATTGGATAACAATCATATATCATCAATACACCAGAAAAAATGCTTATCGCAAAGAATGACGCTAGCAAACCTAAAACAGCCAAACACCAAAATTTTCTGCATTGATATATATGTGCTACAATACAAAACAATCAGTTCTTCTCTCCACCAAAATGATACTAATGTATAACAACAACAGTCATACACTGGTGATGTTCCTTGAATCAGAAAAATGAAATGGGGGATGGATTCTAACATACACCACTAACACAACAAGCATACCAAAAAAACTTACAGAGTATTCTTCATAGTTTGTACGCAGAGTAATGCAGAAGAACTCTGGTTCCTTTAGCTTCATGTGGCAACCACCATCACGGTTTCCACAGATTGGACACTTCATCTAAAATATGAATACAAAATTATTATAAAGGATACAAATGGGCATATTTAAATTAATACAAAAAACCATATTCATCAAATGAACAACACTCTTAAGTTCACTGAAAACAAAATAAAAAAGGATAATTTCTCTGCATACCAAAAAGAGCTACACAAAAAATAAATACAATAAGAATTATACAAGTTTTTTCATTACTACACTCCATACAAAAACATCTAAACTCTATTTAGCTACATCTGAATGCTTAGTTTACTACATTCTTCATATTGTTACTGAAAAAATCCTAAAACATTATGAAGTAGAAAACATATCAATTCGACTCACCCCTAAAATTACAATCTAATTAAGAATTCATGCAGACCATAATTACTAGAAACAAATGCAGACCACAATTTAAAATGATTATAAGTGGTGCCATAAAAAGTAATATTAAAACATACATAATCCCATTAAGAGTAAGGGGAAAAGTTTTAGGATTTTTCTCATCATAAACAGACATGCTGCATACAAAGAACAACTCCATTAGGACCCAACATAAATAATAGGGATATAAAAGTAAGGGGAAAAGTAATACATAGACAAAGACAAAAAAAACAAGTACATGATAAGGACCACACCAGTAGGACCGCACAACACGTGCACACAAAAAAAAAATGACTTCCAGATCTAGGTGAAGAGCAGTGCTGGATAGAAAAGGAAGGAAAAAAGAGGACTTCCTCTGACAAGGAATGGATGAAAAGCCTCACAGTGACTAGATCGAGTTCTAAAAACAACATATCTGCTTGGATTTACCTTCTTCCCTTCTCTGCAACCACCGGTTCAGACGGCCACCTCCACAAGCTCAGACATTGACCACGAGAGGAGAAGAAAATTTGATAGGGGATAGAGAAGAACCGACCGGTCTAGAGTTGAAGCAACTTAAATATGAAGGGCCCAACGAAACCAACGACAAGGCCCACCAGGAAAAAAGCCCGCTACACACGCGGTGACACAAAACAAACCTAACCCAAAAAAGCCCGGAGCCCAACCCGCGCGGTAATCTTGAACCAGGAGCTCATTGAGTGTTAATTTGTCATTTCTGTTTTATTTGCTGAATAATGGCTAAACCTTCAAATTATTTCAAAAACTTCAACTGGCCAGGTAAACTGTTTATGTGCATAAATAATGAGTAGTACAACCGAATATTTCTCACATCAACCAAGGGCACTCTTTAGCCTTCATTAATGCATGATCACAATTTACCAACTGTTTAAGACAAGTGCTGGTTGTAGTTACATATAGGCGTGAAAAGCTATTGATTTGATCACAGTTTACAGACATGCAACTTAACATGGAGAATCTTCGTGTACAAGCTAAAGGAGTTGCCAGTTAACATAAGATGATGCATGTATCATATGATATCTTCCACGTCTAATCATATGCATGAGTCCACTGTTGATGCCGCCAGTGCCTATAATGGTAGAGTTTTTCTACAACCTAGATTGGAAATTACATGCTAATTATAAAATTTTCATATGTTGAATTATGTAAGTAGGACAGCTTATAGGCACTCACTTGTTGTTAAGTTTGCATTTCTTGCTGCGTCTGTTGTGACCTGGCTCTTTGCAAGCGCCACCCTTAATTTTGTGCTCGTCGTACGATACAGGTCTTCCATTTTTCGACTTGGGGCGGTTGTCATCATCTTTATCTTCCGAGTTTTGCTGATGTGTACCTTTGCTCGATACTTTAATAGGATCATGGACCTTAACTATGTTTCCTTCTTGGTCCTCCACATGTTCAACTGCTAATGAGCTTAGAAAAATTGGAACAACACCCACCGTTCCCTCCTTGTCGTACTCAACCGCCTTTGCTATCACATCCTTTAAACTGTCCTGTAACTGAGCCCAACGTGTTGGGTGTTTTCATGCTGCATGCATAGCTTCCGAGATCACACTCTGACCTTGCTATATTCAATTCTATCCACTGTCCCCGACCAACCTACTCCAAACATATCACTCGTTCGCCTAGCAGGCAAACCATTTCTTGTGTCTTTTGATAACCGACGAAGAACACAACACTTTGGAATTTCAGATATTTGCAGAACAGATAGAACATGGAATATATGTTTGCAAGGGAGTCCTTTTCGAATCATTCTCCTGCAGCTGCACTTTATAGTTTCTTTAGGATTTCCCGGTGTATATTCCACGGTGAACTAGCTCTTTGGTTTATTATGCCATGCCACGACAAAAGTTTTGGACCCACATCCCAGATTTCTTTCCAAAGTCACGATGCCGCCAACTGACCTCAAATCTAGCTGCAATATATAGAAGTTTGCTGGGGTAAACACGTGGCAAGCAAATACTCCAGATCCATGCAGCTTGTTACGGGCACAGGTAATGTCTGTGAGGCCATGCAGTCATCATACGCCTCGTTCTCACGGATGCGGGTAATGCAATTCTCAGAGTGCAATATCATGTCCACTAAAGTCATTTCTCCATCAAGGTGCAGGTGAAGGTAGGAATTCAGACTTTCACTCCGTTGGTTGCTCTTCATACCAAGCCAAAAACCCTCCATCCGAAAAGCTTCAGCCCACATGTGCCTCTTCCTGTACATCCCCCTCAACCAAGTTTCGGTTTTCTCCGTCTTCCATCTTTTTAAAAAAGCCTGCCATCTCTGCTCAAATACGGCTATGGACGTGCTATAGTACAACATAGGCCGGAACTCGCCCAACGACTTGTGACTGAGATGGATCTTCATATTTTTTTCAACATGCCACGTACATATGCGGTGCCAGACATCGGGAAATACACTGCGGATTGCCGTAATCATCGCCGAGTCGGCATCCGTAATTACACTCAAAGGCTTCTTCTGACACATTGCCTTCAGAAATGTTTGCAGCAACCACACGTAAGTTTCTTCTATCTCATCTGAAACTATGGCACAACCAAAAACCGTAGTCCTATGGTGATTGTTCAGACCAACAAAAGGTATGAATGGCATACCATAGCGATTCATCTTGTACGTGCTGTCAAACACAAGGACATCTCCATATTCTTCATAGTCCCGTACAGACTGCGAGTCACACCAGAACATTCTCTTCAGCCGTCCTTCTTCATCTAAGTCGTAGTCGAAATAAAAACTTGGGTCCCTCTCCTTTCTACTCGCCATAATGCCTATGGTCGGGGCAGCATCACCCTTCGCAAGTACTTTCCTCTTTTCCTTGCTGCAAAGATTGTACAGATCCCGTCGGACATACCCAACACCGCCATACCATCCACTTCTTCTAATCATGGAATCCATTATGGTGTGCTTCCTAATACCTGCAGCTCCCATAGCTAATATCTCAGCCTTCTGATGCTCTTTGATTTTTCTATGCGACCAAAGAAAAGGTGTTTCATCTGGTCTTGCTAACGTATGACTGTGCTTGTCATCAAAACTTTCAACATACCAGATACCAAGTTTTTCATTCAGCTTCACAGTCATCTGCGCCTCACAGTTGCATCGAGACAGAGGTCTGAACCTCCGGCTATGTCCATCTTCGGTCATCAACTTTGCATCACGCTCACCTTCCCTCGAACACACATAACGCCTGTAACGCCTATGTCTTGTAGTTTTTTTGCTATATCTGACCTTATCCAATCTGATGCTGAATCTATTATCTTTGGCATAGCTGTTGTAGAATACGAATGCAGCTTCTTCACAAGGAAAAGTCATCTCCTTTATCATCATCTACAGCTCAATCATATCCTCTGCCTGACAAGATTGACTGAGGTCGCATCATCACCATCATCAACATGGGACTGTCACATGAAAAACATAGCAATCAAACTCTACAAAATTATGTGTCCATAAAAAAAGTGGTTTCCACAAATAATTACCCAATACATACCTCCATGATGTTCGATGGCTTTGACTCCCCAGAATGTTTGCCACCTACCGACTCATCAAAAGAACAACTCTCCATGTCGGATTCACCATAATAGTCATACCCATTTTCAAGTCCAGATATTTCCTGTAAAAATTAATAACAACAAGTAAATGTACCTCATTACTATTTCCCAGTTTTTAATGGTAATCTCATTTCGTTGCATATCAAATAACAATTACACTCCATGTACCTCATTGTTGTTTTCTTCGAACGCAACCTCACAAATATCTTTCTCATAATCATTGTCAATGTCCATCTACATATTCAATGATAACATGACAATGTTAAAACATTTATTGTTCTGCATTTGCTTTCCATGAAAAAAGTTGAACATATCAAAGCCACTTACATTAATATTTGCTTCCCTCCCATGCTCTGAGCTCATGGAATTATCTGACCTTGAACCAACAAAAATATTCTCACTCGCTGACAAAGATTCATCACCAAGCCCCGTTCTAGAATTATCTGACTCGTCTCCATGAACTTCAATTCCAGGAACCTTCTCTGCCTCACAAACACCAGACCTCGTCTCATCCATTTCCTAGCTACAACAAAAATCACAAATTCAGTACATCCGCATGAAATTCTAACACAAGTTAAAATGATCCAACACAAGGTGAGTGATCATATACGTACCTACCACTCGATGTGCCGGAGGAGTAAACCTACCCCCACCACAGGGGGTCGATCGATGCGTCCGAGGAGGAAGAAGCTAGGCCACGCTCAAGGGCAAGAGGAGCCGGCCCTAACCCTAGCCGCGCCGAGACTTATCTTGTTGGAGCGATCAACGGCGACAACGGAGACGGCCGGCGCGCCGGCGGCAGATCCCACCCGGGAGGAAGAGGAACCCTACCCCCACCATCTCGATTGATGCATCGGGCTCGCGCTAGGGTTCCAAGGAGGAGTAAAATACTCACGGCGATCGTGGCAACAGAAGGGCACGTGCACGATGGCGGAGACGGCCGGCGCGTCGGCGGCAGATCCCTCCCGAGAGGAAGATCAACCCTACCCCCACCAGCTTGTGCTCACGCTAGGGTTTCCGACGAGGGAGGAGTACAACGTCTCCTCACGACGATCGTGGCAACAGAAGGCACATGCACGACGATCGGCGAGTTTTAGGCGGATTAGATCTTAACTGCTCACGTGATCTTCCCTTTTTTCAAACGTGATGTACATATACCGTATCCATACATACGAGTATACACGGGCTGGATATGGGTTCGGGCGGGCCCAACGCTGTAAAAAAAACTCAATATGACCCCTCAACTTCACTTAGGGGGGAGCACCGGAGCAACCCTCAGGATATACACATCCAAACCAGGTAACCATCACAAACCCAAACCGTACAAACAGCTTTGGTGCCGGCAATGCGCTCGACCACTTCTGCTCCGGTGCTCCTCCCCTGGAAATATTTTGGGCACATCAAACATAACAACGGGGGAGATCTTTCCATACTGTTCGTAAGCGGGACACGATCGTAATTTCAGTGTAGGTCCACCGTCCGTACAACCCTGTACAGGCCCGTATGACCCGCGTTGTGTTGTACCTCGTTTTTTACGTATCTACGATCACGTCCGTGTGCAGAAATAGAAAGGTCCTATAAAGATCTTGCTCACGTGATCTCTTCTTTTTTCCTTACATGACGTATATATACCGTATCAATACAAACAGGTATACATGGTTAGATATGGGTTTCGGCGGACCCAACACAGGAAAAAAAATCAACTAAGACCCTTGAACTTTTTTTTTTTGAGGTAAAGACCCTTGAACTTAGTTTAGGGGGAGCACCGGAGCAACCCTCGCGCTCGACTGGGTCGTGCGTGAACCCGGGAATTACCCCCCGGGGAAGATCGTTGCTCGCGCACAGGGCATAGCGCTTGGGGCGGACCAGGCAAAACAACGCTTTTTTTCATCTGTCAGAACATTATCTTCACCAATGACAGGTATGCATGACCTTTTCTAACATATATTTGACTTTTTTAGTGATTTCCTTTGATTATACTTTGTGTGCTGGATATTTTGTCTAGTATTTGATATCTATTTAATAGTTATTGTACACTCATCCTATATATATCTTTGCAATCGTAATTGTCACGTAATTTTTGTCTTATTCAGAAGTCGAGTAGAACATAAGAAAAAAATCAGTGTTTTAAATAGCCAGCTATAGGCTATAGCCGCTATAGCTAGTTATTTAAGGACTTTGGCACATTTGGCGGGAAAGGCTATAACCCTAGCCCGCCTATAGCCAGCTATTTAAAACTATGGAAAAAATAGACATGGCATAATGTTTTTGTTTATATGACGTAAAATATATATTTTTGGTGTTTTTATAATGCAATGACACATACACTGCATTTTTATGTTGATTTTTGTTGAGAGCTAATTTTACTTTTCCATTTTTATAAGTTAGTAATCTACATGTTATAAATCTCTCTTACTCTACATGTTACTCTTACTCTGTACTAAAAAGCACGCCCGAGTACCTGAGTAGCCTAGAAACAAAAGATCAAGAGAGCTTGCCGTTGCCTGTTATAGCTAGCAGCCAACATGTGTCTATTGGGGCCCACAAAAATGGTGACCCAAGGCGTGTGGGCGGATAGAGACAGAGGGGTTATTCTGATTTTTTTGGTAAAAATTGTATCTTCTTTAGCAGCGAACAACTTTCTCCTCTGTTTGCTCCAAAAAAAAAAACCTATATCTCCTAGACCGGCTTTTGCACCAAAGATTCGTTACTATAAATCTCTCTGCGTGTCGCACCCAGGCGACACCGGGGCACCCTCACGCCGCCGCCGGTCTCTCCCCCACCTTGCCCAGCTCACCGCCGCTGCCGCCGGCCCTTGCCGCGGTGGCGGCGGGCCCTGCTGCCGAAGGTGGCATGGGTGCTCCTCCTCTCAGGGGTGCTGGTGGATGGTCAGGCGGCTGGGACGTCTTCGGCCGGCTCGTCGGCGCACGGACGCCGGAGCGGCGGCTCCGGGAACGTGGGTTGGCGGATCCGGGGCCAGCACACCCCGATCTGGTGGTGAGGCGGGCCGTGGCGGCGGCCCGGCGGATGCGGCGGCGCTCGGGCCGTGTGGGCGGTGACGCGCGCGGTCCCCGGCCGGCGTGCGGTGCGGGTTGGCGGGGCGCCGGCGTGCGGCGCGGGGGTGCCGGGGCGCGGTCATGTGGGCACGGCCCCGAGGCTGCGGGGTGGACTGCGGGGCGGCGGCCCTGTGTGTGCTCTAGGTGGCATGGCGGCCGTGGTGGCTGCGAGGGCGGCATGGCGGCTGGACAGGGGAGCTCATGCTGCTGCGGCTGACGGCTCGGCCTTGGACCCCTGTGTTGGCGTTCGTCGAAGCTCCCTCTCTGTGGCGGTTGGCGGCGCCCGCGACGCTCTCCTCGGTGAGCTTGGTCGGCAGTAGTGGTGCAGCTCGGCTTATCAACCCCGCGCGGTGCAGGTGGTGGCAGCAGAGCTCGTTGAGCTCCTTTGTCTGGGTGTGGTGAAGGTGGTGGCTTGTGTGCGACGGTGGCGCTGCTTCCGCACATGAGGTGTGTCTGCGGAGTGCGGGCTGGTAGCTAGCGTTACGGTCTTCGTCTCGCTGTCCGGCCGTGTGAGGGTGTGGTGGCTCGTTTCCTCCGGGCGAAAGCCTGACCGCGCGGCGTCTGTGGATGTCGACGTCCTTCTTGGGGGCGGTCGTGGAGCTCTCCAACCTTCACTGCCCTTGGGTTTACGTCTTCGGGTGAAAGCCTAGATCCCGCGGGATCGGACGACGGCGTCGTTTCTGCGTCGTTTCCCCTCTTGAGGGCGTCGTCTTGAAGTTGGTGTTCCCCTTCACGCACTCCAGTGGTCTGGACACACATGGCATCTGGGTTGGCAGGAGGTCAACCAGTGATGCGGGTGTTCCGGGTGGAGGCTTGAGGGGCAACAACGATGGTGATGACCAAGGTTTGGTTGCGGCAAGGTCATGTTAGTCGGCTCCGTTCCGGCGTGCCCGAATGTCTTCATGGTGGTCTCCTCTTGTTGTGAAGTCGAAGCTGCCCTTGGGCGGTGTACGATGACACCCGAGGGGCGGTCCGGTGAAGGTCCTATTCGGCGCGTGTCTTGCGCATCTCCTCTCCGAGGCTCGTATTCAGAATCGGAGCTGCCAGTCTCTCCTCGAAGAGCCATCTGTTTGGCATAGGCCGGCTTGAGCTTCTTATGTAGCTTTTGTGGGTAGCCAGGGTGGCTAGATGTGCCTTTGTGGCGGAGCGTGTGTGGTTGTGGGTGTGCTTTGGCACTGTTGTTATTGATTTTCGCCCGGTTTTCTCCTAAAAACCGAGCACCTTCTACTTAATGAATGGATGAGGCAAAGCTTTTGCCTCTGTTTCAAAAAAAAAAAATCTCTCTGCGCTATCTCCTGACACCATTGGTCTGCCTATTCCCCTAAGCGTGAGCTTAGACGGTGATATGCATGTCCACTATGCTTGCTAATTGTGATATGGTTTGACTAGCTCGAATCTCCTAGAGGGTATCTAAATGTAGATGGACCCCCATTTCTAGGACATAGTTTAATGTGTGCGCGTGTGCGTGGGCATGTGTGCGCGTGCGTGGGTTCTTGAGTGGCTAGATGGATATTCTGCAGATGGAGACCTGACAGGATTCTCTACCATCCTCCTCCTGCATCGCCCCCGCGCGGCGACCAGGGGGAACCCTAGATCGCGCCGCCGCCAGGCCCCCCTCCTCCCTCGCCGCTGCCTGAGGGCGCGGCCGGGCAAAGCCCGGTCGGCGTCGGCGGCGGCGAGGTCCTCTCGTCCTCGTGCTTGGGTGGAGGGGCGCGGGATGTCTCCTCCGGGTCTGGGCGTGGCCCGTCCGTCGGGGGCCATGGCGTGCCGGCGCGGGCGCGTCCTGCTGCGGTGACGTGATGGACGATGGTGGTGGCTGCGCGTCTCCGGGCGGCGCGGGCGGGTGGCGGCAAGGACGGTGGTGGCTGCTCAGCCGACTTCTGCGAGGAAGGGTGGCTCGACGGCGGCTGCGTGGGGGGCCGGCGGCGGCTCGCTGCGGGTTCGATCTAGGTTGCCGGGCCTGGATCTTGCTTGCCTCGGCACTACGTTCGGCGAGGTGGGGATGCCCGGCTGCCGGTGAAAACCGTGATCCAACTCCGGTCTTGGCAGGCGATGGCGGCGCTACACGTCGCAACCTTCTTGGAGGCATCGTTGTCGCAGCCTGCATCTACACACCCGTGCTGCTCCGGGGGAAACCCTAGATCTGGGTCTCCCGGATCGGACGATGGCGGCGCGCTCTGCATCGTTCTACCTTTTGGGGCATCGTTTTTGGAGCAGCTGCTGGATGATGGCGGATGTTGGTGGAGTGGTATTCATCTACCACATTGTTGGCGTTGAGTCTCGGTGGCATGGTGCTGCAGGGTATCGACGACGGATGCGGGATGATGTATGCGTGCAGGATGGTGGAGCCGTCTGGCGTCATGGTGGCATCGACGGGTCTTGCAAGGTTAATGCGATGATCTCTCTTGAAGATAGAGTCGAGGAAGACGACGGTAGCAACTTCTGTGGCGTGTGCGTTGGCGTTGCTTGACTGGATGTGCTTCTCACCTGCTATTGGGCGGTTTGGGAAAGCATTTGGTTTTTGGATGATGTGAGTTGGTGTATTGTCACCCCCTTCATCCCACTGTAGGTCTAGTGAGGTGGCTTCGAGGTTGATCTTTTGTATTGTTTCTTGTAAGGTTTGCGAATAATCTAATAAAAAAACCGTGTGCATCCTTTGGATGCAGAAACTGGAGCGATATTTCCCCCATTTCGAAAAAAAAGATGGATATTCTGCAAACATATCTGATGCAAAGCAGCCGGATTAACTAATTTTGCTCTGCATATGTGATTTCTTTATATTCACGTATATACATGTCTTGACTGATTAGGTTTAAGGGATCTAGCCTCAATTTACTCGGAAGTTATGTTCACGAGGACAACGGTGAATGGGCAATCGTCGGTGGGAGCGGGGAGTTTTCGGCTGCACAAGGTGCAATCAAATACAAATTTCTGGAGAACACCCAAGGTGTGACTGTCAGGGAGCCACTACAGGAATGGGGCGATATGCCGAGGGCCGGGAACCCTCGGCGTAGCCTGTTTTGGCCCTGCCGCCCTCGGCATATCTCCTCGGCGGCTACCTCCTCGGCAGAGTCACTATTGCCGTCGGCGTAGCCCGGCCCTCGGCGTAGGACGCTACGCCGCGGCAAAACCGTCGGCATACAAATTTTAAAAAATTAAATTTCCATTTTCAAAAAAAAAATTTCCAAAAAAAAAATTCAAAAAAAAAGCCCTCGGCATATAGTTTTAAATTTTTTCAAATTTTAATTTATTTTACACCATTATTTTCTTTTTTTTTCTTTTTTTACTTATTTATCTTTCACCCAAGACACTTTTAGCTCTAAGTATACTTAATCTTAGGTCAAATTACAATTATGGTTAAACTTCTCACTCGGTCACCCATCCTCACACTATTCCAGGCTTAGCACGCTTAACTTCTTGGTTCCATTCGAATGAGTTTCCATTACAGAATTGACACCTTGCTGATAATAATAGCATATCAACCCTATTAACCCTTGGACCGTGATGTCACACCTCTTTATTTTTGAATTTCAAATAATTACTTAAGTAAACAATAATGAATATATAAGTAATAATAATATTGAATTCAAATAACAATAAAATTATTTTGTTTGGTCTTTTTTCTATTTAATATGGAATAATTAATATCTTTAAATCGAAAAATCGAAATTCCACAAATAATATGTCTAAATCGATCATAAAAATGAGAGGAATCTAAATATAACATCGATATCATCATTTGAACCTAAAAATTAGAGGAATCCAAATATGACGTCCAGTTTACCATCTGGCCAAAATAGCCCCCTCGGGAGATGCGAAATGGCGTTTGGACGTGGTGCATTTCGCCAACACGCTAAACGGACAAAAATTAGCATATAAAGTGATGTGTTATAGACCTAAAAACATTTTTCGCGGAATTTATTGAGCGACGAAAAGTGTACCCTAGTTCAAATCCGGTCGGTTTCAGTTCGGCGGGATACCGCGACGCTTGGGATTCCCAGATACCTAGCGCGCACATATGGCATGTGATATGTGGTCCGGAGGCGGTGTCCTACCACTACGCGGAGGTATCGCGCAATACTAAAATGCGCCCCATGTAGCTGCTTCACAAAAAAAAACCCGTTTTGACACCCGAAAATGAAAAAACCATCGCCCATGGGTCGGATTGGAAATCCGCTCCCGGGGCCTTGCTTCCCATCCCAGCGACCACACATGTGCCAAATATGGCCTCGTTCCGACAAACTATGAGGTGTCACCGGCCGTTTCCTACTCATTTGTCCTAAAAGGCATAGAACTCCGGACGTGATAGCCCTATTTGTGAAGGGTTTTCCAAAATAATTGCCGTATCCTAATTCCGACTTTGGAGTGGTTACTAGGACACATAAAATGATGCCATGCGGCTCCGCGGATTTTTGACTTCGTTTAAATTGCCATTTGGCCAAAACGGGCCCCACGGAGATGCGGTATGGCCATACCGGGCGCGTTGGTGCACCCGTTCACCATCGCGCTAAACGGAAAAAATTAGCACATAAAGTGATGTGTCGTAGACCTAAAAACATTGTTCCCGAATTTATTGAGCGGGAAGTGTACCTAGTTTAAATCCGGTCGGTTCCAGCAGATTCGGGAACACCGCAGGAAGACGCATGGATTCCCAGATAGCTAGCGCGCACATATGACATGTGATATGTGGTGCGAAGGCGGTGTCCTACCACTACGCGGAGGTCTCACGCAATACTAAAGTGCGCCCCATGTAGCTGCTTCACAGAAAAAAACCCGTTTTGGCACCCCAAAAATGAAAAAACTATTGTCCATGGGTCGGATTGCAAATCCACTCCCGGGGCCTTGCTTCCCATTCCATGGACCCCACACGTGCCAAATATGGCCTCGTTTCGACACACTATGCGGTGTCACGGGCCATTTCCTACTCATTTCCCCTAAGAGTCATAGAACTCCGGACTTGATAGCCATGTTTGTGAAGGGTTTTGCAAAATAATTGCCGTATCTTAATTCCGACTTTTGGAGTGGTTACTATGACACATAAAATGACGCCATGCGGCTTCGCGGAATTTTCTGACTTCGTTTAAATTGTCATCTGGCTAAAACGGGAACCCGAGGACATATAAGAAAGTGTTTGAATTGATAGTATGTTAACATGGCACTGTACATTATTTTGACATAAACGGATAGAGGATGTTTTTCTGAACATTTTGATACCTTATACGCATTTTTCTGACATCATACGAATTAGTTATAATTTTTACAAAATTAGAAAAATTTAAAAAATAGCCTACGCCGAGGGTGGCCGTCGGCGTAGCCCTGTCTACGCCTAGGGCCAAACATATACCGAGGGCTGCCCTCGGCGTAGACCTCGCTACGCCGACGACAACTCTACGCCGAGGGTCGAACTGCAGGCTGGCCTGGCCGGGCCATACGCCGACGGTCCCGACTTTTGGCCGTCGGCGTATAGCCTGGCTCTCGGCGTAGCCTCCCATTCCTGTAGTGAGCTTAATATCCGTGTGTTGTGCCACAACATGCCAATGCCGGTCAGTCTACAATACTGCCCCGCCTAATTATGAAAAGATATCGCCACATTTTTGCAATCATGCAGGTCATTAGATTGTGAACGTATGTTCTACAGACCAAGGATGTGCCGGCCGTGGGCGGGGATGGAAGGGATGAATTCGATATCCCAGATCCACCCCAGCGTCTCGAGAGTGTCACGATCCGAAGCGGTGAAATAATTGATTCGATTGCATCCAGCTACATTGATAAAGATGGTAAGAAGCAAACAGCGGGTCCATGGGGTGGTAAACGTGGCGACGAGAAAACGGTGAGTGCAATGATCCTCCTTGGATGAAATGTGAACGAGGCATCTACACATAACTACCAAGTGGTAATTAACTAACCCCTCCCTCTCAGTTACTAGTCTTCCCTGTATCCCTAGGTCACCAATTTGAGCTATATAATTTAAATTATATAATTCAAATATTATATCATTAGAAAATAGAACATCTAAACTTTCGAATGATATAATTTTTATAACATATAACTAATGTTAACTTGATCAAATTTACAACCTAGGGGTACGTGCACGCCTAATAAATTGTGAGAGAGGGAGTAGTTGAGGTTTCCTTTCCTTGCAGATAGAGTTTGCTCCTGCCGAGACACTGAGCAAGGTTTACGGAACAACCAACTACTTTCAAGGACGTGTCGTCGTGACATCGCTTACCTTGGCCACCAACCTGACCACATACGAGACTCTTGGAAAGGGAAAGGACAATGGTGTTGAGTTCACCTTGCCTAGCTACGACGGTGAAAATGTTGCTGGCTTCTTTGGGCGCGCTGGTTCAGCTCTCTATGCACTTGGTGTCTACACACCCTAATATGTTGAAGATTACTAGTACAAATGCGTTTCCCTTTTCTTTTCACTGGTTATTGTTGTGTCACATGGACGGCTTCTATTGGCTTTCCAAATGTTTCAACAATATAATAAAATTTTCTACGTCTCAAAATAGACAACTGAACTTTGTAAAATTTTAGTAGCTTGTATGTGGCCATGGTATGATCTGTGCGACAGACACCATCATAATGTCCCAACATATATGCGTGCAGCATAAGTATGGACCTCTCCTTGTTATACCGGAAAAACAATTCCAACCAAGACATGCCGTCAGCTTCCTTACCGAGGGGAAATCACTCAAACTGTACAAATAGCCTTCCAGGTCTTGGATGCGTATAGAGGGGCAATGTTCAGGCCTGTCACATGGCGTAACGGGAAGTGCACTCAAAATGCAAACTCACTGCAATTCGGAAAGCAGAGGAGAACGCTGCCGTTCCGGCAGCCCAACCCGTAGGATTCCAAGTTGAAGCTCGCATGGCGGATGACGGTGGCAAGCTCCGGGGGCTGAGACAGTACCGGGAAGAAATGTGCAGGAACCTCCATGTACTACAAGTAGAAGCCGGGTGGCGCTTGCGGAACTGGTTGAGGAACTCGCAGTCAGAGGCATGGTGGTACCAATGCTTGCATACGAGGGCAGCGTGGATGAGGGTTGTGGGGAAACAGACACGGAGGAGGATCTCGATGAGGAGGTCATCATCGTCAAGCACATTGGACACAGCAGCCATCATCGACGGTGGGGAACGCCGCTCCCGTGTCCTGCCATCAGCACATACTGTCTTGTTAGTAGCGACCAACCTGGAAAAAATGCAAAGCAGCGTCAATTCAACGGACTAATTTCTTCTCCCAATTTCGCTCCAACACACACAACATCCATCCACCCACGGACCCACCCAGGTAGGCCTGTAAGTGGGCATGGGCTGCCCACGGTGCCGCCAGCCCAAACCCACTTAATTTGGTAACTGGACACCACGGGCAACATCAGGGACGGAGCCAAGGGGGGACGAGACCCCCCCCCCCCCCCCCCCCTCCCTCACCCATCTAGCAATAATTGCACAAGCTGGCCTAAACCAAGTAATGGAGAGCCCACCAAAGAAGGAGGTAGGGCTAGAGTGACAAAGATCTGGATACAAGATTTAACACGCCGCATTGTTTCTAGTTTCTTTCCTGCTCTTCCGATGGCTACCGAGATGAGGACGGTTTCGATAAAAACTACCAATCGATCAAACTTGAAGGTCGGAAGGAAAGCGGATGAGCGGCGATTCACAAACCACTGGTGCATGCTTGAGCGGGCGACAGTCCGGCCGGCCATAACGTCTGTCCGTCGAGGCATGGAATTAGGGTATTTTTACTCATCCATCTAATTCTGTTTTGTTTTAGTATTAGTTCTTAGCTCATCTCCTGATATTAGATTAATTTGTGCCTTCAGAATTATGGACATTGAATGGAAGAAACTGCAAACAGAAAAAACTTAATGGTAACTGATTGTGTAAATAGTATCTGTGCTAATGCTCCTTGTGCTGTATATCTGGTTCAGCATGTGGTAGTATTGATAAAAACTACTAGTACCACAGTTGTATCTTAAAATCAAGTTTGAGAGTATTCTGAATTCTGAACATATGTTTCTTTGGTTGGCTTCATGTCCTTGGTGTGTCGAGTATGTGACAATTTACAATGTTTTCTAGTAAATATTATTTATAACTAGTTCCACCATATCAGTATTTCGTTTGTTACCTGACTATCATCTATAATTGAAGATAGTTTGATCTAGAGCCTTCCCTGTGCTAGTGTTGGTGTATTGGCCTTCCCTGTGCTAGTGTTGGTGTATTGGTGTTTCGCAAGAAAATGAGACATTGAACTAACCTAGTGTGTTGATGCTCTATTTGCTTAGTGATAATTCTGAAATTTTTTACTTGGATGGCAACTAGTTGATGAAGTCAAAAGAGAAAACTGTTGTGTTGTTGTATGTAAATTTCTTTTTACGCAGTTCAGTATCATCTGTCATATTGTATAAAGGGCCAGCTGCACATTTACTGGCATATAAGCTCTAGCAACTAGAGCTTATATTGTTATACTCTTTTTTTCCTTGGTCATAGCCGATCTCAAGAGCTTTGCATCTAGATAATATGGCTAATATGTAATAGCTAAGCTAGCGTGTGTGACAACGAGGATAATATGGCTGTCTCACAGACTGTAAAAAACATATTCTAACTTGACCTGCATCCTACAAATGACTTGTTTTTCAGACGGTTATTTACAATGGTTTGCAATCGATTACTAGTTTAGCACATAGCTGTGCATCTGCTATTTTTCAAGAGCGTTTTATCTGGATAATATAACCTCATAGGTCTGAAAACTGAACTTTTTTTATGCAGCTATTAACTGATAAAAGACTAATATCTACTAAGTAGTGCACTGTGCACTCCCTAAAATGCAACCCCTTAATCTTGAAGATTCAATATAAGAAGCTCATTTGGGTACCCTTGATGCATTGATCACCTTAGCGCAGACCGGACGAAAATGAAATGCGAGGAGAATCAAAAGAGACAGAGAGATTCGATCTTACAGTTGGGGAATTTCCTCAGTAGCATCCATCATCTAATCTCCTCCCGAGCTGAGCTCCCGCTGAACGATGCCGCGACAGGTACTAGGATTTGGGGAGAAAAGTCTAGTTAGCTAGGGTTTCCCGCGGGAAATGAAATGAGAAGAAATTGGGAGAGAAAAAGAAGGTGAAGATCTGACCACAAATCGGGAAAGGGAGGAAAGGATTGGTGGTCGCCGCTGGTGACGGGCTCAAGTCGATCGCCGGCGGAATCGCTGCGCCGCTCCTTTCTTCCGGTGGGAGTTGCGGTGGATGAGAACGACCTGAAAAGTGATGGGACCGATATCTAAGGCCCACACATGGCCAGCCCAGCTAGTCGTTTAATGAGGCCGACAAAGCCCATCGTATCTGGCATGGATTAACAGGTCCATAATTCTTTTTTTTTAGAAAACAGGTCCATAATTCGGTGTAGCCGTAGCTCACACGTTTGCTATCCGAAACGATTCTCAAAGAAAAAAAAAACATTGTTGTTCCCTAGGTACACCTAAAACAAACAAAAAAAGACATCGAAGTTTTTTCCCTAAGACTGCTCATAGTGGGAGTAACATAGCTAGTAACATCACATATCTCAATGCATTTTGTTGACATGGCATGCGAATAAATGAAGAAAGAGAGTGAGGTGGTAACTAGCTATGTTACCATAACATCACCCCAAGGCAAATGAACAACATAATAAATGACACAATGCATGACACCACATATAAGTTACTACCCACTATGAAGGTAGTAACCTAGACTAGTAACATGACATATGTTACTAGTCTAAGTTACTCCCCACTATGAGCAGCCTAAGTTAACAAATCAAAGTTTGAGAAATTCAAGAAAATATAAATGTTGTATGGTATATCCCTAATTAAATGGTCCAAAAAAAATAGTGTGTGATGTGTACATCTTCCTTAAATACCTGGTCAATTCCTTGCTTGTTGGTAAATGTGTCACACATTTATAGCATACTACCAGGCGTCAGCATGGTCTAGAGGACCGAGAGCGTGGTTAGGGAGTCCACTGGATCTGACGGCACCGACACCGTGGATTCAGACAAGGTACAGTTTGTATAATGAATTAGGGATAGTTTGGGATTTGCCTTTTCTCATTTCGATTCGTTCCATCTTCATGTATATTTTCATGTATATTCTAGCTTCCCTGTTGCGATTGCGAGGATCAGCATGGCAAGTTAAAAGTTATGTGTTGAAGGGATGAACATTGTTGTCCAGGAAAAGAAAGCAGAGGAAAAGCGAAGATGTTTGAAAATTGAAAGATGAACATGAAACTACATTTGACAAATATTGTCCACACATAAAAGATGAAGGTTGAGGCAAACAACTTAAACATGAAAATGATTAAAAAAACATATTTCATGACATCGAGAATAGGTTGCAGTATGCTTTGGTTGGTGTTGTAATCCTAATAGGTATTGTAATCGAACTTTCAGGTTTATTTAGATGCAATTAGTAGATAATTTTTTAATAATCCCAATGGGTTAAAATTAGAAATAATGTATTTGGTTAAAACTAGAAATAAAATATTATGGGGAAAAATTATCGAACGGTATTATTTTGTAGATAACCCTTTGCCACTTTTGTGCAACGCAAACGGTTTTGCTAGGATAAACTGTGTGATAGTTCGGCCCGTCGGACCCAACAGACTCAACCCTACCAACTTTTTTGTATATAAACTAGCAAACACCCTTTAGAGCATCTCTAGTGGCTCGTGGAAACGGACGTGCAAACGAAATATAGACGACCACGAGCGAAAAACAGCCTCCAGCGGATCGTGTATACGGTCGTGCATCCTTCCCACGTCCACCCACGATGGTACTAGGCGTGGAAATAAACACGCCCGATCCACCTCCTGGAAAAGCGAAGCGCGAAGAAATCCTCCTTTGTGCCTCGTTCCCGCGCCAAGAACTCCTCCAAGCTCGCCGCCGCCGCCTCTAAGCTCGCCTCCGAGGTCGCCGCCGCCGCATCCGAGCTCGCCGTCGCCGCCCCTCCGGCAAAGGTACGTTTCCGCATCCGAGCTCACCGTCCCCGGATCGAACCAGAGAAGAGAGAGGGGCGGCGGCCGCCACACCGTGCGGCCAGATGTGCCAGCGGCCGCGCGCGCCCTATTGAGAGAGGGAGGGGAGGGATTGGAGGAGAGGATGGGCTGGGCCACGAGCAGGGAGGAGCGGAGGGGCTAGGCTAGCAGAATCGAGCAGGGATGGGGATGGGGAGAAGCTCCCGAACCTGGGTGGCGCGCCGTCGTCGGCCGACGCGTGCGCGTCGACTGCCGCTGCCGTGGCCTTCCGCGCGCTAGAGAGGCAGTGAGGGCGATGGGCTATAGTGCTTGCCCATGTCAATTTGATGCCAGATTGTGGTGTGGGGCTAAAATAGCTGTGCTTTGATAGTGTTTTGCTACAGATTTTGTACTGATCTAGAACCTGATGTGTAGACAAATTTGATGTTGGCTGTGTGTCTTTGTTGATTGTTTGCAGATGGATGGTGACCAAAGTTTCTTGGACACAATTGGTTTTGGATACTCACAAACACAACCAGAAAGTCCAATTGGAGAGCAAGCAACCCGATCAACTCAGCATCAAGCAACACCATCAACGCAACAACGTTCTGCAATAACAGAGAAAGGAAAATCCAACAAAGGAAAAAATTGGTCTAGTGATGAGGATAAGGTTCTGATAGCAGCATGGGCAAATACAAGTATGGATATTGTCGGGACAGATCAAAACCGAGAAACTTATTGGGCTAGAATTTCAGAGTACTACAACACACACAAGGAATCATCATGGCCTGAGCGTAATGCCAATGGAATAAATTGCTGTTACACATTAATTAATAGAGAGACCGCTAAATTTTGTGGTTGCCTTCAGCAGATTTTAAATTTGGAGGAAAGCGGAAGGACTATACAAGAAAAGGTATGCATCTATCTTCTACTTCTACATGTGCCGTGCAATATTTTATATGTGCTGTGCATAATAATACATTAGTATGTGCAGACAAACGATGCACACCTTTTGTTCAAGGAAATGGATATTAAAAGAAAAAAGCCTTTCACATTGATGCATTGCTATGTAGAGTTTTCGAAGTATCCAAAGTGGCAGACAAGAGAACTTGAAACTTCTATTAAGAAACAAAAGAAGACCATTGATGCAAGTCCGGGCACAGCCACCAATGATCCGGCCGATGCATCCTCGGTACGCACTGATGCTACCTCGGCACGCACTGATGCTCTTGAACATGAGAAAAGACCTGATGGTGTGAAGAAGGAGAAATTGCGGAGAGGTAAAGCTGATGACAGTGCTTGCAAGTTGTCATTAGAAACTGTGTGGGCACAAAAGCAAGAGAAGGATGAGCTCAAAGAGACGCCAAGAAATGTTCGATACGCACAACAATTTGAATTGAGAAAAGAGGAGATTGCACTGAAAAAGAAGGAGGATGCACGAAACGAGAGGGATGATGCACGCAAACAGTTTGAATTAGATGAGAGGATCATGCTCATGGACACAAGTGGTATGACTGATGTGCAAAAACAGTTTTACCAAGCTAAGCAGAATGAGATCCTTGCTCGCCACCTAGAGTAGTGAGCTAGTTGTTGTATGAATTATTTGATGATTTCTCCTAGTTGTTGTAAGAACTATTTGATGCTTTCTGCTAGTTGTTGTAAGAACTATTTGATGCTTTCTGCTAGTTGTTGTAAGAACTATGTGAAGTAAAAATACTTTATTGATAGCACTGCATTTCATAGAAATGGATTACATCAATCATTGCTGGCCATTGATGCTATAATTCACTGCAGGAGTTTGACCTTCGGCTAGCTTTGAAAAAACAGGAGAACGTTGAAGAACATTTATATCATTGAGAGACCCTGGTAAACCAAAATAAGCATGCCAAATCCAAAGATCTTGTGATGCAACTGCTTCCAAGATCATAGTTGGCTCGTTCACATGGCCTTTAAACATGCCATGCCATTTTTTGGGGCAATTTTTCCAACCCCAGTGCATGCAATCTATGCTCCCTAACATACCAGGAAATCCTCTTTCCTCCCCTATTGCAAGTAACCTAGCAATGTCTTGTTCATTTGGAGATCTCAGGTACCTTTCCCCAAATACTTCACAAACTTTGATCACAAATTTCTTGCAAGACTCTAAATTAGTAGCCTCAGCGGACCGGATGTACTCATCAGCACCATCAGCTGCTATTCCATATGTTAGCATCCACATTGCCGCGGTCATCTTTTGCAGAGGATGTAACCCAAGAGCTCCAGAAGCACTTCTTTTTTGCGTAAAATAACCATCATAGTCATGCTCAAGTATACCATCAGCTATGCGGTTGAACAAATCACGGGACATCCTAAATCTGTGTATAAAAAGTAAATGAGACGGGGAAATGAAAAATGGGCGAACGCAGAGAAGTGTACTAGTTACAAACCTTCGTCGAAACAAATGTTCGGGATAGCGAGGAACTTCTTTGAAGTAGTCGTCCCACAGAAGAACAAATCCAGCATCTCTTCCTCGATCGATTGCTCGACGTCCATGCTTCGAACCGCCGTGGCGTCGAGCGTTCATCCTCTCTTCCTCCTCGCGCTCGGCAAATGCTGCAAGTATGAGTTCATCGTCGCCAGATGAAGATGACAAAGAACTCATGTCCCAAGAGGATGTGTGTAATGTCCCAGGTTTAGAGACGATCGAGGGGTAGATTTTAGAAAGGGATGTGCATTGCATGGTAAATTCTGGGGAAATTTCGCGCTTTTAAACAAAAACTGCATCGGGGACAAGTTTCTCTCTCGACACCTTACAGGGTTAGGGTTTCGAGAGTGCGACAAACTTGTTTCTCATCTAACTAAACTAGGGTTTTGAGAAGAGAGGGGAGAGTTTGCATCAAACTTAAGTTGCATGATTGAACTCTAAATTAAGTGACATGGTTGAATTCAAACCAAAGTTGAATTTGAATTTCAAATTCAAATATTAAATAAATACCCTAAATATTTGAATTGTGAGGAAATTCATTAAGTAAATAATACATAACACACATTATGAATAATTTAAACAATAAGACAAGCTCATTAGAGAAAACCTTGAGCTTTATTGATTAACACACAAGATACATTGTCTTTACAATATTCATAATGGAAATAAATGAATTTTACAACACATTACAAGAATTGGAGAAATTGAAAAATAAAAGAAAATTAAAAGAAAAGTACAAGGATGGATCCTATCCTAAATACTACAAGATCATCTTCACTTGATCTTGGATTTGGTGACCTCCATATTCATTTGATCATCATCTTGATTCCCTGCACATAACAAAGCAAAACAACAATTATGCCAAGTGGCATTGCCACTTGGCAGGTTAGAAATAAAATGGCAACATAGAGGATATGCTCACAGCTCTGCCGAGCTGATCCTCTCCAAGCCAAGTTCAAAGGATCAGGTGCACACACACACACACACAGGCAGCTCACACTGCATGTGTGCATGCTCAACACCAAGCCACTGAGTGTGCATGTAGCACAACACACACACACATCAGCAGTGAGTCACAAAGTGTGCCAGACCAAGCTGTCGACCAGGGAGAGCAAGGGAGCACTAAATATAAGCTTTTCAGAAGCAAACCCTAAGCCATATTCATCGACAGGCTTCACTAGGTAAGTCACCAAGAACACAAGAACACAAGAACACAAGATCAGCCACTGCTGTTCAATCTGCCTAACTCACCACAGCACTGAATCAAGCACCACAAGAATGCAAGGAGGAGCAGGGCAAGCACAAGCTCAACACTAAAGAAATCCTCTACACCAACAAACAATCTAGGAGCTGGAGTGAGGTATAAA
The DNA here is from genome assembly GCA_030979885.1 of Lolium multiflorum. Taxonomy (NCBI): domain Eukaryota; kingdom Viridiplantae; phylum Streptophyta; class Magnoliopsida; order Poales; family Poaceae; genus Lolium; species Lolium multiflorum. The sequence goes on from CM061752.1 coordinate 5,916,766, forward strand.
CCAAATCAACCTGAGCAAAACCAAGTTTTGCTCATAAATAAGCATACAATGCATCACAGGAGCACAGAAGGGTAGAATACCCTGTTTGTGTCATCATCTGGCTACAAAGCCATTTGGTGCAAGCAAATATGGGTAAGACCACTAGGTAATCATCCTATGGGAACATCAGTTATGCAAATCAGTGCATAACTAAAGGAATCCAGCCAAGAATGAATTCATAGCTAGCCTAACCCACACACTAAGCACCTACAGCTAGCTAGGCCATCAGACTATAGACAAATCCTTGTCTATATAATTTCTCAACATCAAAAGCCACTGGAAGTCCAGTATTGGATCAAGCCAGTGAGCAGTTGTTCAAATCCAGCAAGCAATTACCAACTAGAGCAAGCCACAGAAGAAGGGAGCTACCCTTGACAGCATCACAGTGCTGCCAGGCTACCTCAACCTACAGCCAGCACAAGACCTTACACATCATTATCCATTTGGATTCAGTAGAGGGCTAGGGTACACAACTAAGTGTTGGCATCCATCTAGCCCTGTCACATTTAATTGAATGATCACAACTGCAAGCAGTTCACATCAGTTATCCAAATATCAAGGCCAACTAAGCAGATAAATGAAGCAGGCAAGCTATTGATGCACTGGATCTTGCTGATGATCCAATGGATCATTGCAAGCATCCACTGATGCTTGGACAAGCACCAGCACACACAGGCTAAGCCTGTATGAAGCACAAACAGCACTGGTGAGCACCAGTGAGTCACAGAGAGGAGCACACACTTGCTCACAAGCAAGTAATGATAAATGAATCATCAGAGCATCACTAGCTCTTGCTACAGATCACTATAGCCAAGCATAGTATCATCACAAGGCCCAGATAATTAAATTAACCATATAATTGAACAATTGCATCACAGATAAGTGAATAGAGCATTATAATTGTATCCAGAAGCACTCCATCAAGGGATGGAGTTAATAATGCAACAGTTAGGCTCAATTGAGCATGTCCAGGAATTAGAGCACAGATAATAGCACATCTGGAGCACTGGCACTTGCCAAAGGCAAGGATCATCACAGAATGATCAAGCCAAGGGCAATCCATGGCATATACAGGAGAGGAATATTATACAGAGAATCAGCAGGAGTCACTAAATTACACAGAGCACCACAGCATGCTCATGAGCAATAGTTCATGAGTTGCAACAGTAAGCAATTGAGCAAGAACAGCACAGCACAGCAAGCTAGAACCATGGCAGATGCACAGCAGCAGCACAGTCACACAGCATAGCAGCATGCGCACAAGCTAGCAAGCCGCAGCAGCGCATCGGCACGGCCAACATCTCCACATGGGGGATGAGGCCAGTAGTCGAGCCAGACGCAAGGAAGAAAAGAACAGGAGAGGAGGATGAACTAGCAGGGGAGAAGGAAGAAGGAAGAGGATGGCGGCGCACATACCTGGAGCGGAGCACTACGGCATCACCATGGCGGTACGGCGGCACAGCCTGGCCACGGTAGCGCCAAGCCATGGCCAAGCCAGGCGGTCGCCGAAGCACGGAGGCTCCAGCGCAGGCACGGCGAGGCACACGGCCTCGGCACCAGGAGCGTCGGCGGCGACGAACTCGCCGCAGCACACCACGGCAGGCGAGCAGAGGCGACGGGGACGCGTCGAGGAAGCGGCGAAACACAGATCGGCGCGGTGGATCTGAAGCGCCGTCGAACGGCGGATCAGATGCGCCGCATCTCGCCGGCGGCGATGGCCGGAGTCGGCCGGAACAATTCGGCAAAGGGGGCGGCGCGCGTCGCCGCGGAGTAGGGGATTAGGGTTCGAGAGCGAGGGAGGACGACGAAGTGACTGGGTCGGTTGGACCGAGCCCACCTGGTCCAACCTAACCAGCTCGGTCGCTGACAGGTGGGCCCGAGGGGTATTTTGGACATTTCCAAAATACCCATTTAAATGAGAATTTCCAAGAATTTTATAAAATAAAATACAGCTCTAAAAAATAAGTAAAAATATGAAAATTAATCAGCATAAAATTCTCTATCTAAATAAAATATCAAAGAGAATTTTTGAAGACAAATAAGAATAAGTCTTCATTTGATGATTTAAATAATCATTTAAATCACACATATAATTTTCAATAATAAAAATAAGTCCATTAATGCATTTGGACTTTAAAAACACCTTGACAACATTTCAAGGTTGTATTTTACTTTAAATCAAGTATCCCAAATTATTCTTAGTATTAACCTCTTACATGAAATAATAACGACATCGGAAGGGGGAACAAACCCTAAAACTGGAACCATGCATAATTGCTTCTTTAACCATTGCCCTTATCGGACAATGATGCTATTTTTCAGAACCAGAGGACAAGGGTCAGTCCACACCATCCAACTGCAAAATTTTGCAGTGTTCAGGCAAGTTCATCACTTGCTCATGTCATTCGAGTATTTTTATCAAATTACTTGCAAAGTATTATGGTTATCACTATTGCACAAAAAATCAAAACCACTACTTTCATAACTATGAATATGACTATGTGGTGGGCAATGGAACCATGGATTGTGTTGATATGGTGGAGGTTCCATTGCACGGGTTTATATCCATCTAGGATTAAACAACAAATGTCGCCAGTGATTCTTGTGCCGTAATACCCGTGTTAACCATAAGATCCGGAGTGGGACGGAGTAGTCAAAAGTGTTTCCACCTCTCGTTCATCAACGGATGCGCTTTACCGTAGACACTTGTATCTGTCAGGGCAAGCGGTTGGCTGGGGAGGCCTTAAGTCCCCACGGCATAGTCCGTAGACACTTGTCGCTCGAAGTGCAAGCGGTTGGCTGGGGAAGCCTTAAGTCCCCACGGTATTGCGATCTATGATGGGTTGCAGCTACCGGCGAAGGAGTTTGGTTCGATCCCAAGCTGTCGTCGTGGTCGGGGTCCACCCGTGAGTGGGAATAATGGGACCGGCGAGGACCCAGGGTCGGGGCATGCAACAAAGGGTGGGTGTTCGAGGTAGCGGAGGAACATGATTGGCTAGACCTTATACCGGGCCTCACACCGAAGGAAGTGTGGACGGGAAAGCTGCCCGGTTGGCACCAAGGTTAAGATCTCTTATGGGTAAAGCAACACACCTGCGAGTGTAAAGAAGCGTGACTGTCACTCCTGTTCGGGATAAGGAGCTGAACGCGGCGGAAAGGAGCTCCATGAAGTTCTAGTGAACCGGTGAAGGCTGACGGACATAGCTCTTTGAAATAAAAGCAATCTCTTGAAGAAATGTTTATCAAAACTTGCATTGGTGTTAGACTTTCTGGTCTAATATCGTAGCTAGTGCATTAAACACCTCTTATCTATAATGAACTTGTTGAGTACGCTCGTACTCATACCACTCTTAAATCCCATGCTTAGATTGTCTGAATCTTCTGGAGGAGGACTACAACAACAATGAAGGAGCCGAGATCATCGGCTACGAGGAACCAGACCTCTCAGGAGGTGTTGAAGGCGTAGACTATCTCATAGTCTACGGAACCGGGGAGGCTTCCGGTGGAGATCAAGCCTAGAGATATCCAATAGTAGTAGTAACCGAGCAGCCCGAACTCTTAGTATTTAGCTGCTCGAGGAAATAAATGTATGACTTAATGAGACTTTTATATTGTAAACTAAGTTGGGTTCGCCTCGAACCCAGGAGTATTCCTCTTAGGACCCAAGAGGAGCTCCAAGACGACATGTGTATGATAAGTGTAATAATAAGTGAATGAGTTATGGACCTGCTATGTTCTGTTGTACTACTCGAGGGATGTAATATTTGCGGAATGGTACTTCGTGAATGTTATATCAACGACGGCATACTACAACATGCAGTGGTATGCAGGTCACCACAGTATCAGAGCAAAAGCTTTGACCTTAGGTTGGAACCTAGTAAATGGGACCAAACGTTAGGAGTCAAATAGGATAGTAAAGAATTCTCTAAAAATATGGTGTATATTCAATTGAGAATACAACAATCATATCTTTTAGTGCGATAATTCTTTATTATCTCTATTATGATGCATTATTACTAATCTTATAATCTTTCTATTTCTACAGCCAACATGGCAAGTTCACGTCCCGGACGAAACGTGAAAGTGATGGATTCCACACTGAGCGAATACCAAGGAGGACTTGCAGATATCCTACGAGCCATGTTACTTGAATTTGGGTGCGATCCCTAGATTCAAGTAAAGAAATACATGTACTATGATGGTACTGTATTGGCTAAGTGTAGGGTAGGACTGCGACTTCCCGAATCTCTGGGAATGAGCGTAGTCATGCCAGCAGGGGAAGCTAGGACAATCAACACAGCCTACCATATAGCTGTTATGAGAGCCATAACCGACATACGGGAACATAAGACGAAAGAGCTTATGGATTCCGAGTTCTCCCATATTCCTCATAATCAGGAGGAAGAAGATCCCATGCTCAACCACTACAAATATGCCAAACGCAAACCGATAGCAGCTGCAAAATATATGGATAATAGCCGCAACTTCATATCATTACTCTTTCAGTTGAACCATCATCTGATAGGAGCAATTGATACGATGCTAGAGGAATTTACTGAACCCAAGGAGGAGAGTAGGGGGAAAGAACCTATGGAGAATGTGGTGCATACACCAGTTTACTCAGCTGGTGACTATATCAGTATTGATCCACTTGAGCGTGAACCTACACCTGTTACACCTGGGAACTATCTGGGTAGTTCCTATGGGGGATACGAGGGCGGAGAGGAATCCGGAAACAACCAGCGTTCCGAGACTCCTATCGAGAATTCCACGGGTTGGCGTTGGGGATCTGATACTGGAACTCATAGTACTTCTGTGTATTATGATGGGGAGATGAATGATGATGCCACAACCCAGAACCAGAGTTATCCTAGTAATGAAGGAGTGGATGGAGGGTATCCGACACAAGTTGAGTCGGGTATGAGTGTTGGTAACACCTATGGTGGAGCTACAGGGGAGTACACCCGATGGGTGGACTATGATGCACTTAACGATCAGTTTGTGAACACTGATTTCTCCCTAGGATCATCATCGGATTCGGATTACCAGCCAACGGGGAGACCTTATGTTCCAGGGTCTATCAGGAGGACGACACGTTCGACCGGATGGAAGCCTGGGATGTACCGGGAGTGAAGATCGACTAGAGTCCACCAAGGGAGGCGAGGCTATAATACACAAGTACCACGTGTATTATAGTATGTAATATTTGTATAAATTTGTACATATACTTTAATAAGTGAGTTTGCATACTCACATCGACTTGAGTATTGTAATAAGACCACTTAAGTATGTATATACATGGTATATGTTTTGTATGATTTGGATTTGCTTCTTGATTTCCATTGCGTGACTAGTTCTGTGCACAAAGTTGAGCTCAGAAAACTTGCGCATGGAGTAATTATGAGTATCATCTTGTGTTTCAGAACTAGGGGGTTATGTCGGGAACGCTAGGAGACGAGACCGAAGCGCAGCGCATGGAGCGCGAAGCAAAAGAAAAGGAAGTGGCTGAGGGTGCAGCCAGAGATCAGTTTCCACTACCACCACCACCCATGACGCAGCAAAATTTTATCCAGTACATGCAGCTGGTAGAGGAGAGATAGCGTGTAACACTGGAGCAGCAGAACAAATTCTTCCAAGATTTGCTGCAGCAGAACAGGGTGGAGAGACCTGAGAACCAGGGAGTCACATTAGCAGACTTCCAAAACACCAAGCCTATATCTTTCGCATACGCGCCCGAGCCAATGGACGCGGAAGATTGGCTTATGGATGAGCGAAAGCTCAATACTGTTGGATGTAACGACCAAGAGAAGGATCGCTATGCTACCCATCTGCTGTGTGGACCTGCCGCATCATGGTGGGACAATATTGTAGCCATTTATCCAGCTGGAAAGGTATTTACCTGGGAGGAATTCACGAGGAAGTTCAGGGAATCCAATGTCCAAAGTATTGTGGAATGAAGCGTCGAGAATTTGAAAGTCTCGAGCAGAAGGACAAGGCAATCCTGACTTATGTCAGGGAATTCTCAAAGCGGTCCCGGTACGCTGTTGAAGAAGTCAACACCGAGGACAAGAAGAAGAAGAGATTTCTGAGGGGGTTAAGTCCCCAGTTCAAGGTTCAGCTCCGTATGATGAGAGCGACGGAGTTTCAAGAGTTGGTGGATGCAGCCATCACTCTGGAAGATGATTTCAAACAATTGCAGGAGGAAGAGGAAAAAGGCCAAGTTTGAGCCTAAGAGGTTTGTTAGTAACAAGCCTAATACCAGCTTGAGTTTCAAGCAAAGATACAACAACAACAACAACAACAACAACAACAACAGTAACTACTACGGTAGTAGGAGGAACCAAGCTTTCCAGACTGCCAATCCAATGGTCTGTCGAAGCTGTGGACTTCCAGGGCATTTTGCCAAGGACTGTAGAAAGCCAAGGGTAATATGCTTTGGTTGTCGTCAGGAGGGGCACATGCTGAAGGACTGCCCCAAGAAAAATAGTGGCGGAGGTCAGAGGAGGAGGAACACCGGAGGGAACTGGAAGAATAAGAAGCCCTTCGGCAAGCTGAACTGTACCAGTCTGGAGGAGGTGGTCAACTCCGATCAGGCGGTGATAGGTACGCTCCAGATACTCACTCATCCTGGCAAAGTACTTTTTGATACCGGTGCAACTACATCATTCATTTCTCAACAATTCATCATCAAACATGGGATTAGTTGCACTAAGTTAGATACACCCATAACCATACTTTCTGCGGGGGGAACGATAGTAGTAACCCATACCAAACAAAAACAAGTCATCATGATCAATAAGTGCGCGTTTGACGCGGACCTGTTCATTTTACCGATGAAGGACATTGATGTCATTCTTGGTATGAACTGGTTAGAAGCTAATGGAGCATTGATCGACTGTGTGAACAAAACGGTGTCTTTGAAAAGCCCCGATGGAAGTAGAATGATCTACCAAGGCGATAAACACACCCAAATTGAAGTTGAGCTACAGCTGAACAGCATGAAGGAGATGAAGTTAGTAGTAAATGAATTCCAGGATGTATTTCCTGCGGAATTACCTGGTATGCCACCAGATAGGGAGATAGAATTCACTATCGACCTAATTCCAGGAACAGCTCCGATTGCTAAAGCACCATATAAGATGGGGCCCAAGGAGTTGAAAGAACTTAAGGAGCAACTGGATGACTTAGAACAAAAGGGATTCATTCAAGAGAGTGTTTCACCATGGGGATCACCTGTGATCTTCGTGGATAAAAGAGATGGAGGAAGAAGGATGTGCGGAGACTACATGAATCTAAACAACGTCACAATCAAGAACAAGTATCCACTTCCAAGAATACAAGATCTATTTGATCAAGTGAGAGGCGCGGGAGTCTTTTCCAAGATTGATCTAAGATCCGGTTATCACCAGATAAAGATCAAGAAGGAAGACGTTCCGAAAACTGCCTTTGTCTCAAGGTATGGACATCATGAATACCTTGTAGTACCTTTTGGATTGACCAATGCCCCAACAATATTCATGAATCTCATGAATAAGATATTCATGCCATATCTAGACAAGTTTGTCATCGTATTTATCGATGATATCTTGATATATTCCAAGAACAAGGCCGAACATGCTGAACATTTGAGATTAGTGTTGCAAACACTAAGGGAACATCAACTCTATGCCAAACTCAGCAAGTGTGGATTTTGGCTAGATCAAGTGGAATTTCTTGGTCATGTTATTAGTAAAGATGGAATAGCTGTTAACCCGAGTAAGGTAGCAGCAGTTCTAGAATGGGAAGCACCCAAGACTGTCAAGGAAATCCGAGGATTCCTAGGAATGGCAGGATATTATCGGAGATTCATTGAAGGATTCTCTAAGATAGCAGGACCAATGACAAAGCTGTTAAGGAAGAACACACCATTCGTGTGGTCAGAGGAGTGTGAGAAGAGTTTTCAAACTCTAAAAGAAAAACTCACCACGGCACCGGTGTTAGCAGTTCCGGAAGTTGGCAAGGATTACACCGTGTACTGTGACGCATCCAAGCATGGATTGGGTTGCGTACTCATGCAAGATTGGAAAGTGATATCTTATGGATCAAGGCAACTCAGACCTCATGAAGTAAACTATCCAACACATGATTTGGAATTAGCAGCAGTCGTATTTGCACTCAAAACCTGGAGACATTTTCTCTATGGAGCTAAGTGTGAGCTCTATACAGACCATAAAAGCCTCAAATATTTCTTCACTCAGAAGGAACTCAACATGAGGCAGAAAAGATGGCTAGAATTGATCAAGGATTATGATTTGACTATCAATTACACTCCAGGGAAGGCCAATGTCGTAGCAGATGCCCTGAGTAGGAAGAGTACCGGAGGAGTGGAACAAGAAATATCACCGGAGTTAAGGAAGGAAATAAGTCAAGCCCAAATACAACTTTGGGAGAAGGAAGCCCATGAAGGATTATCGGCGTTGCAAGTAGCCGATGAGTTGAATGTTAACCTGAAGAATGAGATAATGATGGGTCAGCTGGACGATCCATTTATCGTTGAGGAGATGAGAAGAATAGATGAGGGAAGACCATCAGAATTTCACCGAGGAGAATCTGGATCATTATGGTTCCAGAAGAGAATTTGCGTTCCGGATATTGCTGAAATTAAGGAAGTAATACTCCGGGAAGCTCATCAAACACCATATTCCATACATCCGGGAAGTACAAAGATGTACATGGACCTAAAGGAACTATTCTAGTGGAATAACATGAAGAGGGAGATAGCACAATATGTGGCGGAATGCCATACCTGCCAGAGAGTGAAGGCTAGAGTCCGGCAGGGAAGTTACAACCTTTACCTATTCCAGAGTGGAAATGGGAGGAGATAGGGATGGATTTCATCACCGGACTACCCATGACTAATAAAAAGAAGGACATGATATGGGTAATCGTGGACCGGTTAACGAAAAGTGCACACTTCTTAGCGGTAAATCAGCAGGATAAAGGAGAGAAACTCATCGATCTTTACATCAAAGAGATCGTGAGTAAGCATGGAGTGCCTAAGAAGATCGTGTCGGATCGAGGATCCGTGTTCACATCAGCATTCTGGAAGCAACTACACGAAGCTTTAGGATCCAAGTTGGACTATAGTACCGCTTATCATCCCCAGACAGGTGGACAAACCGAGAGAACCAACCAGATCCTAGAGGATATGCTTAGGGCTTGTGCCCTAGACTTCGGAGGATCATGGGAGGAGCACTTACCACTAGCAGAGTTTTCATACAATAATAGCTATCAAAGCAGCATCAAGATGGCACCATTTGAAGCTCTGTATGGAAGGAAGTGTAGATCACCGATATGTTGGTATGAAGCCGGAGCAAGCAAAGAGTTCAATCCTGATTATGTTAAGGAAAAACAACAAATCATTGACATTATCAGAGATAGGCTCAAGATAGCCCAAAGTAGGCAAAAGAGTTATGCCGATCAGAAGAGGAGAACATGGGAGCCAAGAGTTGGAGACATGGTTTATCTTAAGGTAAGCCCGATGAAAGGACTCCAGAGGTTTGGAGTAAAAGGAAAGCTCAGTCCTAGATATATAGGACCTTTCAAGATACTGAGTCAGAACCGAGGTTTAGCCTTTGAATTGGATCTACCGGGAAGGCTAGCTCAAGTTCACAATGTATTCCATGTGTCACAACTCCGGAAATGCTTAAAGACCCCAGATGAACCAGTATCACATGAAGAGCTCGAGTTACAACCAGACTTGACATACATCGAGAAGCCAGCCAAGATTCTCGAGGAGAGCTGGAAACAACTCCGAAATAAAGCTATCAAGTATTGCAAAATACAATGGAAGCATCACCTCGAGAGGGAAGCCACCTGGGAAAAAGAGGAAGATCTGAGGAAAACATACCCCGAACTCTTCAGGTATTACAACCACAACTTCGGGATGAAGTTTTCTTTAAGGGGGAAAGGCTGTAATGTCCCAGGTTTAGAGATGATCGAGGGGTAGATTTTAGAAAGGGATGTGCATTGCATGGTAAATTCTGGGAAATTTCGCGCTTTTAAACAAAAACTGCAAGGAGGACAAGTTTCTCTCTCGACACCTTACAGGGTTAGGGTTTCGAGAGTGCGACAAACTTGTTTCTCATCTAACTAAACTAGGGTTTTGAGAAGAGAGGGGAGAGTTTGCATCAAACTTAAGTTGCATGATTGAACTCTAAATTAAGTGACATGGTTGAATTCAAACCAAAGTTGAATTTGAATTTCAAATTCAAATATTAAATAAATACCCTAAATATTTGAATTGTGAGGAAATTCATTAAGTAAATAATACATAACACACATTATGAATAATTTAAACAATAAGACAAGCTCATTAGAGAAAACCTTGAGCTTTATTGATTAACACACAAGATACATTGTCTTTACAATATTCATAATGGAAATAAATGAATTTTACAACACATTACAAGAATTGGAGAAATTGAAAAATAAAAGAAAATAAAAAGAAAAGTACAAGGATGGATCCTATCCTAAATACTACAAGATCATCTTCACTTGATCTTGGATTTGATGACCTCCATATTCATTTGATCATCATCTTGATTCCCTGCACATAACAAAGCAAAGCAACAATTATGCCAAGTGGCATTGCCACTTGGCAGGTTAGAAATAAAATGGCAACAGAGAGGATATGCTCACAGCTCTGCCGAGCTGATCCTCTCCAAGCCAAGTTCAAAGGATCAGGTGCACACACACACACACAGGCAGCTCACACTGCATGTGTGCATGCTCAACACCAAGCCACTGAGTGTGCATGTAGCACAACACACACACACATCAGCAGTGAGTCACAAAGTGTGCCAGACCAAGCTGTCGACCAGGGAGAGCAAGGGAGCACCAAATATAAGCTTTTCAGAAGCAAACCCTAAGCCATATTCATCGACAGGCTTCACTGGGTAAGTCACCAAGAACACAAGAACACAAGAACACAAGATCAGCCACTGCTGTTCAATCTGCCTAACTCACCACAGCACTGAATCAAGCACCACAAGAATGCAAGGAGGAGCAGGGCAAGCACAAGCTCAACACTGAAGAAATCCTCTACACCAACAAACAATCTAGGAGCTGGAGTGAGGTATAAACCAAATCAACCTGAGCAAAACCAAGTTTTGCTCATAAATAAGCATACAATGCATCACAGGAGCACAGAAGGGTAGAATACCCTGTTTGTGTCATCATCTGGCTACAAAGCCATTTGGTGCAAGCAAATATGGGTAAGACCACTAGGTAATCATCCTATGGGAACATCAGTTATGCAAATCAGTGCATAACTAAAGGAATCCAGCCAAGAATGAATTCATAGCTAGCCTAACCCACACACTAAGCACCTACAGCTAGCTAGGCCATCAGACTATAGACAAATCCTTGTCTATATAATTTCTCAACATCAAAAGCCACTGGAAGTCCAGTATTGGATCAAGCCAGTGAGCAGTTGTTCAAATCCAGCAAGCAATTACCAACTAGAGCAAGCCACAGAAGAAGGGAGCTACCCTTGACAGCATCACAGTGCTGCCAGGGCTACCTCAACCTACAGCCAGCACAAGACCTTACACATCATTATCCATTTGGATTCAGTAGAGGGCTAGGGTACACAACTAAGTGTTGGCATCCATCTAGCCCTGTCACATTTAATTGAATGATCACAACTGCAAGCAGTTCACATCAGTTATCCAAATATCAAGGCCAACTAAGCAGATAAATGAAGCAGGCAAGCTATTGATGCACTGGATCTTGCTGATGATCCAATGGATCATTGCAAGCATCCACTGATGCTTGGACAAGCACCAGCACACACAGGCTAAGCCTGTATGAAGCACAAACAGCACTGGTGAGCACCAGTGAGTCACAGAGAGGAGCACACACTTGCTCACAAGCAAGTAATGATAAATTGATCATCAGAGCATCACTAGCTCTTGCTACAGATCACTATAGCCAAGCATAGTATCATCACAAGGCCCAGATAATTAAATTAACCATATAATTGAACAATTGCATCACAGATAAGTGAATAGAGCATTATAATTGTATCCAGAAGCACTCCATCAAGGGATGGAGTTAATAATGCAACAGTTAGGCTCAATTGAGCATGTCCAGGAATTAGAGCACAGATAATAGCACATCTGGAGCACTGGCACTTGCCAAAGGCAAGGATCATCACAGAATGATCAAGCCAAGGGCAATCCATGGCATATACAGGAGAGGAATATTATACAGAGAATCAGCAGGAGTCACTAAATTACACAGAGCACCACAGCATGCTCATGAGCAATAGTTCATGAGTTGCAACAGTAAGCAATTGAGCAAGAACAGCACAGCACAGCAAGCTAGAACCATGGCAGATGCACAGCAGCAGCACAGTCACACAGCATAGCAGCATGCGCACAAGCTAGCAAGCCGCAGCAGCGCATCGGCACGGCCAACATCTCCACATGGGGGATGAGGCCAGTAGTCGAGCCAGACGCAAGGGAGAAGAGAACAGGAGAGGAGGATGAACTAGCAGTAGAGAAGGAAGAAGGAAGAGGATGGCGGCGCACATACCTGGAGCGGAGCACTACGGCGTCACCATGGCGGTACGGCGGCACAGCCTGGCCACGGCAGCGCCAAGCCATGGCCAAGCCAGGCGGTCGCCGAAGCACGGAGGCTCCAGCGCAGGCATGGCGAGGCACACGGCCTCGGCACCAGGAGCGTCGGCGGCGACGAACTCGCCGCAGCACACCACGGCAGGCGAGCAGAGGCGACGGGGACGCGTCGAGGAAGCGGCAAAACACAGATCGGAGCGGTGGATCTGAAGCGCCGTCGAACGGCGGATCAGATGCGCCGCATCTCGCCGGCGGCGATGGCCGGAGTCGGCCGGAACAATTCGGCAAAGGGGGCGACGCGCGCGTCGCCAGAGCGAGTAGGGGATTAGGGTTCGAGAGCGAGGGAGGACGACGAAGTGACTGGGTCGGTTGGACCGAGCCCACTGGGCTGGTCCAACCTAACCAGCTCGGCCGCCTGACAGGTGGGCCCGAGGGGTATTTTGGACATTTCCAAAATACCCATTTAAATGAGAATTTCCAAGAATTTTATAAAATAAAATACAGCTCTAAAAAAATAAGTAAAAATATGAAAATTAATCAGCATAAAATTCTCTATCTAAATAAAATATCAAAGAGAATTTTTGAAGACAAATAAGAATAAGTCTTCATTTGATGATTTAAATAATCATTTAAATCACACATATAATTTTCAATAATAAAAATAAGTCCATTAATGCATTTGGACTTTAAAAACACCTTGACAACATTTCAAGGTTGTATTTTACTTTAAATCAAGTATCCCCAAATTATTCTTAGTATTAACCTCTTACATGAAATAATAACGACATCGGAAGGGGGGAACAAACCCTAAAACTGGAACCATGCATAATTGCTTCTTTAACCATTGCCCTTATCGGACAATGATGCTATTTTTCAGAACCAGAGGACAAGGGTCAGTCCACACCATCCAACTGCAAAACTTTGCAGTGTTCAGGCAAGTTGATCACTTGCTCATGTCATTCGAGTATTTTTATCAAATTACTTGCAAAGTATTATGGTTATCACTATTGCACAAAAAATCAAAACCACTATTTTCATAACTATGAATATGACTATGTGGTGGGCAATGGAACCATGGATTGTGTTGATATGGTGGAGGTTCCATTGCACGGGTTTATATCCATCTAGGATTAAACAACAAATGTCGCCAGTGATTCTTGTGCCGTAATACCCGTGTTAACCATAAGATCCGGAGTGGGACGGAGTAGTCAAAAGTGTTTCCACCTCTCGTTCATCAACGGATGCGCTTTACCGTAGACACTTGTATCTGTCAGGGCAAGCGGTTGGCTGGGGAGGCCTTAAGTCCCCACGGCATAGTCCGTAGACACTTGTCGCTCGAAGTGCAAGCGGTTGGCTGGGGAAGCCTTAAGTCCCCACGGTATTGCGATCTATGATGGGTTGCAGCTACCGGCGAAGGAGTTTGGTTCGATCCCAAACTGTCGTCGTGGTCGGGGTCCACCCGTGAGTGAGAATAATGGGACCGGCGAGGACCCAGGGTCGGGGCATGCAACAAAGGGTGGGTGTTCGAGGTAGCGGAGGAACATGATTGGCTAGACCTTATACCGGGCCTCACACCGAAGGAAGTGTGGACGGGAAAGCTGCCCGGTTGGCACCAAGGTTAAGATCTCTTATGGGTAAAGCAACACACCTCTGCAGAGTGTAAAGAACCGTGACCTGTCACTCCCTGTTCCGGGATAAGGAACTGCGAACGCGGCCGGAAAGGAGCTCCATGAAGTTCTAGTGAACCGGTGAAGGCTGACGGACATAGCTCTTTGAAATAAAAGCAATCTCTTGAAGAAATGTTTATCAAAACTTGCATTGGTGTTAGACTTTCTGGTCTAATATCGTAGCTAGTGCATTATCTATAATGAACTTGTTGAGTACGCTCGTACTCATACCACTCTTAAATCCCATGCTTAGATTGTCTGAATCTTCTGGAGGAGGACTACAACAACAATGAAGGAGCCGAGATCATCGGCTACGAGGAACCAGACCTCTCAGGAGGTGTTGAAGGCGTAGACTATCTCATAGTCTACGGATCCGGGGAGGCTTCCGGAGGAGATCAAGCCTAGAGATATCCAATAGTAGTAGTAACCGAGCAGCCCGAACTCTTAGTATTTAGCTGCTCGAGGAAATAAATGTATGACTTAATGAGACTTTTATATTGTAAACTAAGTTGGGTTCGCCTCGAACCCAGGAGTATTCCTCTTAGGACCCAAGAGGAGCTCCAAGACGACATGTGTATGATAATTGTAATAATAAGTGAATGAGTTATGGACCTGCTATGTTCTGTTGTACTACTCTGAGGGATGTAATATTTGCGGAATGGTACTTCGTGAATGTTATATCATCGTCGCCATATACAAGATGACGAAGAACTCATGTCCCAAGAATGTGTTCATTGTGTTGCGTGAGAGACGATAGAGAAATCTAGGAGTGAGAAGAGAAGTCACAGGTAGAGATGCTGGAAGAGAAGTGGTCGGGGTGGTTTATATGGACCAGAAATATGGCCGTTGAAAATATAGCCGTTGGAAATATAGCTGTTGGAATATAGCCGTTTGAAAATATAGCCGTTGGAATATACACGTCTTGATTTACACGTTCTGATACACGTTCCACTGAAAAACTGAGAGGTGTAAAATTTAGCAAGGTGTATATGGATGTGTATATGGAGATATACACGTCCAAATTTACACGAGCCACTAGAGATGCTCTTACCGGTGTAACTGTTGGAGATATGCCCGAGAGGCAATAATAAAGTAGTTATTGTTATATCTTAGTGTTCATGATAAATGTTTACACCCCATGCTATAATTGTATTAACCGGAAACATTGATACATGTGTGTTGTGTAAACAACCAGAGTCCCTAGTAAGCCTCTCGTTTAACTAGCTTGTTGATTAATAGATGATCATGGTTTCGATCATGAACATTGGATGTTGTTGACGTGCGACGTAGCTTCCTTGTGACGGTAAAGTACTCGTTTGGGAACCCCAAGAGGAAGGTGTGATGCGTAGCAGCAAGTTTTCCCTCAGCAAGAAACCAAGGTTTATCGAACCAGTAGGAGTCAAGGAACACGTGAAGGTTGTTGGTGAAGGAGTGTAGTGCGGCGCAACACCAGGGATTCCGCGCCAACGTGGAACCGCACAACACAATCAAGATACTTTGCCCCAACTTAACAGTGAGGTTGTCAATCTCACCGGCTTGCTGAAAACAAAGGATTAATCGTATGGTGTGGAGAATGATGTTTGTTTGCAAAGAACAGCAGAGAACAATGATTGCAGTAGGTTGTATTTCAGATGTAAAAGAATGGACCGGGGTCCACAGTTCACTAGTGGTGTCTCTCCAATAAGATAAATAGCATGTTGGGTGAACAAATTACAGGTGGGCAATTGACAAATAGAGAGGGCATAACAATGCACATACATATCATGATGACTAATATGAGATTTACTTAGGGCATTACGACAAAGAACATAGACCGCTATCCAGCATGCATCTATGCCTAAAAAGTCCACCTTCGGGTTAGCATCCGCACCCCTTCCAGTATTAAGTTGCAAACAACGGACAATTGCATTAAGTATGGTGCGTAATGTAATCAACACAAATATCCTTAGGCAAAGCATCGATGTTTTATCCCTAGTGGCAACAGCACATCCACAACCTTAGAACTTTCTGTCACTGTCCCAGATTCAATGGAGGCATGAACCCACTATCGAGCATAAATACTCCCTCTTGGAGTTACAAGTATCAACTTGGCGAGCCTCTACTAGCAACGGAGAGCATGCAAGATCATAAACAACACATATATGATAGATCAATAATCAACTTGACATAGTATTCCATATTCATCGGATCCCACCAAACACAACATGTAGCATTACAAATAGATGATCTTGATCATGATAGGCAGCTCACAAGATCTAAACATGATAGCACAAGAGGAGAAGACAACCATCTAGCTACCTATGGACCCATAGTCCAAGGATGAACTACTCACGCATCAATCCGGAGGCGGGCATGATGATGTAGAGTCCTCCGGTGATGATTCCCCTCTCCGGCAGGGTGCCGGAGGTGATCTCCTGAATCCCCGAGATGGGATTGGCGGCGACGGCGTCTCTGGAATTTTCTCGTATCGTGGCTCTCGGTACTAGGGTTTCGTGACGGAGAGTATAAGTAGGCGGAAGGGCAGAGTCGGAGGAGGCACGGGGGCCCCAAACCATAGGGCAGTGCGGGCCCCACTTTGGCCGCGCCGCCTTGTGGTGTCGGCCCCTCGTGGCCCCACTTCGTATGCTCTTCGGTCTTCTGGAAGCTCCGTGGAAAAATAAGACCCTGAGCGTTTGTTTCGTCCAATTCCGAGAATATTTCCTGTGTAGGATTTCGAAACCAAAAACAGCGAAAACTGACGCTTCGGCATCTTGTTAATAGGTTAGTACCGAAAAATGCATAAAAATGATATAAAGTGTATATAAAACATGTGAGTATTGTCATAAAACTAGCATGGAACATAAGAAATTATAGATACGTTTGAGACGTATCAAGCATCCCCAAGCTTAGTTCCTACTCGCCCTCGAGTAGGTAAACGATAACAAGGATAATTTCTGAAGTGACATGCTACTATCATAATCTTAATCAATACTATTGTAAAGCATATGAGATGAATGAAGTGATTCGAAGCAATGGTAAAGACAATGACTAAACAACTGAATCATATAGCAAAGACTTTTCATGAATAGTACTTTCAAGACAAGCATCAATAAGTCTTGCATAGGAGTTAACTCATAAAGCAATAAATTCTTAGTAGAAAGTTTTGAAGCAACACAAAGGAAGATATAAGTTTCAGCAGTTGCTTTCAACTTCAACATGTGTATCTCATGGATAATTGTCAACACAAAGTAATATGATGAATGCAAATAAGCAAGTATGTAAGAATCAATGCACACAGTTAACACAAGTGTTTGCTTCTAAGATGGAAAGAAGTAGGTAAACTGACTCAACATAAAGTAAAAGAAAGGCCCTTCGCAGAGGGAAGCATGGATTACTATTTTTGTGCTAGAGCTTTTATTTTGAAAACATGGAAACAATTTTGTCAACGGTAGTAATAAATCATATGTGTTATGCATAAGACATCCTATAAGTTGCAAGCCTCATGCATCGAATACCAATAGTGCTCGCACCTTGTCCTAATTAGCTTGGATTTCCATGGATTCTCATTGCATTACATATGTTTCAACCAAGTGTCACAAAGGGGTACCTCTATGTCACCTGTACAAAGGTCCAAGGAGATAGATCGCATTTGATTTCTCGTTTTTGATAGATCTCAACTTGAGGACATCCATACCGGGACAACATAGAAAACAGATAATGGACTCCTCTTTTAATGCTTAAGCATTCAACAACAGGTAATATTCTCATAAGAGATTGAGGATTAATGTCCAAACTGAAACTTCCACCATGATAAATGGCTTTGGTTAGCGGCCCAATGTTCTTCTCTAACAATATGCATACTCAAACCATACAACTCATGGCAAATCACCCTTACTTCAGACAAGACGAACATGCATAGCAACTCACATGATATTCAACAAAAGTTGATGGCGTCCCCAGAAACATGGTTACCGCTCAACAAGCAACTTATAAGAAATAAGATACATAAGCTACATATTCTTTACCACAATAGTTTTTAAGCTACTTTCCCATGAGCTATATATTGCAAAGACAAGGAATGGAATTTTAAAGGTAGCACTCAAGCAATTTACTTTAGAATGGCAGAGAAATACCATGTAGTAGGTAGGTATGGTGGACACAAATGACATAGTTTTTGGCTCAAGGATTTTGGATGCACGAGAAGTAATCCCTCTCAGTACAAGGCTTTGGCTAGCAAGGTTGTTTGAAGCAAACACAAGTATGAACCGGTACAGCAAAACTTACATAAGAACATATTGCAAGCATTATAAGACTCTACACTATCTTCCTTGTTGTTCAAACACCTTAACCAGAAAATATCTAGATTTTAGAGAGACCAATCATGCAAACCAAATTTCAACAAGCTCTATGGTAGTTCTTCATTAATGGGTGCAAAGTACATGATGCAAGAGCTTAAACATGATCTATTTGAGCACAACAATTGCCAAGTATCAAGTTATTCAAGACAATATACCAATTACCACATGAAGCATTTTCTGTTTCCAACCAAATAGCAATGAACGAAGCAGTTTCAACCTTCGCCATGAACATTAAAAGTAAAGCTAAGAACACCTGTGTTCATATGAACGAGCGGAGCGTGTCTCTCTCCCACACAAAGAATGCTAGGATCCGATTTTATTCAAACAAAAACAAAAATAAAAGCATACAGACGCTCCAAGTAAAGCACATAAGATGTGACGGAATAAAAATATAGTTTCACTAGAGGTGACCTGATAAGTTGTTGATGAAGAAGGGGATGCCTTGGGCATCCCCAAGCTTAGATGCTTCTTGAAATATGCAGGGATGAACCACGGGGCATCCCCAAGCTTAGACTTTTCACTCTTCTTGATCGTATTATATCATCCTCCTCTCTTGACCCTCGAAAACTTCCTCCACACCAAACTCAAAACAATCTTATTAGAGGGTTAGTGCATAATCAAAAATTCACATATTCAGAGGTGACATAATCATTCTTAACACTTCTGGACATTGCACAGAGCTACTGAAAGTTAATGGAACAAAGAAATCCATCCAACATAGCAAAACAGGCAATGTGAAATAAAAGGCAGAATCTGTCAAAACAGAACAGTCCGTAAAGACGAATTTTTCCGAGGCACTTAACAGGCTCAGATGAAGAAGCTCAAATTGAATGAAAGTTGCATACATATCTGAGGATCATTCACGTAAATTGGCAGATTTTTCTGAGTTACCTACAGAAGGGGCTACTCAAATTCGTGACAGCAAGAAATCTGTTTCTGCGCAGTAATCCAAATCTAGTATCAACTCTACTATCAAAGACTTTACTTGGTACAACAATGCAATAAAGTAAAGATAAGGAGAGGTTGCTACAGTAGTAACAACTTCCAAGACTCAAATATAAAACAAAAATTACAGAAATAAAATAATGGGTTGTCTCCCATAAGCGCTTTTCTTTAACGCCTTTCAGCTAGGCGCAGAAAGTGTAAATCAAGTAACATCAAGAGAAGAAGCATCAACAAAGGAGTTAGGAGTTTTCTCAATAATGCATTGTATCTTATCTATGTAAGTTTCAGAGGCTCCTCTTTCATTACTTTTAGGCTTACTATAGTTCTTTGGCTTAGGCACCTTAGAGACATACATGAACTTTTGCTCCTTACCCACATAAGCTTTCTCCTTAAGTTCTTAAACTTAAGAGAAGAAAAAGTTGAACCCAAGGTTCCCATGGCTTCTTCAAGAGAGATTTCAATTTTAGCTTCATTAACAGGTGGTATTCCAACTAGACTCTCAATAATGCAACTAGCTTCTAAAGCAGGAGTGCCTAGGAAATTACCTCCCGAGAGTATCAAGAACATACCTATTCCAGCTAGAGATACCAACATAAAAGTTCCTAAGTAGGATAATAGTGGAGTGTTTCTTAGTGCACCTATGATGAGCATCACTAATTCTATACCAAGCATCTTTAAAACATTCTCCCCCTTGTTGCTTAAACGAACGAACTTCAACTTCAGGATTACTCATTTTTAGCAATAATAAAGCAAACTAAATTAAGTAAAGTAAATGCAAGTAACTAATTTTTTTGTGTTTTTGATATAAAGAACGCAAACAAGACAGTAAATAAAGTAAAGCAAGTAACTAATTTTTTTTGTGTTTTTGATATAAAGAAAGCAAACAAGACAGAAAATAAAGTAAAGTAAAGCAAGACAGTAAACAAAGTAAAGAGATTGGATGTGAGAGACTCCCTTGCAGCGTGTCTTGATCTCCCGGCAACGGCGCCGAAAATGTAGCTGCCGACGTGCGACGATTCCTTGGTAAAGTACTCGTCCGTTGGGAACCCCAAGAGGAAGGTGTGATGCGTACAGCGGCAAGTTTTCCCTCAGTAAGAAACCAAGGTTTATCGAACCAGTAGGAGTCAAGGAACACGTGAAGGTTGTTGGTGAAGGAGTGTAGTGCGGCGCAACACCAGGGATTCCGGCGCCAACATGGAACCTGCACAACACAATCAAGATACTTTGCCCCAACTTAACGGTGAGGTTGTCAATCTCACCGGCTTGCTGAAAACAAAGGATTAATCGTATGGTGTGGAGAATGATGTTTGTTTGCAAAGAACAGCAGAGAACAATGATTGCAGTAGGTTGTATTTCAGATGTAAAAGAATGGACCGGGGTCCACAGTTCACTAGTGGTGTCTCTCCAATAAGATAAATAGCATGTTGGGTGAACAAATTACAGGTGGGCAATTGACAAATAGAGAGGGCATAACAATGCACATACATATCATGATGACTAATATGAGATTTACTTAGGGCATTACGACAAAGAACATAGACCGCTATCCAGCATGCATCTATGCCTAAAAAGTCCACCTTCGGGTTAGCATCCGCACCCCTTCCAGTATTAAGTTGCAAACAACAGACAATTGCATTAAGTATGGTGCGTAATGTAATCAACACAAATATCCTTAGACAAAGCATCGATGTTTTATCCCTAGTGGCAACAACACATCCACAACCTTAGAACTTTCTGTCACTGTCCCAGATTCAATGGAGGCATGAACCCACTATCGAGCATAAATACTCCCTCTTGGAGTTTCAAGTATCAACTTGGCCAGAGCCTCTACTAGCAACGGAGAGCATGCAAGATCATAAACAACACATATATGATAGATCAATAATCAACTTGACATAGTATTCCATATTCATCGGATCCCACCAAACACAACATGTAGCATTACAAATAGATGATCTTGATCATGATAGGCAGCTCACAAGATCTAAACATGATAGCACAAGAGGAGAAGACAACCATCTAGCTACTGCTATGGACCCATAGTCCAAGGATGAACTACTCACGCATCAATCCGGAGGCGGGCATGATGATGTAGAGTCCTCCGGTGATGATTCCCCTCTCCCGGCAGGGTGCGGAGATCTCCTGAATCCCCCGAGATGGGATTGGCGGCGACGGCGTCTCTGGAACTTTTCTCGTATCGTGGCTCTCGGTACTAGGGTTTTCGCGACGGAGAGTATAAGTAGGCGGAAGGGCAGAGTCGGAGGAGGCACGGGGGCCCCACACCATAGGGCGGTGCGGGCCCCACTTTGGCCGCGCCGCCTTGTGGTGTCGGCCCCTCGTGGCCCCACTTCGTATGCTCTTCGGTCTTCTGGAAGCTTCGTGGAAAAATAAGACCCTGGGCGTTTGTTTCGTCCAATTCCGAGAATATTTCCTGTGTAGGATTTCTGAAACCAAAAACAGGAACTGGCGCTTCGGCATCTTGTTAATAGGTTAGTACCGAAAAATGCATAAAAATGATATAAACTGTATATAAAACATGTGAGTATTGTCATAAAACTAGCATGGAACATAAGAAATTATAGATACGTTTGAGACGTATCAGATGTTATTAATAACAAGATTATATCATTAGGTGAATGATGTGATGGACACACACCCATAGTAAGCATAGCATGAGATCAAGTCATCAAGTTCAACTTGCTATAAGCTTTCAGATACATAGTAACCTAGTCCTTTGACCATGAGATCATGTAAATCACTTATACCAGAAGGGTACTTTGATTACATCAAACGCCGCTGCATAAATGGGTGGCTATAAAGATGGGATTAAGTATTCGGAAAGTATGAGTTAAGGCATATGGATCAAGAGTGGGATTTGTCCATCCCGATGATGGATAGATATACTCTGGGCCCTCTCGGTGGAATGATATCTAATTAGCTTGCAAGCATGTGACTGGTTCACAAGGGATATCATATCACGGTACGAGTAAAGAGTACTTATCAGTAACGAGGTTGAACTAGGTATGGAGATACCGACAATCAAACTTCGGATAAGTAAAATATCGCGAGACAAAGGGAATTGTTATTTTATGTAAATGGTTCTTTCGATCACGAAGTCATCGTTGAATATGTGGGAGCTATTATGGATCTCCAGGTCCCGCTATTAGTTATTGGTCGGAGAGGAGTCTCGATCATGTCCGCATAGTTCTCGAACCGTAGGGTGACACACTTAAGGTTTGATGTCGTTTTAAGTAGATATGGAATATGGAATGGAGTTCGAATGTTGTTCGGAGTCTCGGATGGGATCCAGGACATCACGAGGAGTTCCGGAATGGTCCGGAGAATAAGATTCATATATAGGAAGTCACTTTCCAAGTTTGGAAATGATCCGGTGTATTTATGGAAGGCGCTAGAATGTTCTAGAACCTTCCGAAAGAAATCACCATGGAAGGTGGAGTCCCGGAAGGACTCCACCAACCCTAACCAGCCAACCAAGAGGGAAGGTGGAGTCCATGGTGGACTCCACCTCCTTGGCCGGCCATAGGGAGAAGGAAAGGGAGGAGTCCCACTTCCCCTAGGTTTCGCCCATATGGAAAGTTTTGAATTGGGGTCTTATTCGAATCTTTGGGCTAACCCTTGGGGTTCCACCTATATAATGAGGGAGAGAGGGAGGGGCCGGCCACCACAAGAGCTGCACCACCCAGGGCACCCAAGGCCGGTGCCCCCCCCCCAAGTGCCCCCTCTCCCCAAACCCTATCCGCCCCCTCCTCCCAATACTCCCGCGGTGCTTAGGCGAAGCCCTGCCGGAGATCTCCACCACCACCGCCACCACGCCGTCATGCTGTCGGGATTCCGAGGAGGATCTACTACATCCGCTGCCCGCTTGAACGGGGAGAAGGATGTCGTCATCAACCCCGAACGTGTGACCGAGTACGGAGGTGCTGCCCGATTGTGGCACCGTCAAGATCTTCTATGCGATTTTGAAAGCGGGAAGTGATCGACTACATCAACAACGAGATCTAATCTCGTAGGCTTTGGAATCTTCGAGGGTTAGTCTCATGATCTTCATCTCGTTGCTACCATCTACTAGATTAGATCTTGGCTTGTTATTCGTTCTTGCGGTAGGATTTTTTTTTTCTATGCTACGAATCCCAACAGTGGTATCAGAGCCAGGTCTATGCATAGATTGGTTGCACGAGTAGAACACAATGGTTTTGTGGGCGTTGATGCTTTTGTTGTCTCTTGTTATGTGTACTTTGCATCTTGCGGGATGGTGGGATGAAGCGGCCCGGGCTAACTTTACATGACCGCATTCATGAGACTTGCTCCACGCTCGACATGCAACTTGTATTGCATAAGTGGCTTTGCGGGTGTCTGTCTCTCTCACCATAGTTAAGATTCAATTTACAATTTCAATTGATAACACTTGTATCAACGTTGTGGTTCATGTTCGTAGGTAGATTGGATCTTACTCGAAAACCCTAAACCACGTAAAATATGCAAACCAAATTAGAGGCATCTAACTTGTTTTTGCAGGGTTTGGTGATGTGATATGGCCATGATGTGATGATGAATATGTATGAGATGATCATTATTGTATTGTGGCAACCGGCATGAGCCTTATGGTTGTCTTTATATTTCATGTAGTAGTATTATTTCAAAGTAGTTGTAATAGTTGCTACATGTGGTGAACA
The DNA here is from genome assembly GCA_030979885.1 of Lolium multiflorum. Taxonomy (NCBI): domain Eukaryota; kingdom Viridiplantae; phylum Streptophyta; class Magnoliopsida; order Poales; family Poaceae; genus Lolium; species Lolium multiflorum. The sequence continues at coordinate 5,941,068 of CM061752.1, forward strand.
ACCATGAAGACATGGACCTTGACGCTACGCCGACGATGATGGAGATCATGCCCGTTGATGATGGAGATCATGTCCATGCTTTGGAGATGAAGATCAAAGGCGCAAAGACTAAAGGGCCATATCATATCACATTATGAATTGCATGTGATGTTAATCCTTTATGCATCTTATCTTGCTTAGATCGCGACGGTAGCATTATAAGATGATCCCTCACATTAATATCAAGATAATAAAGTGTTCTCCCCTCGTATGCACCGTTGCTACATACAACGGGTGTAAGCCATATTGCACACGCGGAAATACTTGGGTTTGCTTGACGAGCCTAGCATGTACAGATATGGCCTCGGAACACAGGAAACCGAAAGGTTGAATACGAGTCATATGGATGATATGATCAACATGTTGATGTTCACCATTGAAGCTACATCATCTCACGTGATGATCGGTTTTGGTGTAGTGGATATGGATCGTGTGCCACTAAATAACTATGAGAGATGTTGTATTAAGTGGGAGTTCATTAGTAATTAGATTAAAACATGAACTAATTATCATGAACATAGTCTGGATAGTATTTTAAATTAAATTTGTAGAATTGGTATCCGTTATCTACCATGTGCTAGTCTTGTAATTGAGATAGAAATACTGTTAAATCTGACAAGTAACTTTACGGACTGGTACCGTATTGTTAAAGAATCAAGTAATGATTAAGTCCTATTGCAAACTTTTGGTAAAACTCACATTAGAGCAATGGTTTCAATTAGTACCTAAAATCATCTTGTCTCCGTGAAACTTGAAGTTCAAATCCGTTTGAAAAGTAAGGAGCTGGAAAGTTTGTTTTCAGAAATGAGCAAGGTGTGAGATATATGTGATATCTAATACCTTATTACAAGATGATAGAATATTATTTAGTGAGACTACATAAACTCATAAGTTTTATGGGAATGTACGAAGGTTGAAGATGCTAGGCGTCCCAATCCTCCAACTAGTTGGGCACTAACGATATTCGCATATCCATGAAGTGATCGTCCTTAGTATGCACCATTGCTAAGACTCGTCGTTTCGAAGCATCACGTGATGATCGGGTGTTATAGATTCTACGTGTGCATACAATGGGTGCAAGCCAGATTTGCACATGCGAATACTGAGGTTAAACTTTACGAGCCTAGCATGTACATACATGGTCTCGGAAAGACGTCATGAATTGGTGGATAAAAATTATGAGTGAAATTGTTCATCACATTAAAAGGTTACTAACAGTGAAATCCAGAACACTTGTCATGAGATGATCAACTTCAAAGTAAGAACCTCAAGGTTATTGGTAATTGACCAACAAACCTAAAAGTTATTGATGTTGAAGTGTTTTCTGAAATATGAGGAAAGCCAAAAGAGAAACTACAAAAGTTTTTGGCAGAAAGAAAGAAAAGACTAGAAAGTCTAGCTCAGGTGTATATAGATGATATACATGTTATGAATGTATTCTTTGATTGGTCACACAATGAAGTTCTTGGGTATTTGTACCATATTGGTTGGTATAAGATGTCATACAACACAACGCAATACAAGAATACAATGGCCTAAGTGACTGATAAGGAATGTGGTAATAATGCACGTCTGGACAAAATAAAGTGTTATTATGTTCGTTGTTGGTATTCTACCTAGCCCTTCAGATATATAATAAAGAACTTAATAATTGTTATTTAGCTCTGGTCAAATAAAAACAATGAGTTGTTCAAAGTTATGACCGTATTCCATGTACGATGGATAAGTTATTATAAATCTTAATGGTGAAACACACATGCATAACACTGACGCTAAAATGCCATAAGGCAATTGATTTGAATTCCACTTATTTGTGGAACCGCCATTTAAGTCATGTTAGAAAGGACCGCATGAAGAAACTCCATGCAAATGGATTTTTGGAGTCATTTGATTTTTGAATCGTTTGGCACTTGCAAATCTTTTCTAAAGAAAATGACTGAAATACCGTTCATAGGCCAAGAGTTGAACGGGCAACTAACTTAGTGAAAACATACATGATGATGTATGTGGTTCACTGAGGCATAGTTGTGTGCGGGAGATTCTTCTACTTCATGAAAACTTCCGAACAATGAATTGAGTGTATATATAAGGATATATTTATTCAATAAGGAAGAAGTTTGAAACATTTGAATAGATTCAAATAAATTTCAGCATGAAATGGAAATCATCGTAATAGAAAAGTCAAATATCTATGATTGGATCATGGTGGAAATATTTGAAGTACGAGTTTTAGCGAACATCTAAGAGAGTTATGAAATTGTTCTACAATTCACGTTTCTTGGAGTATCATAGTGATGATGGAGTATCCGAGAGACGTATCCAAACCTTGTTGGATTAATGATGAGATAAAATAAAATGACGCCATTATATTTTTGTGGATTATGCTTTAGAGACTACCGCTTTTACACTAAATAGAGCGTCATCATAAATCCGTTGAAATGACACCATATGAGTTATGGCATGGGTATAAACCCTAATAGTCCTTTCTTAAATTTTGGTATGCATAGCATAAGTAAATGAGATTTACAACCAAAATCGGATGAATGTCTTTTCTGGTTATCCCAGAGAAAAAATTGGGAATTCTTTCCACTATGAAGTAAAAGACAAAAGTGTTTATTCATGTTACTTGCTTATTTCCAAGAAATTATTTTCTAGCGAAGTATTTTAGTGGAAGGACAATGGAACTTGATAAGGTTCATGAACCTGAGCATGATGATCAGAGTAGCGCAGCATCGGAAATGGTTCTGGAAGCGGCCACGACGATCATGGCTCCCATGTCTACAAAGTGTTATAGTCATGGAGATCAAAGTACCTATTGAACCTTGTAGATGTGGTTTACTTTGTGATCAAATAAATGATTTGTGGACAAAGGATTGATTTTGAACAATGATAAACCAACTACATACAAAGAAGTTATGATGGGCCCTGACTCCGTTAAAATGGCTATGCGCCATAAAATCCAAGATAGGTGAATACTTTTTGAAAGTAAATGGATCTATAAAATTGATGGACTTGGATGGAATATCCTTGAAGAAGCTCGACTTGTCAAAAAGTTGTTTACGACAAAGTTCAAAGAGTTGACTACGATAAGAATAGATCTTCCGTAGCGATGCTTATAGTCTATGTGGATTATTATAGTAATCACTACATATTTCTTTTATGAGATATGCTAGTAGGATGGCAAAATACATTACTTAACAGAAGTGTGTATTAAAGGTGTATACAAGATACAACTGAGAGTTTTACTAGTCCGTAGAATACTAAAAAGATATACAAACTTCACTGGATGAAGTGAGTATCACGTAGTTGGAATCTTCACCGGATGAAATGATCAAAGAGTTATAATTTCATCAGAAACGATGAAGAAACTTGCAAGAAATTAAGTGGGAGCGCTGAGATATATTTATAATACTTTATGTAGATGACATATCGTTGATTATAAATAATGTAATCATGTACTTGATATGATTAGAAGGTTTCATTGAAAATCAACTTCAATGAAAGGATATGGACTGAAACATATTTAGTGTCAAGATCTATGAAGATAGATTGAAACACATAATAAGTTTAAGTTAAAGTACATAGAATGAGTATTGAAGTAGTTTAATATAAAAATATTAAGAAGGTGTTCTTTTCCATGTGAAGGTTTAACAAGACTTGAGTGTATTTGACACTCAATGAGTAAAAACACATGAGTGATTTTAGATCACGAATAATATGTACACAATCAGATGTCCTATGCTCTAAGGTGTTACGAGCATATATCAGAATGATTCATATGATAATCATTGGACAACAGTAAGAATATCCCTGAGTGCTTTGTCAGAGCAGAGGATATATATATAGTTTATATGGGGTAATGACAAACGAATCGATGTAAAGTGTTACACCGATATTAGTTTGGTCATATATAAAATAAATTTCAATCTCAATTAGGCTAAATGGTTACATTAAAAGGTAGCACAATGCTAGATTTAGATGAGTTCTAAATATTGTGACGGATTCTACAAACGAAGGCAGAGTATGTCATTGTTTTGACAATGACTGAGGATGTTAAAGTCGAGAAGTTCTTTGAGAACTTGGTGTAGTTCCGATAGTGTCAGAACTTTGAAGCTATATTGTGTGTGACAATATTAGTGACATATTTCAGACCACGGAATTAAGGTTCCACCAGAAGACCGAACATATACGATTAATGCTGACTCATTTGGAAAATGGGTGATGCATGAAGATGCAAATGAATTGCAAAATACATACGTTTCTGAGCGTGTCAGATTCGTTGACTGAAACCTCTCCCGTGATAAGCACCAAAAGGCCAAGGTGTTATATCTTTACAAATGTAAACTAGATTATTGACTCTAGTGCAAGTGGGAGACTGTTGGAGATATGCCCGAGATGCAATAATAAAGTAGTTATTGTTATATCTTAGTGTTCATGATAAATGTTTACACCCCATGCTATAATTGTATTAACCGAAAACATTGATACATGTGTGTTGTGTAAACAACCAGAGTCCCTAGTAAGCCTCTCGTTTAACTAGCTTGTTGATTAATAGATGATCATGGTTTCCTGATCATGAACATTGGATGTTATTAATAACAAGATCATATCATTAGGTGAATGATGTGATGGACACACACCCATAGTAAGCATAGCATGAGATCAAGTCATCAAGTTTAACTTGCTATAAGCTTTCAGATACATAGTAACCTAGTCCTTTGACCATGAGATCATGTAAATCACTTATACCGGAAGGGTACTTTGATTACATCAAACGCCACTGCGTAAATGGGTGGTTATAAAGATGGGATTAAGTATTCGGAAAGTATGAGTTAAGGCATATGGATCAAGAGTGGGATTTGTCCATCCCGATGACGGATAGATATACTCTGGGCCCTCTCGGTAGAATGATATCTAATTAGCTTGCAAGCATGTGACTGGTTCACAAGGGATATCATATCACGGTACGAGTAAAGAGTACTTATCAGTAACGAGGTTGAATTAGGTATGGAGATACCGACGATCAAACTTCGGATAAGTAAAATATCGCGAGACAAAGGGAATTGTTATTTTATGTAAATGGTTCTTTCGATCACGAAGTCATCGTTGAATATGTGGGAGCTATTATGGATCTCAGGTCCCGCTATTAGTTATTGGTCGGAGAGGAGTCTCGATCATGTCCGCATAGTTCTCGAACCGTAGGGTGACACACTTAAGGTTTGATGTCGTTTTAAGTAGATATGGAATATGGAATGGAGTTCGAATGTTGTTCGGAGTCTCGGATGGGATCCAGGACATCACGAGGAGTTCCGGAATGGTCCGGAGAATAAGATTCATATATAGGAAGTCACTTTCCAAGTTTGGAAATGATCCGGTGTATTTATGGAAGGCGCTAGAATGTTCTAGAACCTTCCGGAAGAAATCACCATGGAAGGTGGAGTCCCGGAAGGACTCCACCAACCCTAACCAGCCAACCAAGAGGGAAGGTGGAGTCCATGGTGGACTCCACCTCCTTGGCCGGCCATAGGGAGAAGGAAAGGGAGGAGTCCCACTTCCCCTAGGTTTCGCCCATATGGAAAGTTTTGAATTGGGGTCTTATTCGAATCTTTGGGCTAACCCTTGGGGTTCCACCTATATAATGAGGGAGAGAGGGAGGGGGCCGGCCACCACAAGAGCTGCACCACCCAGGGCACCCAAGGCCGGCGCCCCTGATACGTCTCCGACGTATCGATAATTTCTTATGTTCCATGCCACATTATTGATGTTATCTACATGTTTTATGCACACTTTATGTCATATTCGTGCATTTTCTGGAACTAACCTATTAACAAGATGCCGAAGTGCCAGTTGCTGTTTTTGCTGTTTTTGGTTTCAGAAATCCTAGTAAGGAAATATTCTCGGAATTGGATGAAATCAAAGCCCAGGGGCCTATTTTTCCACGAAGCTTCCAGAAGTCCGAAGGAGAGAAGAGGGGCCACGAGGGGGCCACACCCTAGGGCGGCGCGCCCCCCCTTGGCCGCGCGGCCCTATGGTGTGGGGCCCCCGTGCCGCCTCTTGACCTGCCCTTCCGCCTACAAATAGCCTCCATGACGAAACCCCCGACGAGAGCCACGATACGGAAAACCTTCCAGACGCCGCCAACGCCGATCCCATCTCGGGGATCCAGGAGATCGCCTCCGGCACCCTGCCGGAGAGGGGAATCATCTCCCGGAGGACTCTACGCCGCCATGGTCGCCTCCGGTGTGATGTGTGAGTAGTCTACCCCTGGACTATGGGTCCATAGCGGTAGCTAGATGGTTGTCTTCTCCCCATTGTGCTATCATTGTCGGATCTTGTGAGCTGCCTAACATGATCAAGATCATCTATCTGTAATTCTATATGTTGCGTTTGTTGGGATCCGATGAATAGAGAATACTTGTTATGTTGATTATCAAAGTTATATCTATGTGTTGTTTATGATCTTGCATGCTCTCCGTTATTAGTAGATGCTCTGGCCAAGTTGATGCTAGTAACTCCAAGAGGGAGTATTTATGCTCGATAGTGGGTTCATGTCTCCGTGAATCTGGAGGGGTGACAAGAACCTCTAAGGTTATGGATGTGCTGTTGCCACTAGGGATAAAACATTGGTGCTATGTTCAAGGATGTAGTCACTGATTACATTACGCGCAATACTTAATGCAATTGTCTGTTGTTAGCAACTTAATACTGGAGGGGTTCGGATGATAACCTGAAGGTGGACTTTTTAGGCATAGATGCAGTTGGATGGCGGTCTATGTACTTTGTCGTAATGCCCAATTAAATCTCACTATACTCATCATGATATGTATGTGCATGGTCATGCTCTCTTTATTTGTCAATTGCCCAATGTAATTTGTTCACCCAACATGCTGTTCGTCTTATGGGAGAGACACCTCTAGTGAATGTGGACCCGGTCCAATTCTCTTTACTGAAATACAATCTACTGCAATACTTGTTCTACTGTTTTCTGCAAACAATCATCTTCCACACAATACGGTTAATCCTTTGTTACAGCAAGCCGTGAGATTGACAACCTCACTGTTTCGTTGGGGCAAAGTACTTTGGTTGTGTTGTGCAGGTTCCACGTTGGCGCCGGAATCCCTGTTGCGCCGCACTACATCCCGCCGCCATCAACCTTCAACGTGCTTCTTGACTCCTACTGGTCCGATTAAACCTTGGTTTCTTACTGAGGGAATCACACCTTCCTCTTGGGGTTCCCAACGGACGTGCCAACCACACGCATCAAGCAAATTTCGGCGCCGTTGCCGGGGAGATCAAGACACGCTGCAAGGGGAGTCTCCACTTCTCAATCTCTTTACTTTGTTTTTGTCTTGCTTAGTTTTATTTACTACTTTGTTTGCTGCACTAAATCAAAATACAAAAAAATTAGTTGCTAGTTTTACTTTATTTGCTATCTTGTCCGCTATATCAAAAACACAAAAAAATTAGTTTACTTGCATTTACTTTATCTAGTTTGCTTTATTTACTGTTGCTAAAATGGCCAACGCTGAAAATACTAAGTTGTGTGACTTCACAACCACAAATAATAATGATTTCTTATGCACACCTATTGCTCCACCTGCTACTACAGCAGAATTCTTTGAAATTAAACCTGCTTTACTGAATCTTGTTATGCGAGAGCAATTTTCTGGTGTTAGTTCTGATGATGCTGCTGCCCATCTTAATAATTTTGTTGAACTATGTGAAATGCAAAAGTATAAGGATGTAGATGGTGATATTATTAAATTAAAATTGTTCCCTTTCTCATTAAGAGGAAGAGCTAAAGATTGGTTGCTATCTCTGCCTAAGAATAGTATTGATTCATGGACTAAATGCAAGGATGCTTTTATTGGTAGATATTATCCCCCTGCTAAAATTATATCTTTGAGGAGTAGCATAATGAATTTTAAACAATTAGATACTGAACATATTGCTCAAGCTTGGGAAAGAATGAAATCTCTGGTTAAAAATTGCCCAACCCATGGACTGACTACTTGGATGATCATCCAAACCTTCTATGCAGGACTAAATTTTTCTTCACGGAACTTATTGGATTCAGCTGCTGGAGGTACCTTTATGTCCATCACTCTTGGTGAAGCAACAAAGCTTCTTGATAATATGATGATCAACTACTCTGAATGGCACACGGAAAGAGCTCCACAAGGTAAGAAGGTAAATTCTGTCGAAGAAACCTCTTCCTTGAGTGATAAGATTGATGCTATTATGTCTATGCTTGTGAATGGTAGGCCTAATGTTAATTCTAATAATGTTCCGTTAGCGTCATTAGTTGCTCAAAAAGAATATGTTGATGTGAATTTCATTAAAAATAACAATCACAATGATTCTAGGCCATACCCTGCTAATGGTAATTCTTATGGTAGATATGCTTCATCTAATGAAGAAAAGATGCTAGAAATTGAAAGATCCACTAAGAGCTTTATGCAATCACAATATGAGCAAAATAAATTGTTTACTAAAACTATGAATGAGCAATCTACCTTGTTGAAGAATATAGGGAATCAACTTGAAAATTTGAATAGGGAGATCTCGGGGTTGCAAACTAAACTTGCTAATGCTGAAACCCGAATCTCATATATGTCTGCATCACAATCTTCTTTAATTAATAAAATGGCTGCTAAACCTGAGGATTTAGATGATAAAATTACTACTACAGCAAATGCCATTCAAGTTAGAATTAATGAGAATATAAGATTAATGGCTGAACTGCGTGCTAGGTGGGATAGAGAAGAAAATGAAAAACTAGCTAAAGAGAAGAATGTAGCTAAAGTTTGGACTATTATCACCACTAGTAATGCTAATGCTACACATGTTGCTGCACCTCCTACTAATACTAATAAAAGAATTGGTGTTAGCAATGTTTCCACTTCTAATGCAAAGCGCGAAAAACTGAAACTGCTAAAACTGCTGAAACTGCCTGTGATAAAGCTGCTGAAATTTTTTCCAACATTGGGGATGATGATCCCATTGCTTTAGATTATAATGGTTTGAATTTTGATGATTTCCACATCTCTGAAGTTATAAAGTTCTTGCAAAAACTTGCTAAAAGTCCTAATGCTAGTGCTATAAATTTGGCTTTCACACATCATATTACAAATGCTCTCATAAAAGCTAGAGAAGAGAAACTAGAGCGCGAAGCCTCTATTCCTAAAAAGCTAGAGGATGGTTGGGAGCCCATCATTAAGATGAAGGTTAAAGATTTTGATTGTAATGCTTTATGTGATCTTGGTGCAAGTATTTCTGTTATGCCTAAGAAAATTTATAATATGCTTGACTTGCCACCATGAAAAATTGTTATTTGGATGTTAATCTTGCTGATCATTCTACAAAGAAACCTTTGGGGAAAGTTGATAATGTTCGCATTACCGTTAACAATAACCTTGTCCCCGTTGATTTTGTTGTCTTGGATATTGAATGCAATGCATCTTGTCCCATTATATTGGGAAGACCTTTTCTTCGAACTGTTGGTGCTATCATTGATATGAAGGAAGGTAATATAAAATATCAATTTCCTCTCAAGAAAGGTATGGAACACTTCCCTAGAAAGAGAATGAAGTACCCTTTTGATTCTATTATGAGAACAAATTATGATGTTGACACTTCGTCTCTTGATAATACTTGATACACACTTTCTGCGCCTAGCTGAAAGGCGTTAAAGAAAAGCGCTTATGGGAGACAACCCATGTTTTTACCTACAGTACTTTGTTTTTATTTTGTGTCTTGGAAGTTGTTTACTACTGTAGCAACCTCTCCTTATCTTAGTTTTGTGTTTTGTTGTGCCAAGTTAAGCCGTTGATAGAAAAGTAAGTACTAGATTTGGATTACTGCACAGTTCCAGATTTCTTTGCTGTCACGAATCTGGGTCTACCTCCCTGTAGGTAGCTCAGAAAATTAAGCCAATTTACGTGCATGATCCTCAGATATGTACTCAACTTTCATTCAATTTGAGCATTTTCATCTGAGCAAGTCTGGTGCCATTTTAAAATTCGTCAATACGAACTGTTCTGTTTTGACAGATTCTGCCTTTTATTTCGCAATGCCTCTTTTGCTATGTTGGATGAATTTCTTTGATCTACTAATGTCCAGTAGCATTATGCAATGTCCAGAAGTGTTAAGAATGATTGTGTCACCTCTGAATATGTCAATTTATATTGTGCACTAACCCTCTAATGAGTTGTTTCGAGTTTGGTGTGGAGGAAGTTTTCAAGGATCAAGAGAGGAGTATGATGCAACATGATCAAGGAGAGTGAAAGCTCTAAGCTTGGGGATGCCCCGGTGGTTCACCCCTGCATATATCAAGAAGACTCAAGCGTCTAAGCTTGGGGATGCCCAAGGCATCCCCTTCTTCATCGACAACATTATCAGGTTCCTCCCCTGAAACTATATTTTTATTCCATCACATCTTATGTGCTTTTTCTTGGAGCATCGGTTTGTTTTTGTTTTTTGTTTTGTTTGAATAAAATGGATCCTAGCATTCACTTTATGGGAGAGAGACACGCTCCGCTGTAGCATATGGACAAGTATGTCCTTGGTTTCTACTCATAGTATTCATGGCGAAGTTTCTCCTTCGTTAAATTGTTATATGGTTGGAATTGGGAAATCGATACATTTAGTAATTGCTATAAATGTTTTGGGTAATGTGATACTTGGAAATTGTTGTGCTCATGATTAAGCTCTTGCATCATATGCTTTGCACCCATTAATGAAGAAATACATAGAGCATGCTAAAATTTGGTTTGCATATTTGGTTTCTCTAAGGTCTAGATAATTTCTAGTATTGAGTTTGAACAACAAGGAAGACGGTGTAGAGTCTTATAATGTTTTCAATATGTCTTTTATGTGAGTTTTGCTGCACCGGTTCATCCTTGTGTTTGTTTCAAATAAGCCTTGCTAGCCTAAACCTTGTATCGAGAGGGAATACTTCTCATGCATCCAAAATACTTGAGCCAACCACTATGCCATTTGTGTCCACCATACCTACCTACTACATGGTATTTTCCGCCATTCCAAAGTAAATTGCTTGAGTGCTACCTTTAAAATTCCATCATTCACCTTTGCAATATATAGCTCATGGGACAAATAGCTTAAAAACTATTGTGGTATTGAATATGTAATTATGCACTTTATCTCTTATTAAGTTGCTTGTTGTGCGATAACCATTTGGGACGCCATCAACTATTCATTGTTGAATTTCATGTGAGTTGCTATGCATGTCCGTCTTGTCTGAAGAGAGATCTACCACCATATGGTTAAGCATGCATATGTTAGAGAAGAACATTGGGCCGCTAACTAAAGCCATGATCCATGGTGGAAGTTTCAGTTTTGGACAACAATCCTCAAATCTCAAATGAGAAAATTATTAATTGTTGTTATATGCTTATGCATAAAAGAGGAGTCCATTATCTGTTGTCTATGTTGTCCCGGTATGGATGTCTAAGTTGAAGAATAATCAATAGCGAGAAATCCAATGCGAGCTTTCTCCTTAGACCTTTGTACAGGCGGCATAGAGGTACCCCTTTGTGACACTTGGTAAAAACAATGCATTGTGATGATCCGGTAGTCCAAGCTAATTAGGACAAGGTGCGGGCACTATTAGTACACTATGCATGAGGCTTGCAACTTATAAGATATAATTTACATGATGCATATGCTTTATTACTACCGTTGACAAAATTGTTTCATGTTTTCAAAATCAAAGCTCTAGCACAAATATAGCAATCGATGCTTTTCCTCTATGGAGGACCATTCTTTTACTTTCAATGTTGAGTCAGTTCACCTATTTCTCTCCACCTCAAGAAGCAAACACTTGTGTGAACTATGCATTGATTCCTACATACTTGCTTATTGCACCTATTATATTACTCTATGTTGACAATATCCATGAGATATACATGTTATGAGTTGAAAGCAACCGCTGAAACTTAATCTTCTTTTGTGTTGCTTCAATGCTTTTACTTTGAATTATTGCTTTATGAGTTAACTCTTATGCAAGACTAATTGATGCTTGTCTTGAAGTGCTATTCATGAAAAGTCTTTGCTTTATGATTCACTTGTTTACTCATGTCATATACATTGTTTTGATCGCTGCATTCACTACATATGCTTTACAAATAGTATGATCAAGATTATGATGGCATGTCACTCCAGAAATTATCTGTTGTTATCGTTTTACCTGCTCGGGACGAGCAGAACTAAGCTTGGGGATGCTGATACGTCTCGACGTATCGATAATTTCTTATGTTCCATGCCACATTATTGATGTTATCTACATGTTTTATGCACACTTTATGTCATATTCGTGCATTTTCTGGAACTAACCTATTAACAAGATGCCGAAGTGCCGTTCTGTTTTCTGCTGTTTTTGGTTTCAGAAATCCTAGTAAGGAAATATTCTCGGAATTGGACGAAATCAAAGCCCAGGGCCCTATTTTTCCACGAAGCTTCCAAGTCCGAAGGAGAGACGAAGAGGGACCACGAGGGGCCACACCCTAGGCGGCGCGGCCCCCTTGGCCGCGTGGCCCTATGGTGTGGGGCCCCCGTGCGCCTGAACCTGCCCTTCCGCCTACAAATAGCCTCCGTGACGAAACCCCGAGAGAGCCACGATACGGAAAACCTTCCAGAGACGCCGCCAACGCCGATCCCATCTCGGGGGATCCGGAGATCGCCTCCGGCACCCTGCCGGAGAGGGGAATCATCTCCCGGAGGACTCTACGCCGCCATGGTCGCCTCCGGTGTGATGTGTGAGTAGTCTACCCCTGGACTATGGGTCCATAGCAGTAGCTAGATGGTTGTCTTCTCCCCATTGTGCTATCATTGTCGGATCTTGTGAGCTGCCTAACATGATCAAGATCATCTATCTGTAATTCTATATGTTGCGTTTGTTGGGATCCGATGAATAGAGAATACTTGTTATGTTGATTATCAAAGTTATATCTATGTGTTGTTTATGATCTTGCATGCTCTCCGTTATTAGTAGATGCTCTGGCCAAGTTGATGCTAGTAACTCCAAGAGGGAGTATTTATGCTCGATAGTGGGTTCATGTCTCCGTGAATCGGAGGGGTGACAAGAACCTCTAAGGTTATGGATGTGCTGTTGCCACTAGGGATAAAACATTGGTGCTATGTTCAAGGATGTAGTCACTGATTACATTACGCGCAATACTTAATGTAATTGTCTGTTGTTAGCAACTTAATACTGGAGGGTTCGGATGATAACCTGAAGGTGGACTTTTTAGGCATAGATGCGGTTGGATGGCGGTCTATGTACTTTGTCGTAATGCCCAATTAAATCTCACTATACTCATCATGATATGTATGTGCATGGTCATGCTCTCTTTATTTGTCAATTGCCCAACTGTAATTTGTTCACCCAACATGCTGTTCGTCTTATGGGAGAGACACCTCTAGTGAACTGTGGACCCCGGTCCAATTCTCTTTACTGAAATACAATCTACTGCAATACTTGTTCTACTGTTTTCTGCAAACAATCATCTTCCACACAATACGGTTAATCCTTTGTTACAGCAAGCCGGTGAGATTGACAACCTCACTATTTCGTTGGGGCAAAGTACTTTGGTTGTGTTGTGCAGGTTCCACGTTGGCGCCGGAATCCCTGGTGTTGCGCCGCACTACATCCCGCCGCCATCAACCTTCAACGTGCTTCGACTCCTACTGGTCCGATTAAACCTTGGTTTCTTACTGAGGAAACTTGCCGTTGTGCGCATCACACCTTCCTCTTGGGGTTCCCAACGGACGTGCCAACCACACGCATCACCCCCCTCCCCCAAGTGCCCCCTCTCCCCAAACCCTAGCCGCCCCCTCCTCCCAATACTCCCGCGGTGCTTAGGCGAAGCCCTGCCGGAGATCTCCACCACCACCGCCACCACGCCGTCGTGCTATCGGGATTCCGAGGAGGATCTACTACATCCGCTGCCCGCTGGAACGGGGAGAAGGACGTCGTCATCAACACCGAACGTGTGACCGAGTACGGAGGTGCTGCCCGATTGTGGCACAGTCAAGATCTTCTACGCCCTTTTGAAAGCGGCAAGTGATCGACTACATCAACAACGAGATCTAATCTCATAGGCTTTGGAATCTTCGAGGGTTAGTCTCATGATCTTCATCTCGTTGCTACCATCTACTAGATTAGATCTTGGCTTGTTATTCGTTCTTGCGGTAGGAATTTTTTTGTTTTCTATGCTACGAATCCCAACAGTAACTCCACTCCACAGCCACGTCGGGCCACCGGAAAACTTACCTAGTCGGCGAGGTGGAAGCTAAGCTTCTGGCCGGAGGCCTTCCTCGCTGGAATGTTGATGACCAACCAGCCGACACCTTGGCAGCGAATTCGCGCTGATCCACGTGTTCGAAGGCCGGACCTGCTGCAGACATCTTCGGTCAAGATGGCTCGTCCTTGCCCTCCATCGTGGCCACGACACATGACTGTCCTCGCCCTCCCAAATTTTTACATTCTAAGCTTGCATGCTTACCTTCTATTTATATTCATTTGCTGAAGTGTGTTGGTGCAACATTGGCTTAGTGATTTAGATCCATTATTTGTTCATGAGTTAGATCCACTATTTACTTAGGGCAGATGTACAAATGTGTTACTTAGATCTAGTTTATTGTGTTATATTGACATGATTTGATATATATTTATTCATTCCATATGTATAAATGTGTTATTAGACCTATTTAATCTCACATGATAAATATTTTGTCTCTAGGCTAGGCGTAGCATTTTATCTCTAACTGTCTCTAACTAGGTTGGAAGTACATATGTTTATATTACTATTTTTCTACATGTTTTACATATTTAATTCTAGGTAGAATTTTATAATAGGAATACTATTTTGGGATACTACATAAGAAAAGTTGGTTACCAATCTTATGTCATGGTCTTAGCATCTCCTAGAAATAAATAGACAAAGACGTAACTAAGAGGGAAGGTGTGCATCTGCTAGTATTTGCATAGAATGTACTTCTCGTCACTTTCACTCCACATGCCACCTGGTATGGCCTCCTCACACCTACATACAAGTGTAAGTCCACTAATCATTTCAACTAGAATTATGTAAGTCTACCTTCTGCATTTTTATTCTCGCTTGATAAATGTTTAATTTATGCAGTTTTCCAGTCTTGTACTGATCGAATTTCAAGTAATGCAATGTGGCTGTTGTGAGATACTATAGGGTCAAGTGTCTCTCTTTCATATAGCATGGCATAATCATGAGAAACTTAAGTGTCTCTCTTGTCAAAATGCTTGCTTCATCTGTGCTAACGAAAGAGTAAGTATCTATGCTAAACAAAACATGTAATTAATATATTTGCATCAATCATATCAAGGGTTCACTCCCTTTTTTAGGACAACAATTCACTCCCTAATTTCCACGTTCACTCGACAGTCACATTGCAATATATGTGGTTAGGGAACCTCATCCAAGTTCCTCTCCAATTTTTCAACAGAAAGATTACATACAAGGGAAACAAGCCAGAGTCTTAGGAAGATTATGGCAGATGTGTTCACGCAAACCCTAACCTTCAGACAAAGACGTAACCAAAAAAAGCTCATTTGTATAGTTAGCAAGTGAATATATGTTAAAATTAATGCACGTATACATGTGGTGGATCAAATATACAATCAAATATAATTGAATTTTCTACCATATTTGATGAAATGTTGCATTGGTTGCTGCTACAACTGGAGATGCCGTACAACTAATAGGTGCACTACCAACAGGAATATACACGTAGAGGTTAGCATATTAAAACTATTCTTGATGTTTGGTAAAAGCAGACGATTCGCTTAAACTCACAGTGTGCCGGCAGAGTTAAACTCACACGTCCAAATATTAATAACCGTCTCAGGTGCTCCGTGAACACACGCAACGAAGGAAGGCAAAGCGTGTGTGAAGCGGCCTCCTTCATAGATGTTTCCAAAAATGTGTGTGCGATTTCACACTTTGCACATAGTTATATAAAGTATGTGTGTTGTAGAGGACCATTGCCCACCCTTAGATAGTGGCCTGGTTGCTGGGTAAATCGTGTGTGATAGGTCATTTTAGCCATATACGAATCTTGTTATGTACTAGTGTTGGCACATTGTTGAAGAGGATGTCTGTAATGCATCAACAATGTGCTGTAGTTAGAGCATCTCTAGCAGAGCCCGTAAAAACGTGAATCGAAAATTCGGAGTTCAGTGCACCAAACTCGTGTTTACGGGTCGTAAAATGGCTAGCGGATTCCGAACCCGTAAAGGCAGGGTTTTTCATAGAATTCATATGCAACACATACAACAATCGATCATAATTAATCAAATAATCATCCAAATTATTACAACACATAAACAATAGTCTGAACCAAATTATTACAACAGTTTTGGAAAAATTGAACAAATGAAAAATGTCTCAACCAAATTACAACAACTCTCGAAAAATTGGACAAATGAACAAATGTCTCAACAATGATACATGTGACAAACAAAGAAATGGAATGGTAGGATCAAAGGCGACGGCCATGTCGCTGCCAGTGGTGCATCTTCAGATCATAGACGAGCTGGGCATGGGTACTGGCATTCTCAATCTGCCGATGAGTTTCAAGGAAAGCTTCAATGCGATCCGGATTGCGTTGGGGTTCCACTCGGGTGCCAACATTGTCATAGAAGCAGGGCAAGCTCAACTCTCTTTCATCCTCGATGATCATGTTGTGAAGAATCACACAACAAGTCATGATGTTGGCAAGGGTTTTCTTGTCCCAAAATCGGGCTGGGCTACGAACAATGGCAAACCTTGCTTGCAAAACACCAAAAGCTCTCTCAATGTCCTTGCGAGCTGCTTCTTGAGCTTTGGCAAATTCAGCTTCTATTCTATCTTGGGGATCCTTGACAGATTTAACAAAAGTTGCCCAATCCGGATAGATGCCATCGGCTAGGTAATATCCCATTGTGTACTCATTGTTCATGACTTTGTAGTTGCAAGTGGGTGCTTCCCCATTTGCCAATTTGGCAAACAAAGGAGACCTTTGCAGCACGTTGATGTCATTGAGTGTCCCCGGCAAACCAAAAAAACAATACCAAATCCACAAATCTTGCGATGCAACGGCCTCAAGTACAATGGTTGCATCTTTGCTCTTGCCACAGCACTGTCCATGCCATGCCTTGGGACAATTCTTCCATGTCCAATGCATACAATCAAGACTACCAAGCATGCCCGGCCAACCTCTTTTCTCATTTATCTCCATCAATCGTTTGGTGTCATCCTCATTGGGAGCTCGGAGATAGGTTGGCCCAAACAACTTGATAATCAGGCGAGCAAACCTGCGCACCGACTCCGATGTAGTATCTTCGCCAATTCGAAGATACTCGTCGGTGTAATCCGCAGGGATGCCATACACAATGACCCTCATGGCAGCAGAGATTTTTTGGAACACGCTGAAACCCATCACCCCGGTGGCATTCCTACGTTGCTTGAAGTAATTCAAATTTGCTTCGCATGCCTTGACGATTCGGACGAACAAGCTACGCCGCATGCGATACCTCCTACGGAATAGATGGGGAGGATAGGTAGGTACCTCGGCGAAGTAGTCCTCCATCAGCTGCTCGTGGCCGAGGAGGCGATTCCGCTGGATGTGGTTCCGGCCCAACACGGACCCGCGCCTCCGATTCAGCAGCTTCGCGCGGTCCTCCAGCTCCTTGACAGAGAGGAGGAGCATGGTGGACTCCATCTCGTCATCCTGGAGCAGCTCGTCGAGGTTGGAATCGTTCGAGCTCGATGAATCCGATAGATCGACATCGACGAACTTGTCACCCGAGCTCATCCTCGATTCGGACGGAGCGGCGGCGGCGGGGGCAGCACCCGGAGTTGGGCGAGGAACAGCGGGCGGGGTGCGGGGCGACCTGCGCTAGCTCTGGGATGCGAGGCTCGGGCGAATCGGGCGGTGCGGCGGCGGCGGAGTGTGGTGGCGGCGGGGAGGGAGAGAGCGAGCGGTTGCGTCAGCTGAAATTTCAGCGCGCCCTAGATAGGGATCGAGCTTTCGGTTCGCTCGAGCGACCCCTACAAATACACCGATTTGGGTTTTCGGTCTCGGCCCGAAAAAAGTTTTTCGGTTTTGGCCCTTTTACGGTAACTGATCGGCGCCATTTTTCAACCCGAACCCGTAAACTGGCGGTTATTTTTCGGTTTTGGCCCGTTTACGGGCTCTGCTAGAGATGCTCTTAGGAGGCGGTGGCGGTAGATCCATCGTTCATGTGTGGAACTAGAATCCATACATAATTCGTGGAGAGACAACATCAATGTCTTTCATCTAATAAGTGGGCATATATGTTGTTATTTAGCTTATTAAATAGAGGAAAACAACTAGAAGGTACTTAGAAAAAAAATTAGGGGGTGGTCTTGTATCTCCCTGCTTCCCTGGTTCCGCCCTGGAGGCTACTGGGAATGAGGTGGGAGAACAGCACCGAGAACGCTCTAGGAAAAAATGTTAGGGAAAGAGGAGATTATCATCGCAAAATTACTAGAAAACATAATAGTAATAGAGCCGTTTATTTTCCCTCCAAAAAGTTTTTTTATTGCTAAACATAATAGGCGGTTGTTGTTACACCAACAAAAACCTCCACCCTATGGTAAGGAAGGCCTAGGGCCTACCACCACCGTGCCGACGATGGTGGCAAAAAGGGGGAAATAAGAAGGAGGGTAGTTGTTGGATGGAGGGGTTGTCAGGGATCCTTGACTTTCTGTCACTGAATGGTGGATCCAACATCGGATGGGGACCACATGTCAAGGACTCAAAGTCAGGTTTGGCTACGCTGAAGCCTAGAAATACGGTGCTAGAATCCAAGTAATAAAAAAGTAAAAATACAGTCTATAAATGGGGAAATTTTTGTAATGCCTTGAAGTCCGATTGCTCGAAGTCACTTGGTCCGCCATAAATAGTCCACTTTTTGACTTACCAAGTCCACTTCTCCTTTACAAGAAAAAAAACCTGAAGTCCACTTGATTCTCATGAAAGACAGAAGGGAGAAAAATGGTGAACTAGATTTCTTTATCTTCGTGAACTTGCTCTTCTTTCTTCTTGCTGATGATGCTGCTCCTCACACCGTCTCAGCACCTGATGCATGCTCTTCTACCACGATCTTGGGATCCGACGGTGGACAAAGCTCCTTGGTCCTCGTCTCGTTGCTCTTTCCCCAGAGCACGAAGTACAGCCCCACGACCACTAGCGCAGCCCCCACCACGCTGCCGAGGTGGAGCTGCTCGTGGAGCGCGATGACGTTGATCCCGGCGGCGACGATCTGGACCAGCGGCATGAACGCCGTGGTGAACACGGGCCCTCGCCGCTCCACGCACCAGGACATGGCCAGGAACCCCAGCCCGGACCCCGCGATCCCCACGAAGAGCACGGTGACTACCTGGAGCCTGGTGGCCACGACCCACACGTGGAACGTCATCTTCTCCGTGGCGATCCCGATCGCCGCCATCTGGAGGAAGCTCAGGAAGGACATCCACGCCGTGCCCGAGTAAAGAGCAGGGTACTTGGTGCCGATCTTGGACTGCAGGATGAACCACAGAGACCAGCTCGCCGACCCGCCCAGCAGCGCCGCCGACCCCACCGCCCACCTCCGCGCGCCGCCTCCTGCTGATGCTGCTGCCGAGGAATGATATGAAGTCAGGGAGGGGCCCTGGTAGAGCGCGAGCACGAGTGCCCCGGCCAGGCCCACGGCAGTGCCCGTGAGCTTGGCGGCGCCGGAGCCGGTGGAGACGTCGAGCCTCTCGACCTTGAAGGGCAGCGCGAGGAGGAAGGTGAACATGGGGGTCATGTTGATGAAGGCGCACGCGAAGGTAGCCGTGGTGTACCGGAGGCCCAGGAAGAAGAGCCACTGCGTCAGTGAAGCACTGCATTCATGCAAGCATATTTGTGTACAATCAAATCACAGTTTCTTCACGAACATTTCTTCAGAAAACCAAATCAAGACCAATCGAACAACTCAACTAGTTCTGGAAATAAAATGGGAGTAATTAATTAGGTTACCCGAGCAAGGCACTGAAGAAGAGGTAGACGAAGATTTTGGTCGTCAGCTTTGGTCTTGTCTTCCTACATATATATCCATGTACATGTACAAACACCATACAAATTAATTAACTAGCTAGCTGGTCAGGACTTTGATCTCTTAATATGAACAAAACGAATCAGTGAGCATAGTAGTTCACTTTATTACAAGGGAATTAATTCATGCTGACACAAACCTTTCTCTGAAGTAGGCGATCGGGGCGAGGAAAAGAGTGGCGGTGAGCTGGCGAAGGACGATGAGGACGGTGGTGTGCATCCCTTCGTTGAAGGCCATCTTTGTCAGCGTGTTCATAACCGCGAACACGACAACAACCGCCAGCATGGTCACCGTAGGCTTGAAATCCATCTTCCTCTCTTGACCAATAAGTAATCAAGATGACTCAACAGAATGTCAAGTCAACTAGCTATATGAGGATTGTGGTGCTAACTAGCTAATTTAGGTCCTTAATAATTGATAGGATCAGACAAGCTTGTGGCAAGGCTATTTATGGCCTCTCAATGAACGCCCTGCAACATTGTGGGGAGATGTACAGTCCTCTATTCTACACCCTAATTTGTCAGTGCAAAACTACTATTTGCTTTAAGTTGTGTGCGCTGAAGAATGATGCCAATGTTGGGTCATGCATGAGTGGAATTTGTTCTCTAGACCAGCCATTCAAAAGGTAATGGAAGAACTTGATTATAATCTTCCAAAATAAATAGAAGAATCTGTGCATCTGGCTAACTTTATGACAGAAAGCAAGAAAGAGAAGGCGACTAAGGCTAGATGCTTTGGACAAAGCTATCATCGAACGTACTTAATCAGGAGTGTGCATCAAAGTAAACTGTTAAGAATTATATAAACTATTGATTTGGTTGATCCAAAGCAAAAGAAGTACTACTAAATTACATAGTGGGAGGGCCGTGTATTTGCAGAAGAGAAAAATCCATTTTAAACCTGGGAGTACTAGTGTGCTTTGTTTTTTTTTAGATAAAAGGCATGAGCTGCCCGACTTCAAATTAATAAAGCCCTCAGGTTCCGAAACAACAAGTATAGACATGATGCGGCATACAGCTTAGCCAAAGCAGTAACATGGGGTCGGCCTCCCCGGTAACTAGCCGAAAGCAAGCGAGCATAAGGAAGGCGACGACGGTGTGGGCGGGGCGCTTAGTCATCAGGCGCCCGGCTTGCGGCGTGAAGAAGCTTGAGCTCGTGCGCCATTCTCCTTATCCAACCGCGGTCCCGGGGTCTTGACAGCGGTAGCCAAAGCTGCATAAAAAGCATAGTTTTGAAGATGACATCAGCGGGGTGGTTCATGACCCTAGATTCAATAGTCAGTTTATTACGAAGCAGCCATAACGCCCAGGACTGAGCAATGAACAACAGCCAGATCATGCGCTTAAATCTGCCCGAGAAACTAGACACGATCGCGAAGAATTGTGCAAAGTTTCCCGGACACCAACTACACCCTAGCAGTTGCCTAAGCACACTCCACGCAAGCTTAGCCGGCGAACAGACAAAAAAGATATGTGTCACGTCCTCTTCCACATTGCAGAGGGCGCAGCGTCCATTGCCCGGGCCTCTCTTGGCCGCCACGTTTAGGCTGGAGGGTAAGCGATCTAGCGTGATTTGCCACGAGAAGATTTTAATCTTGAGCGGCACCCGTGCCGCCCAAAGATCTTTGAAGTGAGCAATCGACGCCCCTTGGGAGAGCTTAGCATACATCGATCTGACAGTGAACACACCCGATTGGTCAAGCCTCCACACAATCTTGTCCTGTCCATGGGAAAGAGTAGTTGTCTCGGTGATGCTGGCCACTTGCTGCCAATCTGGCATACCAGCCTGGTCCAGGGCTCTCCTGAGCCTCAGTTTGATAGTGCCCTCGCAGACTTGTGCCACCGATCACATTTGAGACAAGCAGATGTTGAAGAGCCCTGGGAATCTATCTTTGAGCGGTTGGTCGTCACACCATCTGTCAAACCAAAATAGGGTCCGGTTGCCGTCGTTGATTACATGCTTCGCCCCCAACTTGAAGAAGTGCTTGATTTTGTGGATGCTCTTCCAGAACTGCGAACCCCGGTGTCCCGAGCCTGCGAAGATGTTCTCCGATGAGGGGTACTTGGCTCTCAAAATCTGTGCCCAAATTGGGTTCTCTGATTGGTATAACTTCCATACCCATTTTAGCAGCAGCGCAATGTTCATTTTCTTGGAGTTGATGATCCCCAGACCACCGCATTCCTTAGGCCTGCAAACCGTTGGCCAGTTGACCATGTGGTATTTCCTTTTAGGCCCCGCGCCCTCCCAATAGAATCTGGCCCTGTGAGCGTCAAACTTAGCATGAATGCCATCCTGGAGGAGAAACAGTCCCATCGCAAATGTGGGTAAGCTGGCCAGACAGGAGTTGGAGTGATGAGGACATCCCTACTACTACACTACTACCTTCGTCATTGCAAGTTGAAGATGATGCTGCTGTGAAGCTCAAGTTCAATGAAGTCAGCATTGGACCTATTACAAGGGCTCGTGCGAAGCTACTCAAGCAACAAGTGAACTTGTTCCTAAGTGATACTTTGATTGATGAGAACTTTATACTGCCTAAGCCCTATTACTTATGTATGATCAGGTATGAAGAAGGAGCAAGCATCGCAGGAGGAGAGGAGCAGCTGGACGTGAAGCTGGACATGGAGCTGGACATGAAGCTGGACATGAAGACATCCCATGGACGCGCGAGGGAGGAGCGGGAGGCATGCGCGAGGGAAGAAGACGAAGTCCAGGCCGGCGCCAGGCCCGGTCTGACCGGCCGCCACGCCGGCGCACCGGTCCCGGTCGACAGGCCGCCACGGCCGCACCCGGTCCCAGGCCCGTCCAACCGGCGCCACGCCGCCAGCCGGCAAGATCCTCACTGGTGCACCGGGCCACATCCAGGGTTCCTAGACCCTTATTCCGGTCAGCACCCGGTGCTAGGCCCGGTTGAAACCGGCCTGCCCGGTCCCAGACCCAGTCGACCGGGCCCCTGACCGGCTGACTCCGAGTCTGTCTCGACCAGATCCGATCGGGTCGGTTTTCTATGTATCTTTCGACCCCTGGTCGTCCGAATATAAGTGCCCAGGACGCCCCAAATTAGGTTTAGACCACGTTTAAGATAAACCCTAGTTCATAGTTGATTGCTTTGCAACTCTATCGAATTTCTACACCATATTGCATTGATTTGGTGTTCACCCCTGAAAGTCTTGTGTGATCTGCTGTTCCATTGGGAATTAGACGTTTGCAACTTACCGCTTCGTGGTCGGCGGCTACGTGCGCAAGTGTGTGGAGTTGCGAATATCTTGCAGGGTTGAGAGATGTTGCATTGGCGACAGGGACCAATCGAGAGACTTCGTTGCGTCATACAAGTTATCATCCACTTCATCATCGTGTTATCTCCGCTGTGTTCATCATGTGATCATCATCACCACCGTTGCTTACTGAGAAGATCGGGCCACCCCATATCATGGAGAGAATAAGGCGCCCACCCGTGGACATGAATTTCCCCACCACGGTTCTATCCTGCCTGCCATCTTTACGCACCAAGAACAACCACTGTTCCATTGTAAGCTTCGTGTGCGAGATAGGGAGGCCAAGGTAAATGAACGGGAAGGACCCCCGCTTACAGTTGAGCCAATCCGCCACCCTCTGTTGTCTCGCTCTCGAGCTGCCCATGACCAACACTTCGGATTTGAGGTAATTTATCTTCAGCCCGGACATATCTTCGAAGCACATCAGCAGGAATTTTAGGTTCGTAATCTGGGTATCGTCGTCTTGGATCATGATCAAGGTGTCATCGGCGTACTGAAGATGGGTAATCCCCCCTGGGATGAGATGTGGAAGGACCCCTGAGATGTGGCCCGCACTATTGGCTCTTGAGAGGATAACGTACAACACATCGGCCATGAAGTCAAAGAGCAGAGGCGAGAGAGGGTCCCCTTGACGCACTCCTCGCCTGTTACGGAAGAACGAGCCAATCTCCCCATTGATAGAAATCGCAGTTTGGCCTTCGGATACCAACTGTGATATGCGATGGACCACTCCGGGTCAAAGCCCTTGCAGCGTAGCACTTCGAACAGGAAATCCCAATTAACCCGATTGTAGGCTTTCTCGAAATCCAGCTTAAGGAGAATGCATCCCAGCTTCTTGGTTTTCGCTTCATGAACTATCTCATGCAGGGCAAGGACCCCATCTAGAATGAATCTCCCTTTGATAAACGTTGTTTGGTTTGGGCTGATAATCCTATGTGCAATCGGATCCAGTTTGACCGTGAACGCCTTGGAAACGATTTTGAACACTACATTTCTGAGGGCGATCAGTCTGAACTGAGTAATCTGGTCAGCTCCAGGGACTTTAGGAATGAGAGAAAGAACCCCAAAGTTCAATCTCGCTATGTCGATACGACCCAATATAAAGTCATTCAAAATATGCAGCACCCCATGCTTGATTAAACCCCAGAACTTCTTGAAGAACCAGACTGGAAACCCATCCGGTCCGGGCGCCGTCTCCGACTTCATACTCATAACAACTTCTTCCAACTCCTATTCCGTAAGTGTGCGCATTAAGCCCTCATTCTCAGCCGCTGAAACTCTGACTTGTTCTCCCCAAGCGTTAGGGTCAAGTGCGCAGAATCTGGGCTCCGAGGAGCCGAGCAGCTGTCTGTAGAAGTCGTACACGTGCTCCTGGATGAGCCTCTTGTCCGTGATTACCCCTCCTGGGGTGCTAAGGGAGGTGATGCTGCATTTCCGTCTCCGACCGTTTGCCACCGCATGGAAGTAAGCTGTATTGGCATCTCCCAGAGTTGACCACCGAACCCTGCCTCTCTATCTCCAATATTCTTCCTCTCGGCGAAACAGGGCCAGCAGCTGTTCTTTTAAATGGTACCGGAATGCCCAATCTTCCGGCTCAATACCCACATTATCCGCACGGTCGTCCAACTCCTGTATTTGGCTGAGAAGAACATGTTTCTGCGCTTTGGCCTCCTTTCCCATATTAGAGCTCCACCCATGGAGATTCTGTCGAAGGCCCGAGCTCATGAAGTTCCACCAGTCCACAATATCCTGCCCACCCACCCTTTGGGTTAAGGCCGACCAAAACTGGTGCATAGTAGCCGGGAACTCTTCCACTTCCAACCAGCCAGATTCGAAGAAGAAACAGTTGCTCCTAGGAGGGGCTCCTTCCCCAGAGTCGAAGATTAACGGAGTGTGGTCAGAGCCAAGGCTGGTCTCCGCCACCAGAGAGCAAACGGGGAATCGAGGTTCTAGCTCCAGGGACATAAACACTCTGTCCAGCACACATCTGACAGGATTCAATTGCTTATTTGTCCAAGTGTACCTAGCCCCCGTCCTAGGGATCTCCCGCAGACCCCAATTCGCGATGTGATCGTTGAACAAGTCTAATCTAGCCCAGTTAATTCTATCGTTGTTTTTGTCGTGGGCTGCTCTGAGTAGGTTGAAGTCCCCTCCTACGATAAGCGGGGCGTCAGCAGCTGCAACCTTATTGGAAATCTCCTCCAAGAAGCCGGCAGAGAGAGTATGATCGGCAGGCCCATAGATGCCGATCACATCCAATCTGGCACGGTCCGAACGGAAGATTACCGAAGCCATGATGTAGTAACGGCCAGTACCTATCAAGCCCACCTCGAAGGCACTGTCCCTGAAGCCAAGCAGCATCCCTCCTGAGTGGCTGGTGGCCGGAAGCCAGCACCAGATGAATTTCTCCCCGATCTCAAGGCTGCGGAGCTCCTGGTCCGTGAAGTCCCGCTTAATGGTTTCTTGCAAGCAAACAATGTCGACACGATGATTGCGGAGATAATCTTTTAGGAGGGTTCAGCGTCCCCTAACACCGAAACCTCTGATGTTCCAAAAAAGAACTCTCATTGGGGAACCCCGGTGCGGCCCCGTGCTCGGCAGGTTAGGATCCTCTTCTCAGCGTGAACCACTTTCTTCTGAATCTTCTTTTTCCGGACTTGACCAATCAAAGCTGGGCCTCTGCCACCAGACCCTTCTGGGGCAGCAGACCCCTCCTCCTGGACTCCCCTATCATCCAGGGACTTGGGCTCCTCCGCTTGTTCCTTTTTCTTAAGTGCTTCCTGCTCTATCTTGTTACGGGCCAGGGCCAAATCGGCCTGCGCCAACTCTCTTGCACGGATCATGGAAAGAAGAGGGGCTAGGTTGCCCGCTGCCGAAGGGAACACAATGCAACTATCACGGGCAACCTCCAGCAAATGTGCGTCTAGCACTTGTTGTAACACAGAAAAGGGGGAGAGGGGATTTGTGGAGTTACCTGAGACTTTGTCCTTGGCTCGTTGCATGGCCTTCTCCAGAACAGGTACCACCGAGGAACCGGCTCCACGAGCGCTGGTCCTGGAGGCCGAGACCGGAGCCGCCTTGCTCCTGGGGGCGTGCGCGACCGGCACCGCCAGCTCTGCTACTACTTCCCCATCCATCAGCTGAGCACCATACTCCATGTTCTCTGCGAAATCCAGCTGCATAGCGACCTCCTTGATCACAGGGACATGAACCTTGGAAGGACGATCCGCATTGAACTTGCTATGCCTCTCCCTTACGCGATGGTATCCGGGTCAGATTCCCAAGAGGGGCTAGTGATCCCGGCCTCTTCTCTGTCCATCGAGCTCATGGGCTGTGCCTTCCAGAGAGACATGCGAACCGAGGTGGGCCCGCCCTCGGGGGTGGCAGAGTCAGTGGCGAGCGAAGGAGAGGTTGGAGGTTGGTTCCCATCAGAATCCACCATCTCCCCGGACTCCCCCGAGCGCTGAGGAGACGTTTGCTTGGTGGAAGCAGCCGAAACAATCTTAGCCAATGCGGGGAAGATGTCACCGGAATCTGTGAGGTTGGAGCCATACTGGTTCATTGCAGAATCTGGTAGCTTCGTGACTTGCTCCGAAGGGCCCATCGGAACAGACTTGCGTTTGGGCTCGGATGCGTCACCTGATGTCCCCTTAGCTGGTTCCTTGTTCTTCCTGTTGTGTTTGCCTCTGCAACCATCCCAACCTTCTCCCTCTGATTCTTCAATGTCTTCGTCCTTGTCATCGAACTGCTGGCGCGGAGGAGGTGGCGGATTATCCTTGGGACCCTCCGGCTCTTGTTCTGGAAGCACCCGCACCTTGAAGCCTTGGGAGTTGACGAAAAGCATGATGTAGGGCGGAAGGCGCACCGGTGTCTTGCAGCCGAACAGCACCCGCACCGGCTCCAGAGGTGATTCTAGGGACCCCTCGTCCACCGCAATGGGGCGGCCAAGCTGGCGAGTGGCCAGAAGGATGCGGATTGCTTGTCTGTAGGGCGGTGGGACATCGAAGATCTTGATCCAGATTTCCTTGAGCTGTTCCACCACCGCAGGATCGCCGGAGGAGGTGGTGACGATGATGTGCAACTTGCTGGAAGGCAGAGTGACACCTCCAACCCTGATGGCCATCCGCAGGCTCTCCTTGGAGGGGAAAAAACCGCGAAGTCTGTGTCATTTAGTTTTTGAACCCTCCACTCCCACTCCTCGTCGACCAGGTCCTTGAGCTCCTCTTCCATCTGGGTTGCTGAGAGCGTCCCTTGCTCCAGGATGACCAGTGCTGCGTTCGAGCCGGGGCTGGCAGTTCCTCATCTTGAACCTCGCAGCAGGTGAAGCCAGTCCCGTCGACCCCGTACCCTGCCCAGAAGGTTTCGGTCACGTTTCTGAGCGCCGCACACATCGCCGAAACATGTCCCGGTTTGTTGCACTTGACGCAGAAGGCTTCCTCTTTGCAGTCCGCTTGGAAGTGCCCCTGCTTCCCACAATTGTAGCAGATGATGTGGGAAACGTCTGCGCTGTTTGGAGCCGTTCCCTCCGTCGCGGATCTGGCAGAACCCTCCCGCCACCCACGGGCGGGGCCTTGAGCACGAGCTGCTGCTCCACTGGACTCGCGCCCCCGCGAGCTCGGCGGTGGAGGAGGGGATCGCCTGTCTCTGTCCCTGCGCTCCTGCGATCTCCCATCGGCGTCTCTTCTTCTCTGGAACTCCCTGTCACGCTCGCGTTGTTGCCGACGATGCTCCTCTTGCTCCCGGTCCATCTTCTGCCGCAGATCTTGGTCGCGCCGCCAGCCGGGCTCGCCGCTCATCTCCTCGTAGGGCCGCTTGCCCCTGCGGTCGCGCTCCATCAGACGAGGGAGAAGAACGGGCCGGCCCGAGCAAGGGTCGATGGAGGAGACGAGAGGTATGGCAGAGGAGCGGTGTTTGCGAATGTCTCACGCGGCGGCTGGAAACCCTAGAAATGAATCTAGGGTTTTGACCGGTCTCCACCACCACTTAAGTACTGGGGAGATGGGGGCAAAACCGTCCGCCGTCACATCCCAAACGTCCGGCTCCATCCCAACCGTGCAACTTTGCCCCTGCCCCACGTGTCGCGAATCGGACCACACCGACGAACTGCCGCCCGACCTCACGGGCTGACTCCGCTGGGCCGGCCCACCTAGGTCGACAGGCCCAGCCCACCCACTGGGGAAGCCCAGCTCGAAAAGCTGAAACCCTAGCTCCCGTCCATCCCGAGGGGACGCCGCCGACGCCGCCGCTGACGGATCTGACGGGGAAAGGGCCACCTCGACCCTTCCCACTAGGAAGGAGCTCACCGCCAGCCGAGGAAACACCGAATCCGCCCCAGGGACCGCCTGCTGAGGAGCACCAGCTCCCACCAGCGACCGCGAGGGGAGCGGGGGAAACTCCGCCGAAGAGCTGAGCTCCGGCGGTTCCCGCACCTTCGTCCAGCCCACCAGAACCTCGACGAGCCATGCCTCGCCCGCGAGAGCACCGCTCACCTCCATCTGAGGAACCGCCGTCGCTAGCCGCTGAGCCTCCTGCTCACCGCTGGACGCGCCCAGATCCATCTCCTCCGAGGACCGCTCCGAGCAGCTCTCGGCCTCATCACGCCAGACGAAGACGTCAAAGGAGCTTGCCGCTTCCACCAGAACCGAGCTCCGCGCCGGGCGCCGGCGTTGGCGGCAGGGCCGGGGAGCTAGAACCCTATCCATCCCCCGGTCGCCGCCCAAGTCTCCCGCGCGGGGAACGCAGCGCGTGGTCGGACACATGGCCATGTTGCTCTACTCGGTCATCGCGATTTTTTTTTAAATAATACACTTTTAATTATTAATTCCAGGAATAATAGCCGTTTTTAGCAAATTTCAGAAATAATACACCGTCGGGTTCCTCGAACCCGAGTACCAAAAATCGGGGTAGTGTTGCCCGAAGTTGTAAATTCGGGTTTGACAAACCCGATTACAAGATTCTCCTACAACGTGGAAAAAAGTAAAAAATGAGAAATGAAAAATCGGGGTTGAGGAACCCGATTTTACTAAATCGGGCGTGCTGAACCCGATTTCAATAAATCGGGGTTGTTGAACCCGAGTTGTTAACTCCAGGATTTTTTCCCGCCTTTTCGCGTTCACACCGCCGTGTTTCCCGCCCGCCCTTGCCGCCACTCCTTGCCGCCATTCCTTCCCGCCATCATCTCCCGCCACTATCTCCCGCTATATTTTCCAGCCACGCTGTCGAATTTTTTCCTATAAAAGCAGGCATCGCTACTCTGGATTGCACAAGTGCTTCTATCTCTCTCTTTTTTGTTTGCTCACCCTTAGCCATCATGAGTGTGTCGTGCTCTGACCAGGAGTTTAGGCCAGTGAAGGCGAAGGCTGCAAGTTTGCCCCCGGGTGTGACTGCGGAGCGGTGTTGGTGCGGCCGTCTTGCTAAGGTTAAGCAGGTGGAGGATTTCTCCGACCAGTTCGGCATGAAATTTTTCATGTGTGCGAGCTATGAGCATGATCCACCCCGTAGTTCAGCTTCGTCGTCCACCAGGCCGCCGGTATGTTTTGACATAATTTTATGTTGGCTTAATTTTTTTGTGAATGTGATTTAATGTTACTGTTTGTGTTGTAGTCTCCCCCGCCCCTATGCAAATGGTTTCACTGGATAGACACAGAGCAGCCGGACTGGGCGCGGCAGGAGGTTGAGGAGAAACACCGGCATGCGTGGGCAACATTCTTTGAGGAGGAGCGTCAGGAAAAGGCTCGTGCTAATGCTAAAGCAGAGCGAGAGAGGCAGATCGAGAAACTAAGGGCGGAACAAGCTCGTAATCGCGAGGTGAATCAGAAGAGGATGGATGATGAGGCTGCACGTAGGTTTGCAGAGGAAGAGGTGCACAGGGAGGCTCGTGAAGCGGAGAGGAAGAGACTAAGGGAAAGAGCTGCTGAGCGCAAGCAGAAGAACGCGGCGACAAGTCTAGAAAATGGCCACGGTGGACGCAGGGAAAGTAGTGTGATGTGTCGTACTGGCTATGTATCTTAATTTCAGTTTTAGTTTGTCGTTGTATCTTAAGTTCCGTTGTAGTGATAAGACGTATTTTAATTTCAGCTATATTGTATCTTAATTTCAGTTTAAGTTCCGTTGTATTCCCGCCCAAATTGACCGCCACTTTCTTCCCGCCCAAATTCCCCGCCATATTTTCCCGCCCAAATTCCCCTCCATTTCTCCCCGCCCATTTTTCCCGCCACAGCCCTGCAGCTCACATCTTCTCGCCGAAACTCAACCCTTCTAGCCTATAAAAACCCACACCGTCTCCTTGTATTTCAGTGTGCTGTCTCTACATGATGGATCCCCCATACAAGAATCCCCCCCATCTTTTCGATGAATTCATGGCCAAACCTCTTCTAGACAGTGCCCGCTATGTGATGAGGGAGAGTAAGGTAGAGACATTCGAGGAGTTCATCAGTAGCGATGCCATGCTCCGAAAGGTGGGTAGGGAATTTGAGACTTGGTCTTTTGGAATTGGACTGCGGAAGATGCCTGCTCGTAGCCCACGGGAAATAAGGTGTGAGCTTATCAGGTTGAATGAGAAGTGGAAGACACTAACATGGAAATATCCATTACGGTGGGCGGCTGAGAGCGAGGACGATGATGATATCTTTGAGCCTAGCAGCAAGGCGAAGAGAGCTGCATCGTCGAAGGGAAAGAGTGCCAACTCCTCGAAGGGCAAGAGTGCTGCACCACCGGTCGTCGACTCGGACGACGACTTCGAGCCTAGCACGAAGTTGAAGAAAGCTGCATCGTCGAAGGGCAAGAGTGCCAAGTCCTCGAAGGGCAAGGGAAAGGGTGTGCTGCGTTCTTAGTGTTCTAGTTATCAGTAGTCATGGATCTTTCAGTATGTTGTAGCGTTGGTGTACTATTTAATTTGTTAGCAGAGAGGTATGTTGCAATAGTAAGTTGTATCTTAAACATCGCTTGAAGTTGAATTTGAAATGTTTGTTGAACATAAATACTAATAATATATCTCTCGTACATAGTAATGAGTCGCAGGAATAGTAGTCATACATGGTCCATACAAATAGTACTCGTACATGGTGCATACAAATAGTACTCATACACTAGATGAAGGAAATAGTACTAGCAATAAGTATCATCCGTAGAGATGACTCACTGAGTGTCATCTCACTGACCACGGCCCCTCCCTCGATGCCTCGGTGGCGGTCCAGCCTGAAAAGGTGAGGGCGAGTACCCTCTGATAGGTGGCTGCCGCTGTCGGGGAGGAAGTATGTACCCCTGCTCGTGCTGACTGTCCTGCGTGGGCTGTGTGGGATCTGGAGGTGGAGTGTGATGTTGACTTGACATCCAGTCTTGATACATCTGCTGTGTTTCGTCCTGATCCTGAGCACTGGACCAGAAGGATCGTGATCCGGACATAGACGACATATGTGCATCACCTTCGATTAGATATAAAAACCGTTAGTCACGAGGAAATTCATACATGGTGCACAATTAATATGGATAGTGAGGAATTTCATACCCTCTGGCGAGTCCATACGGGGACGCCACCCCAAGTTAGGCATGGGAGTTTGCTGCTCCATGCCGAAACCTCCACGTTGCCAGTACTCGTAAGTAGGCTCCTGCTGCTGCTGGTTTTGCCAACCAGAACCTCCTGCCTGGTTAGGAGATGGTGGCCTCGGGCTCGGCGATGCCTCCATACATGGGCGCGGGCCGTGCCACGGCTGATGCACCTGCAAAGAGGGATGAGGTGGCCGCTGTGCTGCTCGGTACTCGAGAACATCGGAAGATCGGGTGCATGTGAGAGCCGCGTAGATACTATGGAGTTTGTCCTGTAAACGCCGTGTGAAGGAGGCGTGGTGCTCATACCGTCCAAGAAGTGGCCCGGAGGAGAGCGAGCGTGCATACTGGGCGGCATCATCTTGGAGCTCCGCCGTCAACTCGGCCTACAATTGTGAGCTCAAATTAGTAATCTGTTGGCCAAATGTACCAAAAATATATTTGACTTACTGCGTGATGCCGAGTGCCTGAAGTGGAGTGACGAGGGTAGGTGTCCCACTGTGTCGAGGGAGCCCTCTGAACTGGGTCACACGCCTGGCTCAGCCGAAGTCGTGTCCTAGGCATGTACGCCCGCAAGTACTGCTGAAATTCCTGGAGATCAAACGGCTCCCTAGTGGCCCATGAAACGGCCGGCGCAGTGGCCCAACCCGTGATGTATGGAGCCAGGAGCTGTACCCATCCAGCAGCAGTCTTGTTCGCTCCTTTTCTGTTGTACCTGAAAATTAAATTGTACCAATCCGTCAATGATTGTCCAATTGATGTAATAACTTAGGATAAAATTAAATTGAACTCACGTGTGGATGCGTGATGGTAGAGGAACTGTGGGAGGTGGTGGCTCGATCAACTGACGCTGTCCAAACTGTCTCATGACCCTCTGCTGCGACATCTCCTCCACGAAGATATCGAAGATGATCTTCGCCTTCGTCATCCAGTAGGCCCAATCTCTGGTACACATGTTCGATATACCGCCTGGGTATGCCCCGTCGCGGTGGTCCTCACTGTATGGCTCCCAGTTGACAACGCTCTCTAGTAGTAGGTCAAACTGCTCTGTGAATGCTGGGTAGCAATTCCTTAGCTGATTATGCCCAAAATGTCTCTGCATAACATAACATAACTATGTTAGTGTTACATTTTATATAACAATATAAACAAGGAGTAAATATTGCGTATACCTTCCGCGATGTCCATAGAGAACCAAACGTCGGCATGTCGATGCGATCCGCGTCGTACATCTCGTCTGTCGGCCAAGACCCACCGCCAATCTCAGGACGGCCGATGGGAAACCTCGCCCAGGACCAGAGCTGCAACAGGAGTGGGCAACCAACGATTCCAGAACCCTGCAAGGTGAGCTGGCAACCCTTACACATACCTCGGTACGTAGCGGCTAAGACCGCAGAACCCCAGCTCCTCTGTGTGATGTCCTCTGCTTCTATGGCATATGCTATCTCCTGAGCTATAGGGATGTACCACGCACTGATCGTGTTCCCGTGATTTTCCGTGAACATCATCTTCCCGAGAAGCCACATGAGGTACGCCTCCAAGCTGCGAGTGATCTGGGCCGCAGTCATCGGTACATCTGGGAATCCGAACTGCTGGATCTGTCAACATATATTTCAATGTTAGGACTTACATATTATGAGGTAAATAAGCTGTGATAAAAAAAGACAAAACTGTTACGCACCTGGAACTCGTGTAGCCATGCCTGGCGAGGGCCGTGAGCATCAAAAGTCATAGGCCCAACGTCTGCGCGAATACCATGGAAACGTGCATCCATGGTCTGCTGCCAGCCGATGGTTTCCTGCAATGGGCCTATGGGCTCACCAGCCAACGGAAGGCCCAGCAACATAGACACGTCCTCTAGAGTAGGAGCCATCTCACCCCAGCGAAAGTGGAACGTGTGGGTCTCGGGCCTCCACCGATCCACTAAGCAGGTGATCAAAGCAGCATCGTAGTTCAGGCGTGAAATGTGATCTCGGGCCTCCACTAATCGAGCGAAAGGTAGTAGTCCAGCCCACTTCAACCTGCAAATCAAATCATGCACAAGCTCAAGCAGGTCCAATATAGTTCTTATAAATTTGATACAAAACAATTGAACACATACCTGTCTTCCCATTCAGGGTGTATCATCCAGTTCTTCTTTGGAGTACGTGTCTGCAGTGGCTCGAGGCTCTGCGGCTCAGCCTCCAAGTGCGATGCACGATGTTTCTGATCAATCCGTGGATCGAGCAACGATCGGGTCGCCATATCTGCACACATAGAACCATCGATCACAAATTGTAGCATTGTTCAGACATAGTACAAATTAAACCATTGGTCACAAATATTACAAATTAAAGCATAGTTCATAAATATTACAAATTGTACCATTGTTTAGACAAAGTTTGCAAATTAAACCATAGTTCGTACATATTATAAATTGAAGCATTGTTCAGACATACTACAAATTAAACCATACTTCATACATATTGCATATTTGCTACTGTCTCCCTCTAGTTCTTCCCCTCCCACGCCTTCCTCGGTTGCCTCGACCACGGTTAGCCGCCACCGCTGGGTAGAAAGTGGGACATAGGGGGTCCCTGTGTCCAAACTGGTTGCACAGAAAACATTGCCTAGTTGGACCACCCGCTTCGGCCTCATCCATATCATTCCTAATGCGCCTTGTCTCCCGTCGACCTCTGTTTGTCCGCAATAACCTTGGGTCAGGGATGTATCGTCTTTCATTTGGTACAACCGTAGTAAAATTTCCCACAACTCTGTATCCTACCATCTCACCGGTCCAGGTGTTCAGCACAGACTCTTTCATGTAATATGGAGAGACGAAAGAGATTGAGTCCATCCCTAGTTGTCTGGTAGCTGCCAGCACATGGGAGCATGGAAGGTGAAGCAACCTCGGTTTGTTGCATGTGCACTCACACGATGGCCATTCTTCATTTCCAATTCTGACCTCATGTGTTCTCACCGCATTCACACAACCAAACTTGTCGGTTGGTAAGCGCACCTCAAACCTCCTTTCCTGATTACCTATGGCCACAACAGTGTGTGCCATACCCTTCTTCATCTTGACATCCATATATTCCATAATGGCCTTACAGTAAGGAGTGTTTGGATTTTCCAGCATATGACTCACAGCCAACTGGCGTCTCTCTTTGAAATAATTCATAGTGCCATATAAAATACCCTCCACAAGGGCTGTCAGCGGCAATGCCCTATTTCCCCTAAGCACGAAGTTGTATGATTCAGCTAGGTTGGTAGTCATCACACCGTACCTAGCTCCATGTGTGTCATGCAGCAAAGACCACCTTTCTAATGGCTCGTGCTCTATCCACTCTGCAAAATTTTTAATCCGTCGTCCAGGCCTCCTTCTAGTATTGGGTGGGTCAAATCCAGGCAGGTCACATAGCCCAATAGGATCTGGCTCGGGGGCTTCCGGAACCTGTGTACCCTGTGCCACAGCTGCTGCATGAGCTGCTGCTAATGCAGCTCGCGCGGCTAACCTGTGTCGCACATGGTCCTTTGTGAACTCATCCAGCTTGCCACGGAGAAAAGTGTACTTGCATTCTTGATTCTGCTTGCACAACTTCTTGAACAGATTCATAAGCCTCTTGCTCCTAAACTGCGAGAAAAAATTGGCCCCTAGGTGGCGCATGCACCACCTACTCTGCATATCTTGCCATGGTGTCTCTTCATCAGGTCCGGCTTCTTTCAGCGTCTTGATAGCCGCAAGTATTGTAGGGATTCGTAGCATAGAAAACAAAAATTTTCCTATCGCAAGAACGAAGAACAAGCCAAGATCCAAACAAGAAGGTAGCAACGAGGTGAAGATCAACATACCCTTGAAGATCACAGTGTTAACGAGATCAGATCTCGTGGTGGATGTAGACGATCACTTGCCGCTTGCAAAAGCGCGTAGAAGATCCTGACGGTGCCACGAACGGGCAACACCTCCGTACTCGGTCACACGTTCGGTGTTGATGACGACGTCCTTCTCCCCGTTCCAGCGGGCAGCGGAAGTAGTAGATCCTCCTCGGAATCCCGACAGCACGACGGCGTGGTGGCGGTGGTGGTGGAGATCTCCGGCAGGGCTTCGCCTAAGCGCTGCGGAGTTGCCGGTGGAAGACGGGGCGGCTAGGGTTTGGGAGAGGGGGAGCTTGGGGCGCCGGCCTCAAAGGGGGCAGGGGTGGTGCGGCCAATCTTGTGCTGCCCCCCTCCCTCTCTCCCTCATTATATAGGTGGATCCCATAGGGTTAGGTCAAAAGTCTCCGAATAAGACCACAACACAAAACCTTCCATATTGCCAAACCTGGGGGAGTGCCCCCCTTCCTTTGGCTGGCCGGCCACCCTTGGAGGAGTCCACCTGGGACTCCTCCTCCCTTAGGCTGGCCGGCCATGGTGGGTGGAGTCCCTCCGGGACTCCACCTTCCATGGTGATTTCTTCCGGACTCTTCTAGAACCTTCTAGAACCTTCCAGAAAAATACCGGATCATTTTCAAACCTAGAAAATGACTTCCTATATATGAATCTTATTCTCCGGACCATTCCGGACCTCCTCGTGATGTCCTAGATCCCATCCGAGACTCCGAACAAACATTCGAACTCCATTCCAAATTCCATATCTACTTAAACGACATCAAACCTTAAGTGTGTCACCCTACGGTTCGTGAACTATGCAGACATAGTCGAGACTCTTCTCCGACCAATAACCAATAGCGGGATCTGGAGATCCATAATGGCTCCCACATATTCAACGATAACTTAGTGATCGATTGAACCATTTACATACGATACCGATTCCCTTTGTCACGCGATATTTTACTTGTCCGAGGTTTGATCATCGGTATCTCCATACCTTGTTCAACCTCGTCTCCGACAAGTACTCTTTACTCGTACCGTGGCATGTCATCTCTTGTGACCAAGTCACATGCTTGCAAGCTAATCAGACGACATTCCACCGAGAGGGCCCAGAGTATATCTATCCGTCATCGGGATGGACAATATCCCACTCTTGATCCATATGCCTCAACTCATACTTTCCGAATACTTAATCCCACCTTTATAACCACCCATTTACGCAGTGGTGTTTGATGTAATCAAAGTACCCTTCCGGTATAAGTGATTTACATGATCTCATGGTCGAAGGACTAGGTAACTATGTATCGAAAGCTTATAGCAATTTGAACTTAATGATGTGATCTTATGCTACGCTTA
Organism: Lolium multiflorum; assembly: GCA_030979885.1. Classification (NCBI taxonomy): domain Eukaryota; kingdom Viridiplantae; phylum Streptophyta; class Magnoliopsida; order Poales; family Poaceae; genus Lolium; species Lolium multiflorum. Next base: position 5,978,268 of record CM061752.1, read on the forward strand.
ATTGGGTGTGTCCATTATATCATTCATCTAATGACATAACCTTGTTATTAATAACATCCAATGTTCATGATCATGAAACTATGATCATCTATTAATCAACAAGCTAGTTATACAAGAGGCTTACTAGGGACTCCTTGTTGTTCACATAACACACATGTATCAATGTTTCGGTTAATACAATTATAGCATGGTATGCAAACATTTATCATAAACATAAAGATATATAATAACCACTTTATTATTGCCTCTTGGGAATATCTCCAACAAGTATACCTGCATGCCTGTCATGGAGCACGCACACATTTGGGCGATCTTTCACTATCGATTTTTTTAACTGCCTGAAGAACCATAACCAGCTAGCAGTGTTCTCACTCTCAACAAATGCAAATGCGATAGGCACAATTCGATTGTTGCCGTCCACTCCAATGGCAGTCAGAATCTGACCCCTGTACCTACCTGTAAGAAAAGTTCCATCTACACACATCACCGGACGACAGTGCATGAAAGCCTCGATGCATATGCTGAATGCGAAAAACACCCTGTGCAGAACCCTGACATTAGGGAACTCTGGTATCACAAAGTCTTCTATGTCCACATGGGTGCCCGGATTCCGGTCCTTCAATGTCTGCAGGAGACGGACGACACCGTCATAAGCATCATAGAAGGTCCCGAATCTCTTCTCCAGTGCCGTCTGTTTAGCGCTCCATGCCTTGCCATATTCAATTACATAATTATATTGAAGGTGAACTCTTTTCTGGATGGCTTTAACCCCCATCGCTGTATTCTCTACAATCTCCTTGTAGAACAAGCGAGCAATCAGAGTGGATGTAAGGTTTCGGTGATCCTTCAGCATACTCTTAAGGACACAGGTGTGCAGCACGAAGTCACTCACAATCCATGTTGTGTCATACTTCGGACAGTACCCATGCACCCTTGATGGACATCTAGCATCACTGCAGACCACTGTCAAGAATTTCTGACTTGAAACAGTGGTTCTGAATACCCTTTGCGTGTTCATTGCCCACTGAGTGATTGCTTCCTGCAGATGTCTCTTGTCAGCATATCTAGCACCAATTGAGATGGTGTTCATGCTGTACTCCCAGGCTGAATCGTGCCAATCATCCACTATCATTGCCTCCGACAAATCATGGTTCCAAGAAGAGGGGATCGGATCCTCCTCCTCATTGTCATCTGAATTATCGGATCCACCGGATTCATCTGAGTCAAGCTCATCGTCCACTCCATCCTCGTCTTCCTCGTCCATCATGTTCTGCATCTCCTCTTCTTCTTCTTCATCCTCGCTTTGAAGCTCGACACTACCGTCATGACCACCAGCTGCATAGCTACTCTGCCCGGATTGGAAACTGCTGCCTCCAGCATCTGAACTTTGACTGCTCTGCCCTGCATGGAACTCACCCTCGCCTTCCTGGGAATTCACCTCCTTCGCCTCGGGAAGCATTAAGGCGATGGGGTGAGTTCCCCTGCGCTCGCACGCTTCTAACCAGTGCACCCACTGAGAGGTCCGCTCAATCGGCTTCAACCGCCAGAAAATTTGGGTACTTGAGCTGCTCCACAAAGCATGCACACCAACAGTGTATGCTTCCGGATTAAGCCCGAAATTCACGGTCAACCACTCCTTCAACTGACCAACTCGCCATGTTTTTGGGTTTGACAGATGCAACTTCTCATACCGAAACTCGCTCAGATCAGCTCCCATCGGAGTTGTTCGGACCGTCCCGTTACCGAAGTAAAAAACAAATTTTACTCTATCTGACATATCTGCTCACCTATACAAATTACAGACTCGTCAAAAAAATCTAGCACCTACATTCTGAAATAAATAAAAATACCAACGACGACCAACTACATATCTGTAACTAATCCGGCAAGCTAACGAACACACCATGCATAATTATACCATCTAATATCACGGATTAGGGTTTACCCTTGAAGCGTGCGAAACAGCTCCGTTAGCAGGCCAGCTCCTCCACCAAGCAGCAACACCACCACCACCACGCAGCAGCAGCAGCACCACCACCACCACCACCACCACCACCAGCACCACCACCACCACCAGCACCTCCACTAAAACGCTCACAAATTTAACCCATCTATAGATCAGGTGATTCTACAGCACTTGGTGGTCAAATATCAGCAAAATGTTGGACAAATCGTTGCTAAATGGGAGAAAACAGAGGTGGAGCTGAGAGGAAATGAGAGTGAGAGGAGCTGCTGTGAGGAAGAACTGAGGAGGAAGAAGAGCAGCGCGCGTCGCGCTCGATTTTATGCAGGGGAATCTCGGGCTGGAGAACCCCGAAGAGCCCGTGTCGGGGTCGAGGACCCCGATTCCTCCCCCTCGGGATGCTGCGACGCGACATGACTGCTGCCGTTGGCAGGCCGACTGGCCGACAGCCTTTGCTCGGGATTCCGTGGCCCGATTAAATCAATTCGGGGTCAGTGACTCCGACTCGGCGTCGCACGGCGCGGCAGGGATGAGATTCCCCTCGTTTCGGGGTCGTGTGCCCCGATTTTTGAATTTCGGGTTCTACCAACCCGACGGTGTATTATTCGTGTAATAGATGAAAAACGAGTATTATTTCTGGATTAAATAATATAAAGTGTATTATTTAAAAAAAAAATCGCCTCGGTCATCAGTACCATGCCAGAAGCGAATTGGTTCACTAGTGTGCTTTGTTCGGTTTGAACTATAAAAATGTGAAGTCGTTTATATTGAACAGTGAAACTTTTAAAACCATACTTGAGCCTTCTAAACCATTATCAGTAAGGAAGCTTTGTCGCAACTTTGGATATGAACCTGTTTAATCAATAAGGAAACCTGTTTTCGTAGTTGTATGAGAAGTTTCCTGCATATTACCACTTTCGTATTTGTACGTATGTTGGCCTTTGCCCCGTAGGGAATACAAGTTGCATATTTTCTAATAGTTATCACTACCCAAAAATCCATCTCCTCATCAACCTTTAATGATGGCATGGGTTGCACAGTGGTGCTACCTCCACTGACAGACTGTAACCTATACATCGGTGGAAGTCCATCACACATGTGTTGTTGTAATAACTTCAACCCATGGGCACTAAGGCGTCCTCAATGAAAGTCATGGTCGAACACTAGCGAATTTTTTTTAAATAATACACATTTTAATATTAATTCCAGAAATAATAGTCGTTTTGAACTTATTGCACGAATAATACACCGTTGGGTGCACTGACCCCGAAGTTTCAAAATCGGGGTAGCCGACCCCGAAACGAGAGGAATCTGGCCCTGCCGCGCATTGTCGGGCTCAGCGTGCCCGAATCACTTTATTCGGCGCAGGGAAAAGCAATGTCGGCCCGTCGGCCTGCCAGCGGCAGACATGTCGGGGCGGAGCATCCCGAGGCGGAGAATTCGGCTTCGTCGACCCCAACACGGGAACTTCGGGTTCCCCGAGCCCGAGATTCCCTGGTTAAAATCGCCCGCGACGCTGCTCCTCTTCTTCCTCCTCAGTTCTTCCTCACAGCAGCCCTCTCTCTCGTTTCCTCTCAGCTCCGCCTCTGTTTTCTCCCATTTAGCTGCGATTTGTCCAACATTGTGCTGTTATTTCACCATCAAGTGTTGTAGAATCACCTGATCTATAGATGGGTTAGATTTGGGAGCGTTTTGGTGGAGGTGCTGGTGGAGGTGCTGGTGGTGGTGGTGGTGGTGGTAGAGGTGGTGGTGCTGCTGCTGTGTGGTGGTGCTACTGCGTGCTGGTGCTGGTGTTGCTGCTTGGTGGAGGAGCTGGCCTGCTAACGGAGCAGTTTCGCACGCTTCAAGGGTAAACCCTAATCCGTGATATTAGATGGTATAATTATGCATGGTGTGTTCGTTAGCTTGCCGCATTAGTTACAGATATGTAGTTGGTCGTCGTTGGTATTTTTATTTATTTCATAGTGTAGGTGCTAGATTTTTTTGACGAGTCTGTAATTTGTATAGGTGAGCAGATATGTCAGATAGAGTAAAGTTCGTTGTTTACTTCGGTCACGGCACGGTCCGAACAACTCCGATGGGAGCTGATCTGAGCGAGTTTCAGTATGAGGACTTGCATTTGTCAAACCCAAAAACATGGCGAGTTAGTCAGTTGAAGGAGTGGTTGACCGTGAATTTCGGGCTTAATCCGGAAGCATACACTGTTGGTGTGCATGCTTTGTGGAGCAGCTCAAGTACCCAAATTTTCTGGCGGTTGAAGCCGATTGAGCGGACCTCTCAGTGGGTGCACTGGTTAGAAGCGTGCGAGCGCAGGGGAACTCACCCCATCGCCTTAATGCTTCCCGAGGCGAAGGAGGTGAATTCCCAGGAAGGCGAGGGTGAGTTCCATCCAGGCCAGAGCAGTCAAAGTTCAGATGCTGGAGGCAGCAGTTTCCAATCCGGGCAGAGTAGCCATGCAGCTGGTGGTCATGACGGTAGTGTCGAGCTTCAAAGCGAGGATGAAGAAGAAGAGGAGATGCAGAACATGATGGACGAGGAAGACGAGGATGGAGTGGACGATGAGCTTGACTCAGATGAATCCGGTGGATCCGATAATTCAGATGACAACGAGGAGGAGGATCCGATCCCCTCTTCTTGGAACCATGATTTGTCGGAGGCAATGATAGTGGATGATCGGCACGATTCAGCCTGGGAGTACAGCATGAACACCATCTCAATTGGTGCTAGATATGCTGACAAGAGACATCTGCAGGAAGCAATCACTCAGTGGGCAATGAACACGCAAAGGGTATTCAGAACCACTGTTTCAAGTCAGAAATTCTTGACAGTGGTCTGCAGTGATGCTAGATGTCCATCAAGGGTGCATGGGTACTGTCCGAAGTATGACACAACATGGATTGTGAGTGACTTCGTGCCGCACACCTGTGTCCTTAAGAGTATGCTGAAGGATCACCGAAACCTTACATCCACTCTGATTGCTCGCCTGTTCTACAAGGAGATTGTAGAGAATACAGCGATGGGGGTTAAAGCCATTAAGAAAAGAGTTCACCTTCAATATAAGTATGTAATTGAATATGGCAAGGCATGGAGGGCTAAACAGACGGCACTGGAGAAGAGATTCGGGACCTTCTATGATGCTTATGACGGTGTCGTCCGTCTCCTGCAGACATTGAAGGACCGGAATCCGGGCACCCATGTGGACATAGAAGACTTTTTGATACCAGAGTTCCCTAATGTCAGGGTTCTGCACAGGGTGTTTTTCGCATTCAGCATATGCATCAAGGCTTTCATGCACTGTCGTCCGGTGATGTGTGTAGATGGAACTTTTCTTACAGGTAGGTACAGGGGTCAGATTCTGACTGCCATTGGAGTGGACGGCAACAATCGAATTGTGCCTCTCGCATTTGCATTTGTTGAGAGTGAGAACACTGCTAGCTGGTTATGGTTCTTCAGGCAGTTAAAAAAATCGATAGTGAAAGATCGCCCAAATGTGTGCGTGCTCCATGACAGGCATGCAGGTATACTTGCGGCTATCAAGACGCTGAAAGAAGCTGGACCTAATGAAGAGACGCCATGGCAGGATATGCAGAGTAGGTGGTGCATGCGCCACCTAGGGGCCAATTTTTTCTCGCAGTTTAGGAGCAAGAGTCTTATGAATCTGTTCAAGAAGTTGTGCAAGCAGAATCAAGAATGCAAGTACACTTTTCTCCGTGGCAAGCTGGATGAGTTCACAAAGGACCATGTGCGACACAGGTTAGCCGCGCGAGCTGCATTAGCAGCAGCTCATGCAGCAGCTGTGGCACAGGGTACACAGGTTCCGGAAGCCCCCGAGCCAGATCCTATTGGGCTATGTGACCTGCCTGGATTTGACCCACCCAATACTAGAAGGAGGCCTGGACGACGGATTAAAAATTTTGCAGAGTGGATAGAGCACGAGCCATTAGAAAGGTGGTCTTTGTTGCATGACACACATGGAGCTAGGTACGGTGTGATGACTACCAACCTAGCTGAATCATACAACTTCGTGCTTAGGGGAAATAGGGCATTGCCGCTGACAGCCCTTGTGGAGGGTATTTTATATGGCACTATGAATTATTTCAAAGAGAGACGCCAGTTGGCTGTGAGTCATATGCTGGAAAATCCAAACACTCCTTACTGTAAGGCCATTATGGAATATATGGATGTCAAGATGAAGAAGGGTATGGCACACACTGTTGTGGCCATAGGTAATCAGGAAAGGAGGTTTGAGGTGCGCTTACCAACCGACAAGTTTGGTTGTGTGAATGCGGTGAGAACACATGAGGTCAGAATTGGAAATGAAGAATGGCCATCGTGTGAGTGCACATGCAACAAACCGAGGTTGCTTCACCTTCCATGCTCCCATGTGCTGGCAGCTACCAGACAACTAGGGATGGACTCAATCTCTTTCGTCTCTCCATATTACATGAAAGAGTCTGTGCTGAACACCTGGACCGGTGAGATGGTAGGATACAGAGTTGTGGGAAATTTTACTACGGTTGTACCAAATGAAAGACGATACATCCCTGACCCAAGGTTATTGCGGACAAACAGAGGTCGACGGGAGACAAGGCGCATTAGGAATGATATGGATGAGGCCGAAGCGGGTGGTCCAACTAGGCAATGTTTTCTGTGCAACCAGTTTGGACACAGGGACCCCCTATGTCCCACTTTCTACCCAGCGGCTGCAGCGGCGGCGGCTAACCGTGGTCGAGGCAACCGAGGAAGGCGTGGGAGGGGAAGAACTAGAGGGAGACAGTAGCAAATATGCAATATGTATGAAGTATGGTTTAATTTGTAGTATGTCTGAACAATGCTTCAATTTGTAATATGTACGAACTATGGTTTAATTTGTAATCTTTGTCTAAACAATGGTACAATTTGTAATATTTATGAACTATGCTTTAATTTGTAATATTTCTGACCGATGGTTTAATTTGTACTATGTCTGAACAATGCTACAATTTGTGATCGATGGTTCTATGTGTGCAGATATGGCGGCCCGATCGTTGCTCGATCCACGGATTGATCAGAAACATCGTGCAGCGCACTTGGAGGCTGAGCCCTAGTGACAAGGTATCGACTTGTCAATGCCTATGGATTGTAGGCTAGGGTTTAGTTGGAAGTAGAGGGTAAGTAGATCTCGAAGGTTTCAGCCGAAAAGTACTCGACGATTATGAAAACTAGGGTTTGTAGACAATGATTCGATGATTTCCTCGTCCCTCGACTCCCCCTTTATATAGGAGGTGGAGCCGAGGGACTCGTGTAGTACAAATTACAGAGTTCGGGACGGTTTCTAACTCATCCCGCCAGATTACAAAATAACACTTCTTATTACAACTCTATCTTTCCTTAAATACATCTTGGGCTCTCGAATCCTCTTATTCTTCGGGTAGTGGGCCTTGAAACCCGGGTACTATCTTCGGCAAGCCCATTTGGGATGCCTATGTCAGAGCCCGAGATTTTGCTTGAATCGTAGAATCGGGAAAATCTCCACTGTTTATTTTTATTCGAAAGCTTCAACTTTTTTATATTTCTTCACATAAAATTCTATATTGTACAGGGATAATGGTAGTTGGGGCTAGTTCATCTGACGGATCAGGTACTAGTTAACTGCTCTAGTGGCAATCCGCAAAAACCTACTTCAAGATCACGTCCCTGGACATGATCTCGGGATATGGTGTAAACTTCGACAGTGCCGCTTAAGTCTTACCATTCTGTCGAGTCCCAGTCAAATTTATCGGGTACCTAACGCGTCCGTTAGGATTTTTCTTCGTATCTGTTGATACGGATAAAGGTAGCAGAGCGCAGTCTTTGGCGATGCCACGCCCAGAGAACGGATCTGGGGTCTTACCTTCGCAAATTTGCGGCATTCAGAAATTGATCGCAACTTCGGCGTTCTGAGAATATATTGTCGAGTGCTTTTCCGGCTGTTGGAATGGCACATTTTATCGAGTCAATTTTGACTTATATTGTTCTCCCGATGGGAGTATATGTAGAGTTAATTATAACTCGAAATATACTCTCTTGCTTTTCTATCTTTTATTTTTGAACTTCATCGGGTACGCGAACAGCGTTCCCGATGGGAGTAGCCCCGAGGCTACAACCAAGAACTTGTGCTTGGTTGTAGGCTCGACATTTTAGTCCACCTTGTCGCTATATTGTCGTTATTTCCCAATATGATCTCTCTCTTCTTTTTTTATCTCTCGGGTGCGCGAACAACGCTCCCGATGGGAGTAGCCCCCGAGGCTACAGCCAAGGACTTGTGCTTGGTTGTAGGCTCCCGCAATTTCTATATTGCCATACTCGAAATTTTACTTTTTATCGAAGTAGCCCCCGAGCGTTTGGGCAAAAACTTGTATTTGATCAAAGGCTCCCGAAGTATTTAATAATTCCTCCTGTCGCCAATCTTCTTTTATTTTTCTTGTCGACATTCTTCCCTTAAACAAAATTGCTTCATCTCTGTTTATAATCTTGATTTTTCTGCCTTGTGGGTCCATTGTTTCCATCATGTTGACACGTCGTGCAAGTGGGGGACACACGTCCTCCGCTTTTCTGGCGCACGTACAGTAACGCCTATCTCAGTAAAAATACCTTTTTACCCTTGTATCTAGAAGATCTTTTTTCACCACACGATTTCCTCATCCAACGGCGCACTGCTTCACCCGATTCTTATATAAACCTTTCTTCAACCTCCGTTCATCCCCTCGCTTGCGCCGCTCATCTGTTCCTCTTCGCAAAAGCTTCCCCTGCGCCCAACTCTCTCTAATCATCCGCACTCACGAGCATTGCTCTGCCCATTGCTGTTGATGCCACCGCGCACGCGACTCACTCGCCACAGTACCCGGAATCCAGGATGGCCGCCGAGGATCTTGAGTGGGAGAGATCCAAAATCTCCAACCAGGACACCAACATGCTGAAGAGGCTTGGCCTCATGAAGAAGGAGGACCATCCGCTTTCCCAGCGAAGAAAGCTTCCCCAAGCCTCCAATGGAGTATCGGGTTAGTTTTGTTGATCACCTTATCCGTGGTCTTTCGACCCCAATTCACGATTTCCTCCGCGGCCTTCTTTTCGTTTATGGGATTCAACTGCACCAGTTGACCCCCAATTCCATCCTTCACATTTCTATTTTCATCACACTTTGCGAATGCTTCTCGGAATCCCTCCCAATTGGGCTCTGTGGAAACGCATTTTCTGCCTCCGCCAATGGCTCCCACAACGTCACTTATAACATAGGTGGCGTTGTTATCTGTGTTCGTACCGATGTCGATTATTTCGACGTCAAATTTCCTGATTCTGTCCAAGGATGGCGCAAAAAGTGGCTCTACATTCACGAAGAAAGCGCCAACTCCGTTGAACACAACATAGTTCCTTTCGACGGAAATGCCGAATTCGAGCCGCCGCTCCTGGGATGCCGAAGCTTCGAGGAAGAGAAAAAGGCGACAGAGGCACTCATGTCTCGTATTCATCAGCTTCAAAACACTCGAGGCAAAGAGCTGTCTGGTGTTCAAATCACTGCCTACTTCCTTAGGATTAGAGTGCAGCCTCTTCAGGCTCGCAAAAATCCCCTTTGGACGTACTCTGGGAAAAATGACGCCAACAGAATCTCCAACGATCTTTCTGTAAAAGACTTGGAGAAATTGGTTCGAAGAGTTTCTCGACTAGCCAAGAAGGATCCTATTCCCTCCTCTTGTCGAGTAGAACCATACAGTGCTTCCAATCCTCTTCCCGAGGTATTTTGTCTTCTCGAGTTTTTGTCTTGTTCTAAACTTTTCCTTGCATCTCATTGTATTGGTATCTCGCTAATTTTCTTTTGTCGCTATTTTCTTGCAGAACCATCCTACTATGGCTTCCCTTCCTCCTCTTCCTGAGGATGGAGAAGTCGAAGAACAGGCCATCGTTGCCGAAGATACTCAAGGTTCTTCTATTCCTGAAAGTGAAGTCGCGGGTTCTCACAATATCTGCGGCTTCTCACGAAAAAGAAGTTGAGTCTGAAGCCAGTGAATCGACGCAATCCCTTCCTCCTGCTGTTTCTCCAAGGAACAAAAGGAAAAGGACTGATGCCGAGGATTCTGGCACCTCTAAGGCTGAAGAAGTTGTTCCTTCTCACCCGAAGGCAGCTTATGATCCTTATATTGAATCCCTCGTCAGCTCGTAAGTCGTCTTTATGTCTCTTTATTTTTGTACTCGAAATATTTATCTTGTCTTGCTTTTTATGCTGCCGATTCTTTGATCAACAGTGATGACGAGGAAGAAGTACCAACTACTGACGTGGCTCCTCGGACAAGCACGTCACGTACTGTACTTGCCTCAGACACGCTAGTTGAAGGAGAAGAAAACTCGCCTCCTCAACAAAACGTCGTCACCACTACTCCACCATCAAGCCCCCTTGCTCCTTCACCAAAAAGGACAAGGGTTGAAAAGATTGTTGAACCTGCCCCTCAGTTGGGTAGTTCGTCGACTCTGCTCTTAGATGATGTAAGCTTGTCGACATCTATATTTTCCTTATTTTGTTTTTGCACACCTTTTCTCTTTTTCATGCCAATGTTTCTCTTGTTGTGTTCACCTTGAACAGCCTATGATCAAAGATCTTCTCCGCATCGGTTCCCAATTTATTGGATACCGTGAATATGCTAGTAGAGCCGAAGGTAACGACTTTTATACTTGCTGTTTTTCCTTGATTTTTTACTCCTGTTGCTTTTCGCGATTTTGATCTTTCTTCTCTCTCTTTTCCATATCTCGACAGAGAAACTTGCAGAGGCCAACGAACGCGCCAACGCACTTGCTCGAAAACTTGAGCAAAGTGAGGCGGCTCGCAAGAAAGCCGAACTCGCTGCTAGCAAAGCCAAGGCCGAAGCTGATGAAGCCAAGGCGAAAGCTGCTGGTGTCGAGGAACTGCAGAAAAAACTTGAGGATGCTACAGCTGCCTTGGATGAGCACAAAGCTGCGCAAGCTTCTCGTGAAGAAGGAATCCTCAAGCGCCTGAAAACTCAGAGTCGCCGCTTTTTCAGTAATTTTGCTGATCCCTTCTATTTTTATGAGAATCGTTGTTTCTTGTCTTTTTACTAATGCTTTGTTTCCTTGACAACCCAAACAAACCAGGATTTTGATCTGACGAATCCTGTCAATGACCCTGTCCTTGACGCACTTTCCTATCTGGAGCTTCATGGATCCGAGATTCGTGAAGGTGTGTCGAATGCTAGCGCAGTGTTGTCGGCATTGTTCCCCTACTTCTTCCCGAAGAAAGAGGAGCCTGCGACTTTCCTCAACCTTGCCAAGATGTTCAACACACCGGAAGACCTTGGACTGAAGATGCGCCAAGAAAATATGAAAATTGCTGTCGAAAGCACTGTCGCTTTTTGACAGTCAACAGCTGTTGATTGGACGAAAGTTGGCGACACCGAGCGATAGAGCAATCAAGATGGAGGTCGTTGATTAAGGCAGCCAAGCCCAACACGAAGAAGATCTTGGACTATCTCGGGATCAAGCCAGCGTCGACTCCTAGCTCATCAAGGCCGGAGGTCTAGTTGCATGCCTCTTTATTTTTCTTTCTGTTTCTTTTGCTCCAAAGTAGCCATTTGGCGACACGTACTTCCTTAGCTCCACTGTAATGCCTTTGTAATTATTCCGAGAGATCAATGAAAACTCTATCTTTGCTTGTTGTTTGATGTTGTCTTGTTTAAATTTCAGTTGATATTTGATAACTATACTCCATCTTCCGCTCATTCCGATGTTTCGCCTTCTTCTTCTCGCGCGAGGAGAACTTTTGCTGATACTGCACCTGTCGACGATACCTTGTCGCAAGAACTGGATGAGCTTCGACAGCAGCTTCAGTATGCGAAGAAGCAAACACTTGTGATGATGGAGCAATCTCGTAAGTCATCTGAAGCCGAGAAAGTTGCTCTTCAACAAGCTCGCGAGGCCGTGGCTGCTAAGGAAATTGCTGCTTCCGAGGCTGAAAAGGCAACCACTCGAGAGAATTTCATGCTCGAATTAATGAATGAAGCCAGTGCAGATATGTCGGGTATGCTTGCTTCATCCTCCGATATCTTTCGTCCTCATACTATGTCTCTTAAAGGTTTCCCCTTCGTTGTTTTGATAGGTTCCTTTACTGATGCTGCTGCCGAGGAAGAGAGGGTAAATGCTAGGACGAACCTCCTTGTTAACCTTTCCCTGGACCATGGTTCTTTGTTTTGGGCTACCCCAGAGAGGACCCGACAAATTGTCAGATTCCAAGATCGCACCTCTCAAACTCGCGATTTCCTTGACTTCTGTACAAGACCTTGTCCATGGTTTACAACTCCATGTTTCCTCGGAACGTCCAACCAAAAACTCTCCCTGAATTGATGGAAAGATTCAAGGATGCTCGCAGTATCCATGATTTTGTCAAAGCTCAACTGGTAGCTGGCGCCAGATTTGCTCTTATCATGCTCCAGATCTGCCACTCAAATCTTGACCTTACCCAAGTTGTCGCAAAAGTTCATCAAAAGGTACAACGTCGAAGAGTTGGTGTTGACAGGATTAACACGAAGGTTACGCCTATAGCCGAAGAAATGATTGAGGACCTTCTTCGGATGGACGCCGACTTTTTTGCCGATGGCCATTATGCCGATTTTCTTGGTGCTGCTCCTGAAGAAAACAGAGTTACTCTTGATGACATATTGAATCAAGACTAGTTATTTTCCTCTTGTAGATACTTCTTCTTTGTAATCCATGACTATATTGTAAAGCAATCATTATATTTCTCTGTTCGTCTAGCCCCCGAGTGTTTTGGTGACTCTTTGCTGTATTTATATATTTGCGAGGTTTTGAACCAAGGCATTTATATATTTATGGCGAATATGAGTCCCCGAGCTTCTTTATTGAGTACTATTTTGTATTTTTACTGACTCACGAGGTATTTTAATACCAAGGCAAGGTTTTTTCTTTTTTGATGGACTATATTGAAATTCGTCGGAGCGAAGACTTTGAACATGTCGATAAAGAGAAAGGTATATTGACACTATCTTTATTATATTGCAGCACCGCGAGCCCGCCTCATTAAAAACCTTCTCCGGCCCCACTCGGTGCCCCGAAAAAGGAAAAGAGTGCGTCTGAAAACTCGCGGGCGTTTCAGTATATTGAAGTTTTACAAGGACTATATTTCGACTCTAGGCGTAGAACCGGAGTTGCGCCACGTTCCAGGGGTTTGGCTCCTCTACCCCTGTCTTCTTGTCCTTTATCCCGTATGCTCCTCCTCCGATTACTTCCGTGACAATGTAAGGGCCAAGCCATGGTGACTCGAGTTTTTCATGACTTTTTTGCGTGAGCCGAAGAACTAGGTCTCCCACCTGAAAAGATCTTGGCCGCAATCGTCGATGTGGTAATTCTTCAAGTCCTGTTGGTATTTGGTTACCGAGACAATACTTCATCTCGGGCTTCATCAAGTGCGTCCACGTCGTCTTCTAGTGCTTTTCTCGACACTTCTTCGTCATATTCGACGACACGTGGAGAGTTGTGCTCTATCTCGATTGGTAGTACTTGCTCCATGAACCAAGAAAAACGGAGTTTCCTGTTGTGTGTGGTGTTGTTCGGATGCTCCACAACACACTTGGTAGTTCTTCTGGCCAGGTATGTCGAGCTTTTTCCAGTGGTCCTAACAAGCGTTTCTTGATGCCATTGCAGATTATACCATTGGCTTTCTCGACTTGCCCATTGGTTTGAGGATGTGCAACTGACGCAAAGTGCAATTTGATACCCACCTCTTCGCAATAATCTTTGAATTCGTGAGATGTGAAGTTACTGCCGTTGTCTGTGACGATGCTGTGGGGCACTCCAAATCTGAAAATGAGGCCTTTTATGAATTTTACTGCGGATGCTCCGTCTGGTGAATTTATCGGCTTCGCTTCTATCCACTTTGTAAATTTATCGACAGCTACTAGCATATACTCCTTTCCTCCTGGCCAGGATTTGTGTAACTTGCCTACCATATCAAGTCCCCATTGAGCAAAGGGCCATGACAATGGTATTGGTGCTAGCTCTGCTGCTGGAGAGTGAGGTTTTGCAGCAAACCTTTGACACGCGTCGCAAGTTCTTACTATGTCCTTGGCGTCCTCGATTGCTGTCAACCAGTAGAATCCTGCCCGAAAGACCTTGGCTGCAATAGCTCGACTACTCGCGTGGTGGCCACATATTCCTTCGTGTACGTCCTTCAGAATTATTCTTCCTTCTTCGGGTGTAACACACCTTTGCAAGACGCCTGAAATACTTCGCTTTGTACAATTCTCGTCTTGCCTCAACTGGATCATCGGGTATTTCTTTCCTGAGGATGTATGATATGTACGGCTGCATCCACGGTATCTGTATTACCATGACCAGGTCCTGATCTTCTTCTTCTTCCTCTTGCTTTTCCTTGGTAGCCCCCGAGGGTTTCTTCTCCTTCTTTTTTGATTTTGTTGATTTGGTGGACCTCTCTGTTATCTCTTCCCAATACACCTGCGGGACTGTAAGGCATTGCGACCCGATGTTTGCAAGAACGTCGGCTTCGTCGTTGCTCAATCTGCTAATATGATTTACTTCGCATCCATCGAACAACTTCTCGAGCTCGTTGTACACCTCCTTGTACGCCATCATGCTATCATTGACTGCGTCACATTGGTTCATAACTTGCTGAGCCACCAACTGTGAGTCGCCAAAGATTTTTAGTCGAGTTGCACCGCAGGCTTTCGCCATCTTCATCCCGTGTATGAGAGCCTCATATTCTGCTTTATTGTTAGATGCGTTAGGGAACGTCATCCGAAGGATGTACTTTAACTTGTCGCCTTCAGGTGATATGAGTACTACTCCTGCGCCAGCTCCTTCTAGTCTTTTGGACCCGTCAAAGTTCATGGTCCAGGTTCTCGACAAATCTGGAGGTCCTGTATTTTGCAACTCCATCCACTATGCGATGAAGTCCGGCAGTATTTGCGACTTTATTGCTTTTCTTTTTATACGTGATGTCCCGAGGGAAAGTTCTATTCCCCAAAGGGAGACACGACCCGTAGCTTCCGGGTTGTTCAGTATATTTGACAAGGGAGCTTCGTTGACCACTATGATCGGATGTGCCGAAAAATAGTGGCGCAATTTTCGTGCTGTCGTGAACACTCCATATGCTATCTTTTGGTACTGAGGATACCTTTGTTTTGAGGGTGATAAAACTTCGCTAACGAAGTATACTGGCCTCTGCACGCCGTGGAGTTTTCCTTCTTCTTCCCTTTCAACAACTAGCACCGTGCTCACCACTTGGGGCGTGGCTGCGATATACAGCAGAGAGGTTCCCTTTCTTTTGGCGCCACCAAAATTGGTGGTGTCGAGATTATGCGCTTCAAATCCTCGAAAGCTCTGTCGGCTTCTTCGTTCCACTGGAATTTATCTCCTTGCTTTATCAAAGCGTAAAATGGTAACGCTTTTTCACCCAGCCTAGCGACGAATCTGCTCAAAGCTGCGCTTGATTAGCTGTTGTATTTCTTTCAACTTTGTTGGCTTCCTCATTGTTACGATAGCTTGTATTTTATCGGATTTGCTTCGATCCCTCTTGCTGAAACTAGAAACCCCGAAGTTCTCCTGCTGGGACGCCGAAAGAACACTTCGTCGGGTTCAGTTTTAGGCAGAACTTATCAAGGTTGTCGAAGGTTTCCTTGAGATCCTCGATCAGCGTTGCCCCCTTTTTGATGTTATGATGACATCATCAATGTATACTTGCACGTTCTTCCCGATCTGTGTCGCCAAACACTTCTGCATCCTGATATGTTGCTCCCGCATTTTTTAAACCAAAGGGCATTGTTCTGTAGCAAAACACGCCGTAAGGTGTAATAAACGCGGTCTTTACTTCATCTTCTTCTTTCAATCTGATCTGGTTATAACCAGAATATGCATCCAGGAAGGAAAGACGTTCACATCCAGCCGTGGAGTCGATAATTTGATCGATCCTCGGGAGGGGATCCTTTGGACAATGTTTATTGAGACACGTAAAGTCGACGCACATGCGAAGGACCTTAGTGTTTTTCTTCGGCACCAACACAGGATTTGCTACCCATGTGGCTTCTGAATATCTCTTTGATAAAACCAGCTTCTTGTAGTCGATTGATTTCTGCATGGCTTTGCGGTTTGGTTCCGAAAAACGCGCAAAGGTTGTTTGATTGGTCTCGCTAGTGGATCCAAGTTTAGGTGGTGCTCGGCAAGTTCCCTGGGTACTCTGGCATGTCAGCTGGACACCATGCGAAGATTTTCGTGCTCACGGAGGAACTCGACGAGCGCTTTCCTATGCGATATCCATGTTGTTTGCGATAGATGTCGTCTTTTTCGGTCTGGGTGAATCTGCACTCTTTTGAATTTTCTCGACTGAAAGTTGATTCTTTGTTTGGCCTTCCAACGTCTGGTAGTACGTCGTAATCAGTCATGCTTTTTGACGCCAAGTACTCAGCTTGCATCCCGAAAGTTTCTGACAGCCGTGAAAATCCTTGTCGCATTTATCGGCTAAGGCAAAGCTTCCTTTGACTGTGATTGGTCCCTTTGGCCCAGGCATCCTCCACAACAGGTATGTATAGTGTGGCACCGCCATAAATCTAGCATATGCTGGTCGTCCCAACAGAGCGTGGTACTGCGACGGAAAATCCACGACTTCAAATTCGAGCCTCTCGATTCTATAATTTTCTCGGGTCCCAAACTGAACGTCGAGATTGATCTTTCCCAATGGGTAACTTGGTTTCTCTGTGATGCCGTGGAACCTTGTGTCTGTTGGTTTCAAGTTTGCTAAGGATATGTTCATCTTCCTCAATGTATCGCATACATAAGGTTCAAGCTGCTGCCGCCGTCTATGAACACTCGAGAGACATCAAATCCCGCGATAACTGCTGGCAATAAGTGCTGACTGCCCTGGTCGAGGAACTTGCTGCGGATGATCTGCTATTGTGAAGATATCTTGTCCTGACCAATTAAGGTACTCAACTGTTGGTGGAGGCATTTTCTCTGCCATAAACACTGTCGTGAGATTACTTTCTGAGCTCTATTGGATGGCCTTCCCTTCGAATCATCGACACTGCTCCATTGGAGTTAGGATCAACATAAGGTGGTGGTGCAGTGCTGCCGCTATTCTGAGCTGATGCCGATTGTCGTCTGTGATCGCGGGAGGAGGCGGCAAGTGAATCTCGCTTCTAGGTTCTCGAGGATTTCTCTCGTGCTGCCCGCGCGTTAGCGCGCTGCGCAACATTGCTGAAAATTTCGACAGTCTTTCTGCAAGTGCCCTGACTGTCTTTTACCGTTGCTGTCGAGGAAAAAGTGCATCTGCACGGTCCATTCATCATCTCTTCAGGGGACACGAAGGGTCTTGGGAACCTAGGCCCGCTATTTTACCTGCTGCGTGAATCATCCCTATTATCACCTCGCTGTTCATTGCTTCTCTGGTAATCATCTCTGTTGCTTCCTCCTGTATTTGTCCGAAAACCTGCCGAAATTTGTCCTGGAGCGTCATAGTTCTGGTACTGAGGAAATCTTCGCCTCGGTTGATAGTTTCGACCACGGTCCTCCTCTGGCGACCTGTGCCGTTTGTTGTGGACAGCGTCTTCTCCATCTGCCCATTTATTTGCTATCTCCATTAACGCGGATACTGTCTTTGGATTGGTCCTTCCCAAATCCTCGACAAAATCTCCACGCGACTCCTGCGACAAACGCATCTATCGCTCTCTCGTCAGATATATTTTCTGCTGAATTTTTGATGATATTCCATCTTTGGATGTACTTTCTCATTGGCTCATCTGGCTTTTGTCGACATGCTCTCAATTCCTCTAACGACGCAGGTTTTTTGCACGTGGATCTGAAGTTCTTGACGAACACATCCTCGAAACTTTCCCAGGTCGATGGATCCTGGAGCGAGTTTCTTTATCCAAGATCGTGCGGCTCCACTCAAATGTACCTGGATGCTTTGCATAGCTGTTGCCCTGGTTCCTCCTGTCGCTTCACCGTCTCCAGATAGTCGACTAGCCAATCCTCTGGATCTTGGAGGCCGTCGAACTTCTTGAAATTATCGGGTAGCTTGAATCCTGAGGGGACTCGAGTTTTTCGGACTCTCCTCGTGAAGCATGGCAAGCCGCACATATCTTCGTCGTTAAGCTCCGGAGATTCCCGATGATCCCTTCTGCTTTGTCGTGCTCTGTCGACTCTTGCTTGTGCTGCCGTATCTCTTGCTCCACTTGGTCCTTCGGGCTGCCGCCGTTGCTGCTGCAGGTCATGGACTATTTTGCCTTGCTGTTCCTTCGGGAGGCGTTGAAACAAACGCTGTCCCCATAGCTCCAACTCCTGCTATCGCCATATTGTATAGTGTTTCCCTTGGATCACCTGGAGGTGGTTTAGACGCGAGGATAAAAGCTTGTGTCGCCATATACCCAGCTTCTGGTGTCTTAGGGATAATGTTTCCTCTTGTGTCTATCGACATAAAGGACATGTCGAGGTTTTGAACCAAGTGCTCTCTATCTGCTTCGGGTATGTGTTGTAACCTTGATCTTCCTCTGTTCCGAGCCTCCCTGTGGCTATCACCCGATGTTCTAGATTGTCGACTTAAATCTGCCCTTCTCCTGCTGGATGCAGAAGCTGCTTCCTTTCTCCTATTCAACTCAGCTGTCTGTTTTTCCAATTCCCTCGCAGCTCGTGCGAGCCTATATTGATATGCTTGCAATTCCTCTGGTGTGGCCGTGGTAGCCATTGGTTCTGTACCGTTCATAGCTCTCGCGGCTCTGTCCCACGCTGCTTGTGAAAGTTGAACTCTATCTCGCGGCTCTGGCCCGACGTATTTGTTGCCCAGGCCTTGTCGCAGATTGGAGGGATCGACGTATGGATTTCCCAGACTGTCGAAAGCCTCGGATGTCTCCTCTTGATCTTCAATGGCGTAAATCTGATGATACTTTGTACTCAGATCTACGTTGGGTTTGGTGACATCATCGTTGAGATTGATGAAGACCTTGCCCACTGATAGATTTGTCGATGAAGTCGTAATGTCGACATCGCTTGAGCCATCGCTTATATATGAGTCCGCAGATGACTCAAACGACATGTCGTTGAAGATCTTGGCGAGTTTCTCTCTTGTTCTGGTGCTGATGTAGCGTGTCGCCGAAGTTTCTTCTTCTCCTGACGACGCATAGCTTGAAAAATCGGAATCGACCTTCGACGATCCCGACGAAATCGGAACCTCGACACGATACGATCCTTCCTTCTCGACGAGAAAGTGAAACCTTCCGAACGTCATCTCCATGGGCTCCGCCGATACGCATATGCATCCAAACGGGAGGGTGGGTGAGGAACAAAATCGACAAGACCAGCAGCGATCTGTTTACCTCGATCCATTGTGTTGCTTGCGGTTGACGATGTCGAAGATCTTGAGCGTGCCATCGAGATCAGATCCTTACGCCTCTAGTTCCCACAGACGGCGCCAATTGACAAGGTATCGACTTGTCAATGCCTATGGATTGTAGGCTAGGGTTTAGTTGGAAGTAGAGGGTAAGTAGATCTCGAAGGTTTCAGCCGGAAAGTACTCGACGATTATGAAAACTAGGGTTTGTAGACAATGATTCGATGATTTCCTCGTCCCTCGACTCCCCCTTTATATAGGAGGTGGAGCCGAGGGACTCGTGTAGTACAAATTACAGAGTTCGGGACGGTTTCTAACTCATCCCGCCAGATTACAAAATAACACTTCTTATTACAACTCTATCTTTCCTTAAATACATCTTGGGCTCTCGAATCCTCTTATTCTTCGGGTAGTGGGCCTTCAGTAAACCCCGGGTACTATCTTCGGCAAGCCCATTTGGGATGCCTATGTCACCCAGAGCCTCGAGCCACTGCAGACCCGTACTCCAAAGAAGAACTGGATGATACACCCTGAATGGGAAGACAGGTACATGTTCAATTGTTTTGTATCAAATTTATAAGAACTATATTGGACCTGCTTGAGCTTGTGCATGATTTGATTTGCAGGTTGAAGTGGGCTGGACTACTACCTTTCGCTCGATTAGTGGAGGCCCGAGATCACATTTCGCGCCTGAACTACGATGCTGCTTTGATCACCTGCTTAGTGGATCGGTGGAGGCCCAAGACCCACACGTTCCACTTTCGCTGGAGATAGCTTAGGAGATAGCAGATGCCACAGAAGCAGAGGACATCACACAGAGGAGCTGGGGTTCTGCGGTCTTAGCCGCTACGTACCGAGGTATGTGTAAGGGTTGCCAGCTCACCTTGCAGGGTTCTGGAATCGTTGGTTGCCCACTCCTGTTGCAGCTCTGGTCCTGGGCGAGGTTTCCCATCGGCCGTCCTGAGATTGGCGGTGGGTCTTGGCCGACAGACGAGATGTACGACGCGGATCGCATCGACATGCCGACGTTTGGTTCTCTATGGACATCGCGGAAGGTATACGCAATATTTACTCCTTGTTTATATTGTTATATAAAATGTAACACTAACATAGTTATGTTATGTTATGCAGAGACATTTTGGGCATAATCAGCTAAGGAATTGCTACCCAGCATTCACAGAACAGTTTGACCTACTACTAGAGACTGATGTCAACTGGGAGCCATACAGTGAGGACCACCGCGACGGGGCATACCCAGGCGGTATATCGAACATGTGTACCAGAGATTGGGCCTACTGGATGACGAAGGCGAAGATCATCTTCGATATCTTCGTGGAGGAGATGTCGCAGCAGAGGGTCATGAGACAGTTTGGACAGCGTCAGTTGATCGAGCCACCACCTCCCACAGTTCCTCTACCATCACGCGTCCACACGTCAGTACAATTTAATTTTATCCTAAGTTATTACATCAATTGGACAATCATTGACGGATTGGTACAATTTAATTTTCAGGTACAACAGAAAAGGAGCGAACAAGACTGCTGCTGGATGGGTACAGCTCCTGGCTCCATACATCGCGGGTTGGGCCACTGCGCCGGCAGTTTCATGGGCCACTAGGGAGCCGTTTGATCTCCAGGAATTTCAGCAGTACTTGCGGGCGTACATGCCTAGGACACGACTTCGGCTGAGCCAGGCGTGTGACCCAGTTCAGAGGGCTCCCTCGACACAGTGGGACACCTACCCTCGTCACTCCACTTCAGGCACTCGGCATCACGCAGTAAGTCAAATATATTTTTGGTACATTTGGCCAACAGATTACTAATTTGAGCTCACAATTGTAGGCCGAGTTGACGGCGGAGCTCCAAGATGATGCCGCCCAGTATGCACGCTCGCTCTCCTCCAGGCCACTTCTTGGACGGTATGAGCACCACGCCTCCTTCACACGGCGTTTACAGGACAAACTACGTAGTATCTACGCGGCTCCCACATGCACCCGATCTTCCGATGTTCTCGAGTACCGAGCAGCACAGCGGCCACCTCGTCCCTCTTTGCAGGTGCATCAGCCGCGGCACGGCCCGCGCCCACGTATGGAGGCACCGCCGAGCCCGAGGCCACCATCTCCTAACCAGGCAGGAGGTTCTGGTTGGCAAAACCAGCAGCAGCACGAGCCTACTTACGAGTATTGGCAGGGTGGAGGTTTCGGCATGGAGCAGCACACTCCCATGCCTAATTTGGGGTGGCGTCCCCGTATGGACTCGCCAGAGGGTATGAAATTACTCACTATGCATATTAATTGTGCACCATGTATGAATTTGCTCGTGACTAACAGTTTTTATATGTAATCATAGGTGAGGCACATATGTCGTCTATGTCCGGATCACGATCTTTCTGGTCCAGTGGTCATGATCAGGACGAAACACAGCAGATGTACCAAGACTGGATGGCCAGTCAACATCAAACTCCACCTCCAGATCCCACACAGCCCACGCAGGACAGTCAGCACGAGCAGGGGTACATGATTCCTCCCCGACAGCGGCAGCCACCTATCAGAGGGTACTCGCCCTCACCTTTTCAGGATGGACCGCCTCCGAGGCGTCGAGGGAGGGGCCGTGGTCAGTGAGATGAGACTTATTGCTAGTACTATTTCCTTCATCTAGTGTATGAGTACTATTTGTATGCACCATGTACGAGTACTATTTGTATGGACCATGTATGACTACTATTCCTGCGACTCATTACTATGTACGAGAGACATATTATTAGTATTTCTGTTCAACAAACATTTCAAATTCAACTTCAAGCGATGTTTAAGATACAACTTACTATTGCAACATACCTCTCTGCTAACAACTTAAACGTACACCAACGCTACAACATACTGAAAGATCCATGACTACTGATAACTAGAACATTGCAGCTGAAATTTAAATACGGCTTATCACTACAACGGAATTTAAGATACAACGACAAACTAAAACTTAAACTAAGAACGCAACACACCCTTTCCCTTGCCCTTCGACGATGCAGATTTCATGGCCTTGGTGCTAGGCTCGAAGTCGTCGTCCGAGTCGACGACTGGCGGTGCAGCACTTTTGCCCTTCGAGGACTTGGCACTCTTGCCCTTCGACGATGCAGCTGTCTTCGCCTTGCTGCTAGGCTCAAAGATATCATCGTCATCCTCACTCTCAACCGCCCACCGTGCTGGATATTTGAAATCCATTTCCCTTTCTTTTTCATTCTCCAATGTGAGTGACTTCCACTTCTTATTCAACCTGATAAGCTCACACCTTATTTCCCGTGGGCTACGAGCAAGCATCTTCTTGAGTGGATACCCATGAGACCAATTCTCAAATTCCCTACCCACCTTACGGAGCAAGGCGTCGCTACTGATGAACTCCTCGAATGTCTCTACCTTACTCTCCCTCATCACTTTGCGGGCCTCGTCTAGAAGAGGTTTGGCCATGAATTCATTGAAAATATGGGGGGGATTCTTATATGGGGGATCCATCTTGTTGAGAGAATACACTGAAACACAAAGAAACGGTGGGGGGTATTTATAGGCTAGAAGGGATGACGTTCGGCGGGAAGATGTGAGCGGGAAAAATTGGGCTGGAAAAAGTGGCGGCAGATTTGGGCGGGAATAAATGGCGGGAAGATTGAGTGGGAAAAATTGGGCGGGAAAAATTGGCGGGAAACAAATGAGCCAAAATTTCTGACACAACATTTTTGCGGCAAATTCATTTCACATTAGTACTAAAACTGAAATTAAGATACATTGCAGCTGAATTTAAAATACGGCTTATCACT
This sequence comes from Lolium multiflorum, assembly GCA_030979885.1. Lineage (NCBI taxonomy): Eukaryota > Viridiplantae > Streptophyta > Magnoliopsida > Poales > Poaceae > Lolium > Lolium multiflorum. The sequence goes on from CM061752.1 coordinate 6,001,412, forward strand.
ACAACGGAATTTAAGATACAACGACAAACTATAACTGAAATTAAGATACATAGCCAGTAGGTCACATCACTCTACTTTCCCTGCGTCCACCGTGGCCATTTTCCACTTGTCGCCGCGTTCTTCGCCACTTGCGCTTCAGCAGCTCTTTCCTTAGTCTCTTTCGTTGATCGCCAAAACCCACCGGCGGGCAGCGGCCTGTCAACACGGTAGAGCCGGAAGAGCCTAGAGCTGCGGCTGGCTGAGACCCTCCGAGCGACGGCCCGCAATGCTCTTGGTCACACGCGGCGATGCGAAGTGCAAGGGCCACCACCTGACCTATACCTGGTCGGAAGGTGATGGGGATGCCTCGCTTAGTTCCCTGGCATACACGTAAACATTAAATACGAGCCTCGATCGGCTCTCAGGGTCCTGTGAATCGGCTCAAAGAGCCGATCCACCCATGATCCGTGCGGGGTGCACGAATACTTGGTGATCCTGCTTGATCAAGATGAAGCTAATGAGATCTACGACGATTTAGGGTTTTCACCGCATAATCGGATCATCCTACTCCAGGTTGGGCCTCGCGGCCACGCACGGTGCTCATAAGCCGATCCTAAACAAGGCCAAAGAACCAACAATGATGTTGATCCGCGGAACATCCGTTTAGGACTTGCGAACGCCACCCTACGTGCCGCTGGATCCTCCCCCCCTTGTAAGGCCTAACTATTGCAGATATTAAACTAATCCTTGCATAACAAGGAGCAATCGTAACGGATCAGATCTACTAGATGATGAACAAGCAGGGTGCCGCCCCACGCCTGAGATAGGCGTGAGGGCGGCTAGACATGCAAGGGTTGCACTACGTAAGCATGTTATACGAAGAACTATGCTAACCCTAACACATCTATGATAACTACGTTGCCCGCCATCACGCTTCAGACGGCAACGCATGAACAACGTGGAGTGCTGCCTAGATCGCAAGATGCGATCTAGGCGCTTATCTGATTGAAACCCTCGAGATGAAGGAGTTGGCGATGCGCCGAGATTGGTTTGTTTTGGGGTGAACGTTGTGTTGTTGTTTATTCCATAAACCCTAGATACATATTTATAGTCCAGCGGACTTTCTAACGTGGGAATATCCCACCGTGTGCGATACAAACTCTAAATCTTGATCTAAGATATAACCTACTACAATTAAAGATACACGGGCAAACTAGCCCAAATTCTCCGTGCAAGGCCGCTTCAGAGATCTTCCACGTGTAGTCCTCTAAGCCCATCTCTCTTACGGCCCACCTCTGGATTTGTCCAAAATCTGGTGATAACACATGCCCCCCTGGTTTTGGAAATAATTTTTCCAAAATCATTAAGCGTTCCTCCGTCGGGTCATGTCGTGGCAGCAGAACGTTGCAGTATCCGTTATCATTATGCCCCGTCTTCTCAGCTTTCTGCAAAATTCGATAGCTCCGCGTCATCTCCTGGAAACTGTAATGAGAAATTTCCACCAGGCTCCTCATTATTTAACTGTGCCGATCGATTAGCTTTCTTCATCCCCTTCCTCTGTTCCAGCCATCGGCACCAAAAAACCCTCTTCTCCCTCAGCAATGTCTTCCTCTTCCTCCTCCTTCTCAAACCTCTTCCCCCCATTCTCGCCGAAGAAGAACGAGGACAAACCTTCTTCCGAAGTGGACCCCCTCCCCTCCGATGATGAGAAGAAAGAAGGAGAAGTAGCGAAGGCCAAGACCTTCCCCTCCGCCAAGCTCCCGCTGAAGAAGCGCTCCCGCATGTGGGCGGACAGCGAGGATGAAGATGACGACGAAGAAGAAGAAGAGGAGGAGGAAGATGAATCTTCCTCTTCCGCCGGGTACCCGCCAACCAAGCGCTTCCGCTCCTGGGCGGACAGCGAGGACGATGATGATGACGAGGAGGAAGAGGCTCCGGCCATGGGCTGGGGTAGCAGCGACGAGCTCCGGGAGCAGCGCCGACGACATCGACGGCGGTGACGACGAGGACAGCGACGACTAGTAGAATAGGACTAGTAGTAGCGTGCGCTAGGCACTAGATCCCTCTTTTGAGAGCCATCGGCTCTTTCTTGTAAAGCCGCTCCTCTGAATTAATGAAATTGTTCTTTTGATTCATCCTTCAATTGCCCCAATTTCATTCCTTCCGCCTGTCATATCAAGACCGATAGCAATGTATCGATTTTTTTCTTTTGGACGCCCATGAAGCTGGATTCTCATGTCGATTAGCTCGTAGGCCGAGAACTTCTCAATTTCAGGCTGCGATTTGGTATCTGACCATATTTTCTTCGCAATCCCTTAGCCGATGACCACTCATCGGCTATTTTGAGAATCCAATCCCTTTGCAGCGACAGGACAGTCCAAAATCTGTAAAAGCCGACGGCCTCCCTTCCTGATTCCTCTCCATAGCTTCAGCAATCTTCTTTCGCGACCAGAACTGCTTCCAGAGAGGATCACGACGCAGGATCAACCGATGCAACTCCAATTGGTTTCTAAAGAACCAAATCTTCATGTAGTCCGTTGCCCCCCGAGTCTTCATCAAGGCGAGGACAATCGTGAGCCAACCACATGTGTCACCATCAGCCTCCGAATCGTAACGCAGAATCAGCCGATTCCATCAAAATCGGCTCTCTGAAGAACTTCCAGGGCGAGCTGCCCCCCGAGCTCTCATCAAGGCAAGAATACCGGCGAGGATGCATAAGTCGTTGATCAGCTTTCTTTCTACTGAACATCGACGTTGATGTAAACCCTTGAGCACATAGCCAGTAGGTCTTGGTCCTGTGCAACTGTACTAAAGTCGATGGCTGCGCATCGGCTTTGCTTCTGAAATTTTTTTTTATTTGGCCGATTTTTCCTTAACCGGCCCCCAATGTTCCACGCACGCATGTCTGCACATGTTTATCTGCATATGTTCATCTAACTATATGCCCCCGAGCCGAATCTCTGAATGACGCAGATATCGGCTTTCTTGGTTAGTCAGGGCACTGCACTTGCACGTCGGCTTCGCAAAGACTTATGCTGACTTTCATCGACGTGGCCACTGCCAGTAGATCGTTGCTGACCACAAACAGAATATGTGCAGAAGATAATTTTGGCCGATTGCTGGAATCGGCCTCCACCTTGCTCGTTCGATGAAGGTTTCGTAATGTCCCTCCATAAACTTTTGGGGCCGATCACAAGGATCAGCCTCGCACGGTTTGCTCATTGGTTTAATCTTGCTACTCGGTTAGGCTGGATAAAACCAACCCAACCTCTGACTTGACGCGCCTGCTGTCGTCCACCTTAAGTGCATCGTATAATCGTGGAACACTAAGCTCCGTCGGCAAGACAAGCACCATGTTTGTGCCAGCCGATGTTTCATCATCGGCTTTCTTTTGCTTGGGACGCCACTCCATTCTTCGTGGACGACCCTCTTCATCCAGGGCTCGCTGAACCTTTGCGGCCAGATCAGGCCGTGCCTTCCTCAGCGTATGCAGCTATAACCTTTCGGCTTCCTCCAGGCCGCGCAACCGCTGAACCCTGCGTTTTTGTGAACGGCTGAGTCCGTCAGGGCACCACCTTGGACGGTGGCACCTGTCTTCTTCTTCTTCTCGTCCTTCGTCTTCGGAATCCTCAAGATCTGCCCAACGAAGTGACTCAGCACGTTTGCTTGGTGGTGGGAGAGGCCCTAAGCGCTCAAACACAGACACGTTGGCTGCCTCCTTCTTCTTCTTGTTGCATTCTGGCAATTGCCGATTGTGGGCAATCGGCTCATTCCCGAATCCCAGCAGTGTCGAAGAAAGGGCAGTCCCAGTGTCCGGCGTTGTCATCTTGCTCCCTTGATGTGTCCGTGGCACGGCGCTCGTGCTCCTCCTCATCGCGATCCTGCCGACGATGTCTTCTGGCTTCTCTAGCCGATCTCCTTCATCATCGTAGTTGGACCGTCGGCGTTGGTCATACTGTCTCACATATTTGTTGAGGAGGTGATCAGAGAGAGGTCGTTGATATCTTATGTTCTTCACTTCTCCCTCCGTAACGTAGCGCTTGCCATCATGATGGAGCCGATCGCGTGGAGCGGCTCCTCTGTATCCTTGCTATGAGAGCAGCCCTCATCTCCATCTTTGCCAGAGTGGTTCCCGGTCCTACCATGTTGATGCTGAACGTGGGACCTGGCTGGCAACTCTGGGTAGATGACTTCTACCATGTTAACGGCGGGGAAGGGCTGGGTGTCTACCTTCATGGCGTAGGTTGAAAATTAAACGCCCCTTCTCTATCGCCGCTTGGATGTGCCGACGCCACACCCTGCAGGTCGTTGGTGGCATGGGAAAGCGAGTTGTGGAACTTGCAGTATGGCTTTCCGTTTAGCTCTTGCGCCGTAGGGAACTTGAGACCTTCAGGAATCGTCAACTGTTTCCCCTTGAGCAGGAGGTCGAAGATTTGTTCTGTCTTGGTCACGTCAAAATCAAATCGGGGCGGCCCTGGTGGCTTTACCCATTTGCAGGACACGGGGTTCCTCCCGAGTCCATTCAGCCAGCTACTTCTTGGTCTCCCGCAGGCACTTCACCTTCCTCTCGACCATGACTACGCACGCTTGAACTTGTCTTGGTACAGGTCTGGGTGGCGCTGTTCATATGCTGATAGTTTCTGAACCATGTGCGCCCGAGGGATAATCTGCTTGGGAGGCCATGTCCTTGAGCTGTGTTGCAAGACCAGCTACTGCCAACTCGACTGCTTCCTTTTCAGTTATACGAACCGAATAACATCGGTTCCTAAGATTCCTGAGCGCTGGATGTACTCTGTCACCGTTTCTCCGCGCTTCGACGTAGTTGTGCTAGATCGGCAATGCTAGACTCGGAAGCTTCTGAATGATATTGCATATGGAACTGTTCTTCCAATTGCTTCCAAGACTGGATGGAGTTTGCTGGCAAAGAGGTATACCATCCAAAAGCGATCCTGTGAGGGACGTGAAAAGAGCCTCACGCGTAGCTGATCCGACACTGAAGCCGGTCCTAGTTGCGCCAAATATCGGCCGATGTGCTCGATGGAGCTGGAGCCATCTGATCCACTGAATTTGGAGAAGTCGGGGAGCCGATATTTAGGTGGCAGCGGGATCATCTCGTACTCATCGGGTACGGCTTGGAATAGCCGATTGCCCTCCTTTTCGGCATAATGCCGAACTGGTCTCTCTGGTACTGATCTGATCCGCCGTGCTGGCTGCAGGAGATGCACTCTGAAGATTCGCCGGGTGGCGTACTTAGCCAGCCATGTTTGCTTTTCCAGCTCTGAGCCAACTGCAGGAGCTGGGCTCTGGAGTTTCGTCGGGGTGGCGTACTTAGTTAGCCACGTCGCTTCGCTCGTCGCCGACGTCCTCCTGTCGCGCCGGAGTCCCTGACGTTGTGGCCTGGTTTGAGAGTGCCCCACAATCTGCACATACGTGCACGCGTATCCTTGAGGGATCTCCTTAGGCGCCTCCAAGAACCGGTAGTCACTAGGGTCACCACCGATCTTGTAGACGACGAATGCCGGTGTAGCCGGCACTTCAGATGGTGCTGCCAACGCATATGGCAGCGTGGACGGGACCGGAGGGCAACTCTCCTTGGTGCGTCCCGAGAGCTGGTCCCGACGGCGAGTACGGTGGCTCATGATCTCTGGATCACGCGCAGCGAGACGCTCCAACACGTTGACCAAGTTTTCAGAGTGGCGGTGTAGCGAGTGAGCCACCAAGTAGTTGATCTCCTGCCGCAGGGCCCTGCGTTCCTCCGACGGGGCAGAGAGATCTATCCCATCGAGTGCACCTTGTGGTGAGAACCCCTTCCATCGATGCCATGGGTACGGGTTCTCCGAAAAGAGCCGATGAGGTCGGCTTCGAGGGTGGCCTTGATCTCGTCATGTTTCTTCTTGAGCTCAGCAGGCAGCTCCTCGTAGGTGACCGGCGTGCCGTCCGTCGCCATCTCGATGTAGATGGCGATGTGGTTGATGTAGACGATGGTCCCACCGTGCGTGAATGTGTTGATCGCCAAAACCCACCGGCGGGCAGCGGCCTGTCAACACGGTAGAGCCGGAAGAGCCTAGAGCTGCGGCTGGCTGAGACCCTCCGAGCGACGGCCCGCAATGCTCTTCTAGTCACACGCGGCGATGCGAAGTGCAGGCGTGCCACCTGACCTATACCTGGTCAGGAAGGTGATGGGGATGCCTCGCTTAGTTCCCGCATGGCATACACGTAAACATTAAATACGAGCCTCGATCGGCTCTCAGGTTATCTCGGCTCAAAGAGCCGATCCACCCATGATCCGTGCGGGGTGCACGAATACTTGGTGATCCTGCTTGATCAAGATGAAGCTAATGAGATCTACGACGATTTAGGGTTTTCACCGCATAATCGGATCATCCTACTCAGGTTGGGCCTCGCGGCCACGCACGGTGCTCATAAGCCGATCCTAAACAAGGCCAAAGAACCAACAATGATGTTGATCCGCGGAACATCCTGTTTAGGACTTGCGAACGCCACCCTACGTGCCGCTGGATCCTCCCCTTTGTAAGGCCTAACTATTGCAGATATTAAACTAATCCTTGCATAACAAGGAGCAATCGTAACGGATCAGATCTACTAGATGATGAACAAGCAGGGTGCCGCCCCCACGCCTGAGATAGGCGTGAGGGCGGCTAGACATGCAAGGGTTGCACTACGTAAGCATGTTATACGAAGAACTATGCTAACCCTAACACATCTATGATAACTACGTTGCTCGCCATCAAAGACGCTTCAGTACGGGCAACGCATGAACAACGTGGAGCTTGTGCTGCCTAGATCGCAAGATGCGATCTAGGCAGCATGTCGCTTATCTGATTGAAACCCTCGAGATGAAGGAGTTGGCGATGCGCCGAGATTGGTTTGTTTTTGGGGTGAACGTTGTGTTGTTGTTTATTCCATAAACCCTAGATACATATTTATAGTCCAGCGGACTTTCTAACGTGGGAATATCCCACCGTGTGCGATACAAACTCTAAATCTTGATCTAAGATATAACCTACTACAATTAAAGATACACGGGCAAACTAGCCCAAATTCTCCGTGCAAGGCCGCTTCAGAGATCTTCCACGTGTAGTCCTCTAAGCCCATCTCTCTTACGGCCCACCTCTGGATTTGTCCAAAATCTGGTGATAACACTTTCTCTCCGCTTCACGAGCCTCCCTACGCACATCTTCCTCTGCAAACCTACGTGCAGCCTCATCATCCATCATCTTCTGATTCACCTCGCGATTACGAGCTTGTTCCGCCCTTAGTTTCTGTATCTGCCTCTCTCGCTCTGCCTTTTCATTTGCACGAACCTTTTCCCTACGCTCCTCCTCAAAGAACGTTGCCCACGCACGCCGGTGTTTCTCCTCAACCTCCTGCCGCGCCCAGTCCGGCTGCTCCGTGTCTATCCAGTGAAACCATTTGCATAGGGGCGTGGGAGACTGCAACACAAACAGTAACATTAAATCACATTCACAAAAAAATTAAGCCAACATAAAATTATGTCAAAACATACCGGCGGCCTGGTGGACGACGAAGCTGAACTACGGGGTGGATCATGCTCATAGCTCGCACACATGAAAAATTTCATGCCGAACTGGTCGGAGAAATCCTCCACCTGCTTAACCTTAGCAAGACGGCCGCACCAACACCGCTCCGCAGTCACACCCGGGGGCAAACTTGCAGCCTTTGCCTTCACTGGCCTAAACTCCTGGTCAGAGCACGGCACACTCATGATGGCTAAGGGCGAGCAAACAGAAAAAAGAGAGAGATACAAGCACTTAGGCAATCCAAAGTAGCGATGCCTGCTTTTATAGGCATAAATTTGACAGCGTGGCGGGAAAATATAGCGGGAGATAATGGCGGGATAAATTTGGCGGGAGATGATGGTGGGAAGGAGTGGCGGGAAGGGTGGCGGCAAGGGCGGGCGGGAAACACGGCGGTGTGAACGCGAAAAGGCGGGAAAAAACAGCTCAGGTAAAATCGGGTTCAGAATACCCGATTTATTGAAATCGGGTTCCTCCACCCCGAATTCTCATTTTTCGTTTTTAATTATTGTCCACGCCGCAGGAGAATCTGTAATCGGGTTTCTCAAACCCGATTTTATAAATTCGGGCTCCTCCACCCCGATTAAACCATTTCGGGTTCGGCAAACCCGACGGTGTATTATTTCTGAAATTTGCTGAAAACGAATATTATTCCTGGAATTAATAAAAAAAATGTATTATTTAAAAAAAATTCGCCGAACACTAACGGTACAAGTAGAAATTCTAGCATTACATCAAACATGTGAAACATAACACGTAGGTACATCGGAAGAATAAGCTTTCAGGTTTGCGGTGCCGTTGTCGGTGGCCATGTCGTCGTATATGGTGTTGACGGCAGGGAAGTATTCACCGTTGGGGAAGGAGTCCTCTGTTCGTGTAGAACTGTTGCTCATTTCCTCCTAAGAGTGCTCCCCAAAAATATGATCGGCCCTTACCTGTACAAGACCAGGAGAGACGCTGTTCCACAAGCTTACTGCCACATCCTCTAGTGTACGTCATGAGATGGGATGGAGAATATGTGAGCAATGGCGCAATGTTGTCGAACGTGGAAATCTAAATCTACAGCAAGGAGGGGCCCTATTGTGGAGATATTTTAAAGGTATAGACACGAGTGTAAGACCCCAGCCATCCCCGGCCGAGCATGTGACCCTAGCAACTGTCTAGGATTTCTAGACTAGCCCCACAGATCAACACATGTTTTTCTTGCACACTTTGTCCTTATTCTGCGCACCCGAGATCAACTCTCGGTCGGTCACCCATCTTTAAATTGCTCATGACCAAGCACGCTTAATCTCGGAGTTCTTTGAAGATGAGCTTCCAGAAAATAAGTTGCAACTTGTTGATGTGAGTATCCTATCAAACCTATAGAGCCCTCGGCCAGGATGTTACACACGAGATGGTTAAATATTGGTGGAACAGGGTGGCCTGCAAGAGGTGTGGTTGTAAACCCCACCAGAGTTACACATCGGCCCTTCGTGCAAAGCAATGGACTAGAGTATGCAAGGTACTTTTTACTATTAACTAGAAATCTGTAAAGTGCTGAAAAAAATGCAGAAAGTAAAAAATAGTGCAAGTAAAGTAAAACAAGTAAAGTAAAGTAAGGTAATGTAACTCAAGGGAGCAAGTGTTTAGGAAAATTGTTATTTCATTCGTTTAGTTGTCATAATTAGTGAAGCTCGGTGATAGTCTATTTAGTGTTTCTTCTAGAGAGAAACCACAAATATGTGCATCCATAAGCATGTGAAAATACACCTCTAGTGATTGATCTTAAGGCCATAGGTATGAACACACAAAGGAATTATTAAGACATAAAGTCCAACCACCACTGTAAGTTTCAAGGTCCACATAATAATATCTCCCGTTAATTAACCATGAATTAATATAACATGCTGATGACGGTTGGTGACGTCACCAAATATGCTTGGTGGCAACAACTCTGTGTACCAATTCGTTGGTACTCTCCAAGTGTGGAGTGTTGTAGCAAACGTCTTTTCCCCACAAGGGTAACTCGAGGATTTATGTCAAACTCTCGGAAAATTGGATTAGAAGCTGAATTCTTCCTTCTCCTCTTCTAGCAACCTGCAAAATAAAGTTCTTGCCTTGTGTCCCCAACTCCACCGTGTGGTTGTCAAGCACAAGGTTTTCTATTAGTAATAGGAAATACAAGGATAAAAGTAAAGTAAAGTAAAATAAAGTGAATAACTTAAGTAAACTAGAATAAAGCAAATAAATGCTAGTGGTATTTGAGTTTTGTGTGTATGTAGAGATAGTATTTTTGGTATTTTCGGATTAACTAATAGTAGAAAATGTAAAGCAAGGTAAAAGTGTTGGAAAGATGTTTCTAGTGATTTAAAATGTACCGGGGTTCATGGGTTCACTTGTCTACTCTCCTTTAAAATTGTAGTGGACACTAACTATTCATCAATGTCATAATATTAGTGGAACTTCAATATGGGTTTGATAACCATTCATATGAGCATTACATCCTCAAGAAAGCAAAAAACTCCAAGCAATCTTGAGTTAAAAATCACCAGAGTATAGCCTTAGGTAATATGACATAATGTTTGAATATCAAATATGCTACCTAGAACAAACAAGATTATCACAATGTCACATGATAAACATAGCACATGTAATTTTATCTCTAGTGAGGTAGCAAAATAAACGTAAATACCATAGTAGATCTTGAATTTGTTGTCACTATTCAATCAGTACCACCATGCTATTTCATCTAATACACACTTCTTCCCACACATGTTCTTGCATACCAGTTGGATCAGAACAAGGACTTAAGAACGTGGCACATGATATCGATATTTCAATCGAGCGGACCTTAGGGCGCCATGACCCTATCCCAGCCGTCCGATACGCGCGGAGATTCGCGATCAGCCATTTTGCAAAAAGAACCCTCCACTTATTTGAAATCCGGGCGCATCCTCACATACGGTCATATAAATAGGGAAAAAGGGGTTGAAAACCCTAGCCCATGTCCTCTCCAACCGCCAGCCGCCGGTCGCCGCCGCCCCTCCCGCGCGCCCCTGGTCGCATCTCCGACGAGGGAGCCCCTCCGCATCGCCCCCCTCCGCCCCTCCCACGAGCCGGCCTGGTCAGACAGGGGCGCTTCCTCGCCACTCGCGCGCCGACGTGGTCGGACGGGGCCAGAGACGCCGTGGTCGGGCGGCGCCGCCTCCTGGTGGCTTGCTCTGGCGATATCCCGGCGGCCAGACGGGCGGGTGATCCAAGATCCCGGCGGCCGGCCCGATTTCTTCCTCGTTTTCTTTTCTTTTCTTCCTTTTTTTCTCTGTTTAGGATCTTCGTAGGATCTTTGTGTGGATCTACTGGATCTGGATCCACTGGTTGTTAGGATTATGTATGAGCAAATGGATCCATTTCCTTTTTTTGATGGATCTTATGAAGATTTTTTCAAAGATACCTTTGAATTTGTGTTAGATATTCATGCCCAAATATGTTTTCTTATGAAGATTTGTGCTTCAAATCAAGAGATCTGTGGTTCCTTATGACATTCCATGGATTTTGACCATATGGAAAAAATGTTACTTTGAATATCAACAATGGATACACTGCAATTTTGTGAAGAACTTTAGAACGATAAAAGTGGATCCACATTGGATTGTCTGAAGAACTTTAGAACAGCAGCAAGGATCTCCTGAGAGGAATTTGATAAAACATAGGACTTTTTTGCAAAAATGAAGCACTAATCTTGATGCAGTGGACGGTGGCCGATTGGGTCCTGGCACCATAAGGTCCGGTAGGAATCCACGTTGACATGATATGCATCTATCAATACATCTTACACATAATAGATTTCAATCTCATATATCAATATCATAGAATAAGAATCCACCACATATGGTACTACAATCTACGAAAAACATGAGAGAGATAGATCAAGCTCGGTGACATTGTTTTGGTTGTTTTTGATTTATTTAAAATATAAGGAGATACTTCCGTAATAGTTAAGGGACGAAAAAGTAGAATTTATCTTCGGCAGAAAACTAGCTCACCATATTCCAACCAACGGTGTGTGCTCGTCGTCAGCAAAGTGACGCCAAACCAATTCCCAACAGTTTTGTCCCGTTTCTCCGAGGAATCATATCCCTAATAATTTATCATGGGCTACCAAATACTCCATCAGCTAGATCCGCCCGTTTCAATGTTGCGTCGTGATTTCTATGCTCCTGGATTCGCAAAAAAAAAAAAAAACTATGCTCATGCGTGATCGTTGATGCAATCAGTCAGGCATCGGTTCAGTGGTAATATAAATATATTTACCCAATCAAAATGGTATCTCAAGTTGACCAATCGAAAAGAGAACCAAAGATCATCGGAAAAAAAGAGAACCAAAGAGAAATATAGCACGTGCTTATATGCAACTAGATCTTTTTTTTAACACAAGGGGATCAAAGACCCCGGTGGAGCTTTTATAGATTAACACGTGACATATACATATTACAGAAAGACCCCTTTTCATCACTCGTCTTAAAAACATGTAATTTGAAGATGGGCCTTGCACTTTACGAAAAGCACCCTAGAAAGAAAATAGAAAACACAATCAAGGACATGGCGCCTCTGTCACCTAGCGCCGGCGAACTCGTGGTGTTTCCGCCGAGTTCCGAGAGCAGGATGCTCGGATACTCTCCTCCGACGACCGGATCTAGCCGTTGCAACCACTAGAAGGCCGGGGACGAACCACTTGGCCTTCCAGAAGCACCGACCTCCGCCGACTGACCATGGATCCAGAGATATGTGCACCCTAAGATGCACAACAGCTCTAGGGCACCGCTCCGTGGATCCGCCAATAGCAGCTTGACCCAGACGCTCCTCTTCATCGCCACCACCATGGTGTTCTGAAAGAGGAGGAATCCAGGCCTCACCACCCAGATCCAGAGAGCAGCAAGCAAGCTTTATTGGGGGAGGTGTAGAATCTTTGCCGCCCGTCGCCTCCGGCTCCGACCATCGTAGCGCCGCGAGCAGCAGCAGCGCAACCACCAGCCGTAGGGAGCAGCTCCAACTCCACCGCCGCCAAACTCCCGACGGCATCACGCCATACTCCACATGGTAAACACTCGAAACTAAGCTAGATCTACCCCTAAACCTACACCTATGTACTCCGGCGCGTCTCCTCGACCAACTCCGGCCGGCTATTCCAGCGGAGGAGGCCTCAGATCGGTCTGCTGGTGAAGAAGCCCAAGCTACTGTAGCGCTATGAGAGGGGGAGGGGGAATGCATAGTTAAAATCGCAACTAGATCGATCACATGCAAGCTAGAGTGCGATAAACTTAAACCACTCGAAGATATTATCATGAAACTGAGTAAATATTAATTATTAAACATCTTATAAAAAGGTTTCTCACATTCGTAAATTCCATGCAGGCACAACAAAATTTCCTCTCATTCTCAGTTGATTTGACGTCAATCTCACAAAAGAAAAATCAGTATTTTCTGCCCGTTATTCTTATACGATGTGATTAGACATATTTGTGGAAAAGCTGGAGGAAAAAAAACGACGAACCAATGCTGTCAGCCGACACTAATGCATGGAATGCATGGCTTGCAAATCAAGCAAAGGCGCCGGCTTCATTCGATCCTGCCTGTCTAACTGAAATTCGATCCCTCGACCATTTTTCAGCCCTTGGAATTGGAATATCGAATCACCCATGGATGGCTGGAACATTTTGCTATCTTTTTTTCTTCTATTTTTCAGGTATGAGAAACGAAGTGGTATAACCGTACGTGCATCATCGGAAAACTAGAAGTACAAAGTGGGGTACAGTTGTTGAGGTCGTACCTGAAGGAGACTAACATAACATCAGGCGTACTGTTCACGCATATATTCCAATCACGTCTTTCACGTGCGAAAGATATTTGTTTTCGGAACGATGTGTAAATGGGATTTAATCATCGTCATATTAGAGCACTCCACCGGTGCCCCCTAAATAGGCGCCGACAGGGGCGCCGGCAGAGTCGTAGGAGGGACGCCGGCACTGCATCCTCTATTTAGGGTGATGTTCCACACCGGCTGCCCCGATAGAGTTTTTTTTAAGACAAATTAAACATTTACTTGTAGTTTCATTTTCATGTCATTCAGGATCGAAGAATAGATAATGTTTTAGGGCAAATCCGAGTAAAACATTATTCACTCCTTAATCCCGGATCACATGTGAAACCTGCTTTATCTATAGCCTACTACCTACTGCCCACCCGGCTCTATGGAGGTGGACGATCGACCGCTGCTCTCTCTGATGCTCTCTCTGATGCTCCGTCGTCATCGATCCCCCGCTGCTCTCTCCGCCACGAACGTCAAGTAGGCCGCTCTATCCGTGGCCCCCGCCTCCTGACGCAGCTGCTGCTCCAGCTCCTCCCGCCACCGACGGTGCTCCACCTCCTGCCTCCGTAGCCGCAGATGCATCTCCGCCAAACGCCGCCGCTCGTAGACTTCATCATCACGCTGCTGCTGCTCCCGCATCTCCTGCCGCAGCGCAAGCTGCTCCCACCCCTGCTGCCGGCGCACCTCCCACCGGCGCTGCCGCTCCGCCTCCCGATGACGCCGCCCCGCCTCCAGCATTTGCCGCTCGTCCGCGGCAAATGCTTCTACGGTCGCCACTAGCGCCGCCTCCTCCCACGCCTCGTACTCTGCGAGCTGCGGGTCCTCCTCCACGACTTCTACGGCCGCCTCTAGCGCCGGCTCCTCCCATGCATCGAACATTGGGGGTTTAGATTTTTTCACTACTGAAGTGAGGCGGGAAGGAGGGATAATATAGACCGGCGGCGAGGCGAAACCTCCCGCGCGGCGTCGTGGCGGGAGAGTTTCCCGTCGCGTCGTGGCGGGAGATCTCCCGCGCGCCCTGTCGTCACCGGGCGGCTCCCACGCCCAAAAAATTTCGTGCCGCGAGGCGCCGGCGCGCCGATTCGCGCCCTTCGCGAAGGGGCCGGCACGGGGTTGCCGGCGCTTCTATTGGGCTCGAAAAAGCGCCAACGCTTTGATGAGCACAGATTGCACACTGTTGGGGAACCCCAAGAGGAAGGTATGAAGAGCACAGTAGCAAGTTTTCCCTCAGTAAAAAACCAAGGTTTAATCTACCAGTAGGAGAAAGACGCGACTTCTGAAGGTGTTGCTAGCTGATTTATGGTAGGGCGCACTATCGGCGTCAGCAACAACGTGGAACCTGCACATAACATAACCAAAATACTTTGCCCCAACTTACATTGAGGTTGTCAATCTCATCGGTTTTGCTGAACACAAATGATTAAATGTATAGTGTCGAAAGAGATGTTTGTTTCCAGTGGATTTAAAGAGAACAGTGCTTGCAGTAAGTAAATAGAACATGATGATTTTATCAGTGTAAAAGAAAGGACCGGGGTCCACAGTTCACTAGAGGTGTCTCTCCATAAAGATAAATAACATGCTGGGTGAACAAATTACAGCTGGGCAATTGGCAGAATAAAGACCATATATGACAAGATAATTACTATGAGATTCATTCGGGCATTACAACATAATACATAGACCGTAATCTAACTACGTCTATGACAAATAATCCACCTTCAGGTTATCATCCGAACCCCTTCCAGTATTAAGTTGCAAGCAATAGATTATCGCATTAAGCAATATGTGTAAAGTAAATAATAGAATTATCCTTAGATAAAACATTATTGTTTTCTCCCTAGTAGCAACATCACATCTACAATCTTAGAAGTTATTGTCAATCTTCCAGAAAACTAGAGGCATGAACCCACTATCGAGCATAAATACTCCCTCTTGGAGTTACAAGCATTTACTCGGCCAAAGCATCTACTAGCAACGGAGAGCATGCAAGATCACAAATAACATATGACAAGTATATAATCGATCTCAACATAGTATTCAATATTCATCGGATCCCAGCAAACACAACATGTAGCATTACATAAAGATGATCTTCATCATGATAGGCAGCTCACAAGATCTAAACATGGGGCACAAATTGGAGAAGACAACCATCTAGCTACTGCTATGGACCCGTAGTCCAGGGATGAACTACTCACACATCACTTCAGAGGCGGGCATGGCGATGTGATGATCTCCCTCTCCGGCCGGGTGCCGGGAAGAGCTTCAGAACCCTCCCGAGCTAGGGTCGGCGATGGCGGCGCGATGAAACTTTTCGTGGATAGAGGCTCGGGTGTTTAGGTTTTCCCGAGATCGTGAATAAATAGGCGGAAGGGCGAGGTCGGTGGACGCCTCGGGGGCCCACACCACCCCTTGGCGCGGCCAGGGCCTGGGCCGTGCCAAGGCATGGTTTGGCCGCCCTGTGGCACCTCTTCGTCTCTCATCCGGACTTCGTCTTCTGTAACAACCCAACTTTTTGTGTATTAGTTTAAACTTGGAATGCAAATTTTTGGGCCAACAAAAACTTTTTCTGTCTTTAAACCTTGCATGCATATAGTTGATCTTACCTTGATTTGTAGTATATGTGTGTGTGTTGCTTATGAAAATGTCATTTGTGTGTCAATCACTAAAACCCTAAAAGCCCTTTTCACTTGTGACTCCTTTTATTTCTAGTTTATTTATTTTTTAACTTGCCAAAACCCTTGAGCATGGGATCCTTAGGGCATGTGATCATGATCTTCCAAGATCATACCTCTTCCAAATTTCTCTCATCCATTTCTATTCCAATCTTTCTCAAATTTCATATCTGAAAATTTTCCAAGCAAGGACACCATTGACTTATCACATTTTTGCCCTAGTCTTGCCTTGGATCACACATTTGAGGCTTGTTCCAAAATTCCAAAGAATTGGGAAAAGAGGAGAATGGCCATGCTGGCCATGATCATCCCCTCTCCCATTGCCATTTCCTTCACTCCCCCTCCACACCATCACACACACACGACTAGATGGAGCCACACCATCTCTCCTGCACCCTCCTTGGACCCACACTCGACCTCCCTCTCTCTCTTTCTTCTCTTGGTCACCACCTCGGGAACCGCCAGGAGATCAAGGAGATCTCCCTCCCTCCTCCATCCTTGGCCGTTTCTGGGTGTCCTGCACGACCACCAGCGACCCCTCTCCCTCCCAGACATCCTCACACGCGCCCCCTCTCTCTGCCCCGCCGTGGCGACCCCTAATGGCCGACGCGCACGTCTGCAGGGCCACGGCCACGTCGCCCACTCCACCATCCCTCTCTGGTAGCCCTAACCTTGCCCACTGGGCACAGACGGCACGACCATGCCTCGGAGACACGCCCTGGGTCCACGCCCTAGCCTCTAACGCTGCACACCGGCACCCTAGCATGCCCGGTCATTTTGTCGAGCAGGCTGCTGGCAGCTCCGCCCCGTCGTGTCTCCCCTCTCTGCCTCGTTGTGTGACACGCGCTAGCTGCCAAGCCGCGGCATCACCTTACAGGGTCACAGGGACACCGCCCACCCTCGCCAATCCGTCGCTGCCGCCCCCTCCCCCAGCCATGCACGGACCTGGTGCACCGTGCACCGGCCCGGCCACGTTAAATAGAGCACAGCCCCTCTTCTCCTCATTTCCCGTCGCCACCACCCTCCCAGAGCACCCTCTTTCTCACCTCCTTGAGCGGAGAGGAGCTCTGCTCCTCCTCTGCTGCTGCACACGCCGCGCCACCAGTGACCTTGCGGTGAAGGTTGCGTCACCGCAGGCCATCTGCGCTCCCTCCTCTCTTCTCCTCTCCATGCGTCGCACCCTGCTGTTTCTGACCCGCCATTTTTCTCGCCCTAGGTCGACCGGAGGTTGCCGCTCGCCGTTCGTCGCCGAGGCAGACGAAGCCGTCCGCGCCATCGCCAGGAGCCGCCGCCGCCGTAGAAGGACCTGCTGCTGCTCTGCCCGGACCGCCGTCTCCGCCTCGACCTCCCCAAGCCTGCCCCGAGCCGTCCCCGAGCGCCCTCGGTGAGCATCCGCCGTTCCCAGTAGCTAGGGTAGTCGTAGGACACAGCCCCCGTCGCGAGCTGGACGAACGTCCATGCACCGTCGGATCTGGATCCGACGCGTGCATGCACAACATCGTGGGCTCCGCACGCCAGCGTGGCCTCCACGCCAGCCCCCGCCATTTGAACCCACCTCCCGCGCTGCGGGGCTGCTGCTGGGCCAAATCTGGCCGAGCCCAGCAAGCCCCGGCCCAATTCCCTTTTTCCCTTTTCTCTCTTTAAACCTGCCAGTAAATCCCTGCTCAGTTTTCGAAATACCACAAATTCATCGAGTGACCAAATTTATTGATTCAAATTTCTAGATGCTCACAAATGAAATCTCTACCACAAATAATTCCATGCATGTGATTTAGTGTTGTTATTATGTGCTGATAAATAAAAACCTAAAAGGTTACAGATTGTGTATTTTATTTATGATGTAAGATTTATAAAACCTTTCTGCATGAGGTTAATGTTGGTGTAAAGTAGAAGTAGATACCTTTGTTTTGGCACTAGTCTTACTTGCAAAAGCTTCCTAGGTTTGGATTTATTTACAAATCAAATTTTGACCAGAGAGCTATTCCATGAATTTTATTTGAACAACCACAAATGTTTTTGAAACAAAACCGAGTGCTACTGGTATGCATAATGCTAGGGTAATTCTGTACCTAAGGAAATAATTTTCAGAGTGGTAGTTTATGCCAGGGAAATTTATTACTGAAACAGGGCATCTTTTCAGTATATGATTTTTGTAAATTCTTATACAAATCAGAAAAATACCAAACTAGTGGGGTTATATCACATTTAGCATTAGCTATCCAGGGGTATGCTTGGCTTTGGTTTGTGATTCTCAGATACTGGTGTGCCTAGCTATTCATGTGCTCTGGTTTCTATCTTGTTTAAATTGCTGAGGTTTTTAAAAAAATTATTTGCATGTGATTATTATGCAAGTGTGTTCTACATGTTGTTAGCTTTCAGTGGGTATACTGCATGCATTTTTGTGACTCACAGAAAGATTTAGGCCATTTAAATGGCTCCTAAGTCATTTCTGGAATTGTAAAAATCACATCTTTAGTTTTAAAAGCCATAATTGAGTGAAACCACTTTCAGTAGCTTGTGTTTGTGAACATTTACATACTGTGATTTTACCAAATTTTTGTGTGAAATATTCTGGAGTGGGTTGATGATTTGGTGTGGCTTGTTTCTTTTATTTTTGCGACGATAGATTCGAACGCCGCCGGAAACGAAGGGGGAGGTGACTTCGGGGGAATTGAAGAGGAAGACCAGGGACACTTTGCTGATCAAGGCAAGCCACCTCTTGATGCATCTCTGATCCTATTTATCTTGCTCTTGCATTATTCCTGTTTTATAAAATGCATGTCTTTTATTTATTATGTGGGTGGTTAGTGCCACCCGGAGTTTTATTAATCCACCCTTAGGGTGCAGCCTTGATAGTACCTACTGATCCAAATCCTAATAGCGATATGGTGCTTACCACCTTATCATCCTTGTCACCAATTTTTAAGAAAAGATGGACTATAGGTTGGGAGCCCTTTTTGGAAAAGTTTTCGGAAAAATGTTTCCGAGAAAGAAGATTTCAAAAAACTTGGAATGGGGTAGCCCTGCCCAAGTGTGATGTTTTGAAAATGAAAAATGTTTCGAAAAGGAAATGGTTGGAGGCAAGTGGAGATGAAAAGTTGTTTTCGAAAAACCTTGGTGACTAAGTACCTAACCGGACCTAACCAGTACAACCACATTACCCTTAAGTGGGACGTGGCATAGCGTAGTAGTTTGTCTCGCCTTAGTTTGGGTCCTGCAAATGTAAGGGGTGGTCCGAGCATGGACACCTATCGACCGTGGCCTTCCCGACAGACTGGGAACGCCTTTCCATTGCGTACCGATGGCAGGGGTACAACCTATGAGCTCCCATTGAATAATGCCCCGTTGGTCGCGGCATTCCGGAGGGTCGAGCTGGTCGGGAAATTTGCTACTCCTAGGTAAACGACCCCTCGGACCCGGGTGTTGGGAGGTACAACTCTAGGCAGCATGTCTTAGGCTAAGGCGAGCAGGCGAAAAACTACGATCGGGTACTTGTCGTGGCATATGTTGTTATGCGGGGATGATACCCACACGATGAGTATTCGGATCTTGTGGGGAAAGTGTACAACCTCTGCAGAGTGTAAAACTATTCGAATAGCCGTGTCCGCGGTTATGGACAAGGGAAAGGCTGTTGCTTGGCATTGAAGGAGTTTTGGTTTTTCCAAAGTGTTTTCTAAAAAAAAATGTTGTTTCGGGAACTTTGTGCCAGTGGGACTGGTGGAAAAGTACCCGAGAGGTACGGTGGAAATCTGAAAGGTTGTGACGGCCATATGGGATGGCCGGAAAGAAAGTTGGGTCACCCTTACCTATTAGTCGTCAAATGAAAATTGTTTACAAAAAGATTTTCAACAAAGATATAGAGATGTCATATTCTCGAGAGAAACTCTCTCTCGCTCCTTGTCGCCTTAGTTAGTGCCTGTTCCTTGCTACTGCCATATTGCATATCCTTTATTCCTCTCTAAGGTGGTTTGCGAGTACATTCAAAAGTACTCATTGGCATTGTTGTCCTGGCTATTTACTTGGCCAGACTTTGAAGAGGAGTTCTACGAAGAAGAAGAGTACGACGCCGAAGATGCGAACTAGGACGCTCTCCCAGTCAGTCGCCTGTAGGGTAAAGGCCTGACTTGGGTTCCACCGCTTTGGGAGTCAAGTTGTTTCCGCTGCTGTTTGTTGAACTACGGCCTTGATGGCCTATGATGTAAGACTTCCGTAATACTTTTAATTCGGTACTGTAATGGATGATGTAATCTGATATCAGTTCGGTTATGTATTCACGATGGAATAATCTTGGGATCGTGAAATTGTATGCATAACAGAAGTTTCAGACTGGTTAGTCCGAGGCTCCAAAGAGCTGGTATCAGAGCCAGGTTGACTGCAGGAGACTTTAGTTTAGCATGGGCGTTAGATAGACCAAAAACTATTTTTCTAAAAACAAAAAGGTTGACTAAATGCTGAAAATGCTTAAGTCCCTTACCTCCTTCTATTTTTCCAAAAATCTTACTGGCATTAAAGTTTTACTATGCTTAAAATTTTGCACACTGTGGTCACTAACTTAATCTACTTTAAAATTTGTGTAGATGCTGATCGAGTACTCGCACTACCGTCAGGTCGGGGTGAAGACGCCCCTCTACCTCTTCGAGAGAGCCCTGGCCGACCTGGTTGTTCGGTGCCGACGTCCGGTGCCCGAGGTGAAGGGCGTCCGTACCGAGAGGTCTGAGGACTCGGAGATGGCCTGGCTGGTCACCTGCGTCGTCAAGGGGAGCGAGATTGCCCCCGTTTCTAAGGAGTTCACCGTCGACGTGATGGAGCATATGTGGATCGACGGGATGGTCCGAGTGTTCCAGGAGGCACTCGCCCGCCTTGCCTTCCTTCACCCTGAGGCCCTCATCGACACTGGCTACCGGTACCTTGGCATGCGCGACGGTGCGGGTCAGCCCGTGGACGGCGCCCCGCACGCTGACACCGCCCACCAGCTGCACCACCTGGAGTACCTGCTGCACCACACTCAGACTCAGCAGGACCGTGCCCGAGAGAGGTGCGATCTGCAGGAGACTAAGATTGAGACACTGCACGCTCAGCTTGCTGCTACACAGGCCGACCTTGCCAGTGAGCGCAAGATGAGAGTTGCTGCACGCCGGAGGGTTTCTCGCCTGAAGGCAAAGGTGGCTTCGCTGGAGGCCCTGACCACTCAGATGGAGGCGACTATTGAGGAGCTTGAGGACGACGGAGAGGACCTCCGTAGGGAGAACGGAGCCCTTTTCAGCGACGATGACGACGACTACGAGGAGGAGGACTTCGATATGGAGCCCGATACTGAGGATGAGGCCTTCATCAACGATGAAGATGAGGAGCCTGAGCCACTGATGCCCGAGGAGGATCCCGAGGAGCCACCCTTCGACGACGAGGGTGCCCCACTTGCACCTGAGGGTCCTGTCGTGGACCTCGATGACTTCTAGAGCACTACCCCCGGACTCGCACCACTCTATCATAGGGCGACGAGTTAGGCCCCCTTTTACGATGCGAGTAGAATTGTGATGATGGTTCTGATGAAACCATTCTTTTGGGTTGTGATGTATGAGACTTATGATGTGATGATGTATGCTACATTGTGCCTTCGGCACCTCTGCTATGTTATGCCTTCGTTTGCCTATCTTGCATTTGCTTGTTTCCGTTTCTAAAGTTCTTCAAATTTTCCTACAAGCCCTCCCCTTTTAAGTGGCCATTAATATCTGAATACCACACCTCTCCAGGATGGTCGACACCCGTAGAGGAAGCGCCAGCAGGTCGGACCAAAACCCCCCTCCACCTCCGGACCCAGCCATGGCTCAACTTTTGCGCCTCATGATGGAAGACTGTCAGGCAGCCCCAGAAGAGCGCCAAGCTAACCTTGCTACCCTTCAGCACCTCACTCAACTCGCTACCGGAAACGCCAAAAACAATAATGGCGGGAACGGAAATGGAGACCCCCGCTCTAAGCTGAAGGATTTCTAGAGCACCAACCCTCCTATTTTCGCCAAGTGCACTGAACCTCTTGACGCCGATGATTGGCTTCGCACCATAGAGAACAACTTGGAGGTCACCGAAGTCAGCAATGATGAGAAGGTGCTATTCGCCACTCATTTCCTTTCTGGGCCTGCACGTGCTTGGTGGGAAAATGTCAAGGCTATTCAAGCTGAAGGACACGTCATCAACTGGGAAGAATTCAAGGCCAAGTTCCGCAAGACCCACATCCCGTCGGGACTGATCAAGCTCATGAAGGACACGTTCATGAATCTGAGGCAAGGAAGCATGTCTGTGGTGGAGTACATGGACAAGTTCACCACTCTATCTAGGTATGCACCGGAAGATACCGACACCGAAGAGAAGAAGAAGGACCGCTTTCTGAATGGTCTGCATGACAAGATGCAAAGTATCTTGGTGGCTGTGCCGTACCCTGACCTTGAGTCGCTAGTAGATGCCTCTATTATGGTGGAGAGCAAGCGCAAGAATGCGTTTGAGAACCACAAGCGCAAGGCGATGCTGCAGCAAGGCAGCTCCAGCACTCAGCGACCCCGCAGTTTCCCTCCACCAAGGCCGGCGCCCCAGCAGCAGAGGGCACCACCCCCTGCACCTCGCCCCAACAACCCCAATCGCAACTACAACCCTCAGCGTTCTGGAGGAAGCAACTTCAATCCCAACTACAACCGCCAAAACAACCCAGTCCGCATCCCCTCCAATGGATGTTTCTCCTGTGGACAGACCGGGCACTTCTCCAAGACGTGCCCTAACAAGGTGACTACTGAACAATGCCCCAATGCGCCCAAGCCAAATCAGGGACAAGCTCGCACTGCTGCCGGAAGGAACCAGAACCAGAGGAAGTCAGCTGGACCATCCAGAGGTCACCTGAACCATGTCAATGCTGAAGAAGCTCAGGAAGCTCCGGATATTGTTCTGGGTACGTTCCCTGTCAACTCAGTACCCTCCACTGTCTTGTTTGATTCCGGAGCATCGCACTCGTTTGTTACTAAGCCGTTCGCTAGAAAGAGTGGGTTGAGACCTACGATCATGCAACGGCCTATGTTAGTCCAGATCCCGGGAGCCTCTACCAAAACAGATTTGTCCTGCAAGGAAGTCCCTATAGATATTCAGGGGAAGCGTTTCCACGCCAATCTGATAGTGTTGGGGGAGCAAGGTCTGGAAGTTATTCTAGGTATGGATTGGATGGTAAAGTATAAGGGTCACATAGACTGTGCTCGCCGAGCCATAACCCTAACTGCCGAGGACGGCGAGGTAGTTGAACATGTAGCCACCATGCCATCATCGAAGGCCCTATGCATGAAGAGTGTCGCCAGTCCAGCCCTGCATGAAGTACCCATAGCTTGTGAGTATCCTGAGGTTTTCCCCGATGAGTTGCCCGGTATGCCCCCGGATCGGGATATCAAGTTTATCATCGAGCTAGTTCCCGAAACTGCCCCTATCACTCAGCGACCCTACCGGATGAACCCTCAAGAATTAGTTGAGCTGAAGAAGCAATTGGAAGACATGTTGAGGAAAGGATTGATTCGTCCCAGCGCATCCCCCTGGGGATTTCCCGTTATCTTTGTGTTTAAGCGGGACGGTACTATCCGCCTGTGCGTGGATTACCGGAAACTGAATGATGTCACCATCAAAAACAAATATCCTCTCCCAAAGATTGGAGATCTGTTTGACCAGATGAATGGAGCCCGAGTTTTCTCTAAGATAGATCTTCGAACTGGCTATCACCAACTAAAGGTTCGAGAGTCAGACATTCCCAAGACTGCCTTCACCACACGGTATGGACTATTTGAATATACCGTGATGTCCTTTGGACTAACCAATGCCCCCGCCTACTTCATGAATCTCATGAACAAGGTGTTCATGAAGTACCTCGACAAGTTCGTCGTGGTTTTCATCGATGATATTCTGATCTACTCCAAGAATGAAGAAGAGTATGCTGAACATCTGCGGATTGTTTTGGGAACTCTCAGAGATCATCAGCTTTACGCCAAGTTTAGTAAATGTGAATTTTGGCTGAAATAGGTAGGATTCCTAGGCCATGTCATATCAGCCGGTGGAGTGTCTGTCAACCCGTCCAAAATTCAGTCCATCATGGAGATGAAAGCCCCTACCAATCAGACCGAAGTCCGCGCCTTTTTAGGATTGGCTGGTTATTACCGCAAGTTCGTTGAGGGGTTCTCCAGCATTGCGAGACCCTTAACGCAGTTGTTGAAGAAGGATAAGAAGTTTGAATGGACCGACAAATGTGAGACCAGCTTTTAGGAACGCAAGAAGAGATTAGTTACAGCCTCCGTCTTGACTATGCTAGATATCACCAAAGATTTTGATGTATACTGCGATGCATCGAAGCTGGGTTTGGGAAGTGTGCTAATGCAAGAAGGCAAGGTGATAGCCTATTTGTCACGACAACTTCGACCGCACGAGATGAATTACCCCACGCATGACTTAGAGCTTGCTGCGGCAGTTCACGCCCTGAAGACCTGGCATCATTATTTAGTTGGAAACCGCTGCGAGATCTACACTGATCACAAGAGCCTGAAGTATATCTTCACCCAGCGGGAGCTGAACATGAGGCAAAGTAGATGGATGGAGCTCATCAAGGATTATGACCTCGGCATTCATTATCATCCCAGTAAAGCCAATGTCGTAGCTGATGCCCTTAGTCGAGAGCCTGTTCGCTGAACGCCCTGATCAAGATGGCTCAACCCAAGTTGTTTGATGAACTGGAGGAGTTCGGCCTCGAGTTGGTCAGCCATGGTTTCCTGGCAAATCTTGAGTTGAAGCCTACTTTATTCGATGAGATCAAGGAAGCTCAAGTGGGTCATGAGAGCATCGAAGGAATTAAGCGTAGAATGGATAGGGAGGAAGTTCCTGGTTTCTCGATTGATGCCGAAGGAGTTTTATGGTACAAGGGACGCCTGTGTGTGCCTAATGTTGAAGACCTGAAGCAGCTAATCATGAAGGAAGCCCACAACACTCCCTACTCAATCCACCCCGGAGGAACCAAGATGTATCAAGATCTCAAGAAACAATTCTGGTGGCACGGTATGAAGCGAGAGATAGCCTTTTTCATTGCTCGCTGCGACGTGTGCCAGAAAGTGAAGGCTGAACATCAACGACCAGCGGGACTGCTCCAACCCCTCCAAGTCCCCGAGTGGAAATGGGAAGAGGTTGGAATGGACTTCATCACTGGACTTCCTAAATCACAGCGTGGTCACGACTCCATCTGGGTTATTGTAGATCGACTTACCAAGGTTGCGCATTTCCTCCCTGTCAAGGTGAGTTATCATGGAACCAAGCTGGCTGATCTGTACATGTCCTGAATAGTGAGTCTCCACGGAGTTCCCAAGAGAATAGTTTCCGATCGTGGTACTCAGTTCACGTCAAAATTCTGGAAGAGCCTACATGAAACCTTGGGAACCAAGTTATCTTTCAGCACTGCATATCACCCGCAGACCTGTGGCCAGACCGAAAGAGTAAACCAGATTCTTGAAGATATGCTTCGTGCTTGTGTCCTCGCCTATGGAGCAAAATGGGAAGATTGTCTCCCTTTCGCGGAGTTCTCTTACAACAATAGCTACCAAGCTAGTCTGCAGATGGCCCCCTTTGAAGCCCTATATGGTCGTCGTTGCCGAACCCCTCTCAACTGGTCCGAGACCGGAGATAGTCAAGTTTTTGGACCTGACCATCTTCGTGAAGCCGAAGAACAAGTTCAACTGATTCGTGATCGCCTCAAGGCCGCTCAGTCCCGCCAGAAGAGTTATGCTGATTCCTAGCGTCGCGAGTTGACCTTCAAGGTTGGAGATCATGCCTATCTTCGCGTCACTCCACTCAAGGGAAT
This sequence comes from Lolium multiflorum, assembly GCA_030979885.1. NCBI lineage: Eukaryota > Viridiplantae > Streptophyta > Magnoliopsida > Poales > Poaceae > Lolium > Lolium multiflorum. The sequence goes on from CM061752.1 coordinate 6,027,332, forward strand.
GCAGAGATTTCACGTAAAAGGAAAGCTTGCCCCCAGATATATTGGGCCCTTCAAGGTTCTCGCTCGTCGAGGTGAAGTATCTTATCAACTGGAACTGCCTGCTGAGTTAGCAGATTTCCACGATGTGTTCCATATCTCTCTACTTTGACGATGCCTCCAAGTGCCTGACAAGCCTAAGACCTTCAAGAACATCGATTATCGCACCCTCGACCTCAACACCGACTTAACTTATCGAGAAGTACCCCTTCGGATTTTGGAAGAAGCTGTTCATCTCACCCGAAGAACAAAAATTAAATTCTGTAAGGTTCAGTGGACTAATCACTCCGAGGAGGAAGCCACTTGGGAACGAGAAGATCAACTTCGAAAGGACTTTCCCGCTCTCTTCAGTTCTTAGCCACCGAATCTCGAGGACGAGATTCATTTTAAGGGGGGAAGGTTTGTAACAACCCAACTTTTTGTGTATTAGTTTAAACTTGGAATGCAAATTTTTGGGCCAACAAAAACTTTTTCTATCTTTAAACCTTTCATGCATATAGTTGATCTTACCTTGATTTGTAGTATATGTGTGTGTGTTGCTTGTGAAAATGTCATTTGTGTGTCAATAACTAAAACCCTAAAAGCCCTTTTCACTTGTGACTCCTTTTATTTCTAGTTTATTTTTTTTTAACTTGCCAAAACCCTTGAGCATGGGATCCTTAGGGCATGTGATCATGATCTTCCAAGATCATACCTCTTCCAAATTTCTCTCATCCATTTCTATTCCAATCTTTCTCAAATTTCACATCTGAAAATTTTCTAAGCAAGGACACCATTGACTCATCACATTTTTGCCCTAGTCTTGCCTTGGATCACACATTTGAGGCTTGTTCCAAAATTCCAAAGAATTGGAAAAAGAGGAGAATGGCCATGCCGGCCATGATCATCCCCTCTCCCATTGCCATTTCCTTCACTCCCCCTCCACACCATCACACACACACGACCAGATGGAGCCACACCATCTCTCTTGCACCCTCCCTGGACCCACACTCGACCTCCCTCTCTCTCTTTCTTCTCTTGGTCACCACCTCGGGAACCGCCAGGAGATCAAGGAGATCTCCCTCCCTCCTCCATCCTTGGCCGTTTCTGGGTGTCCTGCACGACCACCAGCGACCCCTCTCCCTCCCAGACATCCTCACATGCGCCCCCTCTCTCTGCCCCGCCGTGGCGACCCCCAATTGCCGACGCACACGTCTGCAGGGCCACGGCCACGTCGCCCACTCCACCATCCCTCACTGGTAGCCCTAACCTTGCCCACTAGGCACAGACGGCACAACCACGCCTCGGAGACACGCCCTGGGTCCACGCCCTAGCCTCTAACGCTGCACACCGGCACCCTAGCATACCCGGTCATTTTGTCGAGCAGGCTGCTGGCAGCTCCACCCCATCGTGTCTCCCCTCTCTGCCTCGTTGTGCGACGTGCGCTAGCTGCCAAGCCACGGCATCGCCTTACAGGGTCGCAGGGACACCGCCCTCCCTTGCCAATCCGTCGATGCCGCCCCCTCCCCAAGCCATGCACGGACCTGGTGCACCGTGCACCGGCCCGGCCACGTTAAATAGAGCACAGCCCCTCTTCTCCTCATTTCCCGTCGCCACCACCCTCCCAGAGCACCCTCTTTCCCACCTCCTAGAGCGGAGAGGAGCTTCGCTCCTCCTCTGCTGCTGCACACGCCGCGCCACCCGTGACCTTGGGGTGAAGGTTGCGTCGCCGCAGGCCATCTGTGCTCCCTCCTCTCTTCTCCTCTCCATGCGCCGCACCCTGCTGTTTTTGACCCGCCGTTATTCTCGCCCTAGGTCGACCGGAGGTTGCCGCTTGCCGTTCGTCGCCGAGGCAGACGAAGCCGTCCGCGCCATCGCCAGGAGCCGCCGCCGCCGGAGAAGGACCTGCTGCTGCTCTGCCCGGACCGCCGTCTCCGCCTCGACCTCCCCAAGCCTTCCCCGAGCCGTCCCCGAGTGCCCTCGGTGAGCATCCGCCATTCCCAGTAGCTAGGGTAGCCGCAGGATGCAGCCCCCGTCGCGAGCTGGACGAACGTCCATGCACCGTCGGATCTGGATCTGACGCGTGCATGCACGACATCGTGGGCTCCACACGCCAGTGTGGCCTCCACGCCAGCCCCCGCCGTTTGAACCCACCTCCCGCGCTGCGGAGCCGCTGCTGGGCCAAATCTGGCCGAGCCCAGCAAGCCCCGGCCCGATTCCCTTTTTCCCTTTTCTCTCTTTAAACCAGCCAGTAAATCCCTGCTCAGTTTTCGAAATACCACAAATTCGTCGAGTGACCAAATTTGTTGATTCAAATTTCCAGATGCTCACAAATGAAATCTCTACCACAAATAATTGCATGCATGCGATTTAGTGTTGTTATTATGTGCTCATAAATAAAAACCTAAAAGGTTACTGATTGTGTATTTTATTTATGATGTAAGATTTATAAAACCTTTCTGCATGAGGTTAATGTTGTTGTAAAGTAGAAGTAGATACCTTTGTTTTGGCACTAGTTTCACATGCAAAAGCTTCCTAGGTTTGGTTTTATTTACAAATCAAATTTTGACCAGAGAGCTATTCCATGAATTTTATTTGAAAAACCACAAAGTTTTTTGAAACAAAACCGAGTGCTACTGGTAGGTATAATGCTAGGGTAATTCTGTGCCTAAGGAAATAATTTTCAGAGTGGTAGTTTATGCCAGGGGAATTTATTACTGAAACAGGGCATCTTTTCAGTATATGATTTTTGTAAATTCTTTTACAAATCAGAAAAATACCAAACCAGTGGGGTTATATCGCATTTAGCATTAGCTATCCAGGGGTATGCTTGGCTTTGGTTTGTGATGATCAGATACTGGTGTGCCTAGCTATTCATGTGCTCTGGTTTCTGTCTTGTTTAAATTTCTGAGGTTTTTTAAAAATTTATTTGCGTGTGATTCTTATGCAAGTGTGTTCTACATGTTGTTAGCTTTCAGTGGGTATGTTGCATGCATTTTTGTGACTCACAGAAAGATTTACCCCATTTAAATGGCTCCTAAGTCATTTCTGGAATTGTAAAAATCACATCTTTAGTTTTAAAAGCCATAATTGAGTGAAACCACTTTCAGTAGCTTGTGTTTGTGAACCTTTACATACTGTGATTTTACCAAATTTTTGTGTGAAATATTCTGGAGTGGGTTGATGATTTGGTGTGGCTTGTTTCTTTTATTTTTGCGACAATAGATTCGAACACCGCCGGAAACGAAGGGGGAGGTGACTTCAGGGGAATTGAAGAGGAAGACCTGGGACACTTTGCTGATCAAGGCAAGCCACCTCTTGATGCATCTCTGATCCTATTTATCTTGCTCTTGCATTATTCCTGTTTTATAAAATGCATGTCTTTTATTTATTATGTGGGTGGTTAGTGCCACCCGGAGTTTTATTAATCCACCCTTAGGGTGCAGCCCTTGATAGTACCTACTGATCCAAATCCTAATAGCGATATGGTGCTTACCACCTTATCATCCTTGTCGCCACTTTTTAAGAAAAGATGGACTATAGGTTGGGAGCCCTTTTTGGAAAAGTTTTCGGAAAAATGTTTCCGAGAAAGAAGTTTTCGAAAAACTTGGAATGGGGTAGCCTTGCCCAAGTGTGATGTTTTGAAAATGAAAAATGTTTCGAAAAGGAAATGGTGGGAGGCAAGTGGAGATGAAAAGTTGTTTTCGAAAAACCTTGGTGACTAAATACCTAACCGGACCAAGCCAGTACAACCACATTATCCTTAAGTGGGACGGGTCGTACCGTAGTAGTTTGTCTCGCCTTAGTTTGGGTCCTGCAAATGTAAGGGGTGGTCCGAGCATGGACACCTATCGACCGTGGCCTTCCCGACAGACTGGGAACGCCTTTCCATTGCGTACCGATGGCAGGGGTACAACCTATGAGCTCCCATTGAATAATGCCCCGCAGTTGGTCGCGGCATTCCGGAGGGTCGAGCTGGTCGGGGAATTTGCTACTCCTAGGTAAACGACCCCTCGGACTCGGGTGTTGGGAGGTACAACTCTAGGCGGCATGTCTTAGGCTAAGGCGAGCAGGCGAAAAACTACGATCGGGTACTTGTCGTGGCATATGTTTTTATGCGGGGATGATGCCCACACGATGAGTATTCGGATCTTGTGGGGAAAGTATACAACCTCTGCAGAGTGTAAAACTATTCGAATAGCCGTGTCCGTGGTTATGGACAAGGGAAAGGTTGTTGCTTGGCATTGAAGGAGTTTTGGTTTTTCCAAAGTGTTTTCTAAAAAAAAATGTTGTTTCGGGAACTTTGTGCTAGTGGGACTGGTGGAAAAGTACCCGAGAGGTACGGTGGAAATCTGAAAGGTTGTGACGGACATATGGGATGGCCGGAAGGAAAGTTGGGTCACCCTTACCTATTAGTTGTCAAATGAAAATTGTTTACAAAAAGATTTTCAACAAAGATATAGAGATGTCATATTCTCGAGAGAAACTCTCTCTCGCTCCTTGTCGCCTTAGTTAGTGCCTGTTCCTTGCTACTGCCATATTGCATATCCTTTATTCCTCTCTAAGGTGGTTTGCGAGTACATTCAAAAGTACTCATTGGCATTGTTGTCCTAGCTATTTACTTGGCCAGACTTTGAAGAGGAGTTCTACGAAGAAGAAGAGTACGACGCCGAAGACGCGAACTAGGATGCTCTCCCAGTCAGTCGCCTGTAGGGTAAAGGCCTGACTTGGGTTCCACCGCTTTTGGAGTCAAGTTGTTTCCGCTGCTGTTTGTTAAACTACGGCCTTGATGGCCTATGATGTAAGACTTCCGTAATACTTTTAATTCGGTACTGTAATGGATGATGTAATCTGATATCAGTTCGGTTATCTATTCACGATGGAATAATCTTGGGATTGTGAAATTGTATGCATAACAGAAGTTTCGGACTGGTAAGTCCGAGGCTCCACATCTTCGTTACGGTAAAATAAGATCTTCGGCTTTTGTTTCGTCCAATTCCGAGAATATTTCCTGTACAACTTTTCTGAAATACAAAACAGCAGAAAACAGGGAACTGGCACTGTGGCATCTTGTCAATAGGTTAGTGCCGAAAAATGTATAAAAGTGCAACAAAGTGTAAACAAAACATATATAAATTGGTGTAAAACAAGCATGGAGCATAAAAAATTATAGATACGTTTGCTACGTATCACGCTTTTTGAGGCACGCCGGTGTGAGCCCATTTTCGATGCCGGCCCCCAAAATGCTATCGGGGGCGCTATCAGTGGCGCCGGTGGGATGCTCTTATTGACACCTAGCTTAGCTTTAATATTGTCATGTTATTTTCTTAAAAGCGATGAGAAATATTAAAATATAAATTTGTACCCTATATCGCACTAACTAGTAAGCTAATAACGGTATTTTACTCCTTGGCTTTGGATAATCATGGCTAGGGGTTTGGTCTAATTTTGTACGCATGGATAAAATCGGTGGCTAACTGGTTATACATAAGTCGGAAAATAGCACAAACTGGCGAAGGGTTTCGCCTCTTCCTCGTCTCCTAGGCAGCGGCGACCAATTCCCTCGATCTCCACCGGCTAGGGCGTAGCTCCCTCCGTTGGATGCTCTGCACGGCATGAGGGAGGCATGTGTGTGTGTTGTTGGGGGGGGGGGGGGGCTCGATCCTCTAAAGGTAAATAGCAACACTATGAATTATTTTTTGACTTTCTTATTGCATGTCTCTATATAGAACATGCGTTGGAACTTCGAATTCCGCATGTACATAAATTCCGACGTTGTTCAATCCAATGAATGAATCAGATAGGCACACAACAAAATTCAAATCCCCCGAGCATCTCCAGAAGGGTCCCTAACATAGCCTTTTATGTTTTAAGGGTTGGTTGAAAAAGCATGCTCCAATAGAACCTAGACATATCATTGCAATAGGTGAGATCCTTGGAAAAATACAGCACAACCCCTTTTCCCGTGTGGGTAGAGCACGACCCTCTTTTGGTGGTTGCTTACATTTGCCACACACTATCCGGCCCCACATCCACCATAGAGTTGCATGCGCCACCGTATACACTGAGTTAGCGCCACCACTCTTGACGTGGGCATTACCCTTCGGGTAACTGTTATTGCCATATCCTGTACGGCCCAACTGGAGGCCTATGAAGACACCCGATGGTAAGGTAGGCCACTATGGCGGTGCCGAAGAAGATTCCTTGAAGGACAAGACGAAGAAGAACCGAACAAGGAAAGTTTAGATCTAGGGCTTTTGTAACCTAGTCGTACCCGGACAGAGACCTGGCCCCTTATATAAGGGCCAGGAGAGGGGCTGTCGAGGGGGACAATCAATCTTAGCAACTTTAGCCACCGCAAGTCCAGAGCTAGGTCCAAGTAGTGCTTAGCCTCTCGACGAAACCACAGCCGAAACCTTCGGCACCCCATTGTAACCCGATATTTTCATAATCAAGATCAGACAGACGTAAGGGTTTTACCTCATCGAGGGCCCCGAACTTGGGTAAATCGCTCTCCCCGCTTGCCTGTTAACCGATGTCTCATGTCAGCCTACAGGATTCCGTCAACCCTAAGCCCCAATCGGAGGGCATTGCCGAGGAGTACCCTCGACAATTGGCGCCGTCTGTGGGAACCCTGTCGGCACAAGATCGGTCATCGGCAGATCCAGTCATGTCGTCGGCAGCTTCGTCAACGCCATCATCGTCATCATCGCCAAATCTAGGAAGCCCGATTCGATTCGGCTCCTATGAGTTCACCCCGCATAGCGACTCTTCTCGCTCGACTTTCTCAGATCTACAAGGAAACATGGAGATGACGTTCGGCAGCGTCCACTACAACGTCAACGCGGAAGGAGTCCTTCGATTGCTAGAACCGTATGCCACCAGGTCGTCGAAGAAATCGCCACCACCGGCCACGGGGCCAAGCATGTCGTCATCAGTCGACCTTTCGGCGGGCCTGACGGACTCGACAAACTCATCCTCGCCATCGACCCCTCGGTCGACGTCTTCATTGTCAGTTGGATCCGATAACCCCGTATCTTCAGAGATGACCTCGTACTACTGCTTGAACTGCGACACCAGGCACGGGTTGGGATCGAGCGACACACCGTTCATCTGCAGCGCCCAGCATTCATCGGAAGAGGACAGCATCGACAGCGTCGTCAAGGGGGTCACCTGGAAAGCGGCGCACCACCAAGTTTATGCCGCCAATAATACAGGAAACGCAAGGAATAGGGGAGATGGAGATCACACCCCTCGCTCCAGCAGGCGGCTAAGTTTTGAAAACGGCGCCAGTAACAACAACAGCGATTACACCATCGCAGAGAAAGAGTGGGCAGCAGCCAGAGCAGCCGTGCTTAATAACACATCACTCCCCGCCGGAACTTCGGTTGGAACCCTTAAGGCCTATCGCTCTATATTGGAGAAAAATCGGGAGCGTCTATCGAAAGAGCAAGCCACCCTCGAGAAACCTCTATTCGCCGCAGAGCAATCTAGCGAGCGATGAAGGGGCTCGCGAGGAAGCGCCTCCCGAAGCAGTCAAGGCGTAGGGAAGCACCGATCGAGGTTATCCAGGCTTTCGGAAGATGATGCTAGGGAAATCACGTCGAACCTGTCCAAGTCCTTCATGACTACAGACACTGCGGGTATGCTACGGCCTAAAACCGTCGATGGAGCAACCGCCAATCTCGCGGCGTACCTCATCAATCAACGACCCGAAGGTTCTATGGCTCAAGCCCACCGGGGCGCCTTAGAAAGCCTCGCAATCTTAGGAGACAACTTGGTCCCATGGAAGGAAAAGACCACGTTACAGGCCAGTGGCTCAAAGCATCGCTCGAGGGACACTCGAGACGAAATCACCTAGAGTAGAATCGATAAAGTGAGGCGACGACGCGCCGCCAAGGAGGAATACGACAGTGACGCCTCAGATGAAAGCCAAGAGTACGACGACGAGCTAAGGGGAGCTGACTGCTTGAGCTACAAGATCCGTGAGACGATGCCGCCCAGAAAATTCAAACCTACCCCCACTGACGCCGCTAAGTACGATGGACAGCAGGAGCCGAGGTCATGGATAGACGATTACCTACAGACTGTGATCCTACACAAGGGAAATCAGATAGCAGCAATGCAGTGCTTGCAGCTTTACCTAAAAGATTCGGCACGAGCCTGGTTGAGAGGCCTGCCGAAAGGTTCCATCAAATCATGGGATGACCTAGTGGACGCTTTCGTCACGAATTTCCAAGCAACATACAAGAGGCCTGTTGGGATCGAGGAATTACGGCATTGCCAATAGAAGCAGAAGGAGTCGATGCGCGTATACATCGGAAGATTCACCAAACTCCTGAACGCTGCCGAAGACATTTTCGTCGACAGAGCAATCGATGCCTTCAGCGATGGCATCTAACGTGAAACCTACATAGAGGAACTTGGGCGCAAGAAGCCGAAAACTATAACCAAGTTAATGGAAATCGCCAACAGCTGGGCTGATGGCGAAGATAATGTACGAAGACCACGACAACGCAGTGACGACGAAGACGACGATCAGCCGAAGCATGACTCGGGTGGACGAAGGGATCGCCGTAAGAAAAGAAAAAACCGCAGTTACGACAGAACCTGGTAGCTGCGGGGTATTCCGATCGGACGATCGGTACGACGACAGGCAGACGATCGACAGACGGCAACCGGAACAACTCGGAAACCGTGGCAACTACAAACCACGACCACAGAGGACTCCTGAGCTACCCTTTGCTGAACAGATAAATGCTCCCTGCTATCTGCACTCGTACATCGATTCTAAAGACAACAAGAAGTCAAGTCACCTACTCAGAGATTGTCGGCAGTTCATCAAAATGCAGAAGCTCATCCAGCAGCAGGAACAGCCAACACCACCGCCACCTCCACCTCAGCACCAGGTCCAGCAAGCTCAGCCTCATAACCCAAACGAGTCGTTTCCACCACCACGTGGGCAGATGAGCATGATCCATAGGACAGGTGTTTCGAGAAGGGAAATGAAGAAGCTCACCCGAGAAATCTGGCAGAAAGCATTATGGCCAACATTCCCGAATATATCGAGTGGTCGTCTCAGAGCATTATGTTCAGCAGAGCGGATCACCCGATGACAATCCCAAAACCAGGGCATGCTGCCTTAGTCGTTGAGGCACAAATCGGAGGGTTCAAGATGAGCAAAATCTTCATGGATGGCGGAAGTGGATTAAACCTGATATTCATTGACACAATCAAAAGTACGGGGATCACTATGAGGATGCTAGAAGAGACAGACACCTGTTTCCATGGGATTCTCCCCACTTCACCGGCGTACTCTCTTGGCAAAGTTTACCTGAACGTCGTCTTTGGCAAACCCGACAACTTCAGGAAGGAAAAGATCGAGTTCGAAGTCGTAAACTGGGAATCGCAGTACCACGCTATACTCGGAAGACCAGCTTATGCCAAGTTCATGGATGTGCCGCATTATGCATACCTCAAGCTGAAAATGCATGGGAGCAATGGGACAAACATCACAGTCTATGGAAGTTTCTCACGCTCGGACAATTGTGATCGTGACTTTCAGAGGATCGCTGCGAAGTTTGGGGTAAAGCAAGAAGTTGCTGATCTCCCTTCAAAATCGTCGGCACACGATAATAAGGAAGATGAACGCGTCAGGAAGACGAAGAAGAAGCCAGCCGATCTTGCCTTAGAAGCTTTGACAGTGAAAACTTCGGCAGCTAATGGCATAGCAGTCATGAAAGAAAACATGACACTGGCAATCACCGCCTGGACTCCTGGCGAAATCAACGACGCTTCCAAAATCGCTGACGCGACAGACAAGCTAGAAGATAAGAAGAACCCTCCTCTTGCTTAAGCGGATGGATAGTGTTTAGTTTTCTCTTTTCAACAGGGCCTTTTTCTTTTCGCCCCTTAGTTTCTTGCTTACTTTATTAACGAGAACTCAAGTTTTGTTTCCTTAATAGCATTGCAGCAATTCGGAACCACATCATCATAAACCGTGTTTGTGTATTTCGGCGAACATTGGTGCGATGAAGAACACGCCCAAAGATTGCATTCCAAAAAAGCCTCTGAAATTACGAGTGCTAAAGGACGCAAAATCAACGGGGACCCTGCTCCTTTCCTTTGCTATAGATGCCTCAAAGAGTGCCGCAAATAGCAAGGATCAGGAAACACGTATACTAACGACCCACGTTCGATACTTTACTTATGAAAGCATCAAAGAACGACTGAGTCATCGGCAGAACTAGTGCTACCGATATATTCGGGAGCTGCTGTCAGGTCATACATCGGTTGAAAGCAAAGTTGCACATACAACGGGTTTAGCAAGACCCGCAACATGAGCTGATCACTCAAATAATTTGCTGACCAACAAACACACATGCGCCTAAACGAGTAATTAAGATTAGCTCCCCCAAAATGTGCCAACGGCATTAACATGGTAAAAGTGCATGTATATGCACCTACCGATAAAAACAGTTTAAGCCTAAACACTCGGATGTAATGCCTTCGAGGCCTCTTCAAGCCTGTTAACAATTATATTGGAAGGCAGTCCCACCTTCGGATACAGTGGCTCCAAATCGCCCACCGCATTGGCAATTGCTAGCAGGTTTGCCGAAGGATAACGCACGAGGACGAGGGCAAGTGTGAATCTAGCTCCTGCAAAAAGTTGAGCTCGAACCAAGTCTCGGATTTTCTTGGTGTTACTAAATTCTGACATCAAAGTCAACAGCGTGGGAGGGACCGCGTTTAAAGGGAACATCGTCTTCCATATTACCCTCAGCCCTTTGTAGCATTTGTTGAAGAAGCGATGGACCTGCTGGACCTGATCTTGGAACTTCGCAACAGCCGAAGCCTTCGAGTGCTCTTTCCAGAAAACCTCATCCGACGATGATAGCTGGGTCAATGCGTTCACACGTTCGTGAATTCGCTTGTTCTCTTCAGCAGGGTTCAGAGCTATGACTAGCAAAGGAAACAAGAGAAGTTCAGACGATGCATTTCGTAGAAAAACAAGGAGTAAAAGGACAAGGGGCTTACAGTTCAAACTTTCTGTGGCCCTATGTAATTCAGCAAGAGCATAGTGTTCTACGTCAGCTGCAAGCTCGCTCTTCTTTTTGATAATAGCATCCAAGGCGTACGTACTGCGCATATCCTTCTCCATCTGTGTGATCCGATCCTTCATCCGCTGGAGTCGATCACTCTCAGAGACAGCACCCGAAGAATCATCAACAAATGCAGGCACAGGGAAAACCTGCAAGACATTGTTAAAGGGCATGATGGATTGTTTGGATTCAGCATTGAAAACCTGCAAGACATTGTTAAAGGGCATGATGGATTGTTTGGATCCATCGGGAGAGTGCAAGTAAAAATGTCATAATAAGAGTGCACTGGCAACATTGCCAGCATGGAATTTATTACAACCACACAAGTCTCATGGCAGGACATTGTTTTAATCAAACTAAGTTACAAAAATCAGGGGCCCTGGGTCTGGTTTGACAAGCTTGGACCAGCTGATGATTTCTTTGCGGAAACTAGTTCAAGAAGCTGGCGAGCACACTTGAGAGCCGAGGTTTTAAAGACACCCAGATCGACAAATTGCCCATCTTGCTCTTTCGGCAGCTCTTTGGACATCTCCTCAATATTGTCTTTGAAGCCATGACCCATCATGAGTTGAAAGGCTAGGAGGGCGCCATAGGTACGTGAAGTACGTTTGAATACCTCGATAACCTCTTTGGTGTTGACGGCGAAAGCGTCGATCAGCTGCCCCAAAGTCTTGTCTTGACTAATCTTGGGGAAGATCATCGAGTGCATCCGCGTCATGGCTCCCTTGCCCTTCTGGAGGAGCTCCTGCGTGAGCCGATGAGAAGCAAGAGTCATCGACAGAGCATTCACCAGGGAATTGTCCGGAAGCTTATCCAGAGCTTCGACAGGGATATCCGCAGCCTCTGTGGAGAACAAAATAAGAGGAGTTTATTAACAAAGGATTGAATTTGCGAAGCAATAATCAACAAGAAAGCAGAAAGGGAATTACTAAGCAAAGCTAAGGAAGATTGGCGAAGAAGATCATCCTTCTCAATCGCCCAAGCTTCAGCGGCCAGTCTGGATGCCTCTTCGTCCTTCAGCCTCTTCTTCAGCCCCTCGAGCTCCTCCTTCAGGGAGTCGACTTCCTGGCGAGCTTCGGCAGCTATTTTTATTGCGCCCTCCAACTTCGAGGAAGAAGACTTGACCTCCTTTTGCAGTTGAGCCTTGTCAGCTTCCAGGGAAGTGTATTGGGAGGCGAAAGTCTCTAAAGAAGATATGACAGCTTGGAAATCCTTAAGCAAAAAGGAAAAACAGATATTTGATGAAGGATTATTAATCGAGGTCCATTCAGGAAAGCTTGCGTGCGACAGAAAAAGACTTACAGGTTTCCCTGAAGAAGGAGTTGCGGCAGCGGCAGTCGAAGGAGTATCCTTCCCCTTGGAAAGGGAGGAAGCAGTCGATATCTGGGCCATGGGGACTGCAGCAGGGGCCGAAGCCTCGGAAGCTGCAGGATTCGGCAGAACAGCGCCAGATTTGGCCTTCTTAGACGGAGGCTCGATGAAACCTTCGTTGCTGCGAAAAAGAGAATTGGCAAAGTCAAGAAAAGGATGTGAATGGTAAGGACGATGTACAAATTCTGGAAAAGGAAGCAAGGGCTTATAGGTCGAAAAGATCATCTTCGTCAGCAAAGCCGTTGGATGGTCTCTTCACAGGCGAAGCTTTGACCTCCTCTACAGCTGCATCAACAAAGGCAGCATGATCAGCGTCATCGTCACGCATTGACCCCGCTGTGTCGCTAATATCGTTGGCTGGGGGTGGAGGATTGGTAAAGTCAGCTTCAGAGTTCATCGGATCATCGCGTTCATCCTTTGGGCTTGCGTTCTCTTCAGTGTGAAATCCTACAGGGGCTGAGGAATCTCTTCCCTCAGAAGTATCGTCCGGCAGGTCTCGTAAGTTTTCAGGAGCTATGGGGATCTGTCGAAGTAAAACAAGTAAGAACAATGACAGTCATATTGATCAAGGGAAACGGCGCAATAAGAGTATGGAGAGGAAAATTTACCTCGGTTGGCTGATGATCAGCATCAAATGGCGGATGGGAAGATATCAGTGGGATTGAATCTTCCTGGCTGAAGAGAGTGAGGCGCCGAACTTCATCAAGCAGTTCCTTTTCGGATAATTCAGCGATATTTATCCTAGTCTCGTCCTTGGGACCCGAATACAACCGCATCGGATGAGCCCTAACCATGATCGGCTGGACTGGACGCTTCAAGAACACAGCGGCTACCTCCGTGCCTATCATGGTCTGACCATCGGCTTCTTTGATCCGAAGAAATCTGTCAAACAACTTGTCGACTGCTGGTTTTTCATCGGGAGAAAGGATATTTTTCCAAGACTTCTTAGGTTTGGCTTCTAGAACATCGGAGAAACGAGGGAGCTGGGATTCAATTGTTGAAGTGTCCCTAATATAGAACCACTTCAGCCTGCACCCTTGCACAGACTCTCTCATCGGAAAGTTGAAGTAGTTAACTTCTTTACGAGCGACAAATCCAACTTCGCCAATGACAAAGGAACCACCACTACTGCTGTACCTTTTCACAAAGAAAATTTTCTTCCACAATCCAAAGTGGGGCTCGATGCCCAGAAACGCTTCGCAGAGGGTGATAAAAATAGCAAGGTGAAGGATTGAGTTGGGAGTCAGCTGCCACAGTTGGATCTCGTAAACTCGAAGGAGGTGACGAAGGAATTTGTGAGCAGGGAGTGAAAGACCTCGATACAAGTAAGATAAGAACATCACAGTAAAACCGGTGGGGGGATTGGGCCGTGAAATCGCACCTGGCAGAATCACATTCCCCTCGTCAGAAGAAATTAATCCAAGGCTCCGAGCCCTCTTTTCGTCACGCTTTGTGGTAGTAGACGCCGGCCAATCGCCGGGGATGGGTCCAGCCATGGAGCTCGACGGCGCTGGCGGCGTTGGAGCTGGAGGAGGAACATCTGGAGCGCCTCTCTTCGACGGCTTTGGAGAAGTCTTGGCGGCGGCACCGCTGCTCGCAGCACTGGTGGCAAGAGTGGAGCTCTTCTTCTTCACCATTTTTAGATCTAAGGAGATCTAGAAACGGCGGTGGCGGCGCAGTGGTTATGGGTGAAGAAGATGAATGAAGAAGAAAGAGGATGCGATGATGGATTGCGGAAAGGGAGGAGTTTACCCCGAAAGATTATAAAGTACAAGAAAACCTGAAGATTGAGTGGGCACGTGTCGTTGTTTCCAATTTATTAAGAGGACCTCTTTTCATCGTTGATCGCGGAAATCGAGGAGACACCTTGGTAACTGCACGCAAGTAGCGGTCACTTCTTAAAACAGAACCGTGCAGAGGCAGGATGGGCCCAACAGGTCGTGTCCTGTTAGTCGGAATTGCAACAGTAATTACGTCATCAGTGACATCATGAAGCTCGCTGGAAGCATCCGAGGAGAAACCAAAACCGTCGGGTGGTCAACTTGAGTCTACGCACAGATTGCAAGCATCCATACCTAGACTCGGGGGCTACTCCCATCGGGAGCACTAAGCGAGCACCCGATAAACGTGAACTCGAAGATTCTCCTGCAAAGAAGGGCGTGAAGAAATATTTGAAGAAAAGGACGGAATGCCCAGACTCGGGGGCTACTCTCATCGGAAGCGCTGGACGCGCACCCAACAAACTTTCTTGCACTCCAGGATCATGCCCGGGGACGTGATTCTGTGTAGGGTAGCGTTGTTTTGCCTTCGGCAGTTAACCAGCAAAGCTGGGCATGCTACTCAATATCCTTTACGCATTAAAAACTTCCAGAATTTGAAGACCCGATGTAAATGTATCGGATGACCTATGAAGAGTTGCAGAAAGCTTCGGCAGAAGAAAACGTTCGAGTTGTGCAACTTGAGTCTACGCACGGATTGCAAGCATCCGTACCTAGACTCGGGGGCTACTCCCATCAGGAGCGCTGAACGCGCACCCGATAGAAGAAGATGATGCTGTTATAAGATGGACAAGAACTATCAAGAGAGAAGAACATTTGATGGGGGCATGCTTTAGTCTCTACCCGAAATATCTTCGGCTAGACACTCGGGGGCTACTGACGTGGGCATTACCCTTCGGGTAACTGTTATTGCCATATCCTGTACGGCCCAACTGGAGGCCTATGAAGACACCCGATGGTAAGGTAGGCCACTATGGCGGTGCCGAAGAAGATTCCTTGAAGGACAAGACGAAGAAGAACCGAACAAGGAAAGTTTAGATCTAGGGCTTTTGTAACCTAGTCGTACCCGGACAGATCCCTTGAGACCTGGCCCCTTATATAAGGGCCAGGAGAGGGGCTGTCGAGGGGGACAATCAATCTTAGCAACTTTAGCCACCGCAAGTCCAGAGCTAGGTCCAAGTAGCGCTTAGCCTCTCGACGAAACCTCAGCCGAAACCTTCGGCACCCCATTGTAACCCGATATTTTCATAATCAAGATCAGACAGGACGTAAGGGTTTTACCTCATCGAGGGCCCCGAACCTGGGTAAATCGCTCTCCCCGCTTTCCTGTTAACCGATGTCTTGTGTCAGCCTACAGGATTCCGTCAACCCTAAGCCCCAATCGGAGGGCATTGCCGAGGAGTACCCTCGACAACTCTCCATCGTTGTCCTCTCATATCCCTTATCGAGCTCCGAATACCTCCCGTGTGTAGCTATCGTGGCATCCCTCCCAACTTAGCCTAGCGGCATCTCTCCGTGCTTAGATTAGGTGCCAGTAATCAGATCTGAGAGTTGCACACCACACACCACTAGAGGGTCATCAAGGGTAGGGGAAGCTAGAGGGTGGCCGACGATGGTGAGATATGGCCACAAAAGAGGAGCCGGACGGGGTTAGAGGATGACAAAAAAGATAGAAAACGAAGGATACAAAATGGAAGGCAAAATGCCCCACTAGCATATGCCCTTCATGCTTTAGTGCAAAGTCAAAATAATAAAATTCAAATATCACTTTACTACGATAGGTAACCTTTCCCACCGCTCTCGCTCATCCTGCTCGCTCGGCTCTCTTGTAGATCTAGGGCCGGTTGATCCCTCCTGTCTCCTCTACAACGATGGTCGATAACGAGATGGGTGAGGGTCCCCCATGTACAACAATAGTCTAGGTTTAATAGTAGGTTTAGGTTTTTGTTTGCTTAGCCTAATGCGAGAGTTTAGGAGTTTGGCGCTAGAGCTTTTAGGTCCGATCTGGTTCTTCTGCTGCTTGTCGTGGAGCTTGGATGCCCGAAGCCAGAGAAGAAGGCTAGCACCAACATGTCCTTAAATAAGGCAATCAGTGTCCGAGAATAAGATATGGCCGGCGAAGTCCTAGTTGGCCGTCGTGGTGGCAGGCAAAAGTGGCCAAAAGAGGGATCTTGATCTCCTGGGAGAGATCGAGCTCCTGCTCCATAGGATTCCTACAGAGCAATAGAGTCTCGCTGATGTGATCTTCGGCCGAGTCGACAACCACCCCAAACACTAGTGTAGCCCCTGCACTCTTATACGTCCAATTTGCATCACTATTTTATATCATAATTCACTATTATTCATTGATATATTTCATATTTAGGGGTAATACTTATGTCATTCCATATATTTTTGCATGTTTGATGATTATTGGGGAATTAACCACCGGAGCCAAGAATGTGCTGGAAAAAGGACCGTCAAGGCACCATATTTCTGAAGACCAATAATTCCCAACAAAGATACAGAAAATCATATTTTTCCAGATGACAGAGGATGCCAGAAGGGGAGGGCCGAGATGGGCCAGGGGGCACCAAACCACCCCTAGGCGCGGGCCCACCCTAGGTCGCGTCTAGGCATGGTCTGGGCGCCCTGGCCCACTTCTGATGATGCCCCTCGCGTATATTAACCCCTCGGGAAACCTAAGATCGGGGGTACGACAAGAGAAATATTCCACCGCCGCTACGGGGTGGAGAACCAGAGAGGGAGAAAAGCTCTCCGGCAGGCTGAAATCTGCCCGGGAAATTCCTTCTCGGAGAGGGGAGATCGTCGCCATCAAGCTGGACTTCATCGGGATCATCATCACCATCATCTCCATCACCAGCACCATCATCACTGCCGCCTCCACGCCGTCCCGCTGTAACATCTTGGGTTTGATACTTGTCTAGTTCATAGGGGAAACTTTCCCGGTGTTGATTACTCCTTGTAGTTGATGCTATTGAGTGAAACCATTGAATTGAGGTTTATGACCAGATTGTTATTCATCATTATATCACCTCTGATCATGATCCTCGTGAGTAGTTCATTTAGTTCTTGAGGACATGTGTGAAGTCATGCTGTTAGTAGTGGAACTGTGTTGAGTAATATGCAATGATTTGATATTTAAGTTGTGGTGCTATTCTTCTAGTGGTGTCATGTGAACGTCGACTACATGATACTTCACCTTTATGGGCCTAGGGAATGCATTGTGTATTTGGCTACTAATTGTGGGGTTGTGGGAGGACAGAAACCCAAACCCCCGTTAGGAAACCGGTGCTCAAGGGAGTGTAGGATCTCAAAGTTTAAGGCTGTGGTTAGATTTATCTTAATTACTTTCTTGTAGTTGCAGATGCTTGCAAGAGGTATAATCACAAGTATGCATTAGTCCAAGTATGGGGTAGTGCATTAGCATAGGTTCACCCACAACACTTACCAAACCACTGAATATTATTCAACTATGTGAAGCGAAAGCACTTGGCGTGATTCCCGTGTGTCCCCGGAACGTTTGTTCATCATAAGTAAAACAACCGGCTTGTCCTTTGCTCTAAAAAGGATTTGGCCACTCGCTGCAATTATTACTACTGCATTTTATTTACTCGTACTTTATTTATCTGCGATATCAAATACCCCTGCAAACCTGTTCGCTAGTGTTTACAGTGAATCCTTGATCAAAACTGCTCGTCAACACCTGTGGAAGACTTGGGTACCACGCTACCACCAAAGGAGGATCCTGTTTTCGATTTAAAACCTTTACCTGATGATCTTAAATATGCTTGTATTGATGATAAGAAAATATATCCTGTTATTATTAGTTCTAAACTTTCAGGACAGGAAGAGGAAAGGTTATTGGGAGTATTGAAGAAGCAACGAGGAGATATGGGATATACACTTGATGATTTGAAGGGGATTTCTCCTACGATATGTTAGCATGCTATTAATATGGAACCAGATGCAAAGCCAGTTGTTGAACATCAACACCGTTTAATTCCGAAGATGAAGGATGTGGTAAGAAATGAGGTATTGAAACTTCTAGATGCTGGTATTATTTATCCTATTGCTGATAGTAGATGGGTTAGCCCTGTCCATTGTGTCCCTAAGAAAGGAGGAATTACTTTTGTGCCTAATGAGAATAATGAACTTATTCCTCAAAGAGTAGTAGTTGGTTATAGGATGTGCATTGATTATAGAGAAGTTAATAAAGTTACTAAGAAAGATCATTATCCTTTACCTTTTATTGATCAAATGTTAGAAAGGTTGTCTAAGAAAACTCATTTTTGTTTCCTTGATGGTTATTCTGGGTTTTCTCAAATTGCTGTTAAAAAGCAAGATCAAGAGAAAACTACTTTTACTTGTCCTTATGGAACTTATGCTTATAGACGTATGCCTTTTGGTTTGTGTAATGCTCCTGCTACATTTCAAAGATGCATGTCTGCTATTTTTCATGGTTTTTGTGAAGAAATTGTGGAGGTATTCATGGACGATTTCTCCGTCTATGGTACTTCTTTTGATAACTGTTTGCACAACCTTGATAAAGTTATACAGAGATGTGAAGATACTAATCTTGTTCTTAATTGGGAAAAATGCCACTTTATGGTAAATGAAGGAATTGTTCTTGGACATAAAATTTCTGAAAGAGGTATTGAAATCGATAGAGCCAAAGTGGAAGCAATTGAGAAAATGCCCTGTCCTAGGGATGTTAAAGGTATTCGTAGTGTTCTTGGTCATGCTGGTTTCTATAGGAGGTTTATTAAAGATTTCTCTAAAATTTCAAAGCCTCTTACTAATCTTCTCCAAAAGGATGTACCTTTTGTTTTTGATGATGACTGTAATGAAGCTTTTGAAACTCTAAAGAAGGCATTAACTATTGCTCCTATTGTTCAACCACCTTATTGGAATTTACCCTTTGAAATTATGTGCGATGCTAGTGATTTTGCGGTAGGTGCTATTCTTGGACAGCGAGTAGATAAGAAGTTGAATGTTATTCATTATGCTAGTAAGACTCTTGATACTGCTCAAAAGAATTATGCTACTACTGAAAAAGAATTTCTAGATGTAGTCTTTGCTTGTGATAAGTTTAGACCTTATATTGTTGATTTGAAAGTTACTATTCATGCTGATCATGCTGCTATTAGATACCTTATGGAAAAGAAAGATGCTAAGCCTAGGCTTATTATATGGGTGTTGCTTTTACAAGAGTTTGATCTGCATATTGTAGATAGGAAAGGTGCTGAAAATTATGTTGCTGATAATTTGCCTAGATTGGAAAACATTTCTTATGATCCTATTCTTGTTAATGATAGTTTTCCAAATGAACAATTGGCTGCAATAAAGGTAACTTCGCGTGAGAGTCCTTGGTATGCTGATTATGCTAACTTTATTGTTTTCAAGTATTTGCCTCCAACATTTATAGCTCAGCAAAGAAGGAAATTCTTTTATGATTTGAGGCATTATTTTTGGGATGACCCACACTTATATAAAGAAGGAGTGGATGGTATTATGCGAAGATGTGTTCCGGAATATGAACAACAGGAGATATTGAGGAAATGTCATGGTAGTGCTTATGGAGGACATCATGCTGGAGATAGAACTGCACAAAAGGTTCTACAATAAGGTTTTTATTGGCCTACCCTCTTTAAAGATGCAAGAAAGTTTATTTTATCTTGTGATGAATGCCAAAGAGTTGGTAATATTTCTAGACGCAATGAAATGCCTATGAATTATTCTCTTGTTATTGAACCATTTGACTGTTGGGGATTTGACTTTATGGGTCTTTTTCCTCCTTCAGAAGGTTATACTCATATACTTGTTGCTGTTGATTATGTTACTAAATGGGTAGAAAGCTATACCTACAAAGAGTGCTGATGGTGAGACCTCATTAAAAATGCTTAAAGATGTTATTTTCCCGAGATTTGGGGTGCCTAGATATCTTATGACTGATGGAGGTTCTCATTTTATTCATGGTGGTTTTAGAAAGACACTTGCTAGATATGATGTTAATCATAGAATTGCTTCAGCCTATCATCCTCAAACAAGTGGGCAAGTAGAATTATCAAATAGAGAGATTAAATCTATCTTGCAAAAGACTGTTAATAAATCTAGGAAGAATTGGGCTAGTAAGTTAAATGATGCTTTATGGGCTTATAGAACTGCTTATAAAAATCCTATGGGTATGTCTCCCTACAAAATGGTTTATGGAAAAGCTTGTCACTTGCCTTTAGAATTAGAACACAAAGCTTATTGGGTAGTGAAAGATCTTAATAGAGACTTTAAACTAGCCGGTAAGAAAAGGTTGCTTAACTTGAGTTCTCTAGATGAATGGAGGAACGAAGCTTATGAAAATGCTAAACTCTTTAAAGAGAAGGTTAAAAAGTGGCATGATAAGAGAATTCTCAAGAGAGAGTTCCATGTAGGCGATAAAGTTTTACTGTATAGGTCTTGTCTCAGATTTTTTGCAGGAAAATTACTCTCGAAATGGGAAGGACCTTTTATTATTGAAGAGGTGTATCGTTCCGGTGCCATAAAGATTGCTTCGATATCGTGTTCTCGTCTTGTTTTTGTTTTGATCTGTTTCTGTCCAGATGTCATCCCGGGGTTCATCTTCAGAGGATCACGAGCTTCAACGCCGGTGCGAGCTCCTCCGTGATCTTGAACGGAGGACTCTTGCTGAACGGATGGAGGAAGTAAAGGAGATATCATCAAGCAGAGAGGGGCAGATTGCTGCAAGATTGAGGGCAAGGAAAGCTACTCCCGTAGGATCAATTAACACTGGGCATGCTTTTTCTCATAATATGAAGGGACCAATACCACCAGTTCTAGACCTCAGCTCCTTCCCTGTAGCAGAGGAGGCCATTCGAGTCACTGATGAGTTTTGTGATAAATATCGAGCTCTGAGGAAGGAGGTGGAGATTCTTCGAGAGGAAAACAACCGGCTTCGTAGAATGCTGGAGAACTTTCTTACTCCAATCATTGATGCACCACCACTACCGAGGAAGTAATTCGTTATCGGTATTGGCATCCCCTTGGCTTGTTCCAAGCTTGGGGGAGTGCCGCGGTATCACACTATTCTCTTTTACCTATTTACTTTTCAGTACAATCATATCATGAGTAGCGAAGTTATCATATAGGATAGTGTGCAGTGTGGAAGTATTTCTCATTTAGTTGATTATCTATGTATCCCTTGGTGTGAGTTGCCGTTATCAAATATTAATGAGAAGTTTTATCATTTACTTTCTGCACATCTTATTTTAGTTTGCAATTTCTATCATATGATTAATCTTGTTGGTTAGTATTGGTATCACTTTGGGAGCATTAAGTAATTCTAGTTGGTCTTGGCAAACTTAGCATTGGTCAGTAGCAACATTACATTGAGGCTTAAGTAGAAAAGAGAGAAATACATGTAGATATATTATTCCATTATCTTTCTTTCTTGTTGGCTCATAAGCTTAATATTCTTAAGATTAAATTGTTTGTACTCCCAAGGAAGATTGCATGATTGTTTTCTATCACATGTATATTTGTTTGTTTCGCTCAACTCTTATGCTTGCTACCCAACCTTGATAGCCAAAGACATGTACTGAGAGGGAATGCTTCTCGTGCATCCAAACCATGAACCAAAAACTCATGCCATTTGTGTCCACCATATCTACATATATGTGGTATTTCGCCGCCACTCCAAAGTGAATTTCTTGTGTGCTACCTTTAAACCTTCAAACATTACTACCCGTTTTGTGTTTTGTTCTTAGCCCATGGGAAATTAGTCTAAAAAGACTATTGTGATAAGGATTATGTAACTTATAAGTTGCTTGTTGTGCGATAACCATGTTGTCTGGGGAACGCCATCAACGTGTCTCCTTTTGTTGAATATCATGTTTTACCATGCTATGAATGTCCATCTTGTGTGAAATAATTGGGATTGACATGTTTAGATTGGAGTATGCATATTTGTTAGAGAAGAGCAAAGGGCCGCCAACCAAATCCATGTTCACATGGTGGAAGTTTCAGCCGGACAATTAAATCCTCAAATCTCAATCGAGATAATATTAACGTTGAATGCTTAAAGCATTAATCTGAGGAGTCCAACCATCTGTTTTCCACGTTGTCCTGGTATGGATGTCTAAAGTTGAGATTTATCAAAATCGAGAAATCAAATGCGATTTATCTCCTTGGACCTTTGTATAGGCGGCATGGAGGTACCCTTTTGCGATACTTGGTTGAAACTATATGCATATGATGAAGATCTTTGGTAATCATTAAAGTAAGACAAGGTTGTGGGCGCTAATGGTATATGGGCATGAGACACGCAACTTATATAATGAGTCATATTAATTATCACTACCATTGACATAGACATGTACACCTCTCAAAATATATTTTCAACACTCCTATTGCATTTAAAAAAAAAGCTCTAGCACATGAGTAATCTTGCTTCCCTCTGCGTGCAGGGCCTTTTCTTTTACTTTTATGTTGAGTCGGTAAACCTATTTCCCTCTACCTCAAGCAAGCATTTGAGTTGTTGTGATCCAACCGTTTATATATGTTGATCCATTCAATCCTCTCTTTTATTCTTCCTTGTGTAGCATGATGCTTTTATCTGAATGAATATAACTCTGAAAGCTATCTATGATTGTAATGATTGAGCAAGTGATTTCTGCAATAAGCTCTAATATAAAGACTTTGCTCGAAAGATAAGTATCATCTGTTAATTGTTCTCTGACCAAGAACAAAAGTTTGCCATCATCAATTATGATTTCCTCTATGCTCCTCTATTTAGTGACTCCTTACTCATTGCAAGTTGAATTATATAAGAAGAATTTGCTATCTATAATGACTTGTGTATTGGTAAGTATGATGCTTCTTGTCTGTATTTTGTTTATCGACACTTCAGTCCATAAACCCGTGGTCTGGTTTACCAAGTTCAGCTTGGGGACAAGCGAGGCTAAGCTTGGGGGAGTTGATACGTCCAATTTGCATCACTATTTTATATCATAATTCACTGTTATTCATTGATATATTTCATATTTAGGGGTAATACTTATGTCATTCCATCTATTTTGCTTGTTTGATGATTATTGGGGAATTAACCACCGGAGCCAGGAATCTACTGGAAAAAGGACCGTCAAGGCACCATATTTCTGAAGACCAATAATTCCCAACAAAGATACAGAAAATCATATTTTTCCAGATGAAAGAGGATGCCAGAAGGGGAGGCCGAGATGGGCCAAGGGGCTCCAAACCACCCCTAGGCGCGGGCCCACCCCAGGCCGCGCCTAGGCATGGTGTGTGACAAGGGATTAACTTGTCAATGCCTACAGATTGTAGACTTAGGGTTTCGTAAGAAGTAGAGGGCAAGTAGATCTCGAAGGTTTCAGCCGACAAAGGTGTTTCGACTAAAGTTACGGTGGCTTGATTGACAATTGAATCGATCCTTTCCTCTTCCCTCGGCCCCCCTTTATATAGGAGGTGGAGCCGAGGGATTTCGTGCCGTATAAGTTACAAACTGTGAGAAGGCGTATTGGGCATTTCCCATATCGTTACATAATTCCTAATACAACTCTATATTCCTTATCCAAAATTCTCTGGGCTTCTGGGCCTTCAAAGCTTTGGGTCGTGGGCCTCACGTCCTCGCCAGATAACCCGGGTGCTTTATTCGGCATGCCTATTCGGCATGCCTATGTTAGTAGCCCCCGAGATTTTGCTTGAATCGCAGAGTCGAGTAAAATCTCCATCGTAAAACTACGTCGCATATTTATAAAACCTTCGAATCATAACGAATTTTTTGCTAAATGTCTATTTTGTACAGGGATAATGGTAAATGGGGCTGGTTCATCTGATGGATCAGGTACCAGTTAACTGCTCTTGTGGCAAACCCGCATAAACCTACTTCAAGCTCGAGTCCCTGGACTCGAACTCGGGATACTGGCGTAATTCGACACGTGCCGCTTAAGGACTTGTCGTGAACCGAATCCCAGCTATGTTTTATCGAGTACCTAACGCGTCCGTTAGGATTTTTCTTCGTATCTGCTGATATGGATAAAGTGGGAGAGTGCATTCGTGTGAGATACCACGCCACACAAGACAGGTCCTGGGGTCTTACCTTCGTTCTCTTTCGAATTACGGCAATCCGAGTTTTTTACCGCATCGGATGCGCTCTGAGAATATATTGTCGTGTGCCTTTGTCGGCTGCTGGAATTGTATATTTATTCGAGTTGACTCGTGAAATAATATCTTGATCTCCCGATGGGAAGTACATGACGACTTATATGTAACTCGAAGATGTATGAAGAAAGTTCTTCGTCTGCAATTCTATATTGACTTGTTACTTTCTCTTCTTTTTCTTCTTCATACTTCATCGGGTGCGCGACCAGCGCTCCCAATGGGAGTAGCCCCGAGGCTACAGCCGACTGTTTGCACTTGGTTGTAGGCTTAACTTTTGTTATTTTGATCAATTCTGTATTTTTTCTTTCACCACGTCACCTTATCAGAAGTATAGACAATACTTCTGATAAGAGTAGCCCCCGAGCATATGAACAGGTGCTTGCATCTGAGCATAGGCTCCTGAATTTTCTTTTTAACCATACATTTCTTTAGATCTTGAAGTTTTCTTCCCACTATATTTTGCTCGACCACTCGAAGCTTTTTTGACAATGACGTCGTTGATGACGACAGCCACGTATGGCCACCTTGGGAAGCCACGACTCCTGGCAAACCACTGTTCCATGGGTCCAAAACTCTGCACTTCCAACACGTCGCGCGAGTGGGGCACACACGTCCTCCGGAATTCCCGGCACGCGCGGGGTAACTTCCCTCCAGTAAAATTGAAGCGCAAAGACGATTTTACCCTTTGGACACGCGTAAGGTTCAGAATTCTCCCTTTTTTCATCCGACGGTTGAACGCATCATCTTCTTCCTATAAATTGGACCCTTGTCCTCAGTTTCCCCCTTCGCTGCGTCGCACAACTGCTCTCTCTCTGCCCTTCTTCCTCCTCTAGCACCTCGCGCACGCACTCTGCTTCCTCTCCCTCTTTTCTCCACCGTGCCTTCCGCCATGGCTCCACGCTCCAAGCAGTGCAAGAACCGCGCCCCAGGCACCGAAGAACGCGTGGAGAAGGCCAAGATCTCCGGATGGGAGAGGTCGAAACTCTCCGCGCAGGACAACAAGATGCTGAAGAAGATGGGCCTGCTCAACAAGGAGGCCATGAGGATGCCCGGAGATGAGAGTTCTCCTCATCCTCCTTTCGGTTTCCGGGTAATGTTCGTCGATTTCCTCATTCGCGGCCTCTCTGTTCCTATTCACGAATTTCTTCGTGGCCTCCTTTTTATCTACGGGATCCAGGTACACCAGCTGACCCCAAACTCTCTCCTCCACATATCCATTTTCATCAAACTCTGTGAATGTTTCCTAGGCATCCACCCTCATTGGGGCCTCTGGAAACGCATCTTCTACCTCTGCCGCAACAACTCGAAAAACACCATCTACAACGTAGGTGGTGTATGCATCTGTGTTCGTCTTGAAGTCGGATATTTTGATGTGAAATTCGCCAACTCCGTCCAAGGCTGGCGCAGGAAGTGGCTTCGGATGCCCAAGAATACAGTATTGCGCCCTTTGACACTGCCAAAGATATTCAGAGGTGCAAGTCCTGGGACGCAGAGGCTACAGCCGAAGAAAAGGCGGCCACTGACGCTCTTATTGCTCGCATCCAAGAGCTTCAGAACACTGACGGGGCAGAACTGTCGGGTGTGCAAATCATTGCACACTTTCTTCGCATTCGAGTGCAGCCCCTGCAAGCTCGCAAAAGACCCCATTGGATGTACTCGGGTGCTGAAAATACTGACAGAGATTCCAATGATCTTCCTCTGAAATATTTGGAGAAGCTTGCCCGTCGCTTCACCTCCTTGAGCAAGAATCATGAAGTCCCTTCTTCCTACCGCGTGGAGCCATTCAGTGGTGACCACACCCTTCCCAAAGTAAGTACTATCTTTCGAGTTGCATTCCTGTTTTCCGACTGCAATTTTTCATCCTTCATGTTTTGGTAATTTTCCCTTTCATTCTCATTCCTTTTTTGCCTGTAGGATCATCAATTTCTTTCTTCTCTTCCCCCACTACCTGAGGGTGGGGAAGTGGATGAGCGAGCCGTTGTCACCGACGACTCGCAAGAATCCTCCGTTCTAGAGAGTGAACCCACAAAATCTCACAGAACTGCGGGTTCCTCTGACAAAGACTCAGAGTTAGAACAACACTCTAACTCTGCTCAATCCGTCTCTCCTCCTCCTGCCACTTCTCTGGACAAGCGCAAGAGGAAAAGGGGCGACGATGAAGAAGATTCCGGCACGTCCAAACTCGCCGAACCAACCGCCGAAGAATCTTCTCCCGACGATCAAGAAGTCTTCGACCCTTACACCATGACCGGCGCCGTTAGCTCGTAAGTTGTTCTTTCTTGACCCTTCCTATCTTCTTTCTTTTGGTTCCCTTATTTTTATTTTGCTGCTATATTGACAGAGCTGACGAAGAAGAAGAAGAACCCAAAGCTCACGGGCCAGCTAACACCAGCACCTCCAACACGTTGGTCCTTTCTGAGGATCGTCGTGTCGCGCTGGAAGCATCGCCTCCCCCGCAACATGATCCAGAAGCACCGACTCCAGTGCCTAGGCCCCGAGCACCGAAGCCGAAGAAGGCTAAAACCAGGGCTGCTCACAAACAGGAGCTTGCTACCGGGAGTATGTCGGGTCCTCTCCTTGAGGATGTAAGTTACCTTTTCCTGTTTGTCGCATTTTTTGTTGAACTCGAAAGATTTTGTATTTCCTGGTGCTATATTTCTTTCTTGTCATCTTTTTGCAGCCCTTGATGAAGGAGCTGGTCAACTTGGGCTCCCAGTTTATCGGGTTCCGCGACGAGGCCGTGACTTTAAGAGGTAAAGCTTTGACGCTATTGGCATTTCACATATCCCTATCTTGTTTTTGCGCCCTCTCTTACCTTTTTCTTTCTGAGGCAGTGCGTCGTGCTGAGGAGCGTGCCGATGGTCTGGAGGCCAAGCTGAAAGCCAGCGAAGAAGCTCGCAAGAAGGCTGAGAAGGACGCTGTCGATGTCAAAGATCTTCGCCGGAGGCTTGAAGCCGCGGAAGATGCTTTGAGCGACAAGGAAGCCAAGCAGGTCGAGCGCGAGAATGATATAATCACGCGCCTCGAGATGCAATCCCGAAGATTCTCGAGTAATACTATCTTTCCTTTTGTCATTCCGCTTTTCCTTGTGCTGAAATTATCTTTGGTGTTGACGAAGTCCTGCTTTTCTCCAACAGGGAAAATGGGTGAGCAATACACTTTGAGCCAAGAATCGGATGACCGTCTTCTGGACACTCTCGATATTCTTGAGCTGAATTGCGACCTGGCGCACAAGTGCATAACTTCCGCGCGGAATGCGCTGAAGCGCGTCTTCCCCCACTTTTTCCCGAAGGATACTCAACCCGAGATATTCTCCCTGCTTTGCCCAGCATTTTCTGGCACAGGATGATCCAGCTCGAATAAGCTTATCGCCTTCCTTGACCCGAAGTCCTCCGCCTCTGCTAGCGCTTCCCGAACGGAGGTCAAGTAGACCAACTTGTACTTCCTTTTCTTTCCCTTTTTGTAGATACTGCTTCCTTTTGCTGCTCCCGATCATTTGTATAGGCTCCCTATGAGCCATATTTTGTAAAGACTTGTTTTACGTAATGTGTTCTGAATATGAATTAAAAAACGTGTCTTGTTGAATGATTGATGTCGATACTTTCTTGTCTTCCAGTTAATATTTGACAACTATACTGGGGCTGGACCTTCCAACGCTTCTCCTGCTACTTCTCATTCCGTGAGAGTGCCTGGCGATGCCTCCTTGGATGTTTCATCGTGTCCTGACTCGATTAACCAAGAGATGGCTGATCTGCGACAACAGTTGCAGGCGATGAAAAAACAAACTGTGACAGTTCTGGAACAATCTCGCAAATCCTCGGATCGGGAACAAGCTGCCCTTCGTCGAGCGCAGGAGGCTCTTGAGTTGAAGGAAACCGCGACTGCCAATGCCACGCGGTCTGCTCAACGCGAGAGCTATATGCTTGACTTGATGACTGATGCAAGTCAAGACATGGCTGGTATGTTACTTCTGTCTTCCTGTTTCATTGATGTTTTTATGTACCCTTCTTTGTGTTACATTGTTTTTTCCGCTGCTCATAGGTTCATTCCTGGACGCTATCGCCGAAGAACAAAGAGTAAATTCACGAGTTGAAGCCCTTCTTCGACTTGCCAGGGCGAATGACAGTGATTTTTGGGCGGATGAAGATCGTACTCACCGTATCGTTCAATTTCAGGATCGAGCCGCCTAAGTTCGGGAATTTCTTGACTTCTGTACCAGTACTTTGGCCATGGTATATAATGCCATGTTTCCTCGGAACCCTCAGCCCGATAATCTTCCCGAGCTCATGGGCAAATTTAAGGACGTGCGCAGTATCCACGACTTCGTGAAGGCTCAGATGGTGGCTGGTGCCAAGGTGGCCTTGATCTAGTTGAATATCTGCCACTCAAAGTTGGATTTTGGCAAGGCCGTCGACACTTTTTACCTCAAGGCTTCAAACAGGAGAATAAACGTTGACAAGCATAATGCGGCTGTATCTCCTGTCGCTGAAAAATGATTGATGAGCTTCTTAGAGTAGACACCGCTTTCTTCAAGGAGTTTCGATACCTTGACTCCACACAAGATGTCCGTGCTGCAAGAGAAAACATAAACATAGACAAGTTGATATAGGAATTCTTTTTATTTTACTCAATGCGTTAAGTTTGTGTCAAGGTGCAGAGTTGCATATGTATGTATGTCGTATATATTGTAAATTTCTTGCGAGACATTTGTGAAGTCAAGGCAAGTTTTTCTGAGTGTGCTATGATCTTCCCTTGAGCCCCCGAGTGTCTTGTTTGGTGATTATTTTTCGCGAGGTTTTGGTGTAACCAAGGCGTGTATATTGATAAGTGTACCGAAGTCGAATATATCACTAGTAACATATGGGTCTTCAATGACGGTTTGATACTGACGATTGAGAAATCCGTCAGCGATTGTCTTTTTCTATGACGATACGGTGTTTTCACGTCACAGCTCGGCCCAAAAAATTAGTGACGGGCGAGGTCTAAACGTCAACGATTGTGCAGAAACGAGCGTCGCGGGTGGTGGGCGGACAGAACTGCGGAGTCAGTAGGGGTGGCGTCACAACAACTAGGCTTCGGGGCGGTGGACACACCTGACCCACACTCTGCACGCTTCTGTTCACGTACATTTATGTCTGCCCGCACAACAGTCCAAGGCCTGCAGACTGGGACCCATATTTGTAAGGGGAGACAACCAGTCTGCACACATGTACCTGGCCTGCAGCACTCGGGCCCGCATGTCGTACCGACACGACCCACCAGCGTGGGGCCGCCCATTCCGACAGCCTCCAGCATGGAAGTGGACCAGAACTGTCGCACCACCAACATGGGTTCCACATGTCGGTTGCCATGCCAAAATTTTACGCATGTGCCGGACAAGTGTCTGCTGTCAATTCTGGACGCATGGCCCCGCAGGTTAGAGCCTGCTGGGACCCTTCTCTGAGAGTTTTGGTGGGTCCGGCATGCCAGAGATCTGTGGGGCCCGCATGTTAGATCCTGGTGGGACCCACGTATGACAGTTTTAGTGGGTTCGGCATGCCAGAGATCTGTGGGGTCCGCATGTCAGAGCCTGGTGGGTCCCAGCATGACCGAGCTTGGTGGGCCCAACCTGTCAGAGTGTGGACCCAATATGTCAGAACTTGTGGGGCCCGTATGTCAGAGCTTGGTGGGTCCCTGGTCCCATTCCCGTCGGGCCCACATGTAGTCGTGGGACCAACTGGATTCACTAGGTGTCCCACCTATCAGCTACGCGTCGTGGTGTCCTTGGGCCAGATTGGCTGACTAAAGGCCCAAGGCCAATTTATTCAGGTCGAAACAAGACACGCAGAGGAAATTACTGGACCAAAGGCCAATTTATTCAGGTCGAAAAAAGACACGCAGAGGAAATTACTAGGCCCAAGGCCTATTAAGGTTGAAACAAGACACGCTGAGGAAATTACTGGGCCTAAATAACTAAGGGAAATTGGGCTTACACAATCAGGTTTGAGGACAACATATGGTGGCCTGTCTAGCATGAACACAGAGCTGGTTCTCTAGTTTGCCCTCCTTAGCAGCCTGAGGGCCACTACATACAGCTTTGCCTACAGCACCAACAAGAATAACAACATGAGGAGTAAGGTAACGTAAAAAATAAAAAATAAAAACATGAGGAGTAAGGGCAAAATGACTAACTAATAATTGCTGCCAGGCATAGTACCTATACTTAACACACCACATGAATTAGGGGCAGCAGGTTCATTAAGACCCACGATTGCTTACATCAACACCAACGCCTAGGTTCATGTACACTCCACATATAAACAAAATATGACAGTACTTCAACCTCATATCAAGGGCATCCATGGGGCCCCTGCATACTAATTACATCAGGGGAATACACCATATCCCTTATCAAAAGACAGTGAAGTTCAACTATGCACACCATAACCATAACTAACAGCATGCAGGATGCATACGGGGCTGGACACCTAGGAGTGGCGAGAACATAAGTATGGAACTAAAGTGGACGATTCAGCCTTGTAGATCTTCACTTGGAGGCCGTTGTACTTCAGGCTGAACACTAATATGTCATTGAGCTGCAGGCCATGACTCACGACGAAGCCATGCCAGCCCCGGGACAACACCATCTGCCCATCTAATTCCGTGACTGAAACCCAATCCTCACAGGAGCAATTTGCGGACACGCAAATAGAAGTTGGCAGACGGAACCTCAGGAAGACCTTCAGCACACTCCAAAAATGGGGCGGGATGACAACCATTTCCAAGTCATCCAAGTCTAGCTGGACATAGAAGCGATGCAGCGTTTCCCCTTTCGACACGCACAGATTGTGAGGCACTCCATCGGGACTACTGAGAAGAGCCACGGCCTCCTTCCTGCCCTGAACGAAGGGCTTCACTGCCCACACGTTTGTGGGGAGCAGATCAGACTCAGATTGTGGTTGGGAGCCCTGACCCACCATGTTGCACTTGGTCATATGCATCATCTAGTCAACGAAAGAGGCATTAATATTATTGATGGACGTATATATCTTTATAGCAAACTGTGATCATATATAATTTAAAATCAAAGAGCATATATATGTAATGTAATGTACTGTGTATAGTGTGTTATCAAGGCACTACACGAGATCAAAGCATGTCACAATGTAACCATATGTTCTCTTTCTTTTTTGAACAATCACTTGTATTCATTAATTGAGCTCAATAGTGCTCATACACCTCATAGCCATATATGTTCCACCACAGCAAAATATGCATGTAATAAAATATCTACAGAGAAATATGCATTGTGGAACAATGTCAGGTTGCACCTAGCATGATGCATGTCATGCCTCGAACAATGATCCACATATATGCACCAACAAACCCTAACCCGTAATATATCGATCCCAACCTCCCATTAGACCTAATGTCAGGTTTCTTGGTTTTGCTTCTTCCCTTTAATCCCTATGGCCTAGCTGGCTAGCTCTCCATTTTTTTTCCTGCTTCTCAAATCCAGCCCAGACGGAAGCAAACTGCAGCTCCATTTTCAGATCGTAGTGGTGCTCAAATGGTGGCCATAGCCCTTGCTGCCGCCCGCCGCCGTGGATATTGCCAACGGGGCATCAAATCAAGCAAGATATCTAAGAAATTAAGTTATGGAATGTTTAATCCTCTTGATATGGAGTTGATCTGAAACTAGAAAATCACCTTAGGTTGTTGGATTTCCTCATTGCACATGCCAATTGTGATATTTGGAGTATATTTTTTTGGGTAGGTGCAAATCCATTAGGTAGCTGCAATTTTGGGTAGCTGGCGCTTCTGAACAAGAACCATTGGCATGGGCAATTCTTTGTTGATTCGTTTTTTTTCCAAGAATTGCATTTTTTTTTGGCTTTAAAGGCATTTGGCCCTACCTATGTTCTACGCCTCGCTCCGCCACTGCGGACGAGAACCAAAATCTCAAAGCATATGTTCTGAACCGAACCAAAATCTCAACGGATCTAGTACGAATCGACCGCTCGCCGGCCCTAACTATGAAGGCGGCGCTGCTCGTAAAAACCCTAACCCCTAATCCAATCCCACCCAATCTAAGCGCGGCCCTAACTATCTTTATATTTGAACTTACACAGCTATTCCGGGAAGGAACGGGAACCGCCGCAGCATCAGAAGAAGGCGCCGCCGTGGATGCAGGACAAGGAAAACAAAATGGCATTGGCGACCTACTAATCTCCGAGATTTCCTCATCCTGGAGTCCCAATAAGGCACTGATCCTGGCCTCCACTTGGACCATCCAGCGGGCATGTGGATCCATGCCAAGGAGGAAGGGAGGAGTTTTGGGGGGAGGGGGGAGGGCGGCGGCGGAGCTGTCTAAGGGAAGCCTGCGAGGGGGAGCGACCGAGCGAGGGCAGCAGCACTGATGAGGGCCGCGCTTCCAAATGCGAGACAGAGCATATGCCTGCTCTGATCATAAAAAAATGTAGCGTTCCCCAAAGCATGGGCCAAATTTGCTACCACGAGGACCATGTTGGGCCTTAACGGCCTATGAAACACGATACTTGTCGACTATGTTGGGCATCATACCCGCCCCCGAGCGACTGACCCTAATAACTGCTCTCTTTTTTTGTGTTGTGCCATTTCCGCACAAGATGCTATCTTCAGGAAATCCATTGAACCGTCCAGATCAAGAAAACCCACAATGCTAAGAGCAGGTAGTTAATTTAAAACAACATAAAAGACACAATACACTTTAAGATGCGCTGCGACATCAGTGGCAACCGATGATCCTTACAAACTAACATCGGGGGTACATGCCCATGAAACAATTGGCAGGTTCAGTTCAGTAGCAAAACAACTTACATCAGGAGTACACATCCATCATTAAAAAGACAGGTTCAGTTCACTACCAGTTCAGCATCATCTACTCACTAATACAACACTGCTGCTCAAACGGCACAAGTAGAAGGCCTTACCTCCTAGTCGCGAGAACAGAGGCAGGAAACCTGAGTGGAGAAGGCAGCGCTGAAGATTTTAACCTTGAAGCCGCAGTGTTGGAGCTTGAACACGAGAATTTCATTAACTTTCAGTTCATGCTTCCAGAGCAAGGACTTCCATCCTAGGAAGATGACGATCTCATTGTCGATCTCCTGGAACTGCACCCACCAGTTGCACCACTGACAGGTGGCCAATGGCACGCTACGGGGCAGGTGAGTGTTCAAGGAGCACATGAACTCCAATGGGATGACAGTCACATGCTTGTCTTCTCGGCCTAGCTGGACATAGAAGCGCCGAGGTAACGCCTGTTTGGCTAGGTGCCCGAACATGGGATGACACATCTTCTCCCTAGAAGCCTCTAGCCTACCTGGCAATATTGTCTTCTTTACCCACCACTGGTTCCTGGGGAGAAAGTCTTCTAGGCATGGTTGTGCGGAGACAATGCAATCCTCAGTCTTGATTACCTTGTCATAGAGCGAGACGCTAGTGATCAACATTAAAAGCAAATATGTTTTGATATGTGACATTTGTTGACTACTCAAAGAGTTTTCAAACTTCAAAGTGACATTGGTATGTAATCATTCGTACGGATCCTCATATATATGTGACAATGGTGATGAGCAGGATCAAAGCATTGCAGAGGCATGCATCCAGGTTGCACATATAGGCATGTCAATGCCATGTTAATGATGTGGGAAAATGGGGTCAATGTATAGCACACCGAATGTGGACCACGATGAACACACATTATTGTTAAAATAGATATTTTAGCAGTGCATCATCGCCGCATATACAAAAATAGAACAGTGCATCATGAACATAGACAAATGGGGCATGTCAGATTTAAGCACAGATAGAACTTACATCCGACGAAGAAGGACTAGGCACATCCACCGGCGACGGACGCTTAAGCGAGGGCGCAGCGGATCTGGAACATGCCGCCGCCGACACATTCCATGCATCCGCTGTCGCATTCCAATCATCCACCGATGCAGACCAAGCAGCTTTAGTCGCAGCCAATGCAGTCCTCAAATCCAGCGAATCAGCCGTCGATGAATATCCCGGCGCCGCAGCCGGAGAAGGTTTCGGGGCGACATGCGGAACAAGGATGGATCTCAGTTTCCATGATTTTAAAGCGTCCCTCCGCAGTGCGTACAAATCCTCCCGGATCCGCTGCACCTTCTCAAGCATTTCCTTAGCCGCAATGAAACCCTGGAGAAGAGGTTCTCTGTGGTTCATTGTGGCAGCCACTGGGAAACCAGTGAGAGGGCAAGAGCATGAGACAGAAAGTACAGAGGGAAGTGAGCGAGGGAGAGAGGAAAAGCAACTCCTCCAAGCAATAAACTCCTCCGCGTAGTCTTTGAACAACTATCAATGAGGAAATTGCCAATGTATATAGAGATCTCATGTACTCTATATATTGTTTAGATAGTATTCCAAAAATCATTAACATGCATAATACAAAATCTGTATCATTAGATAAATAATGAGATATTTTTTCATATCGTCTCTACAAAATATCATATTTCTTGATAGATTTTTCTACAAGTTTGATCAAACTTTAATTGCCTTGACTTTCTAAAAATAATATAAGCCTTAAGCTTTGGAATGGAGGTGGTATTGGAATGGAGGTGGTATATTTTTACATATAACTATTTAAACGAGTCAAAGTCTGACTTTCACCAAATGTTACATGTGGAGTAATATATGAAACAGAGGGAGTACTTCGTAATATATGAAACATCTGTCCTATCATCGATTTTCCGTTTATGGGTTACTTCACTACCGAAAGCTATATGATCAAAAATATTTTTTATTACAAATCTAATGATACATTACTAATTTGATTACATAAATATGCTGGTGCCTCTTTATATAACCATGGTTAAACTTAAAGGCTTTGACTTTCCAAAACATTTGCAAGTACTACACTCTCTCTCTTGGGCGGGGAAATATTTTTAATAAACAGATTTGACATGTCTCTCAATTGATTGAAAATTTCCTAAATAAATGTGGATCGAGGACACAATTCGGTTGTACTAAATGATTGTGTTGGGTCACTTAATTAAAACACCGATAGGCTTCCCGTGTGTCACCGTGCGTGTCGTGCGCTACATGGTAATTGTTAGTTCTCATCTATGCACACCACTAGATCGATCTGCATCTTTGATTCGTGCATTTGAGCTGTAATTTAGGTTGTGAGTAGTTGCAAAGTTGGGTCGCAAACTGAATATTTTCAGCTTCAAAAGTGAGGTTTGCATGCATGCACCTAGAAAAATACCTCTGGTCACTAATATCTATAGTGTTACATAAGTTGGTTCCAAAAGACGCCTAATTAAGGTTGAGCTAGCATGCACAATGCAGTTGTGAGCTCGAAAAAACACATGATGCTTAATTACAAATAAAAGGTAACTCCACCGTACTTAACATTTACGTGAAAACTAGTCGTACTGAACAATATATTAGCGCTACATGATCTTTGTGCAACAATGTTTTCTCGGAGTAGTTTGTTCAACGAAGATATCAATAATCAATATTAAGTGGTTTGTGCAAAATATCACGGTCCAAATCCATGTATGATTTAACTGGACATGGGAGAGCACTGGATCTCGGTAGCCAAAACCACTTTCCGTGACAATATGATAATTCTAATCTCGAAGTAGTCTAAATTAAGGTTGATAGGACAACTTAGATATAACCATCCATAGAGAAACAATGTGGATGTCTGTACCTCTATCTATATCTGTATCTATATCTATATGTATGTATGTATGTATGTATGTATGTATGTATGTATGTATGTATGTATGTATGTATGTATGTATGTATGTATGTATGTATGTATGTATGTATGTATGTATGTATGTATGTATGTATCTATCTATCTATCTATCTATCTATCTATCTAGATGCATGCATATGTAGACAAAGTTGAGTCGCTTAATTTGGATCGGTGAAAGTATGTACAAAAGAATTAACTGTATTGATCTCTGGTTATTACTCCTTCCATTCCTTCTATAATAAGGGGTATTCGTTTTTAAAAAGGAAAAATTGACTCTTTACGTCCAATTTGGTACAGATATATTATACTGAAATTTCCGACGATACCCATTTTATATCAAATAATCACCATTTACTTGGACTAATTTAAGGGCAAAGACATATCGAAAACAAGTGCCCCTTATAGTGCCCATTATTAATCGAAACAAATGTAGTATTATTGTGTCGGAACGTGCAAAGCACGTACTACTTACTAGTCTAACATAATATGGTACTCAAATAGGAGGAGTAACACTTTTCGCATTTGGGGCAAATATAAAGTAAAGACGTAGCTTTGGTCAGGAGTACATAGCATTGGGGCGTGCTCGATGGTGCTAGCTGCGGCTATACAGACATGTGGATAGGCATCGCGGAAGCATCGCAAAAAGAAAACAAATCATATTTTTTGGACAGACAATTTCATCGGGAAGACAAGGATGCGCGCAGGCGGCGTGCAAGGCAAGGCATCGATATGACCAGACGTACTTATTTGGGGCAGGTGAAGCTGCTTGTTACGAGAACTCAAAGTCCTCTTCACCGTCTCTCTCTCTCTTTGTTGAGTGTATCAGCACGCGTTCATACTCTCTCAAAGGATTTTGAATTTTCACGGTCAGCGAGAAGAGGAGCAGCCCGCTCTACCAGAAGGGGATTCTCTGACTTTGGGTCATTGACATCTGGGTCCCCCATCTAGTGGGCCCCACATTTCAGTGACTAGTAAGGGTAATGTTAGAGACGCAAAGTAAGAGAATATTTGCCCCGCTCTGCCTATATATACAAGTACAAAGCCACTTCACTCTATCCTTAGAGATCCTATCCTTACCCCCTTCCCATCCTCAAAGTAAGATTCCATTTATAACCGTTGGGCACGGAGTTTCCCGGTGCAAACGGGGAGCCAGCTCAACGATCTACGTTTAGAGCTTTTTTCGACCCGGATGAATTGAGAAGAATCTTAAGCTGCAGTTTGTGCTCTGAAATCGTACAACGTCCAATATACGAGGTTAGTACTTTTCTTCACTAGGTCCATCTAGCTGTATTTTTCTTTGGGCCAACAGTCATGTTAATTTCCTTGTATTAAGCAGTGCCTTGGCAAGAATGGATACACGCACATTGCATGCGCAAGCTGCGCTAGAAACCTGCCCGGTGGCCAGTGGCCGGGATGCGACGGCGTCTTCCAAGATAAAAGTCTTTCGTTTGAAAGAGTAGTCTCCGTGCTTAAGTTGGAATGCGGCAATGATGGTTGCCACATGAGCGGCGGCTACGTCGAATTCTTTGAACACGAGCGGACATGCCAGCATGCGCCAACATGACCGTA
Source organism: Lolium multiflorum (assembly GCA_030979885.1). Taxonomy (NCBI): domain Eukaryota; kingdom Viridiplantae; phylum Streptophyta; class Magnoliopsida; order Poales; family Poaceae; genus Lolium; species Lolium multiflorum. Next base: position 6,065,095 of record CM061752.1, read on the forward strand.
GGTGGTTGTTCTTGCCGGTCTCGATGGAGAAGAACCGATTTCCTATATATTATTCTAGACCTGTCCTCTATTTATGTGTGCGATGTCGTATCTTCTAGTACCGTGTTTAGTTTGAGTGTCCATGTCCTGTACAAAATTTCGTCATGATGTACTTGTATGTTTAATTGAAATTCGACCATGTACTATGTGGAACCGGTTTAAATGGAAATGTGTCAAATTTTGGAACCACTAGTGTTTTGCTTATGTATTTAATCGTCTGTGGGCTCCACACATGCATGCTATTTTGTACTCATTCCGGCCTTTCTCTCTCACATTTCTGCCAAAGGCGCACCATGAAGGTGGTTCGTTTTTATTGTCATCAGAGTGCATGAACCGGTTCCCTACTATGTGTTGAATCAATTCTTTGGCCTTTTTGAACCGCTTTGCGTGTACATACATACTACATTACTAGTATGTAGCACGTGCTTTGCACGTTAGCAGATAAAATTGGGGACTGACATCTTTTTTTGAGTGTCACGTATTAGGAAGTAGAGCTCTAGTTACATAATACTTGAAACACAAATGAGTCTACAAAATAATATACGGTCTCGAAGCGCGACCATCTTCTCCATCGAGACCGGCAAGAACAACCACCTACGGTCTCATTGGCGCATGCGGGCACGTCGGCTCGTGTTGGAAGTATTCGAGCAAGTCGCCGCTCATGTCGCAACCATCGTTGCTGCAATGTACCTTAAACACGCTGGCATATCTATCAATCGTACAGCTTCCATCTTCGTCCTCTTTGTAGATGCCGTCGCAACTCGGGCACTGCCCACCGGGCAGGTTTCTTGCGCAGCTTCCGCATGCAAGGTGCTTATCTCCCCCAGCCGTGCACTGCTTAATACAAGGAAATTAACATGACTGTTGGCCCAAAGAAAAATACAGCTGGGTGGACCTAGTGAATAAAGTACTAATCTGGGATAGTGGACGTCGTAGGATTTGAGAGCACAAACTGCAGGTTAAGGTGCTTCTCACCCCATCCTTTGGGATAAAACATTCATGGGTAAACTCCATGCTTACTCTTTCAGACGAAGGAGTTTCAGCTCGCAAGATGCCCTCGAATCCCGGGCACAGGCCATCGGACAGGTTTATAACGTAGCTTTCGCATGCAATGTGATTGTACCCGCAAAGGCACTGCTTAATACAAGGAAATTAACATGACAGTTGGCCCAAATTAAAATACAGCTGGATGGACCTAGTGAAGAAAGTACTAACCTTGTATATTGGTGGTCGTACCAATTGAGAGCACAAACCGCAGGTGAACATTCTTCTCATTGTATCATCGTCGTAAAAAGTTCTAATGGTAGATCTTTCAGCTGGCTGCCCGTTAGGACTGGGAAACTCCATGCCCAACGCTTGTAAATGGAATATGAATTTAGAGGATGGGAAGGGGATAGGGAAAGAGGGTTGTAGTCTTCGACTTGTATATATATAGGCGAGGGACCCGGCTATCAATGACCCAAAGTCAGGAAAGGCCAAGCCAGAGAATTCCCTTCGGGTAGAACGGGATGCGGCTCTTCTCATTGACCGTGAAAATTCAAAATTATTTTATAGAGTACGGTATGAACGCGCGCTAGTACACTCAGTAAAGACAGAGCAACGGCTGCGGCTCTTCTCACCTGCCCCAAATAAGTACGTCCGGTCTAATCGATGCCTTGCCTTGCATGCCGCCTGCGCGCATCCTTGTCTCCCCGATGAAATTGTCGGTCCAAAAAATATGATTTTTTTTTAACCGGTTCCAAATAGTACATGATTTGTTTTCTAGGGAGTAGTTTGTGCAATGAAGATAGCACTAATTAATAGTAAGTGGTTTGTGCAAAATATCACGTTCCAAATCCATGTATGATTTAACTGGACATGGGAGCACAGGATCTCGGGAGCCAAAAACACTTTCCGTGACAGTATGACAATTCTAATCTTGCAGTATTCCGAGTTAGTCTAAATTAAGGTTGACAGGACAACTTATATATAATCATCCAGAGAGAAACAATGTGGATGTATGTACACCAAAAGCGGTTCAAAAAGGCCAAAGAATCGATTCAACACATAGTAGGGAACCGGTTCATGCACTCTGATGACAATAAAAGCGAACCAACTTCATGGTGCGCTTCTTTGCAAATACTTGGCAGAAATGTGAGAGAGAAACACCGGAGTGAGTACAAAATAGTCTGCATGTGTGGATCCCACAGACGATATATTCTTTATCTGGCTGCTCGTTTGCACTGGGAGACTCCATGACCAAGTGTCCAACGCTTGTAAATGGAATCTGAACTTAGAGGATGGGAAGGGGATAGGGATAGAGCCATAGAGGGTTGTGGCTTTGTACTTTTTTATATATAATAGGCAGAGCGGGGCAAATATTCTCTTACTTTGCCTCTCTAACATTACCCTTACTTTGAGTCACTGAAATGTGGGGCCCACTAAGTGTGGGACCCAGATGTCAGTGACCCAACGTCAGGACAGGCAAAATAAGAGAATCCCCTTCTGCTAGAGCGGGCTGATCCTCTTCTCGCTGACCGTGAAAATTCAAAATCTTTTGAGAGGGTATGAACGCGCGCTGGTACACTCAACAAAGAGAAAGAGAGACGCTGAAGAAGACTTTGAGTTCTCGCATCATGCCAACATTTACGCTGGCAGCCGTATGTCCGGTCAAATTGATGCCTTTGCATGCATGCCGCCTGCGCGGATCCTTGTCTTCCTGATGAAATTATTAGTCCAAAAATATGATTTATTTTCTATTTTGTTTTTGTCACTATCACAACAGAACCAAATGTCAAGGTCATGTGGTGCCACAGAGGTAGAAAAAAATCTTGCGACGCTTCCGCGATGCCTATCACATGTCTACTAGAGTAGACAACATGAGTTGCTGTATAGCCACAGCTAGCTAGCACCATCGAGCACGCCCCTATCCTCTGTATTGTTTTGTCAATTCAATGGTCATGGCAATCTGACAAAAGATACGTCCTTATTTTATATTTGCCCCAAATGCCAAAAGTGTTACTCCTATTCGAGTACCATTATTATGTTAGAAGTTCGGATCAGCATGAAAAGTTAAATGTACGAAGTATGAGAGAGGGGGAGAGAGGTGAGACTTATATCGTACGTCACATTTATCTCACAATAATGAGTTAGAGCACATCCATATAACATCATGAACAAGTTCATAGTTGTACTTTGTCATACAGATCTCCTCAAGACTTGTTTTATTATCCAGTAAAAACACTCAGCGAAAGGCCATAATCGGGGCAGTGGATGAAGTTAAAGAGGCATATGTCATTTTCCTTAATCTTGCAAGCCTTCAAAATATTCCATCCAGAAGTAATAATTGCCAATCCATCCAGAAGATCAAGTTAAGTGTTGGGTGGATGAAAGATCAAGTTACGGCGTGACTGGCTGTAAGCCAGTCACTGAATCCCAGTCCGTCTTGCCAATCTTGAACGGTACTATATGTTTTGTAACTGAAGCGGCTCTTCGCTGGTCAACCGTCCAGACAGTTAAGATGCAACGCGCATTAGCTGCCTGGGTCCAGCCCAGGGAGCATCTTGTCCCTTCATGGGGATAGCAAAGGCGCAGAAATAGTATGTTATGACATGTGAAATCCTAAAGAAATTATAAAAAACGCAGAAATTAGTTGCATAAGTCGTTTGGTTGCACCAAATTAAAGGAAGAACGCTGCAATCCACTTGAATTTTTTAGGGTTCAGTCATTTGAATCAAGTTACACAGTACAAAATTACATTGACAATGCTATGAATCAAACAAGCCGAGCTACATTAATCGGTGGGGTTCCAAATTACATAGAGTGTCTGGAGATAAAATAGAGAATATGGCAAAGCCCTCAACTTTTATACTGGAGTACTAAAATTAAGTGCCCCAAATCACACATGTTCCTTTACTAATATAGCTAGTAGTAGCTAGCTAACATGAGAAAATAACTTTGTCAGCAAAATAACTCGACATCTACGAACCGCTTCACGCCATGCATACAAAGTTGAGATCTCTACAAAATTACAACAGATCTCAAGTTACAAACACGGGCGAGATCAACTTATGTTCAACCCATGCGGGCACAGCCTCTCGTGATCTAAGAAATCGAGGCAGCTGACGCTCATGTTGCAACCAGTGTGCTTGCACTTGATCTCCAACCCCACTAAACATTTCTCGATATTGTCGGTGTACTCGAAGACTCCTCCGTTGTCGCAACCAGGGCACTCGCCGCCAGGCAGTTTTCCGGCGCAGGCGGCGCATGCAATTTGCAAAATTCTGTAGTTGGCAATGCACTGCAAATAGACGCTAACAAGAGTTGGCCCTAAAAACATCCAAGTGTGACACTGAAGGAAAAAAATGCTGAATATACTAACATAATATATCGGAGGGTGCAGCCCTCTAAAGCACATCCTGCAGCTAGTGAAGTTCCTAAGCTTGTGTCGGTTGGTCGTAAGCGAATCCAGCCCGGCCAACGAGCCTACCTCTGCGTCTGGCTGGTTGTTGGACAGCTCCATGCTCACTCTACGGAGTGACGAAAGATCTGCGACTTTCAGAGTAGAGGATCGGTAAGAGGATCTAAAACGAGAAGATGAGATAGAGGGGCCAGAAGTACTATTTAAGGCGTAGGGGTATACTGTGCATACAACCTCTCTTTGTGCTCACGTTCGTCTAGGGGAATCTTCCTTATTTGTGTGTGGTGGCGGGGTGGGGGCGGGTGGGGGGAGCGAAAGCAATGGGGAAATTTTTTTTTGCCACACTAGTTTTTGCCCATTTTGCTTTTGCCACTCTAACATCTCCTTTGATTTATAGGAATGGACATTTTGCTTTTGCCCTGCCAGTCGTGATAATGTATCAGTTTTGCCCCATGTGGGGTGAAACCAAAATGAAAATGATGAGTTCTTGCTACATTTGCCCTCAATGGGAGAGAATAACGCAAAAGAAAAACGTCAAAATTTATAGTGGCAAAAGCAAAATGGGAAAATTCTAGCTAGTGTGGCAAAAACAAAATTTTCACAAGCAATAATGTGTGCCTCACACGGCGCAGGAACCTGTTCTGGAGTGAGGCGGGAGACATGCCTCAACTTTTTGGGTGATGCATGTTAATCCTAGCTCCCATTGACTCTTGTTAGTGCAGAATCACTCATCTAAATTAATAGAGGTTGAAAACATACTTTCTCATCGATCGTCTTAGCAGCCATCGGATAATTTATAGTTTTATTTTTATGCCTTCCCTCTTCTGTGTGAATCTTAACTAAAAAAGCTAGAGACCATGCATGTGTGGTTTCTTCCTCCTACATTGTCCTTTTTGCGATGGAATTTCATGTTTGCCCCATATAATCTTATATACATGTGCATGTTAATTATGACACCATGTCACTACTCTTAGGAGATACGTCGTCGGCTCTTTCAGTCCGGCTTCCGAAGTTTTTGTGGGGGACATTCCAACTTCTAATTAAGTTATTACCAACCATGCATTCACCACGTAGGAGGCTATATAGTGGCAAAGCATGGAGTCCATCAATATGTATATGTTCTAAAAGCTGGCTAGCAAACTAATTAAGGTAGTCCATAAGGTTGTCCATATATGTACATAGTGGAGCTTGGCGACAAGGATGGCATGTTTAGTAAATTGTGGCCTATAACCGCACATAGATCCCTGAAATTTCCTTATGGTCTTGGGTGAGCATCACATATGTATGTGGTTGAAATAGACACAAGATGGGGCCCGCTGAATATTCTTGTGGCAAACAGATTTCACCACCATCTATATGAGTTGCCAAAGCACACCTTAAGGTAGACCCCACGCGTCAGAAAAAATTTGCCAATATAATTCCAATGAATAGTACTATTTACCACTTTATATACTACGCTTGCACAAGTACTCCCTCTTGCCCAAAATATGTTGCATATAAAATTTGGTCAAAGTCAAACTTCGTAAAATTTAATCATCTATATTGATAAAAATATAATCATATACAACAAAATAATAATATTTTTAGAATTTTTATAAAATATGTTTTCATATTATATGCATTTGATCGACATGGTAGATCTTTGTATTATCTATATTCTAGGTCAAAGTTTGCACAGTTTGAGACTTCCACGGAAAATTATGGACAACATAAAATGGGCTCCCTCCGGTTCATATTAATATGCTCTGCATGTACTTTGTTCATATTTGTATGAATCTAGAGTTAAGTTTTTGGATTAGATGCGTGAGTATCTATAGATAAAGTTGAGTCATTTAATATATATACATGCATATATATATATATATATATATATATATATATATATATATATATATATATATATATATATGGGTCCTATCTATATCTATACCACTATATAGTGTACCAATATAGAAGCATATGAACCGTTCGATCTTTCACATCCAATGGCTAGCATTCACTGGGTTGAGATCAGTAGCAACGTGGCAGTATATGGAGGATTAGGAGTCTTCTAGGCTGCTCATCGGGCCATGCAGTGATGGAGCAGGTAGAGCAAAAATGAAAAGTACCGTACTGCCCATGTACGCGCTAGAGAGAGCATGTTTTCTCTTCAAGTAAATAGAGACAGCTAGAAGAATCGTGTAGGCAAGAATAGGAGCGAAAACGTTCGAATAATTTAACGAGTTCGGGAGCATAATCCTCTACAAGCTTGAAGTACTCCCTCTATCTCACCAAAAATGTTTCAAATTTATCAAAATTTAGATGTATCTATCTACTAGATAGTGTCTAGATACATCAAAAATTTTAGGTTTATTGCAGCACCGCTGTTTGGATCGAGTCAAAGCTATATATAGATCGCGATGTCAACATGGTCGTTAATTAATTAGGGGTTTCTCTAGATGCAGCAAGCTCCTCGGAGGCCGGGTGTGGGATTCCCCCCAAATCGTCTATGTGTAACAAATATGCATGCATGTTGTGTACACAAGTGTGGTGTGGGCCGGGCCAGGGTGGTATAGATCCAGTATTAAACCCCCTGGGAGAGTGTGACCGGCTTCACGGACACATGCGCAAACAACAATAATATATAGGTGAAAGTGCATGGAGCCCCCACGTGTGGTTTTGGTAATTAATGACAATCCCTATGGACTAATGTTTGCATTGAGTTATATTTGTAGTAGTTGTCCATAGGTAATGCTTGAACCATATGTTGGCTTCAAGATTGCAATAAGAAGCAAATGAAGAAGATCAACTGTCAAGTATGTCTTGAAGATGAAGATGAAGTGAGCCCTCAAGTTTAACTTCAAGACATCAACGATAAAGAATGAAGAAATGAAGTGCAAGTTCAAGACGAGCCATCTCGAAGAGATCATTTGCTTGAATCTTGCCATCCATATGGTGATCATGGATATGAGAAGATGCATCGAAAAAGAAGCTCTCCCATGATGAATTATGGGGGAGAGCAATCCACAAGACTTCGTCAAGCAAGCACAATCAAGAAAGGCGTTCCATCTTGTTGCGGTCAAGACCGTCATCATCGAGCTCAAGTGGAATGCGCAAGTTTAAGGTTTGCTCTTGATAGGGTTTCTTTCTCACCGGTGATTCGTGGAAGTGAAAGCAAGAAAGTTGTTACTCTTGGGTTCTTGGAACCCTAGACGGATTTGAGTCCTTTGTGGAGATTTGTTGGGAGCCTCCAATTAAGTTGTGGATGTGTGCCCAACCTTTGTGTAAGGCCCGGTTTCCGCCTCGAAGGAAATCCTTTAGTGGAATCATGACCTAGGCCTTTGTGGCGAGGGTCACCGGAAAATAAGGTGAGGCGCCTTCGTGGCGCTCGGTGTGTGGTGTGACTACCGCATCTTGGGGTGAGGCCTTTGTGGCGTTGGTGTGCATCGAGCAACCACACCTCAAGGTGAGGCCATTTGTGGCGTTCGGGAGCACTAAGCCACCGCACCTCTCCAACGGAGATTAGCACTCACAAAAGTGTGAACTTCGGGATAAATCATCGTCTCCCGCGTGCCTCGGTTATCTCTATACCCGAGCTCTTTACTTATGCACTTTACTTTGTGATAGCCATCATGCTTGAAGTTATATATCTTGCTATCACATAGTTGCTTATGTTGCTTAGCATTAGTTGTTGGTGCACATAGGTGAACCATAGTATATAGGTTGTGGGCTTGACAAAGTAAACGCTAGTTTTATTCCGCATTTGTTAAGCCCATCACGTAAAAGTTTTAAACCGCCTATTCACCCCCCCCCCCCTCTAGGCGACATCCGTGTCCTTTCAATAGGGATTGTAATAGGCCGGTGTTGTAGGGACTCCTGTGTCGGGCCAACCAGAGGGATTTTCGCGAGGATATATATAGGCCGGCTGATCATTGTTATACCACTTGTTCGGTCCTAACCTAGCTAATAACCAAACTCAAATGAATGCATAAGTTCATTGCGGGCACCCCGGCCCGGTCTATAGGATATGGAGTCAAAGTTTTAGACCACGTAGTCAACGGGTCGGTTAGGGTTTCTTTGGATCATGCATGCTCCTCGGAGGGTGGGACACTCTTCCCCCCAAAAAAAATCACGTGTGTGGCTATATGGTGGCGTACACACGTACACAAGTGCGGTGGGATGCTGTTAGATCCAATATTAAACCCCCGACTGTGACCGACTTTATACGCACATGCATGCGTGCTAATAACTACACTTAATTAACTAGGAATGGACACATATATATATATAGAAACTCTATTTGGCCCCCATGGTGCTGAAAGGTTATTTTGCATCCAACATACTTTTACGTTGTTGCATTCATAAAATTATGTTTTGTTTACATATAAGTATGTTCATATTGATTTACCACAAAAATATTGACATAAAAAATGCATTGTGTGAATAATTGTAGTGTAAAAAAATGACGAAAATACTTATTTTATGTCATTTTTTACGTCACATAAACAATTTTTTTGCAAGGTATATTTTTTCTTATGTTCTACTTGACTAATGAAGTAAGAAAAAATTTACGTGACGTAAAAATCATTTATGGTTGCAAAGATAGAGGGTGGGTGTAGAATAACTATTCTACTCCGTGGGGGTCAAATAGCTATATTGGTCGGGGGACTTAACTCTCGGGTCGGGCCAACCTAGCTAGCTAGCTAGGAGAGAATTAATTACTAATCTTTAGAGGATATGTGATGATACTTAATTAATTGTTATCACAAGCTCCTAGCTATGACCTATAACCAAACTAAAATGACAGCATTATTATAAGTCCATTTGGGGCACCGTCATTTGGATCGAGACAAAAGTTGTAGACCATGCACACGGTCAATAGGTTCAGATTTCTCTGTATCCCGGCCCGCTCCTCGTATGGTGCGGGATTCCCTCAAAACATTGTGTGTGTCCATATGGTGTGTACGACACCAAAGTTTGGTGGTGGAGGCCAGTTGCCACATCCAATATTAAACCATGCATATATACACATGGGTGTGACCGGCTTCACGCACATGGGCTCACGATAGTTAGGGAGGTTCTAGGCCGGCGTGTAGGCGGAACCCCCGCGTCGGGCCAACCAGAGGGGTATATATATTATTGTGAGGATATTGGTTGATCCTTTTCTTACGTGTGCGACATGCATGCATGTTCCTATATATTACCTAACCAAACTCACATGAAGGCATAAGTACCGTTGGGATCGAGTCAACAAAGCTATATATATAGGCCGCTCGATCAACATGTTAATTAACTAGGTATTAATTAGCTAGGGTTTCTCTCGATCCCGGCAGTTTCTCGGAGGGTTGTAATCCCCCAAAACTACTGTGTGTGTATATATGTATGGTCTGTACACACAACTGTGTTGGTAGATTAATTAATTTACACATGTGCATGTCCAATACCCCCCCTCCCCGGGTGTTACCAGCTTCATACAGCGCTGCCGGTACTTTGGGATAGGTTCTAGGCATATATAAATGGGAGAACCTTGTGCTTCATGTCAACCGAAGGGAATCTTGAGAGGATATGCATGGTATGCTCGTATGATCTTTGCTAGCATATGCTCCTGTACATATGCCCTAGCTAGCTAACCACACTCAAATGAAGGCATATATATAAGTCCATTTGGGGCACCACCGTTTGGGATCGAGTCAAAGTTGTGACCGCGCGGTTAATGGGTTATAGCGTTTCCCCTGATCCCGGTGCTCTCGGACGGTTCAAATGCCCACCAATATTGTGTGTGTCCATATGATCCATGATGTGATGAGCAAAAATAGTACAATTATTTTAGGTTTGTCTGTTGATGTCAAGCTAACCAACGATGGAGAGAGATGGTTCTTGCTAGTTCAACTCACACCATGTCGTTAATCTAAAAAAAGATTTAACCATGTCCATTTGGTGGTCCCCGCATGTTAGATTCACCGTGTTAACCAGCCTAAGTACCAAAGTGTGACATGTGCAACATATTACACGTGTAAAATTGATGATCTTTAATTGTATATGACAACAATAGTGAGTAAGGGAAAAACAATAGTGAGTGGTATGTGCAATATCCACCTTGAGAGCTTATGGGCTTATCCTTGTTACCACATTTCGCTACCTAGCTAATAACCAAACCGAAATGAAGGCATTAGTCCATTGGGGCACCGCCGCGCTGGGATCGAGTGAAAGTTGTAGACCGTACGGTCAATGGGTTAGGGTTTCTCTGGATCCCCCGCTCATCGAAGGGTAGGAATCTCGGTCAGCAATGAGACATAGTCCCTCCTGCCGAAAATATGTTGCGGATAAGCTTTGGTCAAAGTCAAACTCGCTAAAGTTTAATCATCTATATTGATAAAAATATAAACATATACAACAAAATAATAATATTTTTAGAATTGTTATGAAATAGATTTTCACATTATATGCATTTGATATGGTAGATCTTTGTATTATTATCTATATTCTTGGTCAAAGTTTGCACAGTTTGACATGCACGGAAAATTATGCACAACATAAAATGGGCAGGAGGGAGTATAGCAATACGCTGAGTCGCCAAGTTGGTAATTTTCGCTTAACCAGGCCCGAGAGGACAAACCACGGCCCAGAAATGTGCACATGCCCGCACGCTGGAGAATTGTGGAAGTAATCACTAATCCCTAACCACTCACCGCCGCAAAATACATCTCAGCGCATTGTCTCTCTCTCTCTCTCCCTCGCCGCATAATCCATCGGAGCGATAGATGGATTCTTGTCCTCCTCCTCCACCGCCTCCGCCTTCGGTTCCCTTACACCTCCTCTCGAGGTTTGACGGGTCCAAGGCACGTCACGCCATTCAACAGTACGAGCTGATGTGTAAAAGCAGATGGGCGACACAGATTTCCCCGGCCGCAGCGCCGACGTCTTCAGTCGTGAAATCTCCTGCAGCTGATGCTTCCCGTCCTGCATCTTCTTCTGCTCCGGCGGCGGCCGGAACATCTGCATCGACCTCCGCTGTAAGTAAACAGGCTAGCTCTCTGGCCTTGTTTGGTACTAGTGTTTTTGTGGGGATTAGTAGAGATAATAATCTAGAGTATTGGGTGAACCGCTACCGTCACCCAATCCCCACAACCCCCATCCCCAATCCACTATGTAGGGGTAGATTATTGGGGAAAATACATTAAGATTTGGGGAAAAGTGGGGATAAGCGGGGATTAAACTCGGATAGATATTTGGTGCACATGAGCACCAGTGATCTCGGTTTTAAAAAATCAGAAAATATATTCTTGAGTTTCAAAAAAGTTCTGGAAAAAAATAAGTATGTAGTGAATGATATATCCCACAAACGTGCAAAACATCAAGTCCAAATACTTTATCAGATTTTGTCTTTTTATCTGAGTAGTACATTTTCAAATCTCTAAAACATATCAGATTTTGTCTTTTTTATCTAGCCCAAAATAAAAATAAGTTTGGGTTGAGATTTTGCAGGACTGTGAGATATATTACTGACAATTTCCATAATTATTTTCAGAATTTTTTATAATTTGCAAAAAAAACATTTTATATGATAGGCACACTGGTGCTCAAGAGCCAAAACCACTTTCCGATTAAACTCGCTCAATACTCTAGTAGCAAAAACTCTGGTACCAAACTAGACTACTGATTTCGGCGGTTAGGGTTTTTCAAGGCATCGCGTAGATCCGTTTATTCATCATCGGCTCATTTGGGAAATATCACTGATGTGCCTGGTCTGGCAACTGCGTATTACCTGATAGACACGTAGATATGTTGATTTGTGTGTATGTCTGCATTGCACTAATCTTTTGTATGCCATTGAAGTGCTAGCTAACTGAATTATTTGCTTTGTCACGGTCTTGTAATTCTGAAGGGACCAAAGCCTGGCATCAACACGAGGATGTGCATAACTACTTTGCTTCCACCTCCCGCCAGCATGGAAGGCTTTATCCCCTACAATGACCTCATAAAAAAGCCTGTGGTGCATGGCCGGAGGGAGGCAGTAGAGGCGTTGTCGATGATGAACCCCGCTATTGGCAGACCTCCTATAACTGGACACAAGCCCACCGAGCCGGTGCCACAACGCTTCTACGTCCAGCTTCATTTTGGTCATACCTACGACGTTTAAGGCCATCCTCTTGGATACCCGGGTGATTGACAGGAAGCCAAGGCGCGTGCGACTGAAGTGGACCAAATGGTGTGATTACTCTGTCCAGCTCCAGTGGATGGATGATGAGCTTGTTTTCTTCAGAGGTTGGAATCGCTACGCTCGGAGGCATGGCTTGCAGCGTGGTGACACCCTCGTTTTCAAGTTAGAGAACGACGCCCCCAAGCTGTTGTTCGAGGTGTTGGTGTTCAAGTTCGACATATCGACTGAGGTCGTGTTTGGGGGATGTTCAATCCATGGTGTTCAAGTTCCCGGGCAAGCTTGCTAGCTGGGCGTATCGAACAATGTGTATGCACACCCCTTTGCTAGCTGGGCGTATCGAGAAGCGTATCGAACAAGTTGTTCTCTAATTTTGTGAGAACCAATACGGTACATGGTTGCTCGTTTCCTTTTTTTTGAGGTTATGTGTGCATTGGCGTGCATCTAGTTCTAAGTTCTTTTTCACGGGTTTGTTCATATATCCGCAAGTCCACACAATGGATGCCAAGGCCATACCAGCTCGCGTGAAGTATTGCATCTTTTAACTAATAATAACATGAATATTTGTCCCTTGGAGATTTTCCTGAGAATTCTCTCTGTGGTCGCTCTCTTTTTGTTAGGGGAATGGCAGAGGATTCATTAAGGGACATGAAATTGATATACTACCCAAGAAGCAAATACTTGTTGGGCTATGTCTGTCGATCAACAATGAAGTTCGTTCGTAGCCCAACTTCAGCCCACTTTCATGATTTCGGACCCACACGTCTGAAAATTTGTAATTGCCGGCAGAGCAAATTTTTGACCCCACTCAAAAGAATTTCAACCAGTGAAATGGCCCTTCTACCCGTTAGTAACGCGGAACTATAATGCCTGATGGACGCGTGAGGGCAGGGGTTGTTAAGTAACTGTGATTCTATGGCGCCATAACTAGTCCCCATATGGAATTATTTTGGCAAATATTTTGAACTGGAGGGAGTACAACACTTACAGCCGGGCAACCATGGGAGTTTCGCATCCAGTTTTCCCCATTCCAACAAACCCTAAATCTGCCTCCGGCAACATCCACCCCCTCCCGCCGGCTACTTCTCCCTCCAGAGTTCGCCCTGCACATCGTCGCCGCGCTCCAACCATACCGTAGCGGTCCATCATCTCGGGCCACATCTACACCAGTTGAGACAAATCCTCTCCATCGCCATGAGGCTAGGAACGGGTATACTTGTTTTTTCGCAGCCAGTTAGTTCGATTGTTTTGCCTGTGCTCGAATGTTCGGTCGATTGCTATCGATTGGGTAGTTTCCTGGTCAATTGCTAAGAGAATACCGATTTATTTCATTTGTTACTGGCTTATAAATACAAGTATTTTCGCTCTATATCATCATACATACCACACATCCGCACATCTTAAACTACGTTTCAGATGTTTGGATCCTGTAAATAATTTGATTCAAAAACCGAAATATTCTCGATAACTGTGTTTTTTAGGTATTCAAGAAAGAAGTCTGACCTTATTTATCTAGAACTAAGAAACGAGGAAAACTCTGGTATTTGTTAGGTAGGCGTTGGAATATTTTGGTTATAAAATATAGTCGTGTGGCCTGTGTTCCACAATGTAAACCGTTTTGGCAAACTAAATTATCAGTATTACTTCCTGTGTTGTGACTTGTGAGTGGTCTTTGTTCTCTGCTACTGGAGTTTTTTCCTTCTTTCAGTGTGTCTGTAAAAACATGTGAGCTTTCAATATAAGCTGGGCCTCCCCATGGTTGGGATGTCTTGTTTCAAAAAAAATCAGTATTACGTCGGTTTAGATAATACCGAGCTACCAAACTAAGCCTTAATGTTTGTACTTGCTATTTTAGCAGTGGAAGGAAAACGCAATAAAAAGAGGAGGAACATTGCAAAACTTCCTGGAGCTTCTCCTGTTGAGATGATGCTAGCATCACATGCTTTAATGGGGGAAAATAATAGTAAAAGAGGAGGCTCAACTGCTAAGGGCAACAAGAGAATATCAGCATCTCAGCCACCTGAAGGAGACTACGAGCTTGCAGTCTTATTACATGATATGCTTGAGAGCTCCCCTGCTCTCTCGGCAGATAAGGTGCTAGTTCCTCCATCTCATCTTGCCTTATCATATCTATAAATGTTTGATTCTGAATGCCAATCAATTGTTCCTGTATACAATGATCAATGTCGTGCTTCTTACCAGCGCAAGAAGATACCTACGGCCAGCTACAAGGAAAACCTAACGCCTCCAGATAGAACCTTGACGCAGCCAGGCATGAAAACAACATCACCAGACCCACCAGCTCCTAGACACAAACGAAGTCCAATCTCAGCCCCACGGAGATCCCTACGTCTGAACCCTTCTCTCGTTGAAGGCAAGTTGTAGCACATAATGCATACTGCATCTATCAAGTAGTGCTGTCAAGTTCTTACATGCATTTAGTTTAGCTTTTGTTTCAGAATGACCACATATGCTGGCTTACTCCCTTGTCACAGGTAATGATGCAACAGGGCCTGTCTTCGTGGAGTGCACTGACCAGATGGATGCCAACAAGCACATGAATGATGAAGATCATGCAAACCCTCAGCCTGATGACCAAACCCACCAGGCCAGCAGAGATGCAGGACTCGGGGATCCTGAGGTGGAAACCCTGTCCAGCAATGGGGTTAAAGGCATGATTTGTGTACTTAGTCTGTTTTTCCGTCCATATTTTGTTTGGAGTACCTCTTTTATTACCTTACATGTTCTTATTTTTTTTGTAGTGGCAAGGGGAGTAAACATCAACTTGCCAAAAAATTCAGAAGTATGTTCCCAAAGGTTCCCAAACTGCCAATAGTCATTCCAAAGGGAAGGACTAGGCCAGTTTCAGCTGCAATCGATGCAAAGTTTGCAAGTGAATGCAACATTGCAGTCAGGAACTGGGTGCCTGTGCGTTCGCACTAGAACAAGTACAAGGGTGACACTCAACTCCTCCATGGTTATTACAACAAAGTGGCTGTAAGTACATACTGCTGGTCCTTTACCCTCTTTGACATTTATATGCAGATACCAGCCTGCAGAGCTGTCCATTCTTATGTCTGTTTTACATGTCATCAGGCGAAGTTTAGTATGGACATAACTGCTTCACCAGTAAAAGCAGCATGTAGAAAGCATCTTAAAAAAGGCATTCAGCAACATCGGCACATGTTGAAAGTCAAGTAGTTTGATTGCCATCTTCCCAATGAAGTGCCGAAAACAAGTCCTGTCCATTCTATGAACAACTCCGAGTGGAATGAGCTTGTGCAGCATTGGATGGATCCCAAGACAAAGGTTGGTTCCTTTCAGAAATCAAAGCTACTATATTTTGTATGTGTTGAGTGTATATGTGGATTGCTTAGCCTTTCCATCTGTTCGGACTTTTGGTTGCGTTGGCTATTGCATGAAGCTTGACATGGTATCTGAGTCTTGGCTTTTGCAATTTATCCTAAAAATTGATGCTGCCCTCCGTTGCCCTCTTTGAAGTCCACGTATATGCCTCTTGAGCTATACCTCCGAGTCTCCACGTGTTGACTTGTCTCCCGTCACACGTGAGGGGGAGTGTTGAGTGTATATGTGGATTGCTTAGCCCTTTCCATCAGTTCGGACTTTTGGTTGTGTTGGCTATTGCATGAAGCTTGACAGTATGCTTTTGTGTTACTAAGTCGACAATGTTTGCAGGCGGTCTGCGATATGAACAGAAGGAACCGTTCTAAGGTTCTGTTCCATCAAACCACTGGGTCGCGGAGCTATGATACTCACTTGGGAATCTTGGTAAGGACCCAGACTCAACATAAACGGCAGTGGATGTTGTTGATGTATGTATAAGTCGATTGTACTAGCCCTTTCAATTAGTTTGTTGTTTTGGTTGCGTAGGCTAGTGCATGAAGCTTGACAGATGTTTCACATTTGATGGATATTTACTTATTTTGTTGCTGAATGCTGGTTCTGCATGATTCTAGTTTGATAACTTGAGTATATTCATATTCATATGTATTCAAGAATTTCGTGCTAGTATATCCAATTCTAGGTACTCCCTCTAAATCTCCGATCCATAATAATTGTTGGGGTCAACCACGCCACTTACTATACATCGTAGAGTGTACCATTTTTTTATGATTCCAACTTTGCCATCTACATAAATTGTTTACATATGTGATGAATAGGTCCATGCAAATTAAATAAATCTGTTTTGATGATTAGCTGTTTTATATTAGTTTTCAGCACATTGATCTGGTCTACGAGCAAGATGCTCTGCTCAGATTGCTTTCAATTGTTATCCAAATGCAAACCAACATTTAACAGATGACAGTTATATAAACTCTTTCCACACTCCCCTCATAGAATCTTTAAGCTGGCTACACGTATGCTTTTGCTTTCAGAAGGCCAAGTCCAACAATCAAGAACTCAGTCCATTGGATATGTTCAAGGAGTGCCACATTAACCGGGAAAGGCGCTTCTCCCCTGTTGTACAAGATGTAATTGTAAGTTATCTATCAAAGAGTCCCCACTGATTTGGCGAAGTTTATATCTTGCTGTATCTGATAACCATGTTTTTCATCGGAAAACAAGACCGAGATGGAACATGCGCTGTATCGAGTTACAGCAGATGGAGGAAGCAAGACTGAGGCCGAGTGCTTACATGATGTCCTGTCCAAGAGAACTCCCCAACCAAGTTTTTTGCACACTGCAGGGATCATGCATCACCAGCCCTCTCTACGCAGCAGTAGCAAAATTGCTGCTGAGCTCAAGAAAGAGAAGATGGTAACTGCAGAACTGGAGGATCTTGTCAACACCCAGCGCAATCAAATAAATCAATTGGCCAGCAAGATGAAGGAAAATGAAGACCTGCACTCTGGGGTATATGCAAAGATGGAGGAGTTGCTCAGGTTCATTCACGAGTAAAGGTAGACTTCCTAACCCATATAATGGCTATGGTAGACTAGTGGTGCGATGTTCAACGGTTGCTTTTGATGGTTGGCTGGTTATTGGTTGAACTGTTATTTTGGTGGTGCGATGTTGAACTGTTGGTTTAGATGGTTGGATGGTTATGGTCCACATTAAACTAATGTTCCTGCAACTGTGCTCGTTTAACTGTGATGTGTGTATGTGATATCCCACAAGTATAGGGGATCGTTTGTAGCCTTTTCGATAAGTAAGAGTGTAGAACCCAACGAGGAGCTAAAGGTAGGATAAACATTCTCTAAAGTTCTTTCAACCAACTCTACGCACACTAAACGTTTGCAATATCTAGGAAATAAAACTACAGCGGTGGCACGGGTTTGAGAGGTGACTTTGCAGGAAAATAAATACACGGAAATAAATGTTAGTGCTGCAGCGGTAAAATAAACTAAGTAACCAGTAACATGAGTGTGGAAAAGTGGTGGTAATAGTGGTGGCTTTGCTCAAGACAAAATAGTGACGGTCTCGGATTCACTGTCCTCGAAGGAGCTTTCTATGTGGGAGAGGCTAAATATACATGCACTCCGCTACTTGGGATTGCAAGCACTATATGATTGGCTTGCTAGCAAACATCCGTAACTATTAACAAGCATTAAGGTTTCCCCAACCATAGCCTTAAACTCTAGGTCCCCTTTACTCCCATACGTGCAACTAATCGGTTCGCGTTCTCAGGTTTCTGTCGCTCCGGCAGAACTCCCCCCGCTTCGTTACAAATACTACCAACCCTAGGTGTTTGATCCATGCGCGCACAAATATAATGGACACCAAGGACAATAACATATCAGATCACAACTCTAATGAATCAAAGAAAATCACCCATCCAATCTAAGAACAAATAAACTATGAAACATGACATAGATCATAGGATAGAATATAGCATCGAACACCATGTTTACATAGGGCGGTACAGAGGTTTATGAGAGGATGGACCCCTGAGTACAAGGAGGAGTTGGCGATGGAGATGGCGGTGGAGACGACGGAGAGGGCAGCGTGGAGTGCAGCCCCTCAACTCCCTCCTTCATGGCTTCTTCGGAGCCCTCCCCCATGGAGATCATCTCCACGGGGGAGGCAGCAGGAACTAGGGTTTGAGACGGCGGCGGCGGCGGGACTTTTCGTGGAATTCTTTCTTGATATCTGATAGTTTCTCCGCGAGGGCAATATATAGGCGAAAGGGCAATGTCAGGGGAGGCCGGGGTGGCCAGTACATGGGCCAGGCGCGGCCAGGGGTGGGGCCGCGCCTGCCTGTGTACTGCCACGTGGTAGCTCCCCTGCGTGTCTCCTTCTGCTCAGGCTTCCCCTCGAAATTATAAGGTCCTGGGTTTTTGTCCCATGCAATTCCGAGAATATTTACAACTTTTCTGAAACACAAAAACAGCAGAAAACAGGAACTGGCACTGTGGCACTATGTCAATAGGTTAGTTCCGGAAAATGCTAAAAAGTGTATCGAAATGCACATAAAACATAAGGGAATTGGTAGAAAACAAGCACGGAGCATCAAAAATTATAGATACATTTGCAACCTATCAGTATGCTTGTAATAATTCTCGTTCAATGTAATTATATTATTATATATGCATGTAATTATTCCTGTTACTTTCGTGGCTTCGGTTTCTGCAAGAAATTCCATTGGGCCATTTTATGTCATGTACGATGCGTATTCCTGATTCTATAATTTATCATAGCAGGCTGATATCTTTTATATGATGGGCCGTGGGCACACCGTGTCATGTACAAAACTAGCAAACTGGGCCGAATATAATCCAGCCGTTAACATATAAATGTCTCGCCTCATAAAGGTGTAGGATAACGTTGCATAGAAAACAAAAATTTTCCTACCGCGAACACGCAATCCAAGCCAAGATGCAATCTAGAAGACGGTAGCAACGAGAGGGTATCGAGTCTCACCCTTGAAGAGATTCCAAAGCCTACAAGATGAGGCTCTTGTTGCTGCGGTAGACGATCACTTGCCGCTTGCAAAAGCGCGTAGAAGATCTTGATCACGATCGGTTCCGGCGCCACGAAGGCAGCACCTCCGTACTCGGTCACACGTTCGGTTGTTGAGAAGACGACGTCCACCTCCCGTTCCAGCGGGCAGCGGAAGTAGTAGCTCCTTTGAATCCGACACACGACGGCGTGGTGTCGGTGGCGGTGTAGAAGTCCGGCGGAGCTTCGCTAAGCAAACCGGTCAATATGAAGTGGAGGAGCAAAGCTAGGGTTTGGGAGGGGGTGGCCGGCCACTCAAGGGGGCGGCCAAGCTATGGTCTTGGGGTGGCCGGCCCCCTCCCTTGGCCCCTCATTATATAGGTGGATCCCAAGTGTTGGTGTCCAAGTCTTCGAATAAGACCCGAAACCAAAACCTTCCATAGGAGGGGGCAAACCTAGCCCAACTAGGACTCCCACCCAAAGGTGGGATTCCCACCTCCCATGTGGGGGGGTGGCCGGCCCCCTATGGTGGAGTCCACTTGGGACTCCACCCTAGCTAGGCTGGCCGGCCATGGAGGTGGAGTCCCTTGTGGACTCCACCTTCCTTGGTGGTTTCTTCCGGACTTTTCTAGAACCTTCTAGAACCTTCCATAGAACCTTCCGCGACATTTTATTTCACATAAAATGACATCCTATATATGAATCTTATTCTCCGGACCATTCCGGAACTCCTCGTGATGTCCGGGATCTCATCCGGGACTTCGAACAAATATTCGAACTTCATTCCATAATTCAAGAACTACCATTTCAACATCCAACTTTAAGTGTGTCACCCTACGGTTCGAGAACTATGCGGACATGGTTGAGTACTCACTCCGACCAATAACCAATAGCGGGATCTGGAGATCCATAATGGCTCCCACATATTCAACGATGACTTTAGTGATCGAATGAACCATACACATATATTACCAATTCCCTTTGTCTCGCGATATTTTACTTGTCCGAGGTTTGATCTTCGGTATCACTCTATACCTTGTTCAACCTCGTCTCTGACAAGTACTCTTTACTCGTACCGTGGTATGTGGTCTCTTATGAACTCATTCATATGCTTGCAAGACATTAGACGACATTCCACCGAGAGGCCCAGAGTATATCTATCCGTCATCGGGATGGACAAATCCCATGTTGATCCATATGCCTCAACTCATACTTTCCGGATACTTAATCCCACCTTTATAGCCACCCATTTACGCAGTGGTGTTTGGTGTAATCAAAGTACCTTTCCGGTATAAGTGATTTACATGATCTCATGGTCATAAGGACTAGGTAACTATGTATCGAAAGCTTATAGCAAATAACTTAATGACGAGATCTTATGCTACGCTTAATTGGGTGTGTCCATTACATCATTCACACAATGACATAACCTTGTTTATTAATAACATCCAATGTTCATGATTATGAAACTAATCATCCATTAATCAACAAGCTAGTTTAAGAGGCATACTAGGGACTTCTTGTTTGTCTACATATCACACATGTACTAATGTTTCGGTTAATACAATTCTAGCATGATATATAAACATTTATCATAAACATAAAGATATAAATAATAACCACTTTATTATTGCCTCTAGGGCATATCTCCTTCTCCCACTTGCACTAGAGTCAATAATCTAGATTACATTGTAATATACCTAACACCCATGGCATTCTGGTGTTGGTCATGCTTTGCCCTAGGGAGAGCTTTAGTCAACGGATCTGCTACATTCAGATCAGTGTGTACTTTGCAAATCTTTACTTCTCCATCTTCGATGTACTCGCGAATCGAGTGGTAACGCAGCTTGATATGCTTCAGCCTCTTGTGTGACCTTGGCTCTTGTGCATTGGCGATGGCACCCATGTTATCACAATAAATGATTAATGGGTCCAATGCACTCGGAACCACACCGAGCTCTACAATGAACCTCTTCATCCATACCGCTTCGATGAAGCCTCGAAGCCATGTACTCTGATTCTGTTGAAGACTTCGCCACCGTGCAGCTTCGAGCTTGCCCAGCTTGCAGCACCATTCAATATAAACACGTACCCAGATTGTGACTTAGAGTCATCGGGATCGGTGTTCCAACTTGCATCGGTGTAACCGTTTACAATGAGCTCTTGGTCACCTCCATAACAAAGAAACATATCCTTAGTTCTTTTCAAGTACTTCAGGATATTCTTGACCGCTGTCCAGTGTTCCATTCCTGGATCACTTTGATATCTGCTAGTCAAACTAACAGCATGTGCTATATCCGGTCTAGTACATAGCATGGCATACATGATAGATCCTCTGCCGAGGCATAGGGGATGTTACACATCCTTTCTCTTTCTTCTGGTAGCCGGTCCTTGAGTTTTACTCAATACCTTGCCCAGTAACATAGGTAAGAACCCTTTCTTACTTTCGTCCATTCTAAACTTCTTTAGAATCTTGTCCAGATATGTACTCTGTGATAGCCCTATTAGACGTCTTGATCTATCTCTATAAATCTTGATGCCTAATATATACGATGCTTCACCAAGGTCTTTCATTGAAAAACTATTATTCAAATAACCCTTAACACTGCTTAATAGTTCTATATCATTCCCGATCAATAATATGTCATCTACATATAATATCAAATGCTACAGAGCTCCCACTCACTTTCTTGTAAATACAGGCCTCTCCATGACACTGTATAAACCCGAAGTCTTTGATCACCTTATCAAAGCGTCGGTTCCAACTTCTCGATGCTTGCTTCAGTCCATAGATTGAACGCTGAAGTTTGCATACTTTGTCAGCATTTTTAGGATCGACAAAACCTTTGGGTTGTACCATATACAACTCTTCCTCAATGTCTCCATTAAGGAACGCCGTTTTGACATCCATCTGCCAAATCTCATAATCGAAAAATGCAGCTATTGCTAACAAAATCCTCACAGATTTCAGCTTCGCTACAGGTGAGAAAGTCTCATCGTAGTCAACTCCTTGAATTTGTCGGAAACCCTTTGCGACAAGTCGAGCTTTATAGACAGTAATATTACCATCAGCATCTGTTTTTCTCTTGAAGATCCATTTATTTTCGACAGCCTTTCGGCTATCAGGTAAGTCTACCAAAGTCCATACTTTGTTATCATACATGGATCCCATTTCGGATTTCATGGCTTCTTGCCATTTGTTGGAATCTGGGCTCATCATCGCTTCTTCATACGTCGCAGGGTCCTCATCATTGTTATCCACAATCATGACATTTAGACAAGGATCATACCAATCAGGAGTGGCACGTTCCCTTGTCGATCTGCGAGGTTCAGTAGTTTCCTCGTTCGAAGTTTCATGATCATTATCATTAGCTTCCTCTTGCCGGTGTAGGCGGCAGTACAACTTCTCTGCGCTACTCGATCAACGAGTATAGATTCATCAATCTCATCGAGTTCTACTTTTCTTCCAGTCACTTCTTTAGTGAGAAATTCTTTCTCAAGAAAGGTTCCGTTCTTAGCAACAAAGATTTTGCCTTCGGATCTGTGATAGAAAGTGTATCCTATAGTTTCCTTAGGATAACCTATGAAGACGCATTTCTCCGCTTTGGGTTCTAGCTTGTCCGGTTGTAACTTCTTTACATAGGCTTCGCAACCCCAAACTTTCAGGAACGACTTAGGTTTCTTATAAAACCATAATTCATACGGTGTCGTTTCTACGGATTTTGATGGTGCTCTATTTAAAGTGAATGCGGCTGTCTCTAATGCATAACTCCAAAATGATAACGGCAAATCAAGAGACATCATACTACGAACCATATCTAAGAGAGTTCGATTACGACGTTCGGACACACCGTTTCGTTGAGGTGTTCCCGGCGGTGTCAATTGTGAAAGTATTCCGCATTTCTTTAAATGCATGCCAAACTCATAACTCAGATATTCACCTCCACGATCAGATCGTAGAAATTTGATCTTCTTGTTACGTTGATTTTCTACTTCACTTTGAAATTCCTTAAACTTCTCGAAAGTTTCGGATTTATGTTTCATGAAATAGATATACCCATATCTACTCAGATCATCTGTGAAGGTTAGAACATAACGATAACCACCGCGCGATGCTACGCTCATTGGTCCACATACATCGGTATGTATGATTTCCAATAAGTCGGTAGCTCGCTCCATCATACCAGAGAATGGAGTCTTTGTCATTTTTCCCATTAGACATGCTTCGCATCTATCAAGTGACTCAAAGTCAAGTGATTCAAGTAATCCATCGGTATGGAGTTTCTTCATGCGTTTCACTCCAATATGACCAAGACGACAGTGCCACATATAAGTAGAATTATCATTTAGTTTAATTCGCTTAGCATCAATGTTATGTATATGTGTATCACTACTATCGAGATCTAACAGAAATAAGCCATTCTTTTGTGGTGCTCGACCATAAAAGATATTATTCATAAAAATAGAACAACCATTATTCTCAGACTTGAATGAATAACCGTCTTGCATTAAACAAGATCCAGATATAATGTTCATGCTCAACGCAGGTACATAATAACAATTATTTAGGCTTAAAACTAATCCGAAGGTAGATGTAGAGGAAGTGTCCCGACTGCGATCACATTGACCTTGGATCCGTTTCCAACGCGCA
The DNA here is from genome assembly GCA_030979885.1 of Lolium multiflorum. NCBI lineage: Eukaryota > Viridiplantae > Streptophyta > Magnoliopsida > Poales > Poaceae > Lolium > Lolium multiflorum. The sequence goes on from CM061752.1 coordinate 6,089,221, forward strand.
TCGTCACTTCATCTTTCAGCTTGTCGTTTATTCTTTAGTTCTGTTTGAGAGTTACAAATATGAGCAACCGAACCAGTATCAAATACCCAGGTACTAGAACGAGAACTAGTGAGATAAACATCTATAACATGTATATCGATATACCTTCTTTCTTCTTCTTGACAAGACCGCTCTTTAGATCAGCCAGATACTTGGAGCAATTACGCTTCCGTGTCCCTTCTCCTTGCGGTAATAGCACTCAGCATCGGGCTTAGGGCCGTTCTTAGGTTTCATAGGAGGCGTGGCAGCTTTCTTGCCACCCTTCTTGAATTTTCCCTTAGACTTGCCCTGTTTCTTGAAACCGGTGGTCTTGTTGACCATCAACACTTGGTGCTCTTTCTTGATCTCAATCTCAGCAGCTTTTAGCATGCCAAAGAGTTCAGGTAACTCCTTGTTCATGTTCTGCATATTGTAGTTCATCACAAAGTTCTTGTAACTTGGTGGCAGTGATTGAAGGACACGATTAATCCCCAGTCTGTTAGGAATCACTATTCCCAAGTCACGAGTTTCTTCGCATGCCCGGTCATGGCGAGCATGTGCTCACTAACGGAGCTGCCTTCTTCCATCATACAGTTGAAGAAATGTTTCGATGCTTCATAGCATTCCACTGCCGCATGAGTCTCGAATATAGCTTTCAGCTCATTCATCAACTCATGAGGATCATGGTGCTCAAAACGTTTTTGAAGATCGGATTCCAGACTGCACAGGATGAACTTGAGAGTACCGAGTTTTCCGAGTTGCGTAAACACTTTTACTTCATCGGATTCATCTTCAGGAGGGTCACCTAGCGGTGCATCAAGCACAAATTGCAGATTTCCGCCGGAGAGGAAGATCCTCACATGACGGAACCGTCGGTGAAGTTGCTACCGTTGCTCTTAAGTTTCTCTTTCTCTAGGAACTGATTAAAATTGATTGAGGACGCCATCTCTACAACATATATTTGCAATAGTTTAGACTAAGTTTATGACAAATTGAGTTCAAATTTTAATTCAACATAATTAAAACCCTAGGTGAACTCCCACTCAAAACAATATCCCTCGCATTGTCTTAGTGATCACACGAACCAAATCCACCGCACCTAAACCCGATCATCACGAGAAAAGGTGTGATTTCAATGGCGAACACTCATAGTGTTCATCATATCAACCATATGATTCATGCTCTACCTTTCGGTATCACGTGTTCCGAGACCATGTCTGTACATGCTAGGCTCGTCAAGGCCACCTTAGTATCCGCATGTGCAAAACTGTCTTGCACCCGTTGTATGTACTTATCGAATCTATCACACCCGATCATCACGAGATGCTTCGAAACGATAAGACTTAATAACGGTGCTACTAAGGATGAACACTTTATTATCTTGAGATTTTAGTGAGGGATCATCTTATAATGCTACCGTCGCGATCTAAGCAAAATAAGATGCATAAAAAGGATTAACATCACATGCGGTTCATATGTGATATGATATGGCCCTTTTGTTCTTGTGCCTTTGATCTTCATCTCCAAAACACGGATATGATCTCCATCATCTTCGGGCATGATCTCCATCATCGTCGGCGTAGCACCAAGGTCAATGGCACCGTCTTCATGTTTGTCCTCCATGTAGCAACTATTACAACTACTTTGAAATACTACTCAACATGAAATTTAAAGACAACCATAAGGCTCCTGCCGGTTGCCACAATACAATAATGATCATCTCATACATATTCATCATCATATCATGGCCATATCACATCACCAAACCCTGCAAAAACAAGTTAGACGTCTCTAATATGGTTTGCATATTTTACGTGGTTTAGGGTTTTCGAGAGAGATCTAATCTACCTACGAACATGAACCACAACGTTGATACTAATGTTTTCAATAGAAGAGTAAATTGAATCTTTACTATAGTAGGAGAGACACCCGCAAAGCCTCTTATGCAATACAAGTTGCATGTCGAACGAGGAACAAGTCTCATGAACGCGGTCATGTAAAGTTAGTCCGAGCCGCTTCATCCCACTATGCCATAAAGATGCAAAGTACTCAAACTAAAGATAACAAGAGCATCAACGCCCACAAACCATTGTGTTCTACTCGTGCAACCATCTATGCATAGACACGGCTCGATACCACTGTAGGATAACGTTGCATAGAAAACAAAAATTTTCCTACCGCGAACACGCAATCCAAGCCAAGATGCAATCTAGAAGACGGTAGCAACGAGAGGGTATCGAGTCTCACCCTTGAAGAGATTCCAAAGCCTACAAGATGAGGCTCTTGTTGCTGCGGTAGACGATCTTGCAAAAGCGCGTAGAAGATCTTGATCACGATCGGTTCCGGCGCCACGAACGGGCAGCACCTCCGTGCTCGGTCACACGTTCGGTTGTTGATGAAGACGTCCACCTCCCCGTTCCAGCGGGCAGCGGAAGTAGTAGCTCCTCTTGAATCCGACAGCACGACGGCGTGGTGTCGGTGGCGGTGTAGAAGTCCGGCGGAGCTTCGCTAAGCAAACCGGTCAATATGAAGTGGAGGAGCAAAGCTAGGGTTTGGGAGGGGGTGGCCGGCCACTCAAGGGGGCGGCCAAGCTATGGTCTTGGGGTGGCCGGCCCCTCCCTCATTATATAGGTGGATCCCAAGTGTTGGTGTCCAAGTCTTCGAATAAGACCCGAAACCAAAACCTTCCATAGGAGGGCAAACCTAGCCCAACTAGGACTCCCACCCAAAGGTGGGATTCCCACCTCCCATGTGGGGGTGGCGGCCCCCTATGGTGGAGTCCACTTGGGACTCCACCCCTATGGCCGGCCATGGAGGTGGAGTCCCTTGTGGACTCCACCTTCCTTGGTGGTTTCTTCCGGACTTTTCTAGAACCTTCTAGAACCTTCCATAGAACCTTCCGCGACATTTTATTTCACATAAAATGACATCCTATATATGAATCTTATTCTCCGGACCATTCCGGAACTCCTCGTGATGTCCGGGATCTCATCCGGGACTTCGAACAAATATTCGAACTTCATTCCATAATTCAAGAACTACCATTTCAACATCCAACTTTAAGTGTGTCACCCTACGGTTCGAGAACTATGCGGACATGGTTGAGTACTCACTCCGACCAATAACCAATAGCGGGATCTGGAGATCCATAATGGCTCCCACATATTCAACGATGACTTTAGTGATCGAATGAACCATACACATATATTACCAATTCCCTTTGTCTCGCGATATTTTACTTGTCCGAGGTTTGATCTTCGGTATCACTCTATACCTTGTTCAACCTCGTCTCCTGACAAGTACTCTTTACTCGTACCGTGGTATGTGGTCTCTTATGAACTCATTCATATGCTTGCAAGACATTAGACGACATTCCACCGAGAGGGCCCAGAGTATATCTATCCGTCATCGGGATGGACAAATCCCACTGTTGATCCATATGCCTCAACTCATACTTTCCGGATACTTAATCCCACCTTTATAGCCACCCATTTACGCAGTGGTGTTTGGTGTAATCAAAGTACCTTTCCGGTATAAGTGATTTACATGATCTCATGGTCATAAGGACTAGGTAACTATGTATCGAAAGCTTATAGCAAATAACTTAATGACGAGATCTTATGCTACGCTTAATTGGGTGTGTCCATTACATCATTCACACAATGACATAACCTTGTTTATTAATAACATCCAATGTTCATGATTATGAAACTAATCATCCATTAATCAACAAGCTAGTTTAAGAGGCATACTAGGGACTTCTTGTTTGTCTACATATCACACATGTACTAATGTTTCGGTTAATACAATTCTAGCATGATATATAAACATTTATCATAAACATAAAGATATAAATAATAACCACTTTATTATTGCCTCTAGGGCATATCTCCTTCAAAAGGGCCATGTCATAATTTTTACTGGGCCGAACAAGAAAACCGGCCCGGCAGTAAGCAGGCCTCGCTTTGCGGGCTTCCGACGGGCTTATTTTTACCTGGGCCGAACTTGAAATACGGCCCAGCTATAAGCAGGCCTCGCGTTGCTGGTTCCGAACACGTGGCTATTTCTTACTCGTCCACCTAGCGGAGAGAGCAATGCCAATACGGACACGTGTCAGTCGACAGGATGTGCCACGTGTCGGTGTGTAAAGTATGTCGTCCTAAAAATTGGCACGTGTCGAAATACTACTGGTCCTCTTGCCATATTACTATTTGTCCATGAATTGAGATGCTATTGGATAACGTGTCCTTATTCATTTGTCGACGTGGCACGCTTCAATTGGTAAGGTTGTCGTCATCAGACAGACGCGTGTTGGCTTCCTAATGCGCCACGTTACCCATGCCACGGCGATGCTGGCGTCAGGCTAGATGACAAAGCTTAGAGTTGGCCAGACTGACAGCTTAATGATTGGTCTGACAAGTTAATCATTGTCCCGACATGGTAATCATTGGCCTGACACACCTAACATGGTGGTCGCCGGTGAGGGGAGCCGGCTCATGACTGTTATTTGCGTCACAACTACTTGGGCCAGGCGGGCTCTGGGCCAGCACAAATCCGTCATGCATCCGTGACGGCCAAATCTAACTGTCAGCCTGGCCATCTGTGACGCGAGGTTCGCCACGGTCATGCAAACCGTCAGCATGAGGCCTCCATGACAGATTTTGCACATTCGCTGACGAACTAAAATCGTTATGGAAGCCCCAATTGTTACTAGTGTATTGTAAGTTTTTCGGGTTCAAGCCCCCGAGTGTTGCCCGAAAAGATAGAAGTATAGGTCATCACTATTTTTATTTCAACCATGCTATATTGCAGCATCGCAAGCCCGCCTCATTAAAAACCTTTCAGCCCCACTCGGTGCCCTGAAAGGAAAAGAGTGCGTCTGAAAACTTGCGAGCTCTTCAGATACAATATATGTTTACATAGTTGGTACTATATTGATTTCCTTCTAAGCATAAAAACATCGTAGCTGTGCAACGTGGCTTAGCGACCCACGTGGCCTCGGTGTGCAGTTCCTTGATGAAACCCACTTCCTTGAGTCGACGGATCTCAGATAGCATGGCTTTGCGGTTTGGCTCGGAGAATTGCCGCAGAGGTTGTCGAATTGGTCTAGCTCTTGGATCTAAATTGAGGGGGTGCTCGGCAAGTTCCCTGGGTACTCCTGGCATGTCAGCTGGACACCATGCAAAGATTTCCCAGCGCTGGCGGAGGAACTCCACGAGCGATGTTTCCTATGCGATGTCCAAGTTGGAAGCGATGGATGTCGTCTTTTTTGGATCTGTCGGGTGGATCTGTACTTCCTTGGAGTTCTTGGAGGTGTCGAAAGCTTGCTCCTACAAGGATCTACCTCTGTCAGGCAACACATTGTAGTTGGTGGTGAGCTTGGATGCCTCGTACTCAGCCTGCATCCCGAATGTTTCAGAAAGTTTGTGGTAATCCTTGTCGCATTTATCTGCCAAAGCAAAACTTCCCTTTACTGTTATGGGTCCCTTGGGTCCAGGGATTCTCCACAGCATGTATGTATAATGCGGCACATCCATAAATCTGGCGTATGCGGGTCGTCCCCCGAGAGCATGATATTGCGACGGCCAGTCGATAACTTCAAACTCCAGCTTCTCCTTTCTGAAATTTTCTCGTGTTCCAAACTGTACGTCCAGTGCAATCTTACCCAAAGGATAATTTGGTTTCTCGGGTGCGATGCCATGGAAACACGTGTCCATTGGTGTCAAGTTTGCCAAGGAAATATTCATCTTCCGCAGCGTGTCTGCATATATGAGATTTAAACTGCTTCCTCCATCTATGAATATGCGGGAGACCTCAAACCCTACGATCACTGCCGGTAAGATCATAGCTGATTGCCCTGGTCGTGGAACTTGAGGTGGATGATCCTCTTGGGTGAATCCTATTGGCTGTCCCGACCAATTGAGGTATTCAACGGTTGGTGGAGGCGAATTTTCTGCCATGTACACCTGTCGTGAAATTAGCTTCTGCGCTCTATTCGAAGGTCTACCCTTCTGCATCATCGACACCGCTCCTGTAGTGTCTATGAAGTCGCCGTTATTGCCCGGAGGTGCCGCAAGTTGCAACTAATGTTGATTCACGCTGGTAATTGCGGGTGGTGGCGGCAGGTGAACTTCACTCCTCGGCCCCTGCACATATCCTCTGCTTGCTGCTTGCGTGTTTGCGTTCTCCGTATATCTCCGCAGAGCTTGGAAAGTTTGGCAGTCCTTCTGAAGATGGCCCGACTGTCTTTTTCTGTCATTATCGAGGTAAAAATGCATCTGGCACAGCCCATTCAGTAGATCTTCGGGTGACACGTTGTATGGCCTTGGAAACCTTGGCCGATTATTTTGTCTGCTAGAGCTCGGTGCATCTCTGTGATCATTGCGCTGATCGTTACCCCTTTGATAAGCATCACGATGGTTTGCTCCAGTGTTTGCTCGAAAGCCAGCCGCTACTTGGCTGGGACCGTCATAATCTGTGAAGTGATGAAAACATCGCCTATTTTCATTGTTATTTCTATTGCGATCCTCTTCGGGTGACCTCTGTCGTTTGATATGAACAGCATCTTCCCTGTCAGCCCAGCGATTCACTATTTCCATGAGGTCTGCTATTGTTCTTGGGTTGGACCTACCCAATTCTTCGATTAGATCCCTTCTTCGGATTCCTGCAACAAACACGTCGATTGCTCTTTCATCGGACACGTTCTCAGCCGAATTTTTTTATGATGCTCCACCTCTGAATGTACATCCTCATCGATTCATCCGACTTCTGCTTGCAAGTCCTTAACTGCTCTATTGATGCAGGTTTCTTGCACGTGGAACGGAAATTCCGCACGAACAAGTCCTCGAAAGTTTCCCAGCTGTCGATGGATCCTTCCGGTAGCTTCTTCATCCAGGATCTTGCGGCTCCGCTGAGGTGGACCTGAATGCTCTTCATGGCCGTTGCCCTGGTTCCACCCATCAGCTTTACTGTCTCTAGGTAATCGAGTAGCTAATCCTCAGGATCTTGCAGTCCGTCGAATTTTTTATAGTTGTTAGGCAACTTGAAGTTAGAGGGCACTCGAGTTTTGCAAACCTGTCGGGTAAAGCAAGGGAGTCCGCACAAGTCCTCATCATTAACTTCTGGTGAATGCCGACGTTCTCGTGTTCTATTTTTGCGATTCCTCTCCTCTCGTGCTCTATCGACTCTAGCCTGGGTCACCGTGTTCCTTGCGTCACTATCTCTTGGAGCGTCTCGCGCTCCCACCGCAGTGGGTCGAGGACTATTTTGCCTTGGACTATTTCTGCGTGGAGCACTTTCGGGCTGTGGTGCAACTTCTCTTCCTACTATTGCTGCCCCCATAATACCGACTCCTGCCATAGCCATCTGGTACAGTGACTCTCTGGGATCTCCTTGAGGTGGTTTGGATGTCATTATGTAAGCACGTGTCGCCATATACCCTACCTCCGGGGTTTTCGGGATAATGTTCCCTCTCGTATCTATTGACATAAAGGACATGTCGAGATTCTGGATCAAGTTCTCCCGATCTTGCTCGGGCTCGTTTGCCAGTCGAGATCTTGCTCTTGAACGGGTGTTCCTGTGACTATCTCCCGAAGTCCTCGAGTGCTGACTCAGGTTGGCCCTGCGCTCACTTGATGCAGCAGCTGCAGCTCTTCTTTCGTCAAGTATTGCCATTTGTTTTTCTAGCTCTCGTTTAGAACGAGCGATTTTATATTGATAAGCTTGCAACGCTTGCGGCGTAGCTGTAGTGGTCATCGGCTCCGTGCCATCCATGGCTTTCTGAGCTCTATCCCACGCTTCCTGCGGCAGCTGCACTTTTTCTCACGGTGTGGTTCTGATGTACTTGTTGCCGGTTCCACGTGTGAGATCTGCGGGATCGATGTAAGGATTGCCCAAATCATCGAAAGCCTCAGACGCTTCATCCTCTTGTCGGCTTGTTCCACCGATCGCGCAGATTTGATGGTATATTGCAGTTGTGTTTTCATCAGCCTTAGGGTCGCGTCGTATAGTTCGGTGAAGACCTCCCTACTATCAGCAGAGTTGTCAATAAAGTCGAGGTTGGTGAAGCCGTGGTTGGTGAAGTCGTTGTTGTTGAAGCTTTCCGAGTCGCTTTCCAGATCAGAATCCGTGAACGACCCGAAAGTCATGTCACCGAACAGATTGGTGAGTGCCTCACCGTCGGTGGGCTTGGTGAAGCGTGGCGGCGAAACTTCCTCATCGCCTGATTCGATGGATGATGCTGATGATCCCAAGAGATCGGAATCGACCGCTGACGGTCCCGAAAAAATCAGTGCCGCAAGATGATGCGATCCTTCTTTCTCGACGAGGAAGCGAAAGCTCCCGAACGTCATCTCCGTCGACTCCTCCAGATCGGCATATGCATGCAAACGGGCGGGAGGGTGAGGAAAAAAATCGGCGAGATCAGGTTGGACTCGTTTACCTCCGTCAATTGTGTTGCTTGCAGTAGATGATGATGTTGACGATGCCATCGAAATCAGGACCTTGCGATCTCCAATTCCCACAGACGGCGGCAATTGACAAGGGTTTAACTTGTCAATGCTTACAGATTGTAGACTTTGGGTTTCGTAAGAAGTAGAGGGCAAGTAGATCTCGAAGGTTTCAGCCGACAAAGGTGTTTCGACTAAAGTTACGGTGGCTTGATTGACAATTGAATCGATCCTTTCCTCTTCCCTCGGCCCCCCTTTATATAGGAGGTGGAGCCGAGGGATTTCAAACTGTGAGAAGGCGTATTGGGCCTTTCCCATATCGTTACATAATTCCTAATACAACTCTATATTCCTTATCCAAAATTCTCTGGGCTTCTGGGCCTTCAAAGCTTTGGGTCGTGGGCCTCACGTCCTAGCCAGATAACCCGGGTGCTTTATTCGGCATGCCTATGTCAATCTGGGCGCCCTGGCCCACTTCTGACGATGCCCCTCGCGTATATTAACCCCTCGGGAAACCTAAGATCGGGGGTACGACGAGAGAAATATTCCGCCACCGCTACGGGGCGGAGAACCAGAGAGGGAGAAAAGCTCTCCGGCAGGCTGAAATCTGCCGGAGAAATTCCTTCCCGGAGAGGGGAGATCGTCGCCATCGTCACCGCCATCAAGCTAGACTTCATCGGGATCATCATCACCATCATCTCCATCACCAGCACCATCATCACCGCCACCTCCACGCCGTCCCGCTGTAACATCTTGGGTTTGATCCTTGTCTAGTTCATAGGGGAAACTTTCCCGGTGTTGATTACTCCTTGTAGTTGATGCTATTGAGTGAAACCATTGAATTGAGGTTTATGACCATATTGTTATTCATCATTATATCACTTCTGATTATGATCCATATGATGTCTCGTGAGTAGTTCGTTTAGTTCTTGAGGACATGGGAGAAGTCATGTTGTTAGTAGTGGAACTGTGTTGAGTAATATGCAATGATTTGATATTTAAGTTGTGGTGCTATTCTTCTAGTGGTTTCATGTGAACGTCGACTACATGATACTTCACCTTTATGGGCCTAGGGGAATGCATTGTGTATTTGGCTACTAATTGTGGGGTTGCGGGAGGATAGAAACCCAAACCCCCATTAGGAAACCGGTGCACAAGGGAGTGTAGGATCTCGAAGTTTAAGGCTGTGGTTAGATTTATCCTAATTACTTTCTTGTAGTTGCGGATGCTTGCAAGAGGTATAATCACAAGTATGCATTAGTCCAAGTACGGGTGACAGGGGATTAACTCGTCAATGCCTACAGATTGTAGACTTAGGGTTTCATAAGAAGTAGAGGGCAAGTAGATCTTGAAGGTTTCAGCCGACAAAGGTGTTTCAACTAAAGTTACGATGGTTTTGTTGACAATTGAATCGATCCTCTCCTCTTCCCTCGGCTCCCCTTTATATAGGAAGTGGAGCCGAGGGATTTCGTGTTGTACAAGTTACAAACCGCGAGAAGGCGTATTGGGCCTTTCCCATATCGTTACTTAATTCCTAATACAACTTTGTATTCCTTATCCGAAATTCTCTGGGCTTCTGGGCCTTCAAAGCTTTGGGTCGTGGGCCTCACGTCCTCGCCAGATAACCCGGGTGCTTTATTCGGCATGCCTATGTCAGTAGCCCCCGAGATTTTGCTTGAATCGTAGAGTCGAGTAAAATCTCCATCGTAAAACTGGGTCGCACATTTATAAAACCTTCGAATCATAACAATTTTTTTGCTCACTGTCTATTTTGCACAGGGATAATGGTAAATGGGGCTGGTTCATCTGACGGATCAGGTACCAGTTAACTGCTCTTGTGGCAAACCCGCATAAACCTACTTCAAGTTCGAGTCCCTGGACTCGAACTCGGGATACTGGCATAATTCGACACGCACCGCTTAAGGACTTATCGTGAACCGAATCCCAACTATATTTTATCGAGTAGCTAACGCGTCCGTTAGGATTTTTCTTCATATCTGCTGATACGGATAAAGTGGGAGAGCGCATTCGGGTGCGATACCACGCCACACAGGACAGATCCTAGGGTCTTACCTTCGTAATCTCTTTCGAATTACGGCATTCAGAGTTTTTTTACCGCATCGGATGCGCTCTGAGAATATATTGTCGAGTGCCTCTGTCGGCTACTGGAATTGTGTATTTATTCGAGTTGACTCATGAAATAATATATTGATCTCCCGATGGGAAGTACATGACGAGTTATATGTAACTCGAAGATGTACGATGGAAATTCTTCGCCTGGAGTTCTATATTGTCTTGTTACTTCCTCTTCTTTTTTCTTCTTCATATTTCATCGGGTGCGCGACCAGCGCTCCCAATGGGAGTAGCCCCCGAGGCTACATCCAAGTGTTTGCACTTGGTTGTAGGCTCAACTTTTGTTATTTTGATCAACTCTATATTTTTCCTTCACCGCGTCGTCTTATCAGAAGTATGCACAATACTTCTGATAAAAGTAGCCCCCGAGCATATGAACAGGTGCTTGCATCTGAGCATAGGCTCCCGAATTTTCTTTTTAACCGTACATTCCTTCGACTCCCGAAGTTACCTTTCCATTATATGCTGCTCCATTACTCGAAACTTTTTTGACAATGACGTCGCTGCTGACGACAGCCACGTATGGCCACCTTGGGAAGCCACAACTCCTGGCAAACCACTGTTTCGTGGGTCCAAAGCTCTGCACCTCCGACACGTCGCGCAAGTGGGGCGCACACGACCTCCGTAATTCCCGGCACGCGCGCGGTAACTTCCCTCCAATAAAATTGAAGCGGTAAGACCATTCTACCCTTTGAACACGCGTAGGGTTCAGAACTCTTCTCTCTTCATCCGACGGTTGAACGCATCGCCTTCTTCCTATAAATTGGACCCTTGTCCTCAGTTATCCCCTTCGCTGCGCCGCACAACTTCTCTCCCTCTCTCTGCCCTTCTTCCTCCTCGAGCATCTCGCGCACACACTCTGCTTCCATTCTCTCTTTTCTCCACCGTGCCTTCCGCCATGGCTCCGCGCTCGAAGCGGTGCAAGAACCGCGCCCCAGGCACCGAAGAACGCGCGGAGAAGGCCAAGATCTCCGGATGGGAGAGGTCGAAACTCTCCGCGCGGGACAATAAGATGCTGAAGAAGATGGGCCTGCTCAACAAGGAGGCCATGAGGATGCCCGGAGACGAGAGTTCCCCTCATCCTCCTTCCGGTTTCCGGGTAATCTTCGTCGATTTCCTCATTCACGGCCTCTCTGTTCCTTTTCACGAATTTCTCCCGTGGTCTCCTTTTTATCTACGGGATCCAGCTGCACCAGCTGACCCCAAACTCTCTCCTCCAAATCTCCATTTTCATCACACTCAGTGAATGTTTCCTGGGCATCCATCCTCACTGGGGCCTCTGGAAACGCATCTTCTACCTCCGTCGCAACAACTCGAAAAAGACCATCTACAACGTAGGTGGTGTGTGCATCTGTGTCCGTCCCGAAGTCAGATATTTTGATGTGAAGTTCGCCGACTCCGTCCAAGGCTGGCACAGGAAGTGGCTTTACGTCAAGGACGAGTCTTCGGATGCCCAGGAATACGGTCTTACGCCCTTTGAGGCTGCCGAAGATATTCAAAGGTGCAAGTCCTGGGACGCAGAGGCTACAGCCGAAGAAAAGGCGGCCACTGACGCTCTTATTGCTCGCATCCAAGAGCTTCAGAACACTAACGGGGCAGAACTGTCGGGTGTGCAAATCATTGCACACTTTCTTCGTATTCGAGTGCAGCCCATTCAAGCTCGCAAAAGACCCGTTTGGATGTACTCGGGTGCTGAAGATACTGACAGAGTTTCCAATGATCTTCCTCTGAAAGATTTGGAGAAGCTTGTCCGTCGCTTCACCTCCTTGAGCAAGAATCATGAAGTCCCTTCATCCTGCCACGTGGAGCCATTCAGTGGTAGCCACGCCCTTCCCGAAGTAAGTACTATCTTTCGAGTTGCGTTCCTGCTTTCCGACTGCAATTTTTCATCCTTCATGTTTTGGTAATTTTCCCTTTTGTTCTCATTCCTTTTTTGCCTGTAGGACCATCAATTTCTTTCTTCTCTTCCCCCACTACCTGAGGGTGGGGAAGTGGATGAGCGAGCCGTTGTCACCGATGACTCGCAAGAATCCTCCATTCCTGAGAGTGAACCCACAGAATCTCACAGAACTGCGGGTTCCTCTGACAAAGACTCAGAGTCAGAACAACACTCTGACTCTGCTCAATCCATCTCTCCTCCTCCTGCCGCTTCTCCGGACAAATGCAAGAGGAAAAGGGGCGACGACGAAGAAGATTCCGGCGTGTCCAAACTCGTCGAACCAGCCGCCGAAGAATCTTCTCCCGACGATCAAGAAGTCTTCGACCCCTACACCATGACCGGCACCGGTAGCTCGTAAGTTGTTCTTTCTTGTCCCTTCCTATCTTCTTTCTTTCGGTTCCCTTAGTTTTATTTTGCTGCTATATTGATAGAGCTGATGAAGAAGAAGAACAAGAAGAAGAGCCCGAAGCTCATGGGCCAGCTAACACCAGCACCTCCAACACGTTGGTCCTTTCTGAAGATCGTCGTGTCGCACCGGAAATGTCGCCTCCCCCTCAACATGATCCAGAAGCACCGACTCCAGTGCCCAGCCCCCGAGCACCGAAGCCGAAGAAAGCTAAAACCGGGGCTGCTGGCACACAAGAGCTTGCCACCGGTGGTATGTCGGGTCCTCTCCTAGAGGATGTGAGTTTCCTCTGCCTGTTTGTCGTCTTTTTTGTTTAACTCGAAAGATTTTGTGTTTCCTGACGCTGTATTTCCTTCTTGTCATCTTTTTTTTGCAGCCCTTGATGAAGGAGTTGGTAAACTTGGGCTCTCAATTTATCGGGTTCCGCGACGAGGCCGCGTCTAGAGGTAAAGCTTTGATGCTCTTTGCATTTTGTATATTCCTATCTTGTTTCTGCATCCGATCTTACCTTTTTCTTCCAGAGGCGCTGCGTCGTGCTGAGGAACGCGTGGATGGTCAGGAGGCTAAGCTCAAAGTCAGCGAGGAAGCTAGCAAGAGGGCTGAGAAGGATGCCGCCGATGTCAAAGATCTTCGCCAAAGGCTTCAAGCCGCCGAAGATGCTTTGAGCGACAAGGAGGCCAAGCAGGTCGAGCACGAGAATGATATAAGCACGCGCCTCGAGATGCAATCTCGAAGATTTTTGAGTAATACTATCTTTCCTTTTGTCATTCTGCTTTTTCTTGTGTTAAAATTATCTTTGGCGTTGACGAAGCCCTGCTTTTCTCCAGCAGGGAAAATGGGTGAGCAATACACTTTGAGCCAAGAATCGGATGACCGTCTTCTGGACACTCTCGATATTCTTGAGCTGAATTGCGACCTAGCGCGCAAGTGCATAACTTCCACGCGAAATGCGTTAAAGCGCGTCTTTCCCCACTTCTTCCCGAACGATACTCAACCCGAGATATTCTCCCAGGTTGCCCAACATTTTCTGGCACAGGATGATCCAGCTTTGGCCTATCGTCAAGCAAGCTTGAAGATTGGAGTCGAATAGACCGTCGCTCTTGTAGCGGCCAGCGGCCAAAAAGTCGACTGGGTGAAGGCTGGTGCTCCCAAGGGTTTGAATTCGGAGAAGTGGAAGGCTCTGGTGAAGGACGCCAAGACTTACTCGAAGAAGCTTATCGCCTTCCTTGACCCGAAGTCCTCCGTCTCTGCTAGCGCTGCCCGAACGGAGGTCAAGTAGACCAACTTGTACTTCCTTTTCTTTTCCTTTTTGTAGATACAGCCGCCTTTTGCTGCTCCCGATCATTTGTATAGGCTCCCTAAAAGCCGTATTTTGTAAAGACTCGTTTTATGTAATGTGCTCTGAATATAAATGAAAAAACGTGTCTTGCTGAATGATTGATGTCGATACTTTCTTGTTTTCCAGTTAATTTTTGACAACTATACTGGGACTGGACCTTCCAACGCTTCCCCTGCTACTTCTCATTCCGCGAGAATACCTGGCGATGGTTCCTTGGATGTTTCATCGTGTCCTGACTCGATTAACCAAGAGATGGCCGATCTGCAACAACAGTTGCAGGCCATGAAGAAGCAAACCGTGACAGTTCTGGATCAATCTAGCAATTCCTCAGATCGGGAACAAGCTGCCCTTCATCCGGCGCAGGAGGCTCTTGAGTTGAAGGAAACCGCGACTGCCAACGCCACGCGATCTGCTCAACGCGAGAGCTATATGCTTGACTTTATGACCGATGCAAGTCAAGATATGGCTGGTATGTTACTTCTGTCTTTCTGTTTCCTTGACGTTTTCCCGTATCCCTCCTTGTGTTACATTGCTTTTTCCTTGTGTTGTTCATAGGTTCGTTCCTGGATGCTGTCGCTGAAGAACAAAGAGTAAATTCGCGAGTTGAGGCCCTTCTTCGACTTGCCTAAGAGAATGACAGTGATTTTTAGGCAGATGAAGATCGCACTCACCGTATCGTTCAATTTTAGGATCGAGCCGCCCAAGTTCGGGAATTTCTTGACTTCTGCACCAGTACTTTGGCCATGGTGTATAATGCCATGTTTCCTCGGAACCCTCAGCCCGATAATCTTCCCGAGCTCATGGGCAAGTTTAAAGACGTGCGCAGTATTCACGACTTTGTGAAGGCCCAGATGGTGGCCGGTGCCAAGTTGGCCTTGATCTGGTTGAAGATCTGCCACTCAAAGTTGGATTTTGGCAAGGTCGTCGACACTTTTTACCTCAAGGCGTCGAAGAGGAGAATAAAAGTTGACAAACATGATGCGGCTGTGTCTCCTATCGCCGAAAAAATGGTTGATGAGCTTCTTAGGGTAGACACCGCTTTCTTCAAGGAATTTCGATACGATGATTCCACTCAAAATGTCTGTGCTGCAAGAGAAAACATAAACATAGACAGCTTGATATAGGAGTTCTTTTTCTTTTTTCTCAATGCGTTAGGTTTGGACCAAAACGCAGAGTTGTATATGTATATATGTCGTATATATTTTAAATTTCTTGCGAGACATTTATGAAGTCAAGGAAAGTTCTTCTAGTTGTGTTACGATCTTTTCCTTGAGCCCCCGAGTATCTCGGCTGGCATGATTATGTTTATTTTTTGCGAGGTATTTTTGTGGAACCAAGGCGTGTAAGTTGATAAGTGTTTCGAAGTCAAATATATTGTAAGTTTGTCGGGTTCCAGCCCCCGTGCCTTGCTCGTGAAGAGAGAAATATATGCCATCACTATTTTTATTTCAACCATGCTATATTGTAGCATCGCAAGCCCGCCTCAATAAAAACCTTTCAACCCCACTCGGAGCCCTGAAAGGAAAAGAGTGCGTCTGAAAACTTGCGAGCTCTTCAGATACAATGTATGTTTACATAGTTAGTGCTATATTGATTTCCTTCTAAGCATAAAAACGTCGTAGCTGTGCAACGTTCCACGGGTTTGGTTCATCCTTGCCCGTCTTCTTGTCCTTCAGTCGATAGGCTCCTCCCGGAATAACTTCAGTAATGATGTATGGTCCCAACCATGGAGATTCAAATTTCTCGTGTCCATCTTGCTTAAGTCGAAGGACTAGATCGCCGACTTCAAATGATCTGGGCCGCAAACGTCGGCTGTAATTCTTGAGGTTCTGTTGGTATGCACTTACTCTTGATAGCACCACATCTCTTGCTTCATCAATTGCGTCAACATCATCCTCCAGCGCCTTCTGCGAAGCTTCTTCTTCATATTCTGCGACTCTGGGAGAGTTGTGTTCTATTTCTATCGGGAGCTCTTCGGCTCCGTGGACCAAAAAGAATGGCGTTTCTTGAGTTGCTGCGTTCGGTGTTGTTCGTAAACTCCACAGCACATAGGGCAACTCGTCGACCCAGGTGTGTCATGCTTTTTCAAATGGTGTCAACAGACGTTTCTTGATGCCATTGCAGATGAGACCGTTTGCTTTTTCGACTTGACCATTGGTTTGCGGGTGCGCCACCGATGCAAACTGCAGCTTGATGCCTACACCTTCGCAATAGTCCTTGAATTCTCGGGAGGTGAAGTTGTTGCCGTTGTCCGTGACTATGTTGTTGGGGACGCCGAACCGAAAAACTATTCCCTTGATGAAGTTTACTGCTGATGTTGCGTCTGCCGAAGTTACTGGTATAACTTCAATCCACTTGGTAAATCTATAGACAGCCACGAGCAGATATACGTGTCCTCCTGGCCAGGACTTATGCAATTTTCCCACCATGTCTAGTCCCCATTGTGCGAAAGGCCATGCCAATGGTATTGGCATTAATTCTGCTGCTGGAGAGTGAGGCTTAGATGCAAATCTCTGCCAAGCTTCGCAAGTGCGTACTATATCCTTTGCATCCTCTATTACTGTCAGCCAATAAAATCCTGCGCGAAAAGCCTTGGCTGCTATTGCTCGACTGCTTGCGTGGTGGCCACATATTCCTTCGTGTATATCCTTTAGTATAACTCGCCCTTCTTCGGGTGTAACGCACCTTTGCAGCACACCTGATATGCTTCGTTTGTATAGTTCTCCCTTGACCACGGTAAACGCTTTGGATCGTCGAATAACTCGCCTCGCTTCAACCGGATCTTCGGATATTTCTTTCTTCGTGATATATGCTAAGTATACCTGCATCCAGGGAACTTGAATCATCATGACCTCTTCTGGTTCTTCCTCATCATCCGATGTATGTGTTTCTGGGGCTGCTGGAGCCCCCGAGTCTTTCCTGGGTTTCTCCTTTTTCTTTGGCTGCTTCGGTACCTTCTTTGCCTTGGTTGATCTTTCACTGATTTCTTCCCAAAAAACTCCAGGTGGTATGGGCAGGCACTGCGAGCCAATGTTTGCCAAAACGTCGGCTTCATCGTTGCCGAGCCTGGTCACGTGGTTAACTTCACAACCATCGAAGGTTTTCTCGAGGTCGTTGTACACCTCCTTGTATGCTATCATACTGTCATTGACTGCATCGCACTTATTCATCACCTGTTGAGCCACCAACTGGGAGTCGCCGAAGATTTTTAAGCGAGTCGCGCCGCATGCTTTTGCCATCTTCATCCCATGAATAAGGGCTTCATATTCTGCTTCATTGTTTGATGCATTGGGGAAGGTCATCCGCAATATATACTTCATCTTGTCACCCTGCGGTGAAACAAGTACCACTCCTGCTCCAGCTCCTTCCAATCTCTTGGACCCGTCAAAGTTCATATGCCATGTACTCGATAAATCTGGGGGTCCAGTATTTTGGAGTTCCATCCACTCTGCAACAAAGTCCGGCAAAATTTGTGACTTGATTGCCTTTCTTTTTTCATATGTGATGCCCCGATGGGAAAGCTTGATTCCCCATAGGGAGACACGTCCTATGGCCTCCGGGTTGTTCAATATGTTCGAGAGAGGTGCCCCGTTGACCACTATTATCGGGTGTGCCAAAAAAATAGTGCCTTAATTTATGTGCTGACATGAAAACTCTATAGGCCAACTTCTGATAGTGCGGGTAACGTTGTTTGGATGGTGACAAGACTTAACTGAGGAAATATATTGGCCGCTGAACCCCGTGAATTTTACCTTCTTCCTCTCGTTCCACCACGAGGACTGTACTGACCACTTGAGGTGTGGCCGCAATGTATAACAGCAGGGGTTCTTTTTCTCGGGGTGCCACCAGTATTGATGGTGTCGAAATAGTTCGCTTCAGATGCTCAAAAGCTTTGTCTGCTTCCTCGTTCCACTCGTACTTTTCTCCTTGCTTGATGAGCGCGTAAAAGGGCAGCGCTTTTTCTCCCAACCTCGCGACAAACCTACTCAAAGCTGCGACTCGCCCAGTCAACTGCTGTATCTCCTTGAGCTTGGTTGGTTTTCTCATCGTCAAGATAGCCTGTATTTTCCTGGATTGGCCTCGATTCCCCTGGCTGACACTAAGTATCCGAGGAGTTCTCCCGCAGGAACACCAAAGGAACATTTTGTCTGGTTCAGCTTGAGTCGGAACTTGTCGAGGTTATCGAAGGTTTCCTTAAGATCATCAATCTGGGATGACCCTTGCTTTGTTGTTATGCCCACGTCGTCAATGTATACTTGGACGTTTTTCCCGATCTGTGTGGTGAGGCACTTCTGCATCATCCTCTGATACGTGGCTCCCGCGTTTTTCAAGCCGAAAGGCATTGTTCTGTAGCAGAATACGCCATAAGGGGTTATGAGAGCTGTTTTGACTTCATCTTCTTCTTTCAAGCGGATCTGATTGTAGATAGAATACGCGTCGAGGAAGGAAAGATGTTCGCAACCTGCCGTGGAATCGATAATTTGGTCGATCCTCAGGAGGGGGAAGTGATCCTTTGGACAATGCTTATTGAGACACGTGAAATCGACGCACATGCGAAGGACTTCGGTGTTTTTCTTCGGGACCAGCACTGGGTTAGCAACCCACGTGGCCTCGGTGTGCAGTTCCTTGATGAAACTCGCTTCCTTGAGTCGACGGATCTCAGACAGCATGGCTTTGCGGTTTGGCTCAGAGAATCGCCGCAAAGGTTGTCGGATTGGTCTAGCTCTTGGATCTAGGTTGAGGGGGTGCTCGGCAAGTTCCCTAGGTACTCCTGGCATGTCAGCTGGACACCATGCGAAGATTCCCCAGCGCTCATTGAGGAACTCGACGAGCGCGCTTTCCTATGCGCTGTCCAAGTTGGAAGCGATGGATGTCATCTTTTTTGGATCTGTCGGGTGGATCTGCACTTCCTTGGAATTCTTGGAGGTGTCGAAAGCTTGCTCCTGCAAGGATCTACCTCCGTCAGGCAACACATCGTAATTGGTGGTGAGCTTGGATGCCTCGTACTCAGCCTACATCCCGAATGTTTCAGAAAGTTTGTGGAAATCCTTGTCGCATTTATCTGCCAAAGCAAACCTTCCCTTTACTGTTATGGGGCCCTTGGGTCCAGGGATTCTCCACAACAGGTATGTATAATGCGGCACAGCCATAAATGGCGTATGCGGGTCGTCCCAAGAGAGCATGATATTGCGACGGCCAGTCGATAACTTCAAACTCCGGCTTCTCCTTTCTGAAATTTTCTCGTGTTCCAAACTGTACGTCCAGTGCAATCTTACCCAAAGGATAATTTGGTTTCTCGGGTGCGATGCCATGGAAACACGTGTCCATTGGTGTCAAGTTTGCCAAGGAAATATTCATCTTCCGCAGCGTGTCTGCATATATGAGATTTAAACTGCTTCCTCCGTCTATGAATATGCGGGAGACCTCAAACCCTGTGATCACTGCCGGTAAGATCATAGCTGATTGCCCTGGTCGTGGAACTTGAGGTGGATGATCCTCTTGGGTGAATCCTATTGGCTGTCCCGACCAATTGAGGTATTCAACGGTTGGTGGAGGCGACTTTTCTGCCATGTACACCTGTCGTGAAATTAGCTTCTGCGCTCTATTCGAAGGTCTACCCTTCTGCATCATCGACACCGCTCCCGTAGTATCTATGACGTCGCCGTTATTACCCGGAGGTGCCGCAAGTTGCAACTAATGTTGATTCACGCTGGTAATTGCGGGTGGTGGCGGCAGGTGAACTTCACTCCTCGGCCTCTGCACATATCCTCTGCTTGCTGCTTGCGTGTTTGCGTTCTCTGTATATCTCCGCAGAGCTTGGAAAGTTCAGCAGTCCTTCTGAAGATGGCCCGACTGTCTTTTTCCGTCATTGTCGAGGTAGAAGTGCATCTGGCACGGCCCATTCAGCAGATCTTCGGGTGACACGTTGTATGGCCTTGGAAACCTTGGCCGATTATTTTGTCTGCTAGAGGGGGAAGTGATCGTTACCCGTTTGGTAATCGTCCCGATGGTTTCCTCCAGTGTTTCCTCGGAAGCCAGCCGCTACTTGGCTGGGACCGTCATAATCTGTGAAGTGGCGAAAACGTCGCCTGTTTTGATTGTTATTTATATTGCGATCCTCTTCGGGTGACCTCTGCCGTTTGTTATGAATAGCATCTTCCCCGTCAGCCCAGCGATTCGCTATTTCCATGAGGTTTGCTATTGTTCTTGGGTTGGACCTACCCAATTCTTCGATTAGATCCCTTCTTCGGATTCCTGCAACAAACGCGTCGATTTCTCTTTCATCGGACACATTCTCAGCCGATTTTTTTTATGATGCTCCACCTCTGAATGTACATTCTCATCGATTCATCTGACTTCTGCTTGCAAGTCCTTAACTGCTCTATTGATGCAAGTTTCTTGCACGTGAAACGGAAATTCCGCACGAACAAGTCCTCGAAAGTTTTCCAGCTATCGATGGATCCTTCCGGTAGCTTCTTCATCCAGGATCTTGCGGCTCCGCTGAGGTGGACCTGAATGCTCTTCATGGCCGTTGCCCTGGTTCCGCCCAGTATCTAGGTAATCGACTAGCCAATCCTCAGGATCTTGCGGTCCATCGAATTTTTTATAGTTTTTAGGCAACTTGAAATTAGAGGGCACTCGAGTTTTGCGAACCCGTCGGGTAAAGCAAGGGAGTCCACACAAGTCCTCATCATTAACTTCTGGTGAATGCCGACGTTCTTGTGTTCTATTTTCGCGATTCCGCTCCTCTCGTGCTCTGTCGACTCTAGCCTGGGTCACCGTGTTCCTCGCATCACTATCTCTTGGAGCGTCTCGCGCTGCCACCGCAGTGGGTCGAGGACTATTTTTCCTTGGACTATTTCTGCGTGGAGCGCTTTCAGGCTGTGGTGCAACTTCTCTTCCTACTATTGCTGCACCCATAATACCGACTCCTGCCATAGCCATCTGGTACAGTGACTCTCTGGGATCTCCTTGAGGTGGTTTGGATGCCATTATGTAAGCATGTGTCGCCATATACCCTGCCTCCGGGGTTTTCGGGATAATGTTCCCTCTTGTATCTATTGACATAAAGGACATGTCGAGATTCTGGATCAAGTTCTCCCGATCTTGCTCGGGCACGTTTGCCAGTCGAGATCTTGCTCTTGAACGGGTGTTCCTGTGACTATCTCCTGAAGTCCTCGAGTGCCGACTCAGGTTGGCCCTACGCTCACTTGACGCAGTAGCTGCAGCTCTTCTTTCGTCGAGTATTGCCATTTGTTTTTCTAGCTCTCGTTTAGAACGAGCGATTTTATATTGATAAGCTTGCAACGCCTGCGGGGTAGCAGTAGTGGTCATCGGGTCCGTGCCATCCATGGCTTTCTGAGCTCTGTCCCATGCTTCCTGCGGCAGATGCACTTTTTCTCGCGGCGTGGTTCCGATATACTTGTTGCCGGTTCCACGTGTGAGATCTACGGGATCGATGTAAGGATTGCCCAAATCATCGAAAGCCTCAGACGCTTCATCCTCTTGTCGGTTTGTTCCCCCGATCAAGCAGATTTGGTGGTATATTGTAGCTGTGTTTTCCTCAGCCTCAGGGTCGGTGACTCCATCGTATAGATCGGCAAAGACCTCCCTACTATCAGCAGAGTTGTCGATGAAGTCAAAGTTGGTGAAGCCGTGGTTGGTGGAGTCATTGTTGTTGAAGCTTTCCGAGTCGCTTTCCAGATCGGAATCCGTGAACGACTCGAAAGTCATGTCACCGAACAGATCGGTGAGTGCCCCGCCGTCGGTGGGCTTGGTGAAGCGCGGCGGCGTAACTTCCTCGTCGCCTGACTCGATGGATGATGCTGATGATCCCGAGAAATCGGAATCGACCGCTGACGGTCCCGAAAAAATCGGTGCCGCAAGACGATGCGATCCTTCTTTCCCAACGAGGAAGCGGAAGCTCCCGAACGTCATTTCCGTCGACTCATCCAGATCGGCATATGCATGCAAACGGGCGGGAGGGTGAGGAACAAAATCGGCGAGATCAGGTTGGACTCGTTCATCTCCGTCCATCGCGTTGCTTGCAGTAGATGATGATGTTGACGATGCCATCGAAATCAGGACCTTGCGACCTCCAATTCCCAAAAACGGCGCCAATTGACAGGGGATTAACTCGTCAATGCCTACAAATTGTAGACTTAGGGTTTCGTAAGAAGTAGAGGGCAAGTAGATCTCGAAGGTTTCAGCCGACAAAGGTGTTTCGACTAAAGTTACGATGGTTTTGTTGGCAATTGAATCGATCCTCTCCTCTTCCCTTGGCTCCCATTTATATAGGAGGTGGAGCCGAGGGATTTCATGCTGTACAAGTTACAAACCGCGAGAAGGCGTATTGGGCCTTTCCCATATCGTTACATAATTCCTAATACAACTCTGTATTCCTTATTCGAAATTCTCTGGGCTTCTGGGCCTTCAAAGCTTCGGGTCATGGGCCTCACGTCCTCGCCAGATAACTCGGGTGCTTTATTCGGCATGCCTATTCGGCATGCCTATGTCAACGGGGTAGTGCATTAGCATAGCTTCACCCACACAACACTTACCAAACCACTGAATATTATTCAACTATGTGAAGCGAAAGCACTTGACGTGATTCCCGTGTGTCCTCAGGAACGTTTGTTCATCATAAGTAAAACAACCGGCTTGTCCTTTGCTCTAAAAAGGATTGGGCCACTCGCTGCAATTATTACTACTGCATTTTATTTATTCGTACTTTATTTATCTGCAATATCAAATACCCCTGCAAACATGTTCGCTAGTGTTTACAGTGAATCCTCGATCAAAACTGCTCGTCAACACCTTCTGCTCCTCGTTGGGTTTGACACTCTTATTTATCGAAAGTACTACGATACACCCCATATACTTGTGGGTCATCACACTCATGAGTCTTCGACCTCCTTTGGTGGATGCCCTACTACCTTGACGTGGCGGTTCCAACCTACCGTAGGTCAAGTGGTGTAGTCCCCATGATAAGTTAGTCGTCACGTTCTGTGGCAATCCAACGCTTGCTGTGCAGATGAAGAAGAAGGACCCGATGGCGTTTTTACTAATCTTTGCAGGGTTATTTTTTAAGAATTTAGAAATGATTTGTATTTTATTTTATTTAAGGTCTTCTTTCTAAAATGTAATATAACTAAGCAATCTATGAGAGGTAACATTTCCCCGTTTAAAAAAGAAAGAAAAAATGGTTCTAAGATGTGCCTTTTTTGAATGTTAGCATGAGAGATGCTAATTAAATGCATTAAACATATAGAAATGGTCTATATACCCACACATTGATCTGTTAATTAGAGAAAAATCAGGGAAAAACTTGAAAGATGGGAAGCCACACAAAACACCACCACCAACAATAATAAAGCCTTTATTCTCAAACAAGTTGGGGTATGCTAGAGGTGAAACCCATAAGATCTCGTAACCAACTCATGGTTCTGGCACATGGATAGCAAGCTTCCACACGGCTCTTTCCATGGCTAGTTCTTTGGTGATACTCTAGTTCTTCAGATCTCTCTTTACGGACTCCTCCCATGTCAAGTTTGGTCTACCCCGTCCTCTCTTGACATTATCAGCATGCTTTAGCCGTCCACTATGCACTGGAGCTTCTGGAGGCCTGCGTTGAATATGCCCAAACCATCTTAGACGATGTTGGACAAGCTTCTCTGCAATCGGTGCTACCCCAACTCTATCTCGTATATCATCATTCCGGATTCGGTCCTTCCTCGTGTGGCCACACATCCATCTCAACATGCGCATCTCCGCCACTCCTAACTGTTGAACATGCCGCCTTTTCGTCGGCCAACACTCAGCGACATACAACATTGCGGGTCGAACCGCAGTCCTATAGAACTTGCCTTTTAGCTTTTGTGGCACTCTCTTATCACAAAGAATGCCAGAAGCTTGGGGCCACTTCATCCATCCGGCTTTGATCCGGTGGTTCACATCTTCATCAATATCTCCATCCTTGTGCAAGATTGACCCCAAGTACCGAAAGGTGTCCTTCTGAGGCACCACCTGCCCATCCAGGCTAACCTCCTCCTCCTCGTGCCTAGTAGTAATAAAACCACACATCATGTACTCAGTTTTAGTTCTACTAAGTCTAAAACCTTTCGATTCCAATGTTTGTCTCCATAGTTCTAACTTCCTATTGACCCCCGTTCGACTATCATCGATTAGGACTACATCAGCCGCAAAGAGCATACACCATGGGATATCTCCTTGTATATCCCTTGTGACCTCATCCATCACCAAATAAAATAGATAAGGGCTCAAAGCTGACCCCCCGGTGTAGTCCTATTTTAATCGGAAAGTCATCGGTATCGCCATCTCTTGTCCGAACACTTGTCACAACATTATCGTACATGTCCTTGATGAGGGTAATGTACTTTGCTGGGACTTTGTATTTCTCCAAGGCCCACCACATGACCGTGTCGCGGTATCTTATCGTAAAAGGTGCCGGTATGCGTAATACACGACACACATAGTCATGCACCCGAGCGACTCCTGGCACCAAGGTGCGCACCAAAAACCATCGCAACAATCAGATTTTCCATGAGCATATTCGCCAAACTTGTTGCCACCTGAGAGGAACAACATGCTTAAAGATAGAAAACATGTGCCTATCCGATCCCACGAGTAAATGGCCAATGCGGCTCATCTGACGCTACTTGCATGTGGAGGGGGGTCGTTCTGCCCACCCTCACAGGCCGTGCGTCCCTCTGACCGGATCCATCTTCAGAAAAACGCCCCCAAGAGGGAACATGACGCCAAGTATTGCCGCCATTGTCCGCTCCTGAAGAACGGAGCTAGGGATTCCTCCAGAGCAAAATGGCAAACACTACAACATGATATGTGGGACGTGGCTTTATTAAACGCCGAGGCACGACCTAAATCGTTGTGCTCGCGCTAACCCGACAAAAAGAGGCGCAAGGGAAAATGCATCGGGAGAGTGCAGACCTAACACTTTTTTTCGCACGACACTTTGGATTCGCCGCGCGCTCTCCTATCAAAGCACCACGCCCCTTGGTACATTGATAGATGGTGTAAAATTTAGTTTCGTGTATAGGTAAGGCGAGAAACATTATTTTTGTCTTGTATCTTGCCACTTTTTGGCGGCAAAAACGTTAATCACAATTAATGTTAATGAATTATATTCTCTACAACATCCAGATTAAAATTTTCCATGTCATGAAGATAATATAATTTATTTGATTAACACATAAAACTCATTACATTAAATTAGAGCACATCCAACATTGGTACTGTTAATAGGTAGCCAAGATGACGATTTCACGAAACTGAGTATAATGAGCAGGTAGCTAAGCTACCTAGTATAAGCTAATTTAGGACTAATCTCATTGTTTCTATTCTAGTTCTTGCCATCTTCAACTAGCCATTCGTTGATGACCTCGCAAACGACATACCTGCCATGTTTCGTGCAGGGATTTGTCGGTCATCCTTCGTGCAATGGTTTGGCCTGCCGTCCCCCGTGCACGGGTTTGGCCCGCCATCCTTCATGCATGGATTCAGCCGCCGTCTTTGTTGATGTGGTTCTAAAAGAAAGACAAGCGCGATTACAATCTGAAAGCAGAAACAAAGTGAAAAAAAACAGAATGAAACACGATTAATAATGAACATAGGGATGCCTCAGATCTATGGTTCGGGAGGGAAAGAGGAGTGCGTCGGCGTGACTAGTAGGGATGTGGGGCAAGTGTGCTCCTTGTAATATATAATTACAGCAGTGGGGGTAGGACTTTTTTATGGGCCACTAAGAAAGGCATGCTCTATGGGCCTCGGTTGCTCAAAAGGCCAGGCCATATGGCTATCTTTGAGGCCCACACTCAATTATCGGTATATATGAGAATAAAACCCGATGATACATGTCCTTCTCCCTGCTTAATTACCAAGTATGGAAATTAAGCTCCGCTCAAAAAATCAAAAGGGAAATAAGAAAACAACACAAAAGGAAATTAACACATGACACATCTTTTTTGCACAAGATTAATTATTTGGTACAAAAAAAAAAACACAAAAGGAAATTAACACATCACACCACACTTTGTACAAACTTAATTATTCTGTAAAAAATAAACAAAGAACACAAAAGGAAATTAACAAATCACAAATTAGTGATACTACCTTGATTATTTGGTACAAAATAAACGAAAACACAAGAGAGGAAACACAACACACATATCTTAAATACAAGCTTAATTATTCGCAAAAAATGAAGAACAATAATGGAAAATAAAATCACACATTTTTAGCTCGGGTCTCTAACTTTTCCTTAAGCAGCGCCAACAGAGCGGCCACAACCAAGCACGTCAACTTAACTGTGTTTACCTTATCTCGTCCTTAATTATTTCCTTGCGTCTTCGAGGCTTTGCTGAAATTCCTGGTCGGACACCTTGATTTCTTTGGGTTGGACAAGCCTCCATATCGCTAGCAACGCTTGAGAAAGCTCCGGTGAGTGCGGTTTTATCAACCATTCCACGAAGGTGCACTTAGGGGATTTATAGTGGCACCCCATGAACTCCCGATGAGTGTCCACACCCTCATAAGCCACGAGATGACGCAAGAATTGGCCGCAGTCGCACTACCTCCACGTCTCATGTATGCTCGTTATGAATCCATCTGGGCACTTGACGTTCTGAGAAGAAAGTCACAAATATGTCCCTGATCAAGATCGAAAAATCAAAATGTAACGGAACACTGAAGAAGCCCAAAGATCGATGATAACGCATGATGCCGCCGTCGTGCTCAACTCCAGCATAGATAGGCATCATGATGTCCAGTGGTGCTTCCTCTGCCCGCTGCGACCACATAATGGTTTGAACGTTCACCTCGCATGATAAGCTTGTATGGTTCAGATAATGATGAGTGGTGGTTATGCATGTGTGGTGGACGATGCGTATAAATAACTAGAATGACATGCGAGCTTCGCCTCGCCGCCTGCATAGCGATGTCACGTGACGTGTCTGCTACGATGCATTTGGTCACGGTAAATGTTTTCGCTTTGTCTAATTTTTTTACTTGTCCCGTGTTGTTTTCTCTAGTAATTTCGATTAGCTAAGCTGAGCTGGGCATAAAGATATTTTAAAGAAAAAAGCAGGTCTTGGCCTTGATATATAAGACCATAAATACTTCAAAAGTTAGGCACATTTTATAGTATCACAATCACAACCTATAAAGTGATTATATTATGACAAATAAAGTAATATTAACAATTGAACCTTTTGCATCAACATATCAATCTAAATTACCCGCGGGTGAGAGGAGACCATTCACCGCCTACTATGACACACATTCTAAAATTGCTTTGCTGCGCAAGGATGAAGAGCATTATACAAAAATGATTGAGTCCGACCAAATTAGCTATTAGTAGGCACACGTTGGATTAGTATAGCCAGTATTGTTTAGGAGGATTAAATATTGTGATGACAAAACAGTAGAGAAAGCATCCATCTCTCAATTATCGCAATTTGGCGAACTAAAACATAATATTTAATGAAGAAAGCTGATTTCAGTGACGTAGAGTTTATATGACCTATTTAAAGACTAATATTTTGAACCTCCTAACTATGAGGTAGTACAATTGTAGCCCATACACTATCTAACACAGTAGGATCACCTATAAAAAAAAATTAGAGAAGATACTCATAACTATAACTTGACTCAACCAAATCATGCCAAATACTGATGGAACAAAAAACCTATATGTCTCCCTCTTCCTTATGAAGTGCATTCAAAACTGAGGAACGTAACTGCAGCCGTTGTCATCCTTGACAAAGATCTTGTGACCCTAATAAGAACCTCGATCTTTCAAACATCTAACCCACGAATTGAGTTTTCCAAAAGATAGGTGCATATTAGGGAAAATATGAATTTTGGGAAATCATCTACATAGTATAAGCAAATTTTAGCTTAGTTCATCCAATTGATGCTTGGACTGAATACTTCTGCTATGAATAAGCAGTCACAAACTCTCACGACAACAGCACTACATAATTTCTAAACAACATAGGTTATTGTAATGACTTCAATTACTAAAAATAAAACTACTAACCATCTGAAGAAGGGTGTTAGACACAGCTTTTGATAACACAGAAAAGGTTCAGCTTCTCGAGACAAAAGGGAAATTAAAAGTTTAGTTACAGAGGTGCCGTTGATATGCAACTAAGCAAACATTATTTTCAGAATTGAGGTTCAACTCAGCCTAACTCTCTAATATTTCTTGACATTCTTCCGTTGCTCTACAAGTCCCTGTGACCAACCTTCCATAGTTCTTTAGCATTCGTCTCCTATACAAAAACAAAAATCTGAACCATGGTCTTCTTTAGAATTTGTCTTTTGAACCAACAACACTTGATCAAGTGCACATGCTTCCGAATACTTGCAATTGGAAGAGAGTAGCAAAAAAAAAAATAGTCAGTTATTGATATGCAAAGAACGTCTGCAACTTAAGATGCGCTTTATAAGAAGAATAATAAGATGGGGACAGATAGCCTAGTCACCCCAGCCGACGCGACTGGCTGAGATCATTAGACGGTAGTCAGTGGTAAAGCTCATCACCCTTGTCGTGCGAGACGAAAGTTGGCAGCAGTGCAAACCATCACCGGAGTTGGGGAGAGTACCTACAGAAGCAAAGTGTACTCATACTGTAATGAGGATCAAAATCGCCATAGATAAACTGAAACACGTAAGGATTGAGAAGACTAACCAATCTAGTTGATCTCATTCATGTCTTCTCTCCTCTTGGTGATTAAAATTTCTAAATGCATGTTTCACCTGCAAGAGAAAAAAGGTAAGAAAACTTAAAAGAAACTATGTAGTCCATAAAAACATAGTTTCTTAAACACATATTCATACACACCACGATACCACAGAAAATTAGAAAGTTAATACACATCACGATTCAGAAGGAATTTAGATAGAAGTCCATTTTTTAACAAATACATTGTGATATCCTTGTCCCTGAAGATGCAAGTCGACTTGAATGGTTGGAAGGCAAATCCATCCATCTGCACAAAGAGACAATTCATGAATCTGTCATTAGTACAAAAAGCTAGAATCCATATGCATCTAAGTATATATTTTCTTACAAATAAGCATAGGACAGTAGACCGATTGAGAAGCGTTGCGAAAAAGTATGGGGGGAAGCATCAAATCGGCTCACCTAATGCGCTTGCCCGCTGATCCCCTCTAGATTGAGGTTTGGCACGCCCATTCCATCCAAAGGCTACCGCCACAGGTTTCCCTGCCTCCATTATCCAGAAGAACAATGTTAATGTCTACAATAGACTTGCATATATTTGAGGTAGATAAAAATCAGAGTCATTCACAAGTTCTTTTCTTGTTTCCTTAATAAATTGACAGCCAACTAGAGCAGTAGGGATATTTAAGTATGTTTTGTTGGTGGTCCCCTCGACCGATATTACTTGTCGAATATTTAGTACGATATATTACTTGTCGTAGATTTAGTATTGTACTAAATATGCGAGAAGTAATGTGGGTCGGAGGGAATATTAAAACTGTAACAGAACAATTCAGCACAGCCTACGTTTCCAATTAAGTTTTGTATTGCTTTCGGAATGCTTGATCAGAAAAATAATATCTTTCAGAGTATAATTCGTGGTAAATTTAAGTCTAGGTTTTCTAGACAGCTAATTAAGTTTCATCAAACATGGAAAGGAACATTCTCTTTCCTATAATCTCAATAGTATTAATGATGCAAGATATTAGTCCATTTGGTACATAAAACAGTACCACATACAGAGAAAATAAGGCGCATATTTGAATTTACCTAGAGGTAGTGAAGAAATCAGCCGTGATGGCGACCGATGTGGGTGATGCCATCTTAATGCTCCCAGGGTTCCTATCCATAGGCAACCACACATCTATCTCATGCCTCATTTCCTTTTCTTAATGGAAGTCATTAAAATTGCAACCCGGATTCCTTGACAGGTAGGATCCTGAAACAACAAACACCCGATTGTAAAATTTATTTTCTCCAATCCTCAAGACATGGAACTACACATATCAGATGATCATCATCAGTATTTGAAGTTAGGATTGGCATCTGATTGAATTGTTTTCACACCAACTAAGCAATTAAAAGTTAGGAGATAGAGTGGCCAAAAATTGACACATCTGTTTTCCCGTTGTATCTGTATTCCGCAATCACAGAGCATGTTTTACTCAGCAACTGATCGACACCCAATAAGTTATGTAAATACAGTATTGTTGTTGCATGCATCTTTTTCTTCCACACAAATAGTAAATGCAATATAGGTTCTGTTTTCTAAAGGTGCATTACTTTTAGAGGACCACAATTGTTGACTATGAACCACAAATAAATTATCATTGGCCATGCTTCTCTACTAAACAAACAGAGACAAAGTTTACTGTTCATTTGTTGCCAGGAAAACAGGCATCAGATTCGATCTAGCACATGCAAAATCAAGGAAAGGTGGGATGAAATGAGTACCGCTGTGCAGGTTCCATGGCTGCAGACATGGTCGACCAAGTTGGTGGCCTCCAAATCCCTTGTGAGGACCAGCCATCGCTGCCACACACGCTGTGAGGCGGTCTTGTTCTGTCATGCCTGGAGCTGAAGGTTGTGCCGGCCGTTGTCATCATACTGGCAGTGAGGAAAATTCAAGCGAGGAAGAAATAATCCCTTGGAGAGTATATGCATGGATTTTGCAGATAGAAAAAACTGTATATGCAACACACGCGTATGCACCAATATATATCTCGAATTCTCGATAGTCCCAGATTCATTATGTTTTGCCTGCTGGAAGGGGTGGATTGAAAGCCCGCCCTTGACGCCTGCTGGTGCAGCCTCCATGGCATTACCATAAACATCCTGCAGCCCTTCGGTAACTCAACCCTATGTATTCCCTGAACCTCCTCCCATTCTGCTCGTGCGTTGCAGCCTAAGGTCCACCAAACATCCTCACCTCTTTTACCTCTGCTACAGTAGCAACCCATATAGTACTCTGTCCTATATGGGACATGGTTCTATGGACTGGCTTCAGATCAACCCAAGTTGTATGTATGGAATTTGATAACCCCATTTAGTTTCTTTACATCTAGCAATCCTTTTAATTGTACACATGTTTGCAGTATAATCAGCTTCAGATCGTGCCAAGATAAGCATATTCTGCAGTGTGTTTGGTAGCAAGGCATTTTCAAAGTATTCTAAAAATACCACAGTTTCTAAAAATACTTTGGTTTTAAATATTTTGATGTGTTCGGTTAAAACAAAAAAAACTGTAGTTTTAATACTTCAGTATGGCCAAAACTGCAGTATTTTCTCTGTATTTGAAAAAAAGGTCCGACCTGTTTTTTTTTCAAACTGAGAAACAACAGAAAAAATCCCCTCCACTCGTACGGCCATACCCTTGAGGGGGCGCAGCTCTGCTTCTCGTCAAAACAGGAGATAGCGTGCTACTGTATTGTTGATTTGAGCTTTAGCCGTGAGACCGGTCTTGCCCAGTTGCCCTCCAACACCCTCCAACACTGAGGAAACAGTCTATCTAGTCAATTGATAGTGCATCACGGCAATCAAATCAAACGAACTACTACCAATCGAAACTTGGGCGTAGGAATCATCGAAGTAGCAATGAAAGCATCATCACACACCGCATAACCCAAGAAACAGCAAGCAGGCAGGGATAGGAGAGTATCAGTACACACCGCACAACCCAGGCAGCAGCAAGCACGCCCAGCAGATCAATAAGCAAGCAGCCAAACACGCAGTGCTTGAATAGCGCAAGGTGTGCCCATTTGGATACCAAAAACCTGTGTCCTCACTTTGTGGGCTATGTTTTCTTTCAGAGAGGTCGTTTTTTTGGGGCTTGTCCATATAGAGATGGGCTAGAATAGGACTGCCTTCCAAGTTCTTTGTTGGGCAGCCCATGAAGGAGTTGCAGGAAGGAAGGAACGAATGATCACCCACCACTTGCTCCTCACCTCGCCTCCCTTCCACTCAATCGTCTCCCGCGTGTTCGAGTTGAGGTGAGGTCATACTCATACCAACCCAATCCACCCCTCGCCTCATACAGGATACAGCCACCAGTCCGTCCGCAGTCCACACACACCATGGCCGCCCTTGCCGCCGCGCTCCCGTCCTCCCCGGCCGCCAAGGCCGCGGTTTCTTCCTCCGTCTCGCCGCCGTGCTTCTTGGCCTGCCCGAGCCGTCTCCGCAATGCCAGCAGGGGCGTGCGCACGGCGCAGGTGTCCACGACGGAGACCGCGGAGCCTGCCGCGCCGGCGCCGGTCAAGGAGAAGAAGATCTCCAAGAAGCAGGACGAGGGCGTGGTGACCAACAAGTACCGCCCCAAGGAGCCCTACGTCGGGCGCTGCCTCCTCAACACCCGCATCACCGGCGACAACGCGCCCGGCGAGACCTGGCACATGGTCTTCAGCACCGAAGGTATGCATCCATCTCGATCTCCTACCTCGATCGTCCATCGGCCATGGAGAACAAGAATACAACCGTCAACTCAGCTGAACTGAATCTTGAATTGGTGGGATTAATTGCAGGTGAGATCCCGTACAGAGAGGGGCAGTCGATCGGCGTGATCGCGGACGGGGAGGACAAGAACGGGAAGCCGCACAAGCTCAGGCTCTACTCCATCGCCAGCAGCGCGCTCGGGGACTTCGGCGACTCCAAGACGGTCTCGCTCTGCGTGAAGCGGCTCGTGTACACCAACGACGCCGGGGAGGTCGTCAAGGGCGTCTGCTCAAACTTCCTCTGTACGTACGCTGCGATCATCCACATATCGATCACCTTTTGTTTTCACTCGCTCTGCTACTTCCTATTGATTAATTGCTGGAACTTGATCATCATGGATGAAGGGGATTTCAACTAATTATTAACGATTCGATGCAATCCTAGTTTGCTCCTAATTTTTGTCATACCCTTGGTATTTTCTTTGTATGTTCAACTGCTCACGCATGTGTATACGTGCAGGTGACCTGAAACAGGGGCAAGAAGTGAAGATCACGGGGCCTGTGGGAAAGGAAATGCTCATGCCCAAGGACCCCAACGCCACCATCATCATGGTAACAACACGATTTCCTGCTTAAAATGAATGGAGATCACATCCATGTCTATTTTTTCCAAGGAGAAACTCTTCTGTCGGACGCACACATAATAATTTACTACGTACTATATTTCACTTATGAATGAATAAAACAATTGCAGCTTGGGACGGGTACCGGTATAGCGCCGTTCCGCTCCTTCCTGTGGAAGATCTTCTTCGAGGAGCACGAGGACTACAAGGTTAGTACTACTACAAGTTAACATGAATAACACCAGAGACCAGTCATCCGTACATGCTTGAATTAATTTATTAACTGACACTTGAACCTGTCGGCTAGTGTTTCTCCAATTTGACACTACACAGTACTACCATACAAGATTTTTTAAAAAAAATTTGATCTTTGTACTATTGTGTGCAGTTCAATGGCCTCGCATGGCTCTTCTTGGGTGTCCCCACAAGCGACACTCTACTGTACAAGGAGGTAACTGATTAAGTGTGGCTATTGTTGCTCAGTTCATCGATGGTCGTCCATCTACCCGAGCCTAACAAGGTAGTTGAATCTGTCGACATGGAAATTGTGTGTTGCAGGAGTTTGAGCACATGGCTAAGATCGGCGGCGACAACTTCCGGCTGGACTTCGCTGTGAGCAGGGAGCAGACGAACGCTGCGGGGGAGAAGATGTACATCCAGACGCGGATGGCGGAGTACAAGGAGGAGCTCTGGGAAATGCTCAAGAAGGACAACACCTACGTCTACATGTGTGGTCTCAAGGGCATGGAGAAGGGCATTGACGACATCATGGTCGACCTCGCCGCCAAAGACGGTAAACTGTCACATTCCACACTTATCTTCTTAATATACTGAATCGAATCAACCTATAAAGTCAAGCTAGCTAATGTGATGAATTATTCTTTGGGATCGAGTAGGGATCAACTGGATCGACTACAAGAAGCAGTTGAAGAAGGCCGAGCAATGGAACGTCGAAGTCTACTGATCGAAATCAGTTCATCACTCCTACTGCCATGGAAGGACGGCATGCATATGCTGCAAATGTTTCTTCCCACCTAGTGTTTTTTTTTTCCTTTTACCCCGCAAAAAAGCTCAAGGCTTCGATCATATATACGCCTTTGTATCTAGCGACGAGAGTGAAAGAGCGCGATAAGCTGTTATGGAATCTCCTTGGCACGTCTGATCAATGTACATACTGGCACACATTTTCCATATTTTACCACACTATTATAATAAGTATGTGAAATGAAATATATGTATGTACTATGTAGGTACACATTTTCCATATTTTACCACACTATGTAATGAATTGCTGTATAATTTTCAGTTTTTTTCCGGTGATTTTTGTATATCACCTGATCTTAGTGAATTTTTTTTGTGCACGGAGTAGTTGTAGATTGATATTGGGCTGTAATCGGGACAAGCAAAGTGAAACACGTGGGCCTACACGGGCCCAGTATCAGCCCAGGACAACCCATTCCCTCTCTGCCCCGAACGAACCCTAGCGACGACACCTATATAAGACCCCACCTCCCGCGATCGCTCCCTCTTCCGCCGCCGCCGCCCGCAAAGACACGCCGCCGCCGCCGCCGCCGCCGTCGAGGAGCCCCATCTCGGCAAGATGAAGACGATCCTGGCGTCGGAGACGATGGACATCCCGGAGGAGGTGACGGTGAAGGTGTCGGCGAAGATGATCTCGGTGACGGGGCCGCGGGGCACGCTCACCCGCAACTTCAAGCACCTCAACCTCGACTTCCAGCTGCAGGAGGGCGGCCGGAAGCTCAAGGTGGACGCCTGGTTCGGTACCCGCCGCACCATGGCCGCCATCCGCACCGCCATCTCCCACGTCCAGAACCTCATCACGGGCGTCACCAAGGGCTTCCGCTACAAGATGCGGTTTGTGTATGCCCATTTCCCCATCAACGCCTCCATCAACTCCGGCAACAAGGGCATTGAGATCAGGAACTTCCTCGGCGAGAAGAAGGTAACATTCTTCACCTTGCAGCCGTTTTCTTCTTCCATGAATAATGAAACAACCGCGGTGAGATGGATCAAGATAGAACTCCAGTTTCCGTTGTAGAATGTCTATTTAGCTAGCGATTTTGTTTTAGAGATTTTAGGGTGTCCTGAGCTCTTGATGTGAACATAAAATTGTTGTTCTAGCTATTGAGTCACTGTTTCAGCAAGTTGTTGCAATTGTGTATGTTGTAACCCCAAAGCCAATTGGCTGCATTTGAGCGAACTAGATTTCAGGGAGGGAAATCTGTGTTCATTTACAATTCTGTCCATGTTGCTCATGTGTGTTATATGTAGTTTGGGAAATGGGATGCCATGTATTTAAATGAGTGATTCTTCTGCGTGTTTAGATTCTCACGCGTCACATAGTTTTAGGATCACTGATGTTGATACTACTGCAATTCAAATCACTGATGTTTATACTACTTCAATTCAAATGATATTCATCTTATTTAAGTTGATTTCATCACGGCATGATGATAATGTTGTAACAGAACATGGGTCACCAGCATTACTCTAGTGATGCTCATGTGTAGGGCCCTTGGCCCATATTATTACCTTCTGTGAATTTTCCCATTGTGCTATGCTCTAGAGATGCATATATAATTTAGGCATTGTGTGTTTGTGATTCCCTGTATAACTTTATATGTTGCGACAGCGCTACTTGTTATATGTAGCTTGACTCATTTTTGAAATGTACTGAGGTTGTCCCTTTGAATAGGTAAGGAAAGTTGATATGCTTGATGGTGTGACTATCCTGCGGTCTGAGAAGGTCAAGGATGAGATCGTCCTCGATGGCAATGACATCGAGCTTGTCTCGCGCTCTGCTGCCCTGATCAACCAGGTTGGTCTCCTTATGTCTGTGTATTCTCACACTGAAGTTACCTTCCTCTGAGCTGTAAACTCAATTTCATGTGAGCGGGATATACTTGGCAGTGCCTGAAGTTTTCTGCATCATGGATAAACCTCTATTTGTAATTGTAGATTCTGTAGGCTGTAGCATACCTCTCAATGATTATATGGCTCATGCCAGCATCTTTATGATTTTGATAGAACAAGCCAACCAGCGGATATCATTCACTGTGATATTCTGTACTTGTAGCATTTGCCCTTGTTTGCTCGCATTTATTTGTTTCCCTGAACTACTAGTGAGAAGTCAAATGATATGCATGTCTTGTTGAAACAATTGCATTACTGTTTCACATGCAGTTTGTGTTTTTCTTTCTCATATTATCTCCATCCTGACCCTTGATTGTTCTGCTTTTCGTGGAACAGAAATGCCACGTGAAGAAGAAGGATATCAGGAAGTTCTTGGACGGTATCTACGTCAGCGACAAGGGTGCCATCAAGGAAGAGTAGAAATGCGACCTGTGTGCAACCGTTTGTAGCTGGTAGTAGAAACTGTACTAAGAGGGAATATCCTGAGCTTTTATTTCTTTGAGTGAATGACAAGTTCATTACAATCTGTACCTGCTCTATTAAGGATGGTGTTCTGTTACTGGAGATGGTGTTCCCTATGTTTTTGTTCTGCCAAATGTTGGATAAGCAAGACTTCTAATCTATGATGTGGTTGTTGCTCGTTTTCTTAGGGTTTACTCCTCTTGTAGATAGAACTCCAAAGCACTGCAGTTTCACTATGTTAGTACAACGCAAAAGCAGCATCGTTTATATATCTTAAGTAGATTGTATAGTTTTATTCTGTAGATAACTGTGATGATTATATCAGTATGTGCATAATTATCAAAAAATGGTTTGATGAATGCATCGTAACTCGTTAGATACATATGGTGATACTTGTAACCATTCTGACAAGGCCGACACCAGTGAATATGGGTCTCAATCGTCTGGGCCGAACCGGCCTGGTCGATTTCAGTCATTTCAGCTCACTTCATCCAGCTCAGTCTCAGACTTTCCTGTTAAAAACATTTGCCTACTGCGACAGCGGTCAGCAAAGTGAGCTCGGAGATAGATGATGGATGCAGCCGAGGAGATCCCCCAAACTGTGAGATCCTATCTCTTCCAATTCTCCCCGGATTTGATTTCTTGCAGTTTGTTTGTAATATATACAGTACTATTGGAGTAATATGTTTTGCTGGATTATGGATGAATTGCTCTGTGTGTTGCCTATTTTGCATTTGTTGGAGCATTTATTCCACCGTACTGGTACTGACATATATTTGCGTCTGCGGATTTTTCCAGGGCCAGCCTCGAGAAGAAACCACAAGAGGATGGCGAGCCCCAGAACAGCCAGCAGCAGTGGCCAAGGTTTTCGACGACGACAACCTCCTCTGGGAGATCATTGTCCCGGTCGGCTTACCCACCACCCTCGTCCGTGCAGCCCTTGTATGCAAACGATGGCTCGGCCACGCCTCCGACACCAAGTTCTTAAGCTGTTTCCGCAATCTCCACCCACCGCGCCTCCTCGGCTACTACATCACACAGGTGCCGGATTTGTTGTTAGGGGTGCTAGATGCTCCACGCTTTGTCCCCGTGCTGTCTCAGCCCCCAGAGCTCGCCGCCGTCATGCGTCGCTTAGAGAGCTACAGCTTCGGTACCAAGGATATCTGGGACTGCCGGAATGGCAGCCTCTACACCCATAGCGTGGAGGGAACAAGATGGACACATGGAGTGCACCGCCCGCTATGCGCTGAGAAAGGCATACAGATTGTCCCACCACTCCCGCCCGCATCGGACTATCATCTCAAAATATTCAGTGCAACTGTCTCCAAAAAAGAAGGCAGTGTCTTGTCCTACCTGCATGTGTTTTGGGAGTCTACCGAGCAGGAAGACAAGTTCATGATGCGCGTGTATATGCTGGTAGAAGGAGTCTGGCGCATGCATACCTCGGTCACATGCATATATTTGCTCAGCAGAACCCCTGGTCGGTAACAAAATCTATATGCCAAACACCAGTAGTAACAACATTCTTTCATTGGATTTGACGACCTCAAGTTTCTCCACAATTCAACTCCCGCAAGGAGTGACGTATCGCTGTTATGATAGCATGTTATCATGGGAAGATGACACTTCCAGTCTATACCTCGTCCATGTCGAGGAGTTCCAACTTCGCGCCTGGCTCCACAAGGGTTGCAACTGGTTACTTGTCGATACCATTTGCTTGCGTGAGATGCTTGCTACTTTGGGGATGTCAGATCACACACTTGAGGATGAAAGTAATGCTGGTGTGCACATAAGACAAGTGGGAGACAATGGTCAGTTTGTACTTTTACAGATAGGCCAATGCATATTCAATTTGGATATTAAGTGCAGGACAATGTGTAAGGCGACATATTGATTCTATCTATCCTTTTATGATGATCTGGCCTCCCACATTCCCTCCCTCAAGGATGACACTGCCAGGTTTGCCTTTTGATGTTTAAAGTACACCGTACTTGTTAAGGTTACAAATTGTTGCATTGTGCATCATCCATCACAATGTTTGTTATGGCTCTTTTTTTTGTTTCGATATGGGGAAAGCCCTGGCCTCTGCATCAATAGATGCACACAGCCACTTATTCGAAAAGTAGCATCAATGTTTGTTACGGCTCTGTAGCGGTTTTAGCTTCATGATTGGTGCCTTAGGTTATTTTGATAATACTAGTTAAGCTATATTTGGGAATCCTCGCCATAAGATCATTTTAAATCACTAGTGTACTGATATCTCTTGGGTGTTTTCGACAATACTTGTTAAGCAATACTACTATTAGAGAACGCTTGCTCTTAGATGGTTTGAAATCAATTGTGCACTAGGGTAATATTAGTATGTTAGCAGGTCTTTACCTGCATGTCATAGTAGGGACCTTTACATGTGGGCTTGGGTTAATTTTGTTAAACCTTGCGTTGGCATTAGAACAACATGCTTCCTGAGCTTGCTGT
Organism: Lolium multiflorum; assembly: GCA_030979885.1. Classification (NCBI taxonomy): domain Eukaryota; kingdom Viridiplantae; phylum Streptophyta; class Magnoliopsida; order Poales; family Poaceae; genus Lolium; species Lolium multiflorum. The sequence continues at coordinate 6,128,468 of CM061752.1, forward strand.
ATCCCTTATATGGTCACATAATAGCAAGCTGTAATGGTGCTGAAAATTGACTAGCTTGTTGTTTTTAACATGGAACTCTTATTCTGTTTTCTAAACTACTAGTGCAAACAACGGACTATGCCTACAAAAGTACTCCTAGTCTTGTTATCATGCTGGCCACTATAGTGCCGTGTTTTGAAATATTATAAAAAACCCAAAAATAGTTGAATGTGGACTCCCTGATATTTAAATATAACCATGATGTAATTTTCTGCTGCCTACCTCTCTAAACTTGAAGCTATGTTTGAGATCATTAATTGTTTTTTCTTCTTTCTGAATGGGGCTTAGTGGATAGCGCAAGTTAATCGTGGATTGTCGGTGTAGTGGCACCGGGGGTACCATGGTCCACCTACTGCTGGGGCCCTCACGACGGCCCATCTACAAAAGACAAGGTTTCTTCTCTCAGCGAGACAGGAAGTCTCCGCAAGGGCGGAGTACCTCGCGAGGGGTCTAAGACTTAGTGGTTTTCCAGAGGACGTGAAGACCTCGCGAGGCTTCCCTTCACGAGGGGGGTGCACCAGGCGCCAGGAGATGCTACACAAGACCCCTCCGCAAGCCAGTTGCGTAGGGATGAAGCTAATAGGCATAACGCGAGCCATGACGCACGCCAGAAGACAAGAGAAGCCTCGAGTTTGCCTGCATAAAGAAGGATGGTTGTTGCTCCATTCCCGAAAGGTTCGGGCTGGATGGCGCAATGTGTCAGGGGGTGTCGAAATCGTCCACAACCACTCCCTGTGGGACAGGATGCTTGGCGTGGCCATGGACCAAGTCAGCGGGCTTAGCTAGGGACAGCTGGCCCTTCTCCTTGGGCATGCCTGTGGTTACCCCTCCGCCAAGTTTCCTTGGGGAGGAGGGTTGGTGCCGCTATAAAAGGAGAGGCAGCTGCCCAGTAGAAGGGATCCTCTCTTCGGTCCGCATCTTCTCTGACCAAGGCTAGCTTAATCCCTTTTAGATACCTTCATCATCTACCTAGAGCAGATGAGATCTAGATCTAGGGAGAAATCTCCAGCCACCTTGTAAACACCATACTCCCTCTCGTAGAAATATCAATACCACTCCAAGGAAGGACGTAGGGGTTTTACCTCACCACGAGGGCCCTGAACCTGGGTAACTCTGTGTCTCTCTATCGTGCTGCTACCGCCTTCAGCGACGTCGCCATGGCCGTGGTGAGCTTGGAGCGTTGCTTCTAGCCTCATGTGGTCTGATAACCTTCAAGGGTCTCGCCGAGGTACCCGTGTTCCTTTGCGATACCGAAACCCCGACATAGATTATATCAAGGGTCATTTGAGCTTATGCATGATTTGTGAATCAGATGCATCATACTTCAAAAAAAAAAAGTGAATCAGATGCATCATAATGGCCAATCCAAGCTAATTGTCGGTAATTTTTGTTTGTGTGGCATTTCTCTGTGTATGATCAGAGTTTTGTAATTGTTTACTAGAATACAAACTACAAAATGGAAATATATCCATATGCGATATAAAGGCACTTAATCTGTACTGTCATAGCTTTTTGACAAAAAAAAAGGAAATTGCTGGACTAGTTTCTGTGCATGACATTTGACTATCGTGTTATCTGCCAATTTCTTTGTTAGTCCAGATATTTTGATGGCTAAAGTGGCAGCAACATATCCTAATCGTTGCTCTGTTTTATCTTCAACAGAAAAGCTGTGTGAAGAAGGAAGCTTTAGGATGGTGAGTGACAAGGGTCCGATCAAGGAAGAGCAGAGAGCTGTATTTCCTCAGTAGCTATGATTGTGTTCAGTATAACTAGTACAAGATTAATTAGAATGCTATGTAACCAGATTCTGTACTCCTATCATCCTTTGATAGATAGGAGTTCTATCGCTTTGGTAATATGACTGCTTGTGACTGATCTTTATTCCGTGACGAAGACTCCTTGTATAATTAGCTTGAGTCAGTCTCGTTCCTGTGCTGCTGGGCAGCTTGTTGTGCATGGTTGTTGCAGAAGTGTCTTGGCGCACCGTTGCAGATCGGTTAGGTTATGATTGGATACCAGCCTCGTGGTTCTTTTGTTTGTAATATCCTGATCTGGTAAATGGATTGATTATACCAGTTGTAAGGGAATGGAGTGGTGTGTTCATGAAGGAAATTTCAGGTGAGTAGTAATTTTTAAGAATACTATGGAACATATTAATATATGCATCTAGCAGTAGACTGAACCGAAACTGCAAGTTGAATTCAGTTAGATACTGCTTGATGTTGAAGCTGACTGCGGTACGTAGAAGCACACAAATGATGTGTTGTAATATGGAAGGTTGTGGTTCAAGGAGTAAAATAACGACAAAGGGTGTGGAATTCGTAGGTGAAACGATACCCTCGTTGGAGACACCATATTGGATACATACCATAATACTCCCTTTGTTTCATTCTATAGTGCCTATAGTTTTTTGGCACGGAAATTAGCGCAAGATTATTTTTTACACAAGACCCTCTAGCTAAATGATTTGAAATCAACATAAATTTGGAAAATTCATATCTTCCTAACTTAACATAACAAATTCCACAAATCTCTCTTGTTGATTCTCCATATATGTGCAACCAAGTTCAATTAAGGAAAGTAAAACATTGCTGCCTAATTTTTAAAAATCGTTGGGCCATGCATTAGGAATCTCAATTAATTATTTCCAATTTTGTATTAATTTTTTCTCACTCATGTTGTGTGGGAGCTGAATGGGCGAGGGGGTAATTGAAAAAAAGCCAAGCTATAACCTTATATTCTGAAACAAATGCCAAAAATCTATATGCACTATATGTAACATCCCAAATTTTAAAACAAAGAGAAAATAAATTTCCCTATTTTCCAAATTTTGGAACCAACAAAAACTTTTATTAAATTAAGATAGGAGCATATTTCTCATGCATGGGTGTGATGATTCTTGTCATGATTGTTTGTTAAAGTATTTTGGAAATGATCTTAAACCCTAAATCCTACCCTTTTCAACATCAATGAGAAACAAATAGAAAAGAAAACAAAATAAGAGAAAAAACATATGAGAGCAAATAACTATCTTTGCAAATAATCAATCATGCCATGATCTATCTTGTTTAGATGGCTTGAAGAACCTCAACAAACCAACCTATCACCTACCAACTAAATCTAAGGTGAAACAAAAATAAAACAAATTATGCATAGAGGCATATGTGGCACATAGCCATAATGACAAATTTTGACCTATGCCCTCATACCTTACCCAAATGGTTTGAAACCTTTGCCAAACTCAATCTAACACCAAATAAACCCTAGACCTTGCCTAAGTGGAGTAAAGAAAGAGAAAAGGAGAAAATAAGAAAAATGCAATTCTTCACATATGAGGCTATGGCCATTTTTGCAAATCTTCAACCTAGACCATTTTGGCTTGGACCATTGGTTGGAGATGGTTACTAAACACTTATAAACACTTTTGCAATCAAAGAAACTCAAATCAAATCAAATTTGAAATCAAATTTTGCTCACATGCACTAATGGTCAAATCTGCCATTTTTAGCCTGATGCCTACTTTGAGCCTCTGTCTAAGAGATTTTCAAACCAAACTTTTCCAACTCTTTGCACCTCATCCAAGACCACATCAAGGTGAACAACATTGGTAAAGACCACCCCTGCAAATTCATCCTAGATCAAAATTTATGCTCAAGCAAAGTTGAAACTTTTTAACAGATTCTAGTTCATACCTATTTTGAAATTTCACAAATCTTTTTAATTTTGAACACCACCACCACCATTGTGTGACTTTGATCACATGAAGCAACTCCAACAAATTTCATCTAATATTTTCAAATTACATTTCATGCGGCCATTACAACAAACACTTTGTGAGCAAAATCGAACCAAATCCAATTTCACTATTTCAAATAGTGTTAGCCCCATTTCTGGTTACCACTTGCTTCACACATGTTCCCTGGTCCCCTCTCACCAAAACCCCTGCATAGAAACCCTAGGTCTAGCTAGACATGGCCATGCCAAGACCATGCCGGTCATGTTTTGCACCACCATGCCCTAGCTCACCCCTCTCCCCTCTAGCCATGCCCACCTTCTCTCCCAGCTGCCCCTGGCTCTACTAAGCATGCCTGCACTAGCCCTGGCCGGAGAGAAGCACCGCAATGCCCAGCCCACGCCGTGCCCACGACGCCCAGTACGCCAAGACGTGCACGGCCACATCACCGTGTGCACGACGGAGCGCGCCACGGGCACACGTCGCCTCGACGCATCGCGCCTCCCCCGGACCCCATTTCTCTCCTAGAGCTTCCCCACGGCACAAGGAACACCACGGACAACTTCTTGTCGCCGACCCGCGCCCGCTGTCGCCGGAGACGAAGCAAGATCCCGCCACTGCCGCGCAGATGCTCGCACGCGCCCGACCAAATTAGGCACTGCCCAACCTCGCCGTTGCCGCCAGGAGGACCGCCTGGACACGCTGAACAGTGCCACGCCTGCGCCTACCCCTCTAGCTCGCCGTAACCCTCGCGCCCTTGTCGACCTCGCCGCAGCATACTGCCCACCTCCGTCGCTATAAAAGGAGCACGCCCGCGCCGATTTCTTCCATACCACCTCACTCCCCTCATCTCCCTCGACCTCCTCGACCACTTCCTCTCTTCGATTAGCCACCAGCGCCGCCCAATTTCACCGCCGGAGCCGCCAGTACCCGCAGGTCATCGCCGTCGATTGGAGCCACCTCGAGCGGAGCCGCGTGTACCTGGAGCCTCGTCGTCCACGCCAACGTCGCTGCGCACATCACCGTCGACCGCCGGAGCTCCGGTGCGCTCGCCAACCCTCGACTCTCGCCGCCAGTAAGCTCCTCTCTCGCCGGAGATGGCGACGAGCCTCAGTCGCTCGATCGCATTCTAATCCAACGGCCCTAGATGAAACATACCGTTTCGCGTTTAATAAAAGGCTGACCGGTGGAGCCCACCCTGTCAGGCAGCCCACGCGTGCTGGACGCGTGGTGGGCTGGCTTTCCCCCGTTTAAATCAATTCGGCCCATTTAGTTTCCCGCGCGAGCCCACTAATTCAAATTCGTATTTTCAGTTTAAATCAAAATTGCTTACAGATGCTCTGTTCAAATTTAAATAGAATCAAATTGGCTAAACCAAATTTGATGAATTGCATATGGTTGGAAAGCTAGAGAAAAGATCTATCCAACCCCACTGGTTTGAACCCTAGATCTATTGTAGAATGTGAATAGCAAAAATAACAAGGAAGGGCCTTTTGCAATTTCAAACATTTATTAAAAATCAACTAAAAATGCTTTTGAGTTGATTCCAACTCTCATAAATCACATTTCACATACACTACATGTTTATGTAAAAATATCACATGGTTACTTTGTATGATCATGGTCTAGATTAAAAATGTCTCTATGGCTATTTCTAGTCCATTTAATTTATTCAAAATGATTTATTAAATCATATGAGAGGTATTGCTCTCATTTAAATCTTGTCTCCAATGATTCAACATGAGGTGGTGACCCTAGTCTAATAAATCTCATGTTGTATTATTTGATGACATTAAATTATTACTATGGTAGTGTTAAATTGCATGAGGTGCTTTTCCTCATTTAAATCATTTTCCCCAAAGGATGATTATGAATGGTTGACCTTGGTCAACATGGGTTCATATATTATTCATTTGAGGAGATTAAATCTTAACAAGATTCAATGAGAGGAAATTATTTCTCCAAGAACTAAAGAGAAACCCTATTTCAATATTTGTAATGAGAGGAAATTATTTTTCTTAAGAAGAAAACAAAGTCAACCAACATGATAGCAATGTGGTGATGATAGATTAGCATTGTGTGAACCTTGTGTGTGCTTAGTCTAGCTCTTAAGCTTGTTTGGTGATTGTTAACTCGTATCCATTTTTAGACGCTAGTACCGAGGAGTACCAGGAGGAGGAGGAGGTCTACTTCCAAGGAGAAGAAGACCACTTTGATCAGTAAACCAACCAAGGCAAGCTAGACTACTGCAAGCTATATTGTTGCAAGCTAATATTCTTGCAAAGTGCAAAACTCTACTATAGCAAGACACACTCATCTTTTCCTTATGCTCATGATCCCATCCCAAGTTTTATTCTTACAAGTTTTTACCTTGATTATTAAAGCTTCCTTTTATAGTTAACTTTGGTCTAAGTATAGAGTACTACAAGAGTATCAAACTTAGCCTAAAGCAATACAAGCTAGTTAGCACCCCTCATGACTAGTTGCTAGTGCTAACAAATAAAATTGACTACTCTAGATGGGAACATGTGAAATGAAATGATTTTGAAAGATTTTGAAGATGAATATGATTTGAATGACATGATGAATTTGATAAAAACTGATGGTTGGGTTCGGATGCGATACCATTCCAATTATTTAGTACCCCACAATACCTGATTATGGGTGGGGCTTAACTAGAAGTTTATGTGTCTTAATATGGGTTCCCTCTAAACAAGCGTCATAGGGGTTATGCCGAGGCTGCCTCCGTTGAAAGTGAAATAATGTGAAATGACGTGAAATGAGGTGAATGTCCGGCCCAAGCCCTGTTCCCAGTGACGGTTTGTCTTCCGGGAGGCCAAGCTCATGGGGAGAGGTGCCTATACTAGGATATGTAAGTGAAAGGTTATGGTTGATGATCGATACGTCTCAAACGTATCCATAATTTCTTATGTTCCATGCTACTTTTATGACAATACCCACATGTTTTATACATACTTTACATCATTATTATGCATTTTCCGGCACTAACCTATTAACGAGATGCCGAGAGAGTTGTTTTCTGTTGTTTTTGGTTTCAGAAATCCTACAAAGGAAATATTCTCGGAATTGGACGAAATCAACGCCCAGGGTCTTATTTTTCCACGGAGCTTCCAGAAGACCGAAGAGCATACGAAGTGGGGCCACGAGGCCGCCACCATAGGGCAGCGCGGCCAAGGAGGCGCGCCACCCTATGGGGTGGGCCCCTCGGGTGCCCCCCTGCGCTGCCCTTCCGCCTATAAAATCCCTCCGTCGCGAAAATCCTATTACCGAGAGCCACGATACGGAAATACTTCCAGAGACGCCGCCGCCGTCAATCCCATCTCGGGGGATTCAGGAGATCGCCTCCGGCACCCTGCCGGAGAGGGGAATCATCATCAGAGGGCTCTACATCATCATGCCCCTCCGGATTGATGCGTGAGTAGTTCATCCTTGGACTATGGGTCCATAGCATAGCTAGATGGTTGTCTTCTCCTCATTGTGCTATCATGTTAGATCTTGTGAGCTGCCTATCATGATCAAGATCATCTATTTGTAATGCTACATGTTGCGTTTGTTGAGATCCGATGAATATTGAATACTATGTTAAGTTGATTATCAATCTATCATATATGTTGTTTATGTTCTTGCATGCTCTCCGTTGCTAGTAGAGGCTCTGGCCAAGTTGATACTTGTAACTCCAAGAGGGAGTATTTATGCTAGATAGTGGGTTCATGCCTCCATTGAATCTGGGACAGTGACAGAAAGTTCTAAGGTTGTGGATGTGCTGTTGCCACTAGGGATAAAACATCAATGCTTTGTCTAAGGATATTTGTGTTGATTACATTACGCACCATACTTAATGCAATTGTCTGTTGTTTGCAACTTAATACTGGAAGGGGTGCGGATGCTAACCCGAAGGTGGACTTTTTAGGCATAGATGCATGTTGGATAGCGGTCTATGTACTTTGTCGTAATGCTCTGATTAAATCTCATAGTAATTATCATGATATGTATGCATCTCTATTTGTCAATTGCCCAACTGTAATTTGTTCACCCAACATGCTATTTCTTATCGGAGAGACACCACTAGTGAACTGTGGACCCCGGTCCATTCTTTTAAATCTGAAATACAATCTACTGCAATCTCTGTTCTCTGTTGTTCTCTACAAGCAAACATTATTCTCCACACCATACGTTTAATCCTTTGTTTTCAGCAAGTCGGTGAGATTGACAACCTCACTGTTAAGTTGGGGCAAAGTATTGTGATTGTGTTGTGCGAGTTCCACGTTGGTGCCGGAATGGTGTTGCGCCGCACTACACTCCTTCACCAACAACCTTCACGTGGCCCTTGACTCCTACTGGTTCGATAACCTTGGTTTCTTGCTGAGGGAAAACTTGCTGCATCACACCTTCCTCTTGGGGTTCCCAACGGACGTGTGCTTCACGCGTTATCAAGCTCTTTTCGCCGTTGGGGAGATCAAGACACGCGCAAGGGAGTCTCTCACATCCAATCTATTTACTTTGATTTTGTCTTGCTTTACTTTACTTTATTTACTGCTTTGTTTGCTCTCGCTATATCAAAAAGACAAAAAAATTAGTTACTTGCATTACTTTATTTACTGTCTTGTTTGCTTCCTATATCAAAAACACAAAAAAATTAGTTACTAGCTTTACTTTATTTAATTCTGTTCTGCTTAGTTTATTTTTATTTCTGTTAAAATGAATACTCCTGAAAACACTAAGTTGTGTGACTTCACTAGCACCAATAATAATGATTTTATATGCACTCCTATTGCTCCACTGCTACTACACAGAATTCTATGAAATTAAACCTGCTTTACTAAATCTTGTTATGAGAGACCAATTTTCTGGTGTTAGTTCTGATGATGCTGCTGCCCATCTTAATAATTTTGTTGAACTTTGTGAAATGCAAAAGTATAAGGATGTAGATGGTGATATTATAAAACTGAAATTGTTTCCTTTCTCATTAAGAGGAAGAGCTAAAGATTGGTTGCTATCTTTGCCTAAGAATAGTATTGATTCATGGACTAAATGTGAAGATGCTTTCATTGGTAGATATTATCCTCCTGCTAAAATTATATCTTTGAGAAGTAGCATAATGAATTTTAAGCAATTGGATAATGAACATGTTGCCCAAGCATGGGAAAGAATGAAATCTTTGGTAAAGAATTGCCCTACCCATGGACTAACTACTTGGATGATCATCCAAACCTTTTATGCAGGATTGAATTTTTCTTCGCGGAACTTATTGGATTCAGCTGCTGGAGGTACTTTTATGTCCATCACCTTAGGCGCCGCAACAAAGCTTCTTGATGATATGATGATAAATTACTCTGAATGGCACACGGAAAGGACTCCACAAGGTAAGAAGGTAAATTCTGTTGAAGAAACCTCCTCCTTGAGTGATAAGATTGATGTGATTATGTCTATGCTTGTGAATGGTAGATCTAATGTTGATCCTAATAATGTTCCTTTAGCTTCATTGGTTGCTCAAGAAGAGAATGTTGATGTGAATTTCATTAAGAATAATAATTTCAACAACAATGCTTATAGGAATAATTCGGTAACAACTATAGGCCATATCCTTCTAATAATGGTAATGGTTATGGTAATTCTTATGGTAATTCTTACAACAATAATAGAAGTGTACCCTCTGGTCTTGAAGTCATGCTTAAAGAATTTATTAGTACACAAACTGCTTTTAACAAATCTGTTGAAGAAAAGCTTGGTAAAATTGATATTGTTGCTTCTAAGGTTGATAGTCTTGCTGCTGATGTTGATCTTTTAAAATTTAAAATTATGCCTAATGAAACTAAAGATATTAAGTCATTTGCTACAGCAAACGCTATCCAAGTTCGATTTAATGAAAATATTAGATTGATGGCTGAATTGCATGCTGGGTGGGAAAGAGAAGAAAACGAAAAACTTGCTAAAAAGAATAATAATGTAGCTAAAGTTTGGACTATCACCACCACTAGTAATGTTGATGCCTCACATGTTGCTAAACCTCCTACTATCAATGGTAAAATAATTGGTGTTGGCAATGTTTCTACTCCTAGTACAAAGCGTACAAAACTGCCTAAAACTGCTAAAACTGCTTTTTGTTTGTGATAAAACTGCTGAAATTTTTCAAAATATTGGGGACAATGATCCCATTGCTGTAGATCATAATGGTTTAGATTTTGATGATTGTCACATCTCTGAAGTTATAAAGTTCTTACAAAAACTTGCTAGAAGTCCTAATGCTAGTGCTATAAATTTAGCCTTTACACAACATATTACAAATGCTCTCATTAAAGCTAGAGAAGATAAATTAAAACTTGAAGCTTCTATTCCTAGGAAGTTGGAAGATGGTTGGGAGCCCATCATTAAGATGAAAGTCAATGATTTTGATTGTAATGCTTTATGTGATCTTGGTGCAAGTATTTCTGTTATGCCTAAGAAAATTTATGATATGCTTGACTTGCCACCATTGAAAAATTGTTATTTGGATGTTAATCTTGCTGATCATTCTATAAAGAAACCTTTGGGGAGAATTGATAATGTTCGCATTACGGTTAACAATGACCTTGTCCCCGTTGATTTTGTTGTCTTGGATATTGAATGCAATGCATCTTGTCCCATTATTTTGGGAAGACCTTTTCTTCGAATTGTTGGTGCTATTATTGATATGAAGGAAGGTAATATTAAGTATCAATTTCCTCTCAAGAAAGGTATGGAACACTTCCCTAGAAAGAGAATGAAGTTACCTTTTGATTCTATTATTAGAACAAATTATGATGTTGATGCTTCATCTCTCGATAATACTTGATTCACACTTTCTGCGCCTAGCTGAAAGGCGTTAAAAAAAGCACTTCTTGGGAGATAACCCATGTATGTTTTTACTAATGTTTTGTTGAGTCTTGGAAGTTGTTACTACTGTAGCAACCTCTCCTTATCTTTACTTTATTGCATTGTTGTACCAAGTAAAGTCTCTAATAGTAAAGTTGATACTAGAATTGGATTGCTGCGCAGAAACAGATTTCTGTCACGAATTTGCGTAGATCTCTCTGTAGAAAAATCAAACAAATCTGCCAATTTACGTGCGTGATCCTCAGATATGTACGCAACTTTCATTAGTTTTGAGCTTTTTCATCTGAGCCTGTTAAGTGCCCCAGAAAAATTCGTCTTTACGGACTGTTCTGTTTTGACAGATTCTGCCTTTTATTTCGCATTGCCTCTTTTGCTATGTTTGATGGATTTCTTTGTTTCATTAACTTTCAGTAGCTTTATGCAATGTCCAGAAGTGTTAAGAATGATTATGTCACCTCTGAATATGTGAATTTTTGATTATGCACTAACCCTCTAATGAGTTTGTTTTGAGTTTGGTGTGGAGAAAGTTTTCAAGGATCAAGAGAGGAGGATGATACAATATGATCAAGAAGAGTGAAAAGTCTAAGCTTGGGATGCCCCCGTGGTTCATCCCTGCATATTTCAAGAAGACTCAAGCATCTAAGCTTGGGGATGCCCAAGGCATCCCCTTCTTCATCGACAACTTATCAGGTCACCTCTAGTGAAACTATATTTTTATTCAGTCACATCTTACGTGCTTTACTTGGAGCGTCTGTTTGCTTTTATTTTTATTTTTGTTTGAATAAACTCGGATCCTAGCATTCTTTGTGTGGGAGAAAGACACGCTCCGCTGTTTCATATGAACACTGGTGTTCTTAGCTTTACTTTTAATGTTCATGGCGAAGGTTGAAACTGCTTCGTTCATTGTTATATGATGGGAAACAGAAAATGCTTCATGTGGTAATTGGTATATTGTCTTGAATAATTTGATACTTGGCAATTTTTGTGCTCAAATAGATCATGTTTAAGCTCTTGCATCATGTACTTTGCACCTATTAATGAAGAACTACTGTAGAGCTTGTTGAAATTTGGTTTGCATGATTGGTCTCTCTAAGGTCTAGATATTTTCTGGTAAAGTGTTTGAACAACAAGGAAGACAGTGTAGAGTCTTATAATGCTTGCAATATGTTCTTATGTAAGTTTTGCTGTACCGTTCATACTTGTGTTTGCTTCAAACAACCTTGCTAGCCAAAGCCTTGTATTGAGAGGAAATACTTCTCGTGCATCCAAACCTTGAGCCAAAACCTATGCCATTTGTGTCCACCATACCTACCTACTATGTGGTATTTTCTGCCATTCCAAGTAAATACTTCATGTGCTACCTTTAAACAATTCAAAAGTTATTATCTCTTATTTGTGTCAATGTTTTATAGCTCATGAGGAAGTATGTGGTGTTTTATCTTTCGATCTTGTCATTTACTTCTGACAGACTTTCAGCAATGGACTAGTGGCTCATCCGCTTATCCAATGATTTTGCTAAAAGAGCTGGCAATGGGGTTCCCAGCCCCAATTAATTAACTTGCATTAATGATTCTCTTCACATGCTTTGCCCTGATCAATCAGTAAGCAACTTAATTTTGCAAAAGAAAAAAAGACACTCCTCCATGGTATGAGAATGTTGGAAGGCACCCGAGGATTCGGTTAGCCATGGCTTGAGAAAGAAAAGGTTGGGAGGAGTGTCATCCATAAATAGTGAAATACATGTGTAAACAAAAGAGAAGAGGGATGATCTACCTTGTTGGTAGAGATAACGTCCTTCATGGGAGCCGCTCTTGAAAGTCTGGTTGATAAGGTAGTTAGAGTACCGCTACCATTCGTTGACAACAACAAACACCTCTCAAAACTTTACTTTTATGCTCTCTATATGATTTCAAAACTTGAAAAGCTCTAGCACATGATTTAATCCCTGCTTCCCTCTGCGAAGGGCCTTTCTTTTACTTTATGTTGAGTCGGTTTACCTACTTCTTTCTATCTTAGAAGCAAACACTTGTGTCAACTGTGCATTGATTCCTACATACTTGCTTATTTGCATTCATCATATTACTTTGTGTTGACAATTATCCATGAGATATACATGTTGAAGTTGAAAGCAACTGCTGAAACTTATATCTTCCTTTATGTTGCTTCAAAACTCTCTACTAAGAATTTATTGCTTGATGAGTTAACTCCTATGCAAGTCTTATTGATGCTTGTCTTGAAAGTACTATTCATGAAAAGTCTTTGCTATATGATTCGGTTGTTTAATCATTGTCTTTACCATTGCTTCGAATCACTTCATTCACTTCATATGCTTTACAATAGTATTGATCAAGATTATGATAGCATGTCACTTCAGAAATTATCCTTGTTATCATTTACCTACTCGAGGGAGTAGGAACTAAGCTTGGGGATGCTTGATACGTCTCAAACGTATCCATAATTTCTTATGTTCCATGCTACTTTTATGACAATACCCACATGTTTTATACATACTTTACATCATTATTATGCATTTTCCGGCACTAACCTATTAACGAGATGCCGAAGAGCTAGTTGCTGTTTTTCTGCTGTTTTTGGTTTCAGAAATCCTACAAAGGAAATATTCTCGGAATTGGACGAAATCAACGCCCAGGGTCTTATTTTTCCACGGAGCTTCCAGAAGACCGAAGAGCATACAAAGTGGGGTCACAAGGAGCTGCTACCATAGGGCGGCGCGGCCAAGGAGGGCCCCGTGCCACCCTATGGGGTGGGCCCCTCGGGTGCCCCCTGCGCTGCCCTTCCGCCTATAAAATCCTCCGTCGCGAAAACCCTATTAGAGAGCCACGATACGGAAATACTTCCAGGACGCCGCCGCCAATCCCATCTCGGGGGATTCAGGAGATCGCCTCCGGCACCCTGCCGGAGAGGGGAATCATCACCGGAGGGCTCTACATCATCATGCCCGCCTCCGGATTGATGCGTGAGTAGTTCATCCTTGGACTATGGGTCCATAGCAGTAGCTAGATGTTTGTCTTCTCCTCATTGTGCTATCATGTTAGATCTTGTGAGCTGCCTATCATGATCAAGATCATCTATTTGTAATGCTACATGTTGCGTTTGTTGGGATCCGATGAATATTGAATACTATGTCAAGTTGATTATCAATCTATCATATATGTTGTTTATGTTCTTGCATGCTCTCCGTTGCTAGTAGAGGCTCTGGCCAAGTTGATACTTGTAACTCCAAGAGGGAGTATTTATGCTAGATAGTGGGTTCATGCCTCCATTGAATCTGGGACAGTGACAGAAAGTTCTAAGGTTGTGGATGTGCTGTTGCCACTAGGGATAAAACATCAATGCTTTGTCTAAGGATATTTGTGTTGATTACATTACGCACCATACTTAATGCAATTGTCTGTTGTTTGCAACTTAATACTGGAAGGGGTGCGGATGCTAACCTGAAGGTGGACTTTTTAGGCATAGATGCATGCTGGATAGCGGTCTATGTACTTTGTCGTAATACCCTGATTAAATCTCATAGTAATTATCATGATATGTATGCATCTGTATTTGTCAATTGCCCAACTGTAATTTATTCACCCAACATGCTATTTCTTATCGGAGAGACACCACTAGTGAACTGTGGACCCCGGTCTATTCTTTTACATCTGAAATACAATCTACTGCAATCTCTGTTCTCTGTTGTTCTCTACAAGCAAACATTATTCTCCACACCATACGTTTAATCCTTTATTTTCAGCAAGCCGGTGAGATTGACAACCTCACTGTTAAGTTGGGGCAAAGTATTGTGATTGTGTTGTGCAGGTTCCACGTTGGCGCCGGAATCCCTGGTGTTGCGCCGCACTACACTCCTTCACCAACAACCTTCACGTGGCCCTTGACTCCTACTGGTTCGATAACCTTGGTTTCTTACGGAGGAAAACTTGCTGCTGTATGCATCACACCTTCCTCTTGGGGTTCCCAACAGACGTGTGCTTCACGCGTTATCAGATCCGCGTACGGAGTTACGATTATTCAGGGCTACCCCTGACGGATGTAATCAAATGTTGTGGCACAAGTGTGCAACCTCTGCAGAGTGTAAACCTATTCGAATAGCCGTGTCCATGGTTATGGACGGTTGGAAAGGCCATACTGTTCCGTCATCAGATCAATTTTCAAAAATGTGACATGTGAAGGGTGACTTGTGACTTGAACTTGAAAGGTGAATGGTGACTTTGACTTGAATTACAACAGAGTTGTGGGAATGACACTAACGTTCCCACTTGAGTTAGTTAGCAATTGAAGAGTCTTTTATTAAATGCTTATGAACTAAAATTGGCTTTATGCAAATAAACCTAGAGCTTAGCATCCCCTTAATAAAATTGATAGTACTTACACTAGTATTAGTTTGCGAGAACTTTGAAGTACTCACGGCTTTATCCCTGGCTATTCAAATGGCCAGACTATAAAGAGGAGCAGCAGTATCAAGATGACGGATAGCAGGACGTCTACAACAACTAGGAGTTCTTCTAACGTCAAGTGTTGGCCTATGGACTAGATAGTCCGCTACTACTTCGCTTCCGCTATTTGTGATGTTCGTTGATCAATAGATCAACTATTGTTGTAATATTGGATCATGTGATCTACTTTTGTAAGACGATTATGGGTTGTAATGAATGATGACTTATGATATTCAACTGTTATGTCTTGCAACAACAATCTTCCTGGGATTGCGATGTATGGCATAATAGGCATCTGGACTTAAATATCCGGGTGTTGACACTATAGAAAGAAACGGAGGGAGTACATGTCTAATACCCCCCTTAATCTTCTAGTTTCCTGGTACATAAGGGTTTAGTAAAACCATCAGCAATCTGATCCTTGCTAGAAATGAACCTAACATCAAGTTGCTTGCGAGCAACCCGTTCTCGAACAAAGAAAAAATCAATCTCAATATGCTTGGTGCGGGCATAAAAACTGGGTTTGCAGACAGGTAGGTGGCACCAAGATTATCACACCATAGACTTGGTCGTTCACGAAGAGTCACACCAAGTTGACGAACAAGAGCTTCAAGCCAAATAAGTTCAGAAGTGGCGTTTGCAAGAGGTTTGTATTCAGCCTCCGTGCTAGAGCGGGAGACAATAGGTTGTTTTCTGGCACTCCAAGAAATAAGATTGGGACCAAAGAAAATGGCAAATCCCCCAGTAGAACATCTGTCATCAAGATCACCAGGCCAATCTGCATCTGAATACACACTAAGAAGTGTAGAAGAGGACTTCAGAAAACTGAGTCCAATAGTGCGAGTGCCATGAATATATCGAAGAATCCTCTTAACTGCCGTCCAGTGGGAAGTGGTAGGAGCATGAAGGTACTGGCAAACCTTATTCACTGAGAAGGAGACATCAGGCCTAGTCAGCATTAAATACTGAAGAGCACCAACGATGCTTCTGTAGCGAGTAATATCCTCATAACCAAGGGGAGAACCATCAGTCAGTGCCAGCGTGTCTGTGGTGGAGAGTGGCGTTGGACAAGGGGTACAGGAGCTCATACCAACCCGATCCAATAAGTCTGTAGCATATTTCTCTTGATTCAGAATGAGACCACCAGACTGTCGATGAACCTCAAGTCCTAAGAAAAAATGAAGACCTCCAGGATCCTTAAGAGCAAATTCTGAGCTCAGATGATGAAGAAGAGCTAAAATGGCATGGTCGAAGGAGCTCATCACAATGATGTCATCAACATAAATAAGAATGAACATAGTGATACCTTTCTGATCATAGAGAAAAAGTGAAGTGTTGGCCTTGGATGGAAGAAAACCTAGAGTATGGAGCTTGGAACTAAAACGAGAGTACCATGCTCTAGGTGCCTGTTTGAGACCATACTGATGGCGTGTAACTCACACGTTCGTTGGGAACCCCAAGAGGAAGGTATGATGCGCACAGCAGCAAGTTTTCCTCAGAAAGAAACCAAGGTTTATCGAACCAGGAGGAGCCAAGAAGCACGTTGAAGGTTGATGGCGGCGGGATGTAGTGCGGCGCAACACCAGAGATTCCGCGCCAACGTGGAACCTGCACACAACACAACCAAAGTACTTTGCCCCAACGAAACAGTGAGGTTGTCAATCTCACCGGCTTGCTGTAACAAAGGATTAACCGTATTGTGTGGAAGATGATTGTTTGCGAAAACAGTAGAACAGTATTGCAGTAGATTGTATTTCAGTAAAGAGAATTGGACCGGGGTCCACAGTTCACTAGAGGTGTCTCTCCCATAAGACGAACAGCATGTTGGGTGAACAAATTACAGTTGGGCAATTGACAAATAAAGAGAGCATGACCATGCACATACATATCATGATGAGTATAGTGAGATTTAATTGGGCATTACGACAAAGTACATAGACCGCCATCCAACTGCATCTATGCCTAAAAAGTCCACCTTCAGGTTATCATCCGAACCCCCTCCAGTATTAAGTTGCTAACAACAGACAATTGCATTAAGTATTGCGCGTAATGTAACTAGTGACTACATCCTTGAACATAGCACTAATGTTTTATCCCTAGTGGCAACAGCACATCCATAACCTTAGTGGTTCTTGTCACTCCTCCAGATTCACGAGGCATGAACCCACTATCGAGCATAAATACTCCCTCTTGGAGTTACTAGCATCAACTTGGCCAGAGCATCTACTAATAACGGAGAGCATGCAAGATCATAAACAACACATAAGCATAGCTTTGATAATCAACATAACAAGTATTCTCTATTCATCGGATCCCAACAAACGCAACATATAGAATTACAGATAGATGATCTTGATCATGTTAGGCAGCTCACAAGATCCGACAATGATAGCACAATGGGGAGAAGACAACCATCTAGCTACTGCTATGGACCCATAGTCCAGGGGTAGACTACTCACACATCACACCGGAGGCGACCATGGCGGCGTAGAGTCCTCCGGGAGATGATTCCCCTCTCCGGCGGGGTGCCGGAGGCGATCTCTGGATCCCCGAGATGGGATCGGCGGCGGCGGCGTCTGGAAGGTTTTCCGTATCGTGGTTCTCGGTACTGGGGTTTCGTCACGGAGACTTTTTATAGGCGAAAGGGCAGGTCAAGAGGCGGCACGGGGCCCCACACCACAGGGCGCGGCGGGCCGCGCCGCCCTAGGGTGTGGCCCCTCCGTGGCCCCTCTTCGTCTCTCCTTCGGACTTCTGGAAGCTTCGTGAGAAAATAGGCCCCTGGGCTTTGATTTCGTCCAATTCCGAGAATATTTCCTTACTAGGATTTCTGAAAAAAAACAGCGAAAACAGCAACGGCACTTCGGCATCTTGTTAATAGGTTAGTTCCAGAAAATGCACGAATATGACATAAAGTGTGCATAAAACATGTAGATAACATCAATAATGTGGCATGGAACATAAGAAATTATCGATACGTCGGAGACGTATCAGCATCCCCAAGCTTAGTTCTGCTCGTCCCGAGCAGGTAAAACGATAACACAGATAATTTCTGGAGTGACATGCCATCATAATCTTGATCATACTATTTGTAAAGCATATGTAGTGAATGCAGCGATCAAAACAATGTATATGACATGAGTAAACAAGTGAATCATATAGCAAAGACTTTTCATGAATAGCACTTCAAGACAAGCATCAATAAGTCTTGCATAAGAGTTAACTCATAAAGCAATAATTCAAAGTAAAGGTATTGAAGCAACACAAAAGAAGATTAAGTTTCAGCGGTTGCTTTCAACTTGTAACATGTATATCTCATGGATATTGTCAGCATAGAGTAATATAATAAGTGCAATAAGCAAATATGTAGGAATCAATGCACAGTTCACACAAGTGTTTGCTTCTTGAGGTGGAGAGAAATAGGTGAACTGACTCAACATTGAAAGTAAAAGAATGGTCCTCCATAGAGGAAAAGCATCGATTGCTATATTTGTGCTAGAGCTTTGATTTTGAAAACATGAAACAATTTTGTCAACGGTAGTAATAAAGCTTATGTATCATGTAAATTATATCTTACAAGTTGCAAGCCTCATGCATAGTATACTAATAGTGCCCGCACCTTGTCCTAATTAGCTTGGACTACCGGATCATCACAATGCATTGTTTTTACCAAGTGTCACAAAGGGGTACCTCTATGCCGCCTGTACAAAGGTCTAAGGAGAAAGCTCGCATTGGATTTCTCGCTATTGATTATTCTTCAACTTAGACATCCATACCGGGACAACATAGACAACAGATAATGGACTCCTCTTTTATGCATAAGCATATAACAACAATTAATAATTTTCTCATTTGAGATTTGAGGATTGTTGTCCAAAACTGAAACTTCCACCATGGAACATGGCTTTAGTTAGCGGCCCAATGTTCTTCTCTAACATATGCATGCTTAACCCTATGGTGGTAGATCTCTCTTACTTCAGACAAGACGAACATGCATAGCAACTCACATGAAATTCAACAAAGAGTAGTTGATGGCGTCCCCAGTAAACATGGTTATCGCACAACAAGCAACTTAATAAGAGATAAAGTTCATAATTACATATTCAATACCACAATAGTTTAAAGCTATTTGTCCCATGAGCTATATATTGCAAAGGTGAATGATGGAATTTTAAAGGTAGCACTCAAGCAATTTACTTTGGGATGGCGGAAAATACCATGTAGTAGGTAGGTATGGTGGACACAAATGGCATAGTGGTTGGCTCAAGTATTTTGGATGCATGAGAAGTATTCCCTCTCGATACAAGGTTTAGGCTAGCAAGGCTTATTTGAAACAAACACAAGGATGAACCGGTGCAGCAAAACTCACATAAAAGACATATTGAAAACATTATAAGACTCTACACCGTCTTCCTTGTTGTTCAAACTCAATACTAGAAATTATCTAGACCTTAGAGAAACCAAATATGCAAACCAAATTTTAGCATGCTCTATGTATTTCTTCATTAATGGGTGCAAAGCATATGATGCAAGAGCTTAATCATGAGCACAACAATTGCCAAGTATCACATTACCCAAGACATTTATAGCAATTACTACGTGTATCATTTTCCAATTCCAACCATATAACAATTTAACGAAGGAGAAACTTCGCCATGAATACTATGAGTAGAAACCAAGGACATACTTGTCCATATGCTACAGCGGAGCGTGTCTCTCTCCCATAAAGTGAATGCTAGGATCCATTTTATTCAAACAAAACAAAAACAAAAACCGACGCTCCAAGAAAAAGCACATAAGATGTGATGGAATAAAAATATAGTTTCAGGGGAGGAACCTGATAATGTTGTCGATGAAGAAGGGGATGCCTTGGGCATCCCCAAGCTTAAACGCTTGAGTCTTCTTGATATATGCAGGGGTGAACCACCGGGTGCATCCCCAAGCTTAGAGCTTTCACTCTCCTTGATCATGTTGCATCATACTCCTCTCTTGATCCTTGAAAACTTCCTCCACACCAAACTCGAAACAACTCATTAGAGGGTTAGTGCACATTATAAATTGACATATTCAGAGGTGACACAATCATTCTTAACACTTCTGGACATTGCATAATGCTACTGGACATTAGTGGATCAAAGAAATTCATCCAACATAGCGAAAGAGGCAATGCGAAATAAAAGGCAGAATCTGTCAAAACAGAACAGTTCGTATTGACGAATTTTAAAATGGCACCAGACTTGCTCAAATGAAAATGCTCAAATTGAATGAAAGTTGCGTACATATCTGAGGATCATGCACGTAAATTGGCTTAATTTTCTGAGTTACCTACAGGGAGGTGGACCCAGATTCGTGACAGCAAAGAAATCTGGAACTGTGCAGTAATCCAAATCTAGTACTTACTTTTCTATCAACGGCTTAACTTGGCACAACAAAACACAAAACTAAGATAAGGAGAGGTTGCTACAGTAGTAAACAACTTCCAAGACACAAAATAAAAACAAAGTACTGTAGGTAAAAACATGGGTTGTCTCCCATAAGCGCTTTTCTTTAACGCCTTTCAGCTAGGCGCAGAAAGTGTGTATCAAGTATTATCAAGAGATGGTGCATCGTTATCATGAGCTCCCCCATCCATAGTGGTACTAAGGGCTTTGTCAATTTTAGGTCTATAATAATACTTCTTTGGTCTAGGCACTTTAGAGACATACATAAACTTTTGCTCCTTACCCACATAAGCTTTCTCCTTATATTTAAGAGAAGAAAATGTTGAACCCAAGGTTCCCATAGCTTTTTCAAGTTCATCGATCCTATTGATTTGATCATCATGGTCAGCATTAGTTCCTAGGACACTAATTCTTTCATCAATTCCTCCTAAGGATTTATCAAGTTCATCAGTTTTATCAAGTAATATTTCCAATTTAGCTTCAATACTTGGAAAATTTTTCTCTATGGTTTCCAATTTTTTCATAACATCTTCAAGAGAGATTTCAGTTTTAACTTTATCAACAGGGGGTATTCCAAATAAGCTCTCAATAATGCAACTAGCTTCTAATGCAGGAGTACTTAGGAAGTCACCTTTTGCGAGACTATCAAGAACATATCTATTCCAGCTAGATATACCAACATAAAAATTCCTGAGTAAAATAATGGTGGAGTGCTTCTTAGTGCATCTATTATGAGCATCGCTAATTCTATACCAAGCATCTCTCAAACATTCTCCCCCTCGTTGCTTAAACGTGCGAACTTCAACTTCAGGATTACTCATTTTAGTAGCAGTAAATAAAGCAAACTAGATAAAGTAAATGCAAGTAAACTAAATTTTTTTGTGTTTTTGATATAGCAAACAAGATAACAAATAAACTAAAACTAGCAACTAATTTTTTTTGTATTTTGATTTAGTGCAGCAAACAAAGTAGTAAATAAAACTAAGCAAGACAAAAACAAAGTAAAGAGATTGAGAAGTGGAGACTCCCTTGCAGCGTGTCTTGATCTCCCCGCAACGGCGCGGAAAATATGCTTGATGGCGTGTAACTCACACGTTCGTTGGGAACCCCAAGAGGAAGGTATGATGCGCACAGCAGCAAGTTTTCCCTCAGAAAGAAACCAAGGTTTATCGAACCAGGAGGAGCCAAGAAGCACGTTGAAGGTTGATGGCGGCGGGATGTAGTGCGGCGCAACACCGGAGATTCCGGCGCCAACGTGGAACCTGCACAACACAACCAAAGTACTTTGCCCCAACGAAACAGTGAGGTTGTCAATCTCACCGGCTTGCTGTAACAAAGGATTAACCGTATTGTGTGGAAGATGATTGTTTGCGAAAACAGTAGAAACAGTATTGCGTGATTGTATTTCAGTAAAGAGAATTGGACCGGGGTCCACAGTTCACTAGAGGTGTCTCTCCCATAAGACGAACAGCATGTTGGGTGAACAAATTACAGTTGGGCAATTGACAAATAAAGAGAGCATGACCATGCACATACATATCATGATGAGTATAGTGAGATTTAATTGGGCATTACGACAAAGTACATAGACCGCCATCCAACTGCATCTATGCCTAAAAAGTCCACCTTCAGGTTATCATCCGAACCCCCTCCAGTATTAAGTTGCTAACAACAGACAATTGCATTAAGTATTGCGCGTAATGTAACTAGTGACTACATCCTTGAACATAGCACTAATGTTTTATCCCTAGTGGCAACAGCACATCCATAACCTTAGTGGTTCTTGTCACTCCTCCAGATTCACAGAGGCATGAACCCACTATCGAGCATAAATACTCCCTCTTGGAGTTACTAGCATCAACTTGGCCAGAGCATCTACTAATAACGGAGAGCATGCAAGATCATAAACAACACATAAGCATAGCTTTGATAATCAACATAACAAGTATTCTCTATTCATCGGATCCCAACAAACGCAACATATAGAATTACAGATAGATGATCTTGATCATGTTAGGCAGCTCACAAGATCCGACAATGATAGCACAATGGGGAGAAGACAACCATCTAGCTACTGCTATGGACCCATAGTCCAGGGGTAGACTACTCACACATCACGGAGGCGACCATGGCGGCGTAGAGTCCTCGGGAGATGATTCCCCTCTCCGGCAGGGTGCCGGAGGCGATCTCCTGGATCCCCCGAGATGGGATCGGCGGCGGCGGCGTCTCGGAAGGTTTTCCGTATCGTGGTTCTCGGTACTGGGGTTTCGTCACGGAGACTTTTTATAGGCGAAAGGGCAGGTCAAGAGGCGGCACGGGGCCCCACACCACAGGGCCGCGCGGCCAAGGGGGGGGCCGCGCCGCCCTAGGGTGTGGCCCCTCCGTGGCCCTCTTCGTCTCTCCTTCGGACTTGGAAGCTTCGTGAGAAAATAGGCCCCTGGGCTTTGATTTCGTCCAATTCCGAGAATATTTCCTTACTAGGATTTCTGAAACCAAAAACAACAGCAACTGGCACTTCGGCATCTTGTTAATAGGTTAGTTCCAGAAAATGCACGAATATGACATAAAGTGTGCATAAAACATGTAGATAACATCAATAATGTGGCATGGAACATAAGAAATTATCGATACGTCAGAGACGTATCACATACAATGCTTTGTAAAGCTTGCGAACATAATTTGGATTAGCGAAAGACTCAAAACCAGGTGGTTGCTTCATATAGACCTCCTCTTCCAGAACACCATGTACGAACACGTTCTTACATCTAGCTGCCGTAAACTCCAACCTCGTGAGACTGATATAGAAAGAGCAAGTCTTATTGTTGCAGACTTGACAACAGGACTAAAGGTGTCTTCATAATCAATTCCATACCGTTGTTTGAACCCCTTGGCAACAAGACGTGCTTTATACCTGTCAATTGTACCATCCGCATTTTTCTTGATGCGATAAACCCATTTGCAGTCAATGATATTGCGACGAGAGCTTGGAGGAACAAGGTGCCATGTGTGATTAGCAAGTAAAGCATCATATTCATCCTGCATGGCAAGCTTCCAATGTGTATCTGTGAGAGCCTCAGAAAGATTTCGTGGTTCTCCTGTAGATGTGAGTAAAGCATATCGAATAGTACCATCGGTATATTTTTTCGGTTGGAGTATACCTATTTGGAGACGTGTTTGCACCCGAGCAGCAGGAGGAGGTTGCACAGAAGATCCAGAGTCTGGGATAGAAAGCTGGGGCTGAACTGCAAGGAGAACAGAAATAGCAGGACTGCTGCTGGTGGTAGGGAGCACCTGGTCGGGTGATGATGAGGGAGCAGGGTCCGAGGCGATGTGGCGGGATCTCGTTGGGGTGGAGGCACCACGGTCGGGGAGCCAGGGGCATCTCAGGGGACCGCAGCGACGTGTCACGAGCGAACGGGACCGGACGAGGGGAATCTCCTCCAGACGCGTCAGGAGAGCGGGGTCGCGGCGACAGGACACGTGCAGCAGGGCCTCGACTGCCTCACACAGAGGATTCCTCAGCAGGCGCGTCAGGGGAGTGATCCCATGCAGATTCAAGGTGGGCCTCAGCGCTATCTGCAACTGTTTCAGGTGCTGCAGCTGTAACATTATTTGATGTGCTGTTTTCACTGTTTTGAGCAGAATTTTGCCTAGAATTTTGTGAAGAGGAGACTGATGTCTACGGGTGCTTCTATTCTTGTAGACAGTGTTGGGCCTCCAAGAGCAGAGGTTTGTAGAACAGCAGCAAGTTTCCCTTAAGTGGATCACCAAGGTTTATCGAACTCAGGGAGGAAGAGGTCAAAGATATCCCTCTCATGCAACCCTGCAACCACAAAGCAAGAAGTCTCTTGTGTCCCCAACACACCTAATAGGTGCACTAGTTCGGCGAAGAGATAGTGAAATACAATTGGTATGAATGAATATGAGCAGAGTACGGCGCCAGAAAAGTGCTTGCTGGCGTGCGGTTGATGGTAATATTGCAGGAAGTAAACATGCAGAAACAGTAAACAAGCAGCGATAGCAATATTTAGGAACAAGGCCTAGGGATCATACTTTCACTAGTGGACACTCTCAACATTGATCACATAACAGAATAAATAGATAGATTCTAGACTCTACACCCTCTTGTTGGATGATGAACACCACTAACTGTGTAGGATTACACGAACCCTCAATGCCGGAGTTAACAAGCTCCACAATATTCAATGTTCATATTTAAATAACCTTAGAGTGCATAACAGATCAACATAACCAAACCAAGTACTAACATAGCATGCACACTGTCACCTTCACACTACGAAAGGAGGAATAGATCACATCAATACTATCATAGCAATAGTTAACTTCATAATCTACAAGAGATCACAATCATAGCCTACGCCAAGTACTACACGATGCACACACTGTCACCATTACACCGTGCGGGAGGAATAAACTACTTTAATAACATCACTAGAGTAGCACACAGATAAATTGTGATACAAAACACATTGCAATCATAAAGGGATATAAATAAGCACTTCACTATGCCATTCATAACAGTGAATAAGTATTCTGTGAAATATAGCCTAAGAGACCCACACGGTGCACACACTGTCACCTTTACACACGTGGGACAAGGAGTCTCCGGAGATCACATAAGTAAAATCCACTTGACTAGCATAATGACATCTAGATTACAAGCATCATCATATGAATCTCAATCATGTAAGGAAGCTCATGAGATTATTGTATTGAAGCACATAGGAGAGAGATTAACCACATAGCTACCGGTACAGCCCCGAGCCTCGATGGAGAACTACTCCCTCCTCATGGGAGACAGCAGCGTTGATGAAGATGGCGGTGGTGTCGATAGAGAAGCCTTCCGGGGGCACTTCCCCGTCTCGGCGGCATGCCGGAACAGAGACTCCTGTCCCCCAGATCTTGGCTTCGCGATGGCGGCAGCTCTGGAAGGTTTTCTCTGGTTTCGTCCAACTTGGTAGGGTTTCGCGACGGAGACTTTAAGTAGGCGGAAGGGCAAGGTCGGTGGAGTCCTGGTGGGACCACACACTAGGCCGGCGCGGCCAGGGCTTGGGCCGCGCCG
The DNA here is from genome assembly GCA_030979885.1 of Lolium multiflorum. NCBI lineage: Eukaryota > Viridiplantae > Streptophyta > Magnoliopsida > Poales > Poaceae > Lolium > Lolium multiflorum. The sequence continues at coordinate 6,154,091 of CM061752.1, forward strand.
CCCTACTGTGTCCCCACCTCGTGGCCCCACTTCGTTTCCCCTTCGGACTTCTGGAAGCTTCGTGGAAAAATAGGACCCTCGGCGTTGATTTCGTCCAATTCCGAGAATATTTCCTTACTAGGATTTCTGAAACCAAAAACAGAAAACAACAACTGGCACTTCGGCATCTCGTCAATAGGTTAGTTCCGGAAACGCATAAATATGACATAAAGTATGCATAAAACATGTAGATATCATCAATAATGTGGCATGGAACATAAGAAATTATCGATACGTCGGAGACGTATCAGCATCCCCAAGCTTAGTTCTGCGTCCCGAGCAGGTAAACGATAACAAAGATAATTTCTGGAGTGACATGCCATCATAACCATGATCATACTATTGTAAGCATATGTAATGAATGCAGCGATCAAAACAATGGCAATGACATTAGTAAACAAATGAATCATAAAGCAAAGACTTTTCATGAATAGTACTTTCAAGACAAGTGATGCGTGTAGTTGACACGTCCGTTGGGAACCCCAAGAGGAAGGTGTGATGCGCACAGCGGCAAGTTTCCCTCACTAAGAAGCCAAGGTTTAATCGAACCAGTAGGAGTCAAGAAGCACGTTGAAGGTTGATGGCGGCGGGATGTAGTGCGGCGCAACACCAGAGATTCCGGTGCCAACGTGGAACTGCACAACACAACCAAAGTACTTTGCCCCAACGAAGCAGTGAGGTTGTCAATCTCCCTTGCTGTAACAAAGGATTAACCGTATTGTGTGGAAGATGATTGTTTGCGAGAAAACAGTAAAACAAGTATTGCAGTAGATTGTATGCGATGTAAAGAATAGGACCGGGGTCCACAGTTCACTAGAGGTGTCTCTCCCATAAGATAAACGGCATGTTGGGTGAACAAATTACAGTTGGGCAATTGACAAATAGAGAGGGCATAACAATGCACATACATATTATGATGAGTTTGTGAGATTTAATTGGGCATTACGACAAAGTACATAGACCGCTATCCAGCATGCATCTATGCCTAAAAAGTCCACCTTCGAGGTTATCATCCGAACCCCCTCTAGTATTAAGTTGCTAACAAGAGACAATTGCATTAAGTATTGCGCGTAATGTAATCAGTGACTACATCCTCGAACATAGCACCAATGTTTTATCCCTAGTGGCAACAACACATCCATAATCTTAGAGGTTTCTCTCACTCCCCCAGATTCACGGAGACATGAACCCACTATCGAGCATAAATACTCCCTCTTGGAGTTACTAGCATCAACTTGGCCAGAGCATCTACTAATAACGGAGAGCATGCAAGATCATAAACAACACATAGACATAACTTTGATAATCAACATAACAAGTATTCTCTATTCATCGGATCCCAACAAACGCAACATATAGAATTACAGATAGATGATCTTGATCATGTTAGGCAGCTCACAAGATCCAACAATGAAGCACAATGAGGAGAAGACAACCATCTAGCTACTGCTATGGACCCATAGTCCAGGGGTGAACTACTCACTCATCACTCCGGAGGCGACCATGGCGGTGAAGAGTCCTCCGGGAGATGAATGCCCTCTCCGGCAGGGTGCCGGAGGAGATCTCCAGAATCCCCCGAGATGGGATTGGCGGCGGCGGCGTCTCGAAGGTTTTCCGTATCGTGGCTCTCGGTACTGGGGGTTTCGCGACGGAGGCTATTTGTAGGCGGAAGGGCAGGTAAAGAGGCGGCACGAGGGGCCCACACTACAGGTCGGCGCGGCCAGGGCTTGGGCCGCGCCGCCCTGTGGTTTGGCCACCTCGTGGCCCCACTTCGTCTCCTCTTCGGTCTTCTGAAGCTTCGTGGCAAAATAGGACCCTGGGCGTTGATTTCGTCCAATTCCGAGAATATTTCGTTACTAGGATTTCTGAAACCAAAAACAGCAGAAAATGGCTCTTCGGCATCTTGTTAATAGGTTAGTTCCAGAAAATGCACGAATATGACATAAAGTGTGCATAAAACATGTAGATATTATCAATAATGTGGCATGGAACACAAGAAATTATCGATACGTCGGAGACGTATCAGCATCCCCTGCTCGTCCCGAGCAGGTAAACGATAACAAAGATAATTTCTGGAGTGACATGCCATCATAACCTTGATCATACTATTTGTAAACATATGTAATGAATGCAGCGATCAAAACAATGGTAATGACATGAGTAAACAAGTGAATCATAAAGCAAAGACTTTTCATGAATAGTACTTCAAGACAAGCATCAATAAGTCTTGCATAAGAGTTAACTCATAAAGCAATAAATCAAAGTAAAGGTATTGAAGCAACACAAAGGAAGATTAAGTTTCAGCGGTTGCTTTCAACTTATAACATGTATATCTCATGGATAATCGTCAACATAGAGTAATATAATAAGTGCAATATGCAAGTATGTAGGAATCAATGCACAGTTCACACAAGTGTTTGCTTCTTGAGATGGAGAGAAATAGGTGAACTGACTCAACATAAAAGTAAAAAGAATGGTCCTTCAAAGAGGAAAGCATCGATTGCTATATTTGTGCTAGAGCTTTTATTTTGAAAACATGAAACAATTTTGTCAACGGTAGTAATAAAGCATATGAGTTATGTAAATTATATCTTACAAGTTGCAAGCCTCATGCATAGTATACTAATAGTGCCCGCACCTTGTCCTAATTAGCTTGGACTACCGGATCATCGCAATACACATGTTTTAACCAAGTGTCACAATGGGGTACCTCCATGCCGCCTGTACAAAGGTCTAAGGAGAAAGCTCGCATTTTGGATTTCTCGCTTTGATTATTCTCAACTTAGACATCCATACCGGGACAACATGGACAACAGATAATGGACTCCTCTTTAATGCATAAGCATGTGGCAACAATTATTATTCTCATATGAGATTGAGGATATATGTCCAAAACTGAAACTTCCACCATGAATCATGGCTTTAGTTAGCGGCCCAATGTTCTTCTCTAACAATATGCATGATTACCCATAAGGTGGTAGATCTCTCTTACTTCAGACAAGATGGACATGCATAGCAACTCACATGATATTCAACAAAGAATAGTTGATGGCGTCCCGAGAAACATGGTTATCGCACAACAAGCAACTTAATAAGAGATAAAGTGCATAAGTACATATTCAATACCACAATAGTTTTTAAGCTATTTGTCCCATGAGCTATATATTGCAAAGGTGAATGATGGAATTTTAAAGGTAGCACTCAAGCAATTTACTTTGGAATGGCGGAGAAATACCATGTAGTAGGTAGGTATGGTGGACACAAATGGCATAGTGGTTGGCTCAAGGATTTTGGATGCATGAGAAGTATTCCCTCTCGATACAAGGTTTAGGCTAGCAAGGTTATTTGAAACAAACACAAGGATGAACGGTGCAGCAAAACTCACATAAAAGACATATTGTAAACATTATAAGAATCTACACCGTCTGTCGTTGCCTATTCGACGGTACCTCGGAGGAGGGATCCTCACGAGGGGGAGAAGAAGTAGGGGCCATAGGGCGGAGTGCTCACGGGACGGTGGTACGCGATTTAACCCTTGCACGACGACAGGGCCTACTGCTGCTTGTCTGGAATTATCTGGGCGCTTTCGCGTTGTTACAAGGAGTTGTGGTTGTCCCTCTAGGGCTCCCGGGATCCGGCTTATAAAGGCGCACGGATCTAGGGTTTACATGGAGAGTCCTAGCCGGATTACAGATAGCCTAGCTACGGTACAATATCTTGCCGTGCACGTCACGGATCTGCCTTCCATACACGTCGTACTGGATCCGGGTTCCTCATGGGCCTCCATGGATCCGGGTTACTCCTAAGGTCGGTACGGATCCGGCCTGCTGATCCTGGGCTGGACTTCTTCCTTCATGATCAACAGCAACTGGGCCGCCCGATGGGCCACATGCCTCATCACCGTCTGTGGGCCACCCGGGCTTGCCGGATCTAGGCACTGTCGATGGTACACCCATGAAGTATACCCACAACAGTAGCCCCGAGTTCTCGAGTTTCGCCTGCGTTTCCGCCTTGCTGGTCCATCATGATCTTCGGCAAACGTTGGTAACGCGGAGAAACTTGAAGAGCTCCAACTTTGCATTTTCTTCTTTTTCCAACTTATAGCCGGAAAATGCTCCCATCCCGCGGGACTTCATCCATCGACGTTCCAAAGAACATTTCCGGGTTACTCCCTGCTCGAATGAGAGACAACTTATCTTCACGGAATTACCCGGAATCTTAAAAGACTCAAACGGTTCCGGAAATCCTTCATCTTCAGATCATACTTAACAACGGAAGTTCCACATTTCCCGCGCACAACTTCCTCATTTCCCGCGCTAAATTTTCGCAGATGCAAATCTTCAGCCGGAATTTTCGGGAGTGCATGGTTAAGTTACCTCCACGTCGTTTTACCGCAGTTGACCTAAACACGTGTCATCCATCCAACGGCGTGACCGTTCAGTTTCCACCGTTGGATCCGGATCCCGAATCTCCGAGCGCGGCCTATAAATACTCCGCGGCCCGGTAAAAATCCATTCTTTCACCCCCTCTCACCACATCGTCTTCCTCCTCGCGCCGCTCCGCCCGCCAGATCTCGATTCCGGCGAGCTTCGCCACGGTGAACTTCGCGCGCCGCCGAACCAAGGCTCCCCTCGCGCCAAGATTCCCACGTTTGAACGAGAAATTCGCTCCGCCGCCGATTCGTGGTCACGCGGGACGATTTCCTTCAAGTTCGGCGACCTCATCTTCGCCGGAGTTCCGTCGAGCCACCGCGCCATTAGCGGTAAGTACGCCGGCCTTGTAGAAGACAACCTAGTGTAGAAGATAGACTTAGTGATCCGGGTACTCAAACACTTTGTATGGGTGCAGCCGGAAGCATGCCACTCGAATCGTCACTTTGTACTGGTAGCTCTTCGAGTAGCCCGGATCCCAACCAAATAGAACCCATATGCCCGGATCCCATATCATTCCTGCCACCGTATGTTTCCGACATCAGACTAGCTCAACCTTTTTCCGCATCTTCCAGCACCGCTCCAGGCCGGATCCCTACCCTCCAAGAGCTCCAAGAAGAACTCAAGGGACAAGCTCGGATGGCAGCAAAGGTGCAGGAGGCGGAAAACAAGAGGGCGTCCAAGGCCCGGATCCGCGAAGGAGAACGGGGTCAATGGTGGCCTTGCGCGACCACCGACGTGGAGCTTAGAGAGCTCCAGAACGAGGGCATGATCTCCACACACTGGAGTTTCACTCGTGACTCCGACGTCCCCAAGCCAGAAGCCGGAGAAATTGTCATGACCAAGGCTTGGGTGGAACGCGGACTTTCACTCCCTTGTTCGGAATTTTTTCTCTCCATCCTCAACACCTACGGGCTCCAGCCCCACAACATTTTCCCAAATTCATACCTTCTCTTGTCCAACTTCGTGACTCTCTGTGAAGGACATCTTGGGATCCGGCCAGATGTCAAGTTGTGGCAATTCTTTTTCCGGGTGAAGAAAGAAACCAAGGACAAAGCAATGGTGAACTGCGGAAGCATGACATTTATGCTCCGCCCTAACCGCATGTATCCTCCCCACGACTCGCATGAATCCGTCCGGTACTGGAATGCCGGATGGTTCTATGAGAAGAATGCTTCAGTCCCGGAAGTCCACGAAGGCCTGCCCCAGTTCGTCAACGAACCTCCGGAAGAACTTGCAAGCTGGAGCTTCGTCCCTTCACTCGCCCTGACTCCGATCTTGGAGAAGGCCGCGCGGAGAATCTCCTGGCTAGTCCACGACGGACTGACCGGAGCCCAGCTCACACTTAGCTGGTTTTCCCGGAGAATCCAGCCTCTACGCTACAACGCGCGCCTGATGTGCGCTTATACTGGGGCGGATGATCTTCTCCGGGTTACCCGCCACGATCTTCCGGCCGACTCTCTGAAGAGAAGGTTCAAGACGCTGGTGAAGATTCCGAGGGGCCAACAGGTCCCGGAACTGTTCAAGGATATTTACACGAACGATCAGTGTCCTCCGGTAAGCTTTGTTCTTTCCGTTGCTTCAAACTTCCCAAGTTTTTTGATGTTTAACTCTAACTCTTGTTCATTTTCCTTCCAGCTCAACACTTTGGCGGAGGAAAACTTCCGCACCATCATTCGCGTCCCCGTCACCGGCGACACGGCGGAGGAGGCTCCGGAAGACGACGAGGAGGAAGAGGACCAGGCACCCCGCAAGGCGGCCCCTCGACCTACAAAGCGTCCCCGCGCCAAAGCTTCCGGCTCTGAAGCCGGAGCTAGCGGCGAGGCCTCCGCCAAGAAGCCGAAGACGACAAAACCACCTCCGCTAGACTCAAGGAAAGCGGAGCGTGCGCGTCTAAGAATGCTCTCGACAGCTGGCCAGGGCACACGCCCCATCATCCCCGGCGCCCCGTAAGTTTCCGAGCATGATGCAATTTTAACTTAGCGAAATTATCTCTTGTCTAAACCCTTTCACTTGTTTGCAGGAATCCGAAAACCGCTGCCACGCGGACCACCAGCCAGGAGCCCATCACAAAATACATGAAGAAATCTCCGGCTGTTGGTCCCTCTACTCCAGTTCCACCAAGCGTCTCCCACCCAACTCCCCAACCGTCGCCCCCTCAGGCTGATCCATCTCCCCCACCTGCCGCAAACACTCCACCGGAAATAATTCCGGTTAGCAGCGGGCATGCGGGCGAAGAAGATCCTAAGGCCAAAGGCCCTGCCCAAGAAGAGGCGGAAAAACAAGGCCAAGGAGAGGTTGAAGTAACTTCTTCCGAGAAAGCTGGAGAGGGCGCTGGCGACATGGTCGTTTTTCCGAAGAACTTTGGAGATCCGGCTGACACCACTTCCACCCCCAAGGCGTATGCCACTAAGTTTTTCAACAAGCTGACTGAAGCGGAGAAGTGGGAGCTTGAACAAGACCTGCTCAACGCCATGCTGAACAACGCTTGGGGGAAGCCTGATTCCAGGACATCGGAAATCCAGGACTTCAAGAAAAACGTTGGCCAGTTCTGCGATCAACTTATCTGCAAGCAAAAGGTACTCCCCAGTAGCCCCCAAGCATGTAGGCGGAAACTCAAAAAGTAGTTAGCGCTTAGATGCTTAGAGAAAGATTACTTCCGGGAAAGTTTTTTAGAATGGACCAGTAGCCCCCAAGCATTATGGCGGAAAAGTTCCGGCAATGATGCTTTAAAAGAAACCACTTCTACAGGCGGAATTTTTACTCCTGCACTGTTTAAATTTTACAGGAACAGCAGGCGCTGCACTACGAGCTGCACAAGAACATTGCCCTGCAGCGCCGCGTTACTCTGAGTCAGTCGGAAAATATCCGGACCCTGAAGGATGAAAATGCAGAACTGGCTAAACAACTGGCGGACGCCCAAGGTTGGTTTCCGCCTTCTTCGTCATTAACCAAATTCCGACTTTAGATTTGCTGTTAACTTATGTTATTATAGGCGCATCCTCCTCCCTTGCAACAGCTTCGTCTGAACTTGAGAACCTGCGCTCCTCGTACCAAGAGCTGGAGACGAAACTAAAGGAGGCGGAACTTAAAAGGGAGCAGGCCGAAAAGCAGCTGGCGGAGAGAAACTCCGAGCATATCAGGGAAAAGGGCGAGCTGGAGCTGAAAAAGAATGCTGATAGCGAGACCATCAGGAGGCAGCAAAAAGAGCTCAATGGACTCCGGAAATATATGGAGACGGCGGAGCAGCACTGGGACTTGCTCAATGAGAACATCTTGGGTATGATATCGGAACCTTGTCAAGATATTTGCTCCGATTTTTTTTACTTTGCGCTCAAATTGCGTGCTTATATCCTGATTATCTTTTATGCAGAGCCGCTTGGGTACCCGGAACAGCGCCGGAATTTGTTCCCGCGGGACGACCTTCTGCAATTTGCGGGCGATGACTGCAAAGATCTCATCTCCGCCTCCCGCAAGATATGCTATAACTTGAACATCAAGAGGAGCCGCACTTGCGACGTGCGCAAGCTTATTGGTAAGATGGATGTTCTGCCGGAGCTGGTGACAGATCTGCAAGCATCTTCAGCCCGAGGCGCAGCTGCAATGGCCTTGACCATGTGCCTAGCACATACTCCGGGTCTTGAACTTGATGAAGTGACCACGGGCGTTCCTCCGGATGCGGATGTCGGCGCGCTGCTTGATGCAGTGAGCGGCTACGACACCCGTATCGCGCGCAGGATCCGGCACGAGGAATTCTACGACAAGGTCGTCCTCCCTGCGGACGAGCCCTTAGAAGCGGAACTTCAAAAGGAACTCGAGGCCAAGGCGCGACCTGCGGAATCCGGAACCCAGTTTACCTGGACCAGCTCCAAGGATGCTCCCCAAGAGGAACCCAGCTTGAAGAAGAAGAAAGTGAAGAAGACGTGTCTTCTCCGGCCGAAGGCGCCAAGGAACAGGATCCAGAGGGCAAGACTTCTCCGGCTAAGGGGGAGTGAAAACTTTTATTCCTGCGGGAAAAACAATGCATCATTTTGGCCCCAGCGAGGGTTTGTAATAAGACTTTAAATTCTTAAGTAGCTAGGAACGAAACGATTATGCATGGGCGGAAACACTTATCCTGCTATCCGTTAAATATTATGTGCATGTTTCGTTTTATGTCGGAAAGCAAGTGCTGACTTCGTTATTTTCCGGCTTGCCCGCTTGACCTTCCACGAGCCGGAAAACCTTAGCCGGAAACGCTCGCCAGCGGCGACGAAGCCCAATGGCAGTCCGTCCATAACCGCGGAAACAAGCCCCCAAGCATAGGTGCCGGAAATCGCTACTAGGAATCCACGAGTTCGCAACAGATAACAACTTAATCAGAAAACTTAAGCTTACGTCCTAAAGGACGATTTTGAAAATCACAACTTTCATACACGCCTAGGCGGAAATATCCAGCTCTGCGGTTTTAGTCGGAAAAACATACACGATCTAAAATGAACAAGTAAAGGAGGTAAAAGACTCAAAGAGTGAACCATAAGCTTTATTTCATTGATCATGTATAACTATTACAGAGTTTATAACTCGGAAAAAATATGCTAAGTGTAGAAAGGACGTAGCTGTGCGATATTCCAAGGGCGATCTGTTTCATCGTAGATGTCATCCGGATCCTCACGCTTGCGTTTCCGGTGCCAGTTAGCAGGTCTATCCCTTAGCTCGCGGAAATCAACAAGGTAGTACGACCCGTTATGAAGCACTTTGCTAACGACGAAGGGTCCTTCCCATGGAGATTGCAGCTTATGGTCTTTCACCTGTCGAAGGCGGAGGACCAGGTCTCCTGCCATAAAGGAGCGTTCCGAACTCGACGACGTGATAGCGTCGGAGCTTCTGCTGTAGATGGCGGAACGCTGGTCAGCTAAGTTCCGAGCTTCCTCGATCAGGTCCACAGATAGCTGTCTGGCCTCGTCAGCTGTTTCTTCATTGTAGGCGGAAACTCGCGGTGAGTCGTGGATGATGTCGGAGGGAAGCACGGCTTCGGATCTGTATACCAGGAAAAATGGGGTAAACCCTGTTGATCTGTTAGGGGTAGTTCGTAAACTCCACAAAACAGCTTCCAACTCGTCAGCCCAAGCTCCGGCTGCTCGTCGCAGCGGTTCTTCAAGGCGCGGCTTAATTCCTGATAATATTAGACCGTTAGCCCGTTCAACCTGACCGTTAGATTGTGGATGAGCCACCGATGCAAGGTCCAGTCGGATCCCCATTGTGTCACAATAATCCCTTAACTCTCCCTGAGCGAAGTTTGTGCCATTATCTGTGATTATGCTGTGTGGGATGCCGAATCTCATCACGAGGCTGCAGACGAATTTTAGTGCCGTAGCACCGTCGGCTTTTCTCACTGGCTTAGCCTCGATCCATTTGCTGAACTTGTCAACAGCGACCAGGAGGTACTCAAAACCGCCAGGAGATGATCTTTTTAACTTACCAACCATATCGAGCCCCCAGACCGCAAACGGCCAGGTGATAGGTATGGTCTTCAGCTCTTGGGCTGGAGCGTTTGGTTGAGTAGCGTAGTACTGACAACCTCGGCAGGTCTTGACTATTTTATCAGCGTCTTCTTTAGCTGTAAGCCAATAGAAACCTAACCGAAAAGCTTTTGCAACGAGTGATCTGGGAGCGGCATGATGCCCGCAATCCCCTGCGTGGATCTCTCTGAGGATTTCAATGCCATCTTGATTGGAGACGCATTTAAGAAATACCCCTGCTGCACTTCGTTTGTAGAGCTGTCCATCAACTATTGTGTAGGTTCTTGCTCGTCTGACGATCTGTCGTGCGAGGACCTCGTCCTCTAGCAACTTTTGATCGATGAGGTAGTCCAGGAAAGGCTGTGTCCAAGCCGGAATGATAGCCATCACTTCCCTAGCCGGAGACACTGCCACCTCTGGGTTTTCCGGGTTAGCGCCCTTAACTGAGGGTATCCGGAGATGCTCCAGGAAAATGCCAGGCGGAATTTGTTTCCTGCCGGATCCGAGCTTGGATAGCATGTCTGCCGCTGTGTTGTCATCTCTTCTGACGTACTTGACTTCGTATCCGAGGAAGCACTTGGCGAGCTCATCAACTTCGTCTCTGTAGGCCGCCATGACGGAATTTCTGGCGTTCCAGGTTCCGGCTACTTGTTGTGCCACCAGGTCGGAATCTCCACAGCATATGATGTGCTTGATCCCAATTTCCTTAGCGATGCGCAGACCGTGTAGTAGAGCCTCATATTCCGCCATGTTGTTAGTAGCTTCGAAGTGGATCTGCAGAACATACTGCAGTTCTTCTCCGGTAGGGGACTTCAGGGTGACTCCGGCTCCTGAGCCTTGATGCTGCTTGGATCCGTCAAAGTGCATGACCCATGTTTCTGGTTCCGGCTCCGGACTTGCATCCGGAGCTTCTGTCCAATCTGCGACGAAATCTGCCAAGACTTGGGATTTAACCGCAGTCCTGGGCTTGTAAGCGATGTCGAAGGCGGATAATTCGATGCCCCATTTAGCCGTACGTCCTGTTGCGTCAGCGTTGTTGAGAATTGTAGACAGCGGAGCCTTGCTCACGACTGTTACTGGATGCTCTTGGAAATAGTGCCTCAACTTCCGGCTACCCAGGAACACTCCATAGGCTAGCTTCTGAAAGTGAGGGTATCTTTGTTTTGACTCCGTCAGCACCTCGCTAATGTAGTAGACAGGTCTTTGGACGTCATATTCATGACCTTCTTCCTTTCGCTCCACCACGATGACGAGGCTGATGACTTTGTTGGTAGCTGCCAGATAAAGGAGCATTGGCTCTGACTCTGCTGGAGCTGCCAAGATAGGTGGGGAGGTGAGAATTTCCTTCAACCCTCGAAGAGCTGCGTCAGCTGCGTCGTCCCAGACAAATTTGTCTGTTTTCTTCAGCAACTTGTACAGAGGTAGCGCCTTCTCGCCAAGACGGCTAACAAACCTACTGATTGCTGCAACACAACCAGTTAGTCGTTGCACATCTTTGAGACAAGTTGGCCTTTTGATGCACAGGATTGCCTTGATCTTTCCGGGTTAACCTCAATGCCTCTGTGAGAGACTATGAAGCCAAGGAGTTTTCCGGCTGGCACGCCAAAGACGCACTTCAGCGGATTCAACATCATCTTGTACCTACGGAGGTTGTCAAAGGTTTCTGTGAGGTCGCTGATCAAGTCGGATCCTTTCCGGGTCATGACCGCGATGTCGTCGACGTAAGCGTGCACGTTCCGGCCAATTTGGTCCTTCAGGCACCGCTGCATCGTACGTTGGTAGGTAGCACCTGCATTTTTCAAACCAAAGGGCATAGTAACATAGCAGTAAGTACCGAACGGGGTAATGAATGAAGTCGCCTTTTGGTCGGATTCCTTCATCCGGATCTGATGATACCCGGAATACGCATCAAGAAAACACAGAAGTTCCGCCCCCGCCATCGAATCAATGACTTGGTCAATGCGCGGCAGGGGAACGGATCCTTCGGGCAATGTTTGTTCAAGCCAGAGTAATCGATGCACATTCTTAGTATTTCAGTGTTCTTTTTGGGTAAAAGGACGGGATTCGCGACCCAATCGGTATGGATAACTTCTATTACAAAACCTGCTTCTAGTAACTTTGCTAGTTCCATTCCTATGGCGCGGCGCTTCTTATCTCCAAAGCGTCGCATAGCTTGCTTCACTGGTTTGGCCCCCGGATTTATGTTGAGGTAGTGCTCGGCGAGTTCCCTAGGTACTCCGGACATGTCAGAAGGTTGCCATGCGAAGATATCCATGTTAGCGCGGAGGAACTCGACGAGCGCGCTTTCCTATTTGGGGTCCATGTTGGCTCCGACTGAAACCTGCTTGGAAGAGTCACCTGGAATGAGGTCATGCTTCTTGGTTTCTATCGCGGGCTTGAAGGAGGTTTTCTGCTCGGAGATCTGCTTCTTGGTGGTCTGCATCTCGATCGGATCCACCGCGGCTGTAGCCTTTCAGCTCTTCTCCGGATATCACGGACTCTGCGAGGCGGCTTCGCCTAACTCGCACTCATGAGCCTTTTGTAGTCTCCGGATACGGTAATCATACCTTTAGGACCCGGAATCTTGAGCTTGTTGTAGATGTAGCACGCTCTTGCGTGGAACTTGTGGTAGGTGGGCCTGCCGAAGATGACGTGGTAGGAGCTCTTGAAGGGCACAACTTCAAACGTGATCTTCTCTTCGCGGAAATTACATCGCCAAAAGCCACGGGAAGTGTGATGCTGCCGAGGGCCTTCTTACCCGGAACCACACCATGAAACTCAGTGGTGCTGTGTTTGAGCTGTTCCTTGGTGAGGTTCATCCGCTCTAGAGTCTCCAGGTACATGATGTTCAAGCTGGCTCCGCCATCCATGAGGCACTTGGAGAAGTCATACCCGTCTATGCGGGGACTTACAACCAAGGCGTAGCATTCCTTTGGCACAATTGCGGGATGATCCTTCCGATCAAATGTGCACGGAATTTCCGACCACCTGACGTACTGCGGCACAGCCGGAACTATGGCGTTCGGGATCCGGGTAGCTGACTTGGAGGCGCGTATTGTTGGGGTTCCGAGGAAGTATGGTAAGCCCCCACGCTCTTTTTGTCGAATGGATTGGATTTACCTGCGGCTCCTGCCTTGGGATCCGGCGAGTTATCATCCTCATCCATCGCCTCGGAACTATCGTCCTCCTTGTCTTTGTTCTTGCCCTTGCCACCTTTTCCGCGAGGGCGGTGCTTCCGGGCGCGCTTGTATCGGCCTCCGGGTCGTTTTTTCATTGACCCACTTGCAGTTGCGGTTGGTATGAGTGGACTTCCCTGTAACCGGATCCAGATGGGCCAGCAGGGCATGTCTCTGTACTCCTCATAGGTTTGCGGGCGCGGGATCCGGCAGCGGTGACCTCGGAGGTATGCTGCGACCCTGCCGGCTCCGCCTCCGCGTCCGCGTCCTCTTCCGCCTCCTGGACCTCCGCGTTGAAACACCATGGCGACCATCTCGGATCCGCCACTCTTCTGGTCATCAGGGTTCTTGCGCTTATGGCTGCTGCTGCCGCCGTTGTCACGGTTCTTCTTTTGTTGATGCAGGGGGATTGCTGTAGCTGCGAGATCACCGCCTGCGTCGTCATCGGCGGCAGTGTGATCGCTAGCGATGGTGATCATGTCATCCAACGTCAGTTTATTTGCATTGACCAAGCAAGTTAGCTTGTGTCGCAGCAATCCTCCTCGCTGCAAGCCCCCAATGAAAGCGTGCATTGCTGTGCGGTTGTCGACGTTCTCGCACTCGTTTCTGCATGCCAACCATCGGGTGAGGAAGTTCCTCGATGTTTCGCCCTTCTTCTGGATGCATGCCTGTAGGTCGCTTGTTGTGGCAGGTCTCTTGTAGGTGCCCCTGAAGTGTTTCTCAAAAGCGTTCTTCAGGTCGAACCAGCAAAAGATGGAGTTCTTCTCGAGGTCAGAGCCAGATCCGGGCTGGACCTACAAGGTATAACTGGAGCATGCGAGGCGATGTTAGGGGTTCCTCCGGCGAAGGTTACAGCATTGTAGTAATCCTCAATCCAGGTATCCGGCCTTTCGGTGCCATCATAATGCTTCAAATTTCCGGGTAGCTTGAGGTTCATCCTTGGCTTTGGTTCCTCTCGAATCATCCTGCCAAAGCACTTCGGACCAATGTAGTCGGTTCTGTACTCGTTAAGGCGGTCCCGCGCGTCGCGCGAGCCGTGGCGAGGAGACTTTGAGCGAGAGCGAGATCTCCGGCCATTGCCTCCGCCTCCACCTCCGCCGCCACCGCTAGGTGGTGGTGAGGGAGACCTGCGAGGAGGGCGGTCTGACTTTTTGCTTCCGCCATCCGAATCTCCTCGGCCTTCCTGGTGCTGGCTCCGGCTCCTGTGGCTGCCTTCGCCTTGGCGCTGGCTGCCCTGGTCGTTCCGGCGAGGCTCCGGGTCACGGCTCCGGCGAGGCTCTGGGTCACGGCTCCGGCGAGGCTCTGGGTCCCGGCTCCGGCGAGGTTCTGGATCGCGGCTCCGGCGAGGTTCTGGACCACGGTTCTCATTCCGACTCCTCCTGGGCTCAGGCTCATGAACATTGTTCTGATTCCGGCGAGGTTCCGGCGAGCGCTCCCTGTTTCTGTTCCTTGGCAGCACGTTGTCGCGGATAACAATCGCACCATGCCCTATAGGCCTGGTGTTTCCGGCTGGACTACGGCGGCGAGGGGGTCGCGGGTAACCGTTGGGCGGAGGAGAGGGGTTGCGGTATTTGTCTCTTCCGGAGTACATCGCATCCTTTCCCTTTCTTGGATCCGACGGAGGCGTCTGTGACGGGACGGGGATCGGATTTGGGTGTTCCCTGGCCCTTCTTCTGCGCTCCGAGGATCCGGTGTGTGATTCATCGTCGGGATGCCGATCGGCGCGGGCGTCCTTCTGCGCGGTAGATACGCAGTTATCCGGATTGGATTCCAACCTGCGCGAAGTATCTGCCTTGCTCTGCTGCTGCATTGCTGAAGCGACAAGTGTGCGGAGATAGTTGATATCAACTTCTTCGTCCTTCTTCTTCAGCAATTCCGCTGCTTTCTGCATGTTGTCCTTTGGAGTTTCCAGCGGCTGGTGATCTGCGGGCGTGTTGAAGGGTATCCTGCGAGGCGGAATTGCTTCTCTAACAATACGATCGGCCTCCGCCTGCGCATAGATCATCTTTACTTCCCACTCAGCCCTCATGCTCTTGACTTGCTCGAGTGTGGCAGCAATCTCGCGGTCCTGTCTGTCGAAGTTTTCCGCCCAGGCTGCATGATCTGCCCTCCCTACCTTTAACGCAGCTTCGGTATCGGCGAGCTTCTTGGCTGTGGCCAGCATTTCCTTTCTGGTGGTTTCTAGAGCCTCCAGATCTGCGGCGTCGCCCGGGGTTATAGGTGTGTTAAGAACTGCTCGCGCGGCCACCTCCTCTGCTGACAGGATTTCCTCCGAGGAAGAATCCCTTTGGGGTCGCACCCGAGACATTGGAGATCCTTGTTGGGATGGTTGAGGGTCAGATTGGCTGGTTGGTTCTTCAGATCCAGTTTGTCCCTGCGCTGCTATCGTTGCGAGAACCTGCTTAGGCTGGGCGGAGTCGACTTCAGGCTGATCACTGTATCCGTATTCCCTTATCTTGCGAACGAAGTCATCAGACTCCATGGAGGGGGTATCTCCGGAAATTGGGCTCAGGTTGCCCAAAATCGACTCTTCAACCGGAGTCTCGCTCTCTCCGACAAGCTCAGCCTGATCCGGATCCGCGTTGTGTTCCGGTGCCTCTTCCTGCTCGGGACCAGCTCCGTCTTCTTGAGGGGCGGTTCCGGCGGTATGGGCCAAGAAGTGTACGAAGTGGCACCTCTGCTTTTCTAACACCTGGAGACCCAGGCGGATCTGCATTGGTCTTCCACCTTTGTTTCCTGCTCAGGGCGGATTGGGTGGGCTTTGAAATTTCCAGATCCAAGGCGGAATCTTCCTTGGGAAGCTCCTGCGTCTCGGATCGGATCTTCGCGACAGCGTCCAGCTCTGCGGCGGTCGCGTCTGCGCTACTTACCAGTGGGTTTCCGTCGGAATCGACGGTTTCCCCGATGAAGATGTGAATGCCGCCAATTGGGACGATGGAGAGCTTGACGGGGTTTGTCCTAGCCGGAATCCAGCACTCATCCGGAGGGACGATCGGCAGATTCCCGGCGTAAAGGACGCGCCCCACAGCGATGGTGTCGTCGTAGCTTCCCACGGCGGAACCCTCCCGGTTCCGGCCTCCAGACGCCACAGGCCCCACGGTGGGCGCCAACTGTCGTTGCCTATTCGACGGTACCTCGGAGGAGGGATCCTCACGAGGGGGAGAAGAAGTAGGGGCCATAGGGCGGAGTGCTCACGGGACGGTGGTACGCGATTTACCCAGCTTCGGAACACCTGCACGACGACAGGGCCTACTGCTGCTTGTCTGGAATTATCTGGGCGCTTTCGCGTTGTTACAAGGAGTTGTGGTTGTCCCTCTAGGGCTCCGGGATCCGGCTTATAAAGGCGCACGGATCTAGGGTTTACATGGAGAGTCCTAGCCGGATTACAGATAGCCTAGCTACGGTACAATATCTTGCCGTGCACGTCACGGATCTGCCTTCCATACACGTCGTCGGATCCGGGTTCCTCATGGGCCTCCATGGATCCGGGTTACTCCTAAGGTCGGTACGGATCCGGCCTGCTGATCCTGGGCTGGACTTCTTCCTTCATGATCAACAGCAACTGGGCCGCCCGATGGGCCACATGCCTCATCACCGTCTGTGGGCCACCCGGGCTTGCCGGATCTAGGCACTGTCGATGGTACACCCATGAAGTATACCCACAACACCGTCTTCCTTGTTGTTCAAAACTCAATACTAGAAATTGTCTAGACTTTAGAGAGACCAAATATGCAAACCAAATTAGCAAGCTCTAGGTGTTTCTTCATTAATGGGTGCAAAGTATATGATGCAAGAGCTTAAACATGAGCACAACAATTGCCAAGTATCAAATTATTCAAGACATTTCAGAATTACTACATGTAGCATTTTCCAATTCCAACCATATAACAATTTAACGAAGAAGAAACTTCGCCATGAATACTATGAGTAAAGCCTAAGGACATACTTGTCCATATGCAACAGCGGAGCGTGTCTCTCTCCCACACAATGAATGCTAGGATCCATTTTATTCAAACAAAACAAAAAAAAACAAAAACAAACCGACGCTCCAAGCAAAGCACATAAGATGTGATGGAATAAAAATATAGTTTCAGGGGAGGAACCTGATAATGTTGTCGATGAAGAAGGGGATGCCTTGGGCATCTCCAAGCTTAGACGCTTGAGTCTTCTTGATATATGCAGGGGTGAACCACCGGGGCATCCCCAAGCTTAGAGCTTTCACTCTCCTTGATCATATTGCATCATACTCCTCTCTTGATCCTTGAAAACTTCCTCCACACCAAACTCGAAACAACTCATTAGAGGGTTAGTGTACAATCAAAATATACATGTTCAGAGGTGACATAATCATTCTTAACACTTCTGGACATTGCACAAAGCTACTGAAAGTCAATGGAATCGAAATATCCATCGAACATAACAAAACTGGCAATGCGAAATAAAAGGCAGAATCTGTCAAAAACAGAACAGTTCGTATTGACGAATTTTATTGGGGCACCAGACTTGCTCAAATGAAAATGCTCAAATTGAATGAAAGTTGTGTACATATCTGAGGATCAGTCACGTAAATTGGCTTAATTTTCTGAGTTACCTACAGAGAATTTTGCCCAGATTCGTGACAGCAAAGAAATCTGTTTCTGCGCAGTAATCCAAATCTAGTATGAACTTTTCTATCAACGACTTTACTTGGCACAATAAAACACTAAACTAAGATAAGGAGAGGTTGCTACAGTAGGAAACAGCTTCCAAGACACAAAATAAAAACAAAGTACTGTAGTAAAAACATGGGTTGTCTCCCATAAGCGTTTTTCTTTAACGCCTTTCAGCTAGGCGCAGAAAGTGTATATCAAGTATTATCAAGAGACGAAGCATCAACATCATAATTTGTTCTAATAATAGAATCATAAGGTAACTTCATTCTCTTTATAGGGAAGTGTTCCATACCTTTCTTTAGAGGAAATTGATATTTAATATTACCTTCCTTCATATCAATAGTAGCACCAACGGTTCGAAGAAAAGGTCTTCCCAATATAATGGGGCAAGATGCATTGCATTCAATATCCAAGACAACAAAATCAACGGGGACAAGGTTATTGTTAACCATAATATGAACATTATCAACTCTCCCCAAAGGTTTCTTTTTAGCATTATCAGCGAGATTAACATCCAAATAACAATTTTTCAATGGTGGCAAGTCAAGCATATCATAGACTTTCTTATGCATAACAGAAATACTTGCACCAAGATCACATAAAGCATTACAATCAAAATCATTGACCCTCATTTTAATGATGGGTTCCCAACCATCCTCTAGCTTTCTAGGAATAGAAGTTTCAAGTTTTAGTTTTTCTTCTCTAGCTTTTATGAGAGCATTTGTAATATGTTTTGTGAAAGCCAAGTTTACAGCGCTAGCATTGGGACTCTTAGCAAGTTTTTGTAAGAACTTTATAACTTCAGAGATGTGGAAATCATCAAAATCTAAATCATTATGAGCTACAGCAATGGGATCATCATCCCCAAGGTTGGAAAAATTTCAGCAGTTTTATCACAAGCAATTTCAGCAGTTTTAGCAATTTCAGGCAGTTTTGTACGCTTTGCACTAGGAGTAGAAACATTGCCAACACCAATTATTTTACCATTAATAGTAGGAGGTGCAGCAACATGTGAAGAATCAACATTACTTGTGGTGGTAATAGTCCAAACTTTAGCTACATTCTTCTCTTTAGCTAGTTTTTCATTTTCTTCTCTATCCCACCTAGCACGCAATTCAGCCATTAATCTTATATTCTCATTAATTCTAACTTGTATGGCATTTGCTGTAGTAACAATTTTATTTTCAATATCCTCAGGTTTAGCGGCCATTTTATTAATTAAAGAAGATTGTGACGCAGACATGTATGAGATTCGGTTTTCAGCATTTGCAAGTTTAGTTTGCAACCCAGAAATCTCCATATTCAGATTTTCAAGTTGATTTCCTATATTCTTCAACAAGGTAGATTGTTCATTCATAGTTTTAGTAAACAATTTATTTTGCTCATATTGTGATTGCATAAAGCTCTTGGTAGATCTTTCAATTTCTAACATCTTTTCCTCATTAGGTGAAACATATCTACCATAAGAGTTACCATTAGCAGGATATGGCCTAGAATTTTGAGCAACCAATGAGGCTAACGGAACATTATTAGGATCAACATTAATCCTATCATTCACAAGCATAGACATAATAGCATCAATCTTATCATTCAAGGAAGAGGATTCTTCAACAGAATTTACCTTCTTACCTTGTGGAGCTCTTTCCGTGTGCCATTCAGAGTAATTAATCATCATATCATCAAGAAGCTTTGTAGCCGCCCCCAAAGTGATGGACATAAAGGTACCTCCAGCAGCTGAATCCAATAAATTCCGCGAAGAAAAATTTAGTCCTGCATAGAAGGTTTGGATGATCATCCAAGTAGTCAGTCCATGTGTTGGGCAATTTTTAACCAAAGATTTCATTCTTTCCCAAGCTTGAGCAACATGTTCACTATCCAATTGTTTAAAATTCATTATGCTACTTCTCAAAGATATAATTTTAGCAGGGGGATAATATCTA
Source organism: Lolium multiflorum (assembly GCA_030979885.1). Classification (NCBI taxonomy): domain Eukaryota; kingdom Viridiplantae; phylum Streptophyta; class Magnoliopsida; order Poales; family Poaceae; genus Lolium; species Lolium multiflorum. Next base: position 6,173,829 of record CM061752.1, read on the forward strand.
CCAATAAAAGCATCCTTGCATTTAGTCCAGGAATCAATACTATTCTTAGGCAGAGATAACAACCAATCTTTAGCTCTTCCTCTTAATGAGAAAGGGAACAATTTCAATTTAATAATATCACCATCTACATCCTTATACTTTTGCATTTCACATAGTTCAACAAAATTATTAAGATGGGCAGCAGCATCATCAGAACTAACACCAGAAAATTGCTCTCGCATAACAAGATTCAGTAAAGCAGGTTTAATTTCAAAGAATTCTGCTGTAGTAGCAGGTGGAGCAATAGGTGTGCATAAGAAATCATTATTATTTGTGGTTGTGAAATCACACAACTTAGTATTTTCAGGGGTGGCCATTTTAGCAGTAGTAAATAAAGCAAACTAGATAAAGTAAATGCAAGTAACTAATTTTTGTGTTTTTGATATAGAGTGCAACAAACAAAGTAGTAAATAAAATAAAGCAAGACAAAAACAAAGTAAAGAGATTGGGAAGTGGAGACTCCCCTTGCAGCGTGTCTTGATCTCCCCGGCAACAGCGCCAGAAATTTGCTTGATGCGTGTAGTTGACACGTCTGTTGGGAACCCCAAGAGGAAGGTGTGATGTGCACAGCGGCAAGTTTCCCTCAGTAAGAAACCAAGGTTTAATCGAACCAGTAGGAGTCAAGAAGCACGTTGAAGGTTGATGGCGGCGGGATGTAGTGCGGCGCAACACCAGATTCCGGTGCCAACGTGGAACCTGCACAACACAACCAAAGTACTTTGCCCCAACGAAACAGTGAGGTTGTCAATCTCACCGGCTTGTTGTAACAAAGGATTAACCGTATTGTGTGGAAGATGATTGTTTGCAGAAACAGTAAAACAAGTATTGCAGTAGATTGTATGCGATGTAAAGAATAGGACCGGGGTCCACAGTTCACTAGAGGTGTCTCTCCCATAAGATAAACAGCATGTTGGGTGAACAAATTACGGTTGGGCAATTGACAAAGAGAGGGCATAACAATGCACATACATATTATGATGAGTACTGTGAGATTTAATTGGGCATTACGACAAAGTACATAGACCGCTATCCAGCATGCATCTATGCCTAAAAAGTCCACCTTCAGGTTATCATCCGAACCCCCTCCAGTATTAAGTTGCTAACAACAGACAATTGCATTAAGTATTGCGTGTAATGTAATCAGTGACTACATCCTCGAACATAGCACCAATGTTTTATCCCTAGTGGCAACAGCACATCCATAATCTTAGAGGTTTCTCTCACTCCCCAGATTCACGGAGACATGAACCCACTATCGAGCATAAATACTCCCTCTTGGAGTTACTAGCATCAACTTGGCCAGAGCATCTACTAATAACGGAGAGCATGCAAGATCATAAACAACACATAGACATAACTTTGATAATCAACATAACAAGTATTCTCTATTCATCGGATTTCAACAAACGCAACATATAGAATTACAGATAGATGATCTTGATCATGTTAGGCAGCTCACAAGATCCAACAATGAAGCACAATGAGGAGAAGACAACCATCTAGCTACTGCTATGGACCCATAGTCCAGGGGTGAACTACTCACTCATCACTCCGGAGGCAACCATGGCGGTGAAGAGTCCTCGGGAGATGAATCCCTCTCCGGCGGGGTGCCGAGGAGATCTCCGAATCCCCCGAGATGGGATTGGCGGCGGCGTCTCGGTAAGGTTTTCCGTATCGTGGCTCTCGGTACTGGGGGTTTCGCGACGGAGGCTATTTGTAGGCGGAAGGGCAGGTAAGAGGCGGCGAGGGGCTCACTACAGGTCGGCGCGGCGAGGGCTTGGGCCGCGCCGCCTGTGTTTTGGCCACCTCGTGGCCCCACTTCGTCTCCTCTTCGGTCTTGGAAGTTTCGTGGCAAAATAGGACCCGGGCGTTGATTTCGTCCAATTCCGAGAATATTTCGTTACTAGGATTTCTGAAACCAAAAACAGCAGAAAACAACAACTGGCTCTTCGACATCTTGTTAATAGGTTAGTTCCAGAAAATGCACGAATATGACATAAAGTGTGCATAAAACATGTAGATATTATCAATAATGTGGCATGGAACACAAGAAATTATCGATACGTCGGAGACGTATCAACAAGCATCAATAAGTCTTGCATAAGAGTTAACTCATAAAGCAATAAATCAAAGTAAAGGTATTGAAGCAACACAAAGGAAGATTAAGTTTCAGCGGTTGCTTTCAACTTATAACATGTATATCTCATGGATAGTTGTCAATGCAAAGTAATATAACAAGTGCAATATGCAAGTATGTAGGAATCAATGCACAGTTCACACAAGTGTTTGCTTCTTGAGGTGGAAAGAGATAGGTGAACTGACTCAACATAAAAGTAAAAGAAAGGCCCTTCGCAGAGGGAAGCATTGATTGCTATGTTTGTGCTAGAGCTTTGGTTTTGAGAACAAGAAACAATTTTGTCAACAGTAGTAATAAAGCATATGTGTTATGTAAATTATATCTTACAAGTTGCAAGCCTCATGCATAGTATACTAATAGTGCCCGCACCTTGTCCTAATTAGCTCGGATTAACACGGATTATCATTGCATAACATATGTTTCAACCAAGTGTCACAAAGGGGTACCTCTATGCCGCCTGTACAAGGGTCTAAGGAGAAAGTTCGCATTGGATTTCTCGCTTTTGATCATTCTTCAACTTAGACACCCATACCGGGACAACATAGACAACAGATAATGGACTCCTCTTTTAATGCTTAAGCATTCAACAACAGATAATATTCTCATAAGAGATTGAGGTTTTATGTCCAAACTGAAACTTCCACCATGATTCATGGCTTTAGTTAGCGGCCCAATGTTCTTCTCTAACAGTATGCATACTCAAACCATTTGATTGTGAAAACTGCCCTTACTTCAGACAAGACGGACATGCATAGCAACTCACATGATATTCAACAAAGAGTAGTTGATGGCGTCCCCAGGAACATGGTTATCGCACAACAAACAACTTAATAAGAGATAAAGTGCATAAGTACATATTCAATACCACAATAGTTTTTAAGGCTATTTTGTCCCATGAGCTATATATTGCAAAGGCGAATGATGGAAATTTAAAGGTAGCACTCAAGCAATTTACTTTGGAATGGCGGATAAATACCATGTAGTAGGTAGGTATGGTGGACACAAATGGCATAGTGGTTGGCTCAAGGATTTTGGATGCATGAGAAGTATTCCCTCTCGATACAAGGTTTAGGCTAGCAAGGTTATTTGAAGCAAACACAAGGATGAACCGGTGCAGCAAAACTCACATAAAAGACATATTGTAAACATTATAAGACTCTACACCGTCTTCCTTGTTGTTCAAACTCTTTACTAGAAATTATCTAGACCTTAGAGAGACCAATTATGCAAACCAAATTTTAGCAAGCTCTATGTATTTCTTCATTAATAGGTGCAAAGTATATGATGCAAGAGCTTAAACATGAGCACAACAATTGCCAAGTATCAAATTATCCAAGACATTTTACCAATTACTACATGTAGCATTTCCCGATTCCAACCATATAACAATTAACGAAGCAGTTTCAACCTTCGCCATGAACATTAAAAGCTAAGAACACATGTGTTCATATGAACCAGCGGAGCGTGTCTCTCTCCCACACAAGCATGTATTCAAAGAAAAACAAAAACAAAAACAAATAGATGCTCCAAGTAAAGTACATAAGATGTGACCGAATAAAAATATAGTTTCAAGAAAAGAAACCTGATAAGTTGTCGATGAAGAAGGGGATGCCTTGGGCATCCCCAAGCTTAGATGCTTGAGTCTTCTTGAAATATGCAGGGATGAACCATGGGGGCATCCCCAAGCTTAGACTCTTCACTCTTCTTGATCATAGTGTATCATCCTCCTCTCTTGACCCTTGAAAACTTCCTCCACACCAAACTCAAAACAAACTCATTAGAGGGTTAGTGCATAATCAAAAATTCACATGTTCAGAGGTGACACAATCATTCTTAACACTTCTGGACATTGCACAAAGCTTCTGAAAGTTAATGGAACAAAGAAATCCATCCAACACAAAAAACAGGCAATGCGAAATAAAAGGCAGAATCTGTCAAAACAGAACAGTCCGTAAAGACGAATTTTAAAATGGCACCAGACTTGCTCAGATGAAAATGCCCAAATTGAATGAAAGTTGCGTAAATATCTGGGGATCACTCACGTAAATTGGCAGATTTTTCTGAGTTACCTACAGAGAATTCCGCCCAGATTCGTGACAGACAGAAATCTGTTTCTGCGCAGTAATCCAAATCTAGTATCAACCCTACTATCAAAGACTTTACTTGGCACAACAATGCAATAAAATAAGATAAGGAGAGGTTGCTACAGTAGTAACAACTTCCAAGACACAACAAAACAGTAGCAAAATAAACACATGGGTTATCTCCCAAGAAGTGCTTTCTTTATAGCCATTAAGATGGGCTCAGTAATTTCAATGATGCACTCCCAAGAAATAAGAGTTGAAGCAAAAGAGAGCATCAAAAAGCAAATTCAAAACAAATTTAAGTCTAACATGCTTCCTATGCATAGGAATCTTGTAAATAAACAAGTTCATGAAGAGCAAAGTAACAAGCATAGGAAGATAAAACCAGTGTAACTTCAAAAATTTCAGCATATAGAGAGGTGTTTTAGTAACATGAAAATTTCTACAACCATATTTTCCTCTCTCATAATAATTTTCAGAGGCATCATGAACAAACTCAACAATATAAGTATCACATAAAGCATTCTTATTTATATGCATAAAAGTATCGTTACTCTCCACATAAGCATAATCAATTTTATTAGTTGTAGTGGGAGCAAATTCAACAAAGTAGCTATCATTATTATTCTCATCAAGTGTAGGAGGCATATTATAATCATAATAAAATTTACTCTCCATAGTAGGCGGCACCAAAAGACCACTATCATTATAATCATCATAAATAGGAGGCAAAGCATCATCAAAGTAAATTTTCTCCTCAATGCTTGGGGGACTAAAAAGATCATGCTCATCAACACCAGCTTCCCCAAGCTTAGAATTTTCCATATCATTAGCAACAATGGTGTTCAAAGCGTTCATACTAATATGTTCCATAGGTTTTTTAATTTTCGCATCAAACCATCCATGTCTTAAATCAGGAAATAGAATAAGAAGCTCATTGTTGTCCATTATGCCTAACTAGTGTAAACAAGAAACAAAAAGATGCAATTGCAGGATCTAAAGGAAATAGCTTCGAGCACACACACAACGGCGCCAGAAAAGTACTTTACCTGAGACTAGAGTATGAGAGCCTTTTACCTTTCCTCCCCGGCAACGGCGCCAGAAAAGTGCTTGATGTCTACGGGTGCTTCTATTCTTGTAGACAGTGTTGGGCCTCCAAGAGCAGAGGTTTGTAGAACAGTAGCAAGTTTCCCTTAAGTGGATCACCCAAGGTTTATCGAACTCGGGGAGGAAGAGGTCAAAGATATCCCTCTCATGCAACCCTGCAACCACAAAGCAAGAAGTCTCTTGTGTCCCCAACACACCTAATAGGTGCACTAGTTCGGCGAAGAGATAGTGAAATACAAGTGGTATGAATGAATATGAGCAGTAGTACGGCGCCAGAAAAGTGCTTGCTGGCGTGCAGTTGATGGTAGTAATATTGCGGGAAGTAAACATGCAGTAGAACAGTAAACAAGCAGCGATAGCATATTTAGGAACAAGGCCTAGGGATCATACTTTCACTAGTGGACACTCTCAACATTGATCACATAACAGAATTAATAGATAGATGCTAGACTCTACACCCTCTTGTTGGATGATGAACACCACTAACTGTGTAGGATTACACGAACCCTCAATGCCGGTTAACAAGCTCCACAATATTCAATGTTCATATTTAAATAACCTTAGAGTGCATAACAGATCAACATAACCAAACCAAGTACTAACATAGCATGCACACTGTCACCTTCACACTACGAAAGGAGGAATAGATCACATCAATACTATCATAGCAATAGTTAACTTCATAATCTACAAGAGATCACAATCATAGCCTACGCCAAGTACTACACGATGCACACCCTGTCACCATTACACCGTGCAGGAGGAATAAACTACTTTAATAACATCACTAGAGTAGCACACAGATAAATTGTGATACAAAACACATTGCAATCATAAAGGGATATAAATAAGCACTTCACTATGCCATTCATAAGTGTAAGTATTCTGTGAAATATAGCCTAAGAGACCCACACGGTGCACACACTGTCACCTTTACACACGTGGGACAAGGAGTCTCCGGAGATCACATAAGTAAAATCCACTTGACTAGCATAATGACATCTAGATTACAAGCATCATCATATGAATCTCAATCATGTAAGGCAGCTCATGAGATTATTGTATTGAAGCACATAGGAGAGAGATTAACCACATAGCTACCGGTACAGCCCCGAGCCTCGATGGAGAACTACTCCTCCTCATGGGAGACAGCAGCGTTGATGAAGATGGCGGTGGTGTCGATGGAGAAGCCTTCCGGGGCACTTCCCCGTCCGGCGGCGTGCCGCAGAGACTCCTGTCCCCCAGATCTTGGCTTCACGATGGCGGCGGCTCTGGAAGGTTTTCTCTGGTTTCGTCCAACTTGGTAGGGTTTTCGCGACGGAGACTTTAAGTAGGCGGAAGGGCAAGGTCGGTGGAGTCCTGGTGGGACCACACACTAGGCCGGCGCGGCCAGGGCTTGGGCCGCGCCGCCCTAATGTGTCCCCACCTCGTGGCCCCACTTCGTTTCCCCTTCGGACTTCGAAGCTTCGTGGAAAAATAGGAGCCTGGGCGTTGATTTCGTCCAATTCCGAGAATATTTCCTTACTAGGATTTCTGAAACCAAAAACAGCAGAAAACAACAACTGGCACTTCGGCATCTCGTCAATAGGTTAATTCCGGAAAACGCATAAATATGACATAAAGTATGCATAAAACATGTAGATATCATCAATAATATGGCATGGAACATAAGAAATTATCTATACGTCGGAGACGTATCAGAGACTTCTGCTGTAACCTGCAGGGGATCAACAACATGAACAATGTGCAAATATTGATCATTAGTATGCACACCCCTATCATTGGAAGCCGATGGTGATGTAGTTTCTGAGAGAAGCATGATCTCTTCGCGGAGGCGATGACCGACATTAGGATGAAGAGATGCAAACGGGAAAATGTTTTCATCAAACACAACATCACGAGAAATATAGACTCGAGCAGTACTCACATCCAGTAATTTTACTCCTTTATGACGAGGGCTATAACCAAGAAACACACAACGTTTAGAACGAAAGGAGAGTTTGTGTTTGTTGTAGGGACGTAGATTGGGCCAACACGCACAACCAAAAACACGTAGAGAGGCTCATAGTTGGGTTTAACTTGAAGAAGCTTTTCGGTGGGAGTGGAAAAATTTAGCACCTTCGTAGGAAGCAAATTTATGAGAAAAGTGGCTGTAATAAAAGCTTCATCCCAAAACTTGAGTGGCTTGGAAGCGTTGGCAAGCAAAGCAAGACCAACTTCAATAATATGACGGTGTTTACGCTCAGCGGAACCATTTTGTTGATGAGCATGGGGACAGGAAACATGATGAGCAATACCAACTCATTGAAAGAAGCCATTCAATTTTTCACATTCACCACCCCAATCAGTTTGCATGGTGATAATCTTACTATTAAATTAGCGCTCAACATATTGTTGGAAATAAAGAAACACTTGATAAACATCAGAACACTTCTTAAGCAAGTAGATCCAAGTAAATTTACTAAAATCATCAATGAAGCTTACATAATATGCATGTTTGCCTACATAGAGAGGAGCGGGACCCCATACATCAAAGAAAATCTGTTCCAAAGGAACTGTAGAAACACTAGTGGATACAGGATATGGTAGCCGATGACTCTTGGCCTGTTGGCCTGGATCACATATGTAAGAGTTTATTTCTAGAGAATATGAAAGATTATTCTTCCTAAGTACTTGCTGAACAATAAAAGAGGATGGATGCCCTAAACGACGATGCCACGTAGAGGATGATGTCTTGACGGTGACTAGTGCATGCTTGGATGAACCCGATGAAACTGGAACAAGAGGATATAAGCCACCATGACAGGGACCTCTAAACACGACTTTCTTGGTTGCATGGTCCTTAATCAAGAAAAAGAAAGGGTGAATTTCAACAAAGGCATTATTATCTAGGGCAATTTTATGTGCAGAAAGAAGACTCATGGAAGCATATGGAACATGAATAATATTACGAATTTGTATAGAGTTATGTGGGGTGTGCAATGTAGAATGACCAATATGTGCAATGTCCATACCTTGTCCACTAGCATTGTGAACTTGATCACGCCCTTGATATGTGTCATGAACATTGAGTTTGTTGAGTTGTCCGGTGACATGATGTGTAGCCCCTGTATCAATATACCAATTTGTATCTACGCCATATGCACCCTTGGTGTCCTTTTGTGTGTCATCATCATCATCATCATCATCATCATCATCATCACCATAGCGCCACCAACATTTATTTGTTGAATCACCTTCTTTCTTGCAGATTTGACAAAACCTTCCTGCCATGGTGACGCAACACGACCACGTTGATCTTTGTGCCCCCCTTTGTACGGCGCCCTTGAGATTGGGGCCGAGCTGGTTCCTGGCGCCCTTGAGGCGGCTGCTAAGGCGGGCGAGGAGGACGGTACTGAGGAGGTGGAGCATATGAATGTGGTGGAAAAGGGAGAAGTGGTGGCTAGTAGGAAGGCTGCAGTGGTGGTTGATAGGAAGGCTGCGGATAGGGTGATTGGTAAGGCATCATGGGAGGTTGATACGGTGAATGTGGAGGTGTATATGGCTGTTGTGGAGGGATGTGGTGGTGTGGCTGCTGCGGGGAATACCCATAAGGCATAGGAGAGAATGCTGGCCGGGTCTGTCCTCCCCAAAAGGACTGACTTGGACGTCGAGGAGTGATACGTCCCAAACGTATCTATAATTTCTTATGTTCCATGCTACTTTTATGATGATACTCACATGTTTTATATACATTATATGTCATTATTATGCATTTTCCGGCACTAACCTATTGACGAGATGCCGAAGAGCCAGTTGCTTTTTTTCTGCTGTTTTTGGTTTCAGAAATCCTAGTAAGGAAATATTCTCGGAATTGGACGAAATCAACGCCCAGGGTCCTATTTTTCCACGAAGCTTCCAGAAGTCCGAAGAGGAAACGAAGTGGGGCCACGAGGCGACGACACGCTAGGGCGGCGCGGCCCAACCCTGGCCGCGCGGCCCTATTGTGTGCCACCTCGACGCCCCCTGACCTACCCTTCCGCCTACTTAAAGCCTCCGTCGCGAAACCCCCGATCGAGAGCCACGATACGGAAAACCTTCCATAGACGCCAATCCCATCTCGGGGATTCAGGAGATCGCCTCCGGCACCCTGCCGGAGAGGAATCATCTCCGGAGGACTCTTCATCACCATGATCGCCTCCAGTTGATGTGTGAGTAGTTCACCCTGGACCATGGGTCCATAGCAGTAGCTAGATGGTCGTCTTCTCCTAATTGTGCTATCATGCTCGATCTTGTGAGCTGCCTATCATGATCAAGATTGTTTCTTTGTAATCCTGCATGTTGTTTTTGTTGGGATCCGATGGATATTGAATACTATGTCAAGTTGATTATCAATCTATCATATATGAGTTGTTTATGTTCTTGCATGCTCTCCGTTGCTAGTAGAGGCTCTGGCCAAGTTGATACTTGTGACTCCAAGAGGAGTATTTATGCTCGATAGTGGGTTCATGCCTCCATTAAATCTAGGACAGTGACAGAAAGTTCTAAGGTTGTGGATGTCTTTGTTGCCACTAGGGATAAAACATCGATGCTTTGTCTAAGGATATTTGTGTTGATTACATTACGCACCATACTTAATGCAATTGTCTATTGCTTGCAACTTAATACCGGAAGGGTTCGGATGATAACCTGAAAGTGGACTTTTTAGGTATAGATGCATGCTGGATGGCGGTCTATGTACTTTGTCGTAATGCCCTGATTAAATCTCATAGTACTCATCATGATATTTGTATGTGCATTGTTATGCCTTCTTTATTTGTCAATTGCCCAACTGTAATTTGTTCATCCAACATGCTATTTATCTTATGGGAGAGACACCGCTAGTGAACTGTGGACCCGGTCTATTCTTTACATCTGAAATACAATCTGCAATACTTGTTCTTTACTGTTCTTCGCAAACAATCATCTTCCACACAATACGGTTAATCCTTTGTTCACAGCAAGCCGGTGAGATTGACAACCTCACTATTACGTTGGGGCAAAGTACTTTGGTTGTGTTGTGCAGGTTCCACGTTGGCGCCGGAATCCCTGGTGTTGCGCCGCACTCTTCGCCATCAACCTTCCACGTGCTTCTTGACTCCTACTGGTTCGATTAAACCTTGGTTTCTTACTGAGGGAAACTTGCTCTCTTGGGGTTCCCAACGGACGTGTCAACTACACGCATCAAGCAAATTTCTAGCGCCGTTGCCGGGAGATCAAGACACGCTGCAAGGGAGTCTCCACTTCCAATCTCTTTACTTTGTTTTTGTCTTGCTTTATTTTATTTACTACTTTGTTTGCTGCACTTAAACAAAACATAAAAAAATTAGTTGCTAGCTTTACTTTATTTACTGTCTTGCTCTCTATATCAAAAACACAAAAAAATTAGTTACTCGCATTTACTTTATTTACTTTTTGTTTATTTCATCATGTTTCCTCCTAAGTACACTCTAAAAGACATACCGGTAGGACGAGGGTCTATAATTGGAAGAGATAATATAGAAGATTTTTCACTCATGTTAGTACAGTGAAGATTTTGAAGATAGACACTTGGTAGAACTTGCTCCTACTTATGAAATTGCTGCTGCTTCTTTAGTACACATGTTGGAAACTAAATTTGTTAATCTCAATCCTATAATTCAGCATATGTTTCTTACACTCTCTGATATGGAGGAAGGAGAAAAGAAAGATTTTGTCTTAGAAACCCTTCTTAAAGAATTTGGTGGTATAGCAAGAGAGGCTAGAAAAGTCTTTATTAAATATAAAATGCTTGGCTCTTATACCAATTTTGCTAGTACCCTTAAAAAGATGGACATTGATAGAATAAAGTACACTAATAATGTTAATGATGTAGGGGATATTAAGACATCAATACCTTGCAAGCTCGCAAGAATGTTCGAGACACTAGAAAAGAATTATGATTGGATTGTTCCTGAAAATTTGTTTGATGAGAATAGCAAGCCTAAGAGTAATGAAAAAGGAGCCTCTGAAACTTACATAGATAAGGTAACATGCATTGTTGAGGCAACTCCCAATACCCCTGGTAATAATGCCGATGCTTCATCTCTTGATAATACTTGATTCACACTTTCTGCGCCTAGCTGAAAAGCGTTAAAGAAAAGCGCTTATGGGAGACAACCCATGTTTTTACTACAGTACTTTTTTTTATATTTGAGTCTTGAAAGTTGTTACTACTGTAGCAACCTCTCCTTATCTTTATTTTATTGCATTGTTGTGCCAAGTAAAGTCTTTGATAGCAAAGTCAATACTAGATTTGGATTACTGCGCAGAAACAGATTTCTTGCTGTCACGAATCTGGGCAGAATTCTCTGTAGGTAACTCAGAAAAATCTGCCAATTTACGTGCGTGATCCTCAGATATGTACGCAACTTTAATTCAATTTGGGCATTTTCATCTGAGCAAGTCTGGTGCCATTTTAAAATTCGTCTTTATGGACTGTTCTGTTTTGACAGATTCTGCCTTTTATTTCGCATTGCCCCTTTTGCTGTGTTGGATGGATTTCTTTGTTCCATTAATGTCCAGTAGCTTTGTGCAATGTCCAGAAGTGTTAAGAATGATTATGTCACCTCTGAACATGTAAATTTTTATTGTGCACTAACCCTCTAATGAGTTGTTTCGAGTTTGGTGTGGAGGAAGTTTTCAAGGGTCAAGAGAGGAGGATGATACAATATGATCAAGAAGAGTGAAAAGTCAAAGCTTGGGGATGCCCCGTGGTTCATCCCTGCATATTTTAAGAAGACCCGTCTAAGCTTGGGGATGCCCAAGGCATCCCCTTCTTCATCGACAACATTATCAGGTTCCTCTAATGAAACTATATTTTTATTCATCACATCTTATGTGCTTTGCTTGGAGCGTCTGTTTGCTTTCGTTTTGTTTTGTTTGAATAAAGTCGGATCCTAGCATTCTTTATATTGGAGATATTACGCTCCGCTGTTTCGTATGAACACATGTGTTCTTAGCTTTATCTTTAATGTTCATTGCGAAAGTTGAACTACCTCATTCATTGATATATGGTTGGAAACGGAAAATGTCGCATGTGGTAAATGGTATAATGTCTTGAATAATGTGATACTTGGCAATTGCTGTGCTCATATAGATCTTGTTTAAGCTCTTGCATCATGTACCTTGTACCCATTAATGAATAACTACATAGAGCATGTTAAAATTTGGTTTGCATGATTGTTCTCTCTAAGTCTAGATATTTTCTGGTTGAGGTGTTTGAACAACAAGGAGACGATGTAAAGTCTTATAATGCTTACAATATGTTTATATGTGAGTCTTGCTGCACCATTTTATACTTGAGTTTGCTTCAAACAACCTTGCTAGCCTAGCCTTGTATTGAGAGGAATTCTTCTCGTGCATCCAAATCCTTGAGCCAAAATCCATGCCATTTGTGTCCACCATACCTACCTACCACATGGTATTTCTCCGCCATTCCAAAGTACATTACTTGAGTGCTACCTTTAAAATTTCTATTCTTCACGTTTACAATATATAGCTCATGGGACAAAATAGCCTTAAAAACTATCGTGGTGAAAAATATGTACTTATGTGTCTTATTTCTTAGCAAGTTGCTTGTTGAGCGGTAACCATGTTTCTGGGGACGCCATCAACTCTTTTACCTTTATTGAATATCATATGAGTTGCTATGCATGTTCGTCTTGTCTGAAGTAAGGGCGGTTTTCACAATCAAATGGTTTGAGTATGCATACTTTAGAGAAGAACATTGGGCCGCTAACTAAAGCCATGAATCATGGTGGAAGTTTCAGTTTGGACATATGATGGCGTGTACAGCACACGTCCGTTGGGAACCCCAAGAGGAAGGTATGATGCGTACAGTAGCAAGTTTTCCCTCAGAAAGAAACCAAGGTTTATCGAACCAGGAGGAGCCAAGAAGCACGTTGAAGGTTGATGGCGGCGGGATGTAGTGCGGCACAACACCAGGGATTCCGGCGCCAACGTGGAACTGCACAACACAACCAAAGTACTTTGCCCCAACGAAACAGTGAGGTTGTCAATCTCACCGGCTTGCTGTAACAAAGGATTAGATGTATAGTGTGGATGATGATTGTTTGCAGAAAACAGTAAAACAAGTATTGCAGTAGATTGTATTCGATGTAAAAGAATGGACCGGGGTCCACAGTTCACTAGAGGTGTCTCTCCCATAAGATAAATAGCATGTTGGGTGAACAAATTACAGTCGGGCAATTGACAAATAGAGAGGGCATGACAATGCACATACATGATATGATAAGTATTGTGAGATTTAATTGGGCATTACGACAAAGTACATAGACCGCTATCCAGCATGCATCTATGCCTAAAAAGTCCACCTTCAGGTTATCATCCGAACCCCTTCCGGTATTAAGTTGCAAACAACAGACAAGTGCATTAAGTATGGTGCGTAATGTAATCAATAACTACATCCTCGGACATAGCATCAATGTTTTATCCCTAGTGGCAACAGCAGATCCACAACCTTAGAACTTTCATCACTGTCCCAGATTTAATGGAGGCATGAACCCACTATCGAGCATAAATACTCCCTCTTGGAGTTAAGAGCAAAAACTTGGCCGAGCCTCTACTAATAACGGAGAGCATGCAAGATCATAAACAACACATAGGTAATAGATTGATAATCACCATAACATAGTATTCTCTATCCATTGGATCCCGACAAACACAACATATAGAATTACGGATAGATGATCTTGATCATGTTAGGCAGCTCACAAGATCCGACAATGAAGCACATAAGGAGAAGACAACCATCTAGCTACGCTATGGACCCATAGTCCAGGGTGAACTACTCACTCATCACTCCGGAGGCGATCATGGCGGTGAAGAGTCCTCCGGAGATGATTCCCCTCTCCGGCAGGGTGAGGCGATCTCCTGAATCCCCGAGATGGGATTGCGGCGGCGGCGTCTCGGTAGGGTTTTCGTATCGTGGCTCTCGGTGCTGGGGGTTTCGCGAGGCTTTAAGTAGGCGGAAGGGCAACGCGGGGGGGCCACACGAGGGCCCCACACAACAGGCCGGCGCGGCCAAGGGCCAGGCCGCGCCGCCCTAGCGTGTCGTCGCCTCGTGGCCCCACTTCGTTTCCTCTTCGGACTTCTGGAAGCTTCGTGGAAAAATAGGACCCTGGGCGTTGATTTCGTCCAATTCCGAGAATATTTCCTTACTAGGATTTCTGAAACCAAAAACAGCAAAAAACAACAACTGGCTCTTCGGCATCTCGTTAATAGGTTAGTGCCGGAAAATACATAAATACGACATATAATGTGTATAAAACATGTAGATATCATCAATAATGTGGCATGGAACATAAGAAATTATCGATACGTCGGAGACGTATCAACATAAAACCTCAAACTCTTATGAGAATATTAACTGTTGTTGAATGCTTAAGCATTAAAAGAGGAGTCCATTATCTGTTGTCTATGTTGTCCCGGTATGGGTGTCTAAGTTGAGAATGATCAAAAGCGAGAAATCCAATGCGAACCTTCTCCTTAGACCCTTGTACAGGCGGCATAGAGGTACCCCTTTGTGACACTTGGTTGAAACATATGTTATGCAATGATAATCAGTGTTAACCCAAGCTAATTAGGACAAGGTGCGAGCACTATTAGTATACTATGCATGAGGCTTGCAACTTGTAAGATATAATTTACATAACTCATATGCTTTATTACTACCGTTGACAAAATTGTTTCTATGTTTTCAAAATGAAAAGCTCTAGCACAAAAATAGTAATCCATGCTTCCCTCTGCGAAGGGCCTATCTTTTACTTTATTGTTGAGTCAGTTTACCTATTCTTTCTACCTTAGAAGCAAACACTTGTGTAAACTGTGTGCATTGATTCTTAAATGTTTACCTATTGCACTTGTTATATTACTTTGTGTTGACAATTATCCATGAGATATACATGTTAAAGTTGAAAGCAACCGCTGAAACTTATATCTTCCTTTGTGTTGCTTCAATGCCTTTATTAAGAACTTATTGCTTATGAGTTAACTCTTATGCAAGACTTATTGATGCTTGTCTTGAAAGTATTATTCATGAAAAGTCTTTGTTATATGATTCATTTGTTTACTCATTATCCTCATCATTGCTTCGAATCGCTGCATTCATCTCATGTGCTTTACAATAGTATGATCAAGATTATGATAGCATGTCACTTCAGAAATTATCTTTGTTATCGTTTACCTACTCGAGGGCGAGTAGGAACTAAGCTTGGGGATGCTTGATACGTCCCAAACGTATCTATAATTTCTTATGTTCCATGCTACTTTTATGATGATACTCACATGTTTTATATACATTACATGTCATTATTATGCATTTTCCGGCACTAACCTATTGACGAGATGCCGAAGAGCTGTTTTTTGCTGTTTTTGGTTTCAGAAATCCTTGTAAGGAAATATTCTCGGAATTGGACGAAATCAACGCCCGGGGTCCTATTTTTCCACGAAGCTTCCAAGTCCGAAGAGGAAACGAAGTGGGGCCACGAAGCGACGACACGCTAGGGCGGCGCGGCCCACCCGGCCGCGCGGCCCTATTGTGGCCACCTCGTGACGCCCGACCTACCCTTCCGCCTACTTAAAGCCTCCGTCGCGAAACCCCCAGTAGGAGCCACGATACGGAAAACCTTCCAGACGCAGCCGCCGCCAATCCCATCTCGGGGATTCGGAGATCGCCTCCGGCACCCTGCCGGAGGGGGAATCATCTCCCGGAGGACTCTTCATCACCATGATCGCCTCCGGATTGATGTGTGAGTAGTTCACCCCTTGACCATGGGTCCATAGCAGTAGCTAGATGGTCGTCTTCTCCTAATTGTGCTATCATGCTCGATCTTGTGAGCTGCCTATCATGATTAAGATCGTTTCTTTGTAATCCTGCATGTTGTGTTTGTTGGGATCCGATGGATATTGAATACTATGTCAAGTTGATTATCAATCTATCATATATGAGTTGTTTATGTTCTTGCATGCTCTCCGTTGCTAGTAGAGGCTCTGACCAAGTTGATACTTGTGACTCCAAGAGGGAGTATTTATGCTCGATAGTGGGTTCATGCCTCCGTTAAATCTGGGACAGTGACAAAAGTTCTAAGGTTGTGGATGTCTTTGTTGCCACTAGGGATAAAACATCAATGCTTTGTCTAAGGATATTTGTGTTGATTACATTACGCACCAAACTTAATGCAATTGTCTATTGCTTGCAACTTAATACCGGAAGGGGTTCGGATGATAACCTGAAAGTGGACTTTTTAGGCATAGATGCATGCTGGATGGCGGTCTATGTACTTTGTCGTAATACTGATTAAATCTCATAGTACTCATCATGATATTTGTATGTGCATTGTTATGCCTTCTTTATTTGTCAATTGCCCAACTGTAATTTGTTCACCCAACATGCTATTTATCTTATGGGAGAGACACCGCTAGTGAACTGTGGACCCCGGTCTATTCTTTACATCTGAAATACAATCTACTGTAATACTTGTTCTTTACTGTTCTTCGCAAACAATCATCTTCCACACAATACGGTTAATCCTTTGTTCACAGCAAGCCGGTGAGATTGACAACCTCACTGTTACGTTGGGGCAAAGTACTTTGGTTGTGTTGTGCAGGTTCCACGTTGGCGCCGGAATCCCTGGTGTTGCGCCGCACTACACTTCGCCGCCATCAACCTTTAACGTGCTTCTTGACTCCTACTGGTTCGATTAAACCTTGGTTTCTTACTGAAGGAAACTTGCTACTGTGCGTATCACACCTTCCTCTTGGGGTTCCCAACGGACGTGTCAACTACACGCATCAAGGAGCAGCATTAACTGAGGACATAAACAATGATCCCGAAGATTGTCCAGTGGAGAGGAGCATGTTATCACGAGTCTCACATGACAAAAGTTGAGAACACATGTCGTTGAGAGAGGTGGAGGGAACAACATTGATGGCATCCACAAGTGCGTTGAAATTCCCATCGAGACCATTAAGTATATAGTCCTTCAACTCATCATCATCAACAAGCTTGCCAGCAATACGTGTTCAGAGGCATATCCCTTCATCTTGGTGATGAATTGCTGAGCAGTCATGTACAGTTTCTTTGTGTTGGTCGAAGCACCGCGGAGAGTTGAGACCCGTGACTTGGATTGAGAGGTGTAGAGTTGTTGAAGGGCACGCCAAACATCAGAGGCATGTGTACATCCAAAAATATGGGGGAGAACTTCTTCGGAGAGGGAATTGACGAGAAAACTGACCACCAGTTGATCCCGTGTAATCCAAGTGTCATAGGCAGGGTTGGGGATGGATACCTTTTTCTTGTTTTCATCTTCAGCATCAATAAACTTGGGCCTAGATGAATCTGACCGTCGAGGAGGCCCATAAATCGGGTGCCACGAAGAGTGGGCAACACTTGGGCATGCCAGTACAGGAAGTTCACACGGGTGATCTTGGTGGTCGGCGGAGCGCCAATGATGGCCGCAGCAGATGATGTCAAGGAGGACGCCATGAAGGGAGACGGCGGAGGTTGTTTTAGGGTTCGGTTTGTGGAGAGTTTTGGTTGTGGGAGGGAGAGGTGTAGGGATTAGAGGAGAAGGGGAATCGGGAGGGAAGCCTATAGGCAATGGCCTAGTCATATCGATCAAGAGATTGAGGAGGAGGACGACGGTAGGAGGGCACCGGCGGCGGCAGCTAGGAGGGAAGGGAAGGGCCTGATACCATGTGGAATTCGTAGGTGGAACAATACCCTCGTTTTGGAGGTGCTCGGTTACATGTTATAGAGGTGGAAAGAGCCTCCACCGTGGCCAGGTACAAGTTTGTGTACGTATCCAATTGGTGTACTACACCATATTGGATACATACCATAATACATGTCTAATAAAGGGAACATATACTCCTAGAAAAACCGAAGGACTGATTTGCTGGTGATCTTAAGACTTGAAAATTGACCGTTCATTGCAGAAAACAAGGTGGCAATTGGATTCTGTGCAGGAATGCGTGCTTCAGATGATTCAAAATCTGTACTAGTAGATCCAATAATCCAAGCTTGAAAGAGCTTGGGATCTGTATAAATGATGCCTGCTTGAAAGAGCATGAGGTCTGTAGAAATGATGCATGCATAACCCTACTGGAAATACAAATGTAACATCCCTGTTTAGCTAAACCTAATTAGGAGTTGATTTGTGCATCATGAGCATCATGCTTACTTTAATCATAAAATTCCATTAAAGTAAAAACAGTTGAAAGCCCTAATTTTGGCTATGTTCTCCCTGTTTCGAATGCTTTGGAGTTTGTCTCACAGTTTTCCAAATAAAGTACATGGCACTTCTGCAATATGTATGAAGCCCATGTATATTTTATAAATTTCAGAAAGTTTGAAATCCTCAAATGAATTCAAAAAAAGCAAAAGGAATTAAAAAAATAGAATTTAGCAAAACAAAAAGGAGGAAAACCCTTACCTGTTTGGGCTGGCAGCCCAACTTTCCTCTCTGTTCCCTTTCTCTTGCGTGCAGCCCAGCAGAAGCCCACCTTGGCCCAACCCATCTCCCCTGGTCATCCTCTTCGTCACAATGGGCAAGCATCTCGGTGTTACTAGCGGTCTAGCGCTGACATCGGCCGTGCGAAGATGCGTGATGTCACATCTCGCCTACGTAGGATGAGCACAACCTCATTTTTTATTTTGTTCGGTAGTGGGCACAAAGGCTTTCCGACCTCAATGTCGCCTTAGGATCTTGTTAAGGCGGAGGAAAAGCATACACAAAGCACAAACAAACATTTTTTACCCAGGTTCAGGCCGCCCTTTGGCTAACAACCCTACGTCCTACTTTGATGGATTATCTGGGGTGGATAGTATACAAGATGATGATCTCTCAGGTGTCGGGAGGACGATTTCTATATCTTCTACACTTCCTGGACTTCCTCTTTGTTATGCACTCTCTTTTATCTTCCTGCTGAGCTAGGTCGAGCCAGTCCGAATCGGACTAACACGTATGAACTGAGGTTGAAATGATCCCAACCCCGACATGGTTGCCTCGATTGTGTTGTTTCTCCGTTCTGATCTCTCGTGTCCTTACATGTGCCTCGGCGTGTATATCCGTGTCTCTCTCTTCTTTCCACCATTGTCCTTTCCTCTCTTGTCCTTCTTCTCTCTCTTCCGGCGAGGCACCCCTTTTATACCACAATGGATCGCCACAATGGCTAGTCCAAGCACCGCCCAAGGGCGTTCGCGGGCTCAATCATTCGGAGCCACGCGGACGTCGGGCATGTGGGTGGTGCATGTGGCCAATGGACGGCCATGGGCAGTGCGCCGACGTACTCGATGGTGGCATGATAGCTCGAGCAGCGAGCTATCACTCATGTCCGCTACGCAGGCCTCTGCCGGCCTGCACCATGATGACGCGCAAGGGCGCATGCGCTTCGGTTGTTCCCCATGCTGAGCCTGATATGCCTTGTTAGGTTCGGTTGACCTCCGCTCCCAGGCCGCGCCTGGCCAAGGAAAGGCGGTCTTCTGGTCCATCCCGGGCAGTCCAGGTTGTGCGTGGCGGACGATGGTGGTGGCTGTTCGTCGCTACCTTGTTGAAGGCATCCTTCGTTTCTCGCCTGGGCTGATCCGAGGGAAACCCCAGATCCGGGTCTCCTGGATTGAACGATGGCAAGGCGTGGTGCCGTTTTCCCTATTGGGGGCATCGATTTTTGGAGAAGACATTGGCTGGATATGGCGCAGAGATGGAAGGACTTTGTCTTACATGGAGATTTGGTAGAGATGTCAAGTAATGCCTAGCCGACACGTGCTAAGCTAACTCATGCCTGTTCGGTAGGTGCTACCTACGACATATCTTCTGGAGACTTCAAGATGTGTTGGCTGGTGGTAGTTGGCGGCATAGTGCTGGCCGGTGGAGACCGTGACGTGCTAAGGAGTTTGCGCGCATGGAGGTGGTGCTACTTGGCACCACGGTGCTGTCGGTGACTAGTGTGGCGAGAGTCTGCGCATCGATTTACACACTGATATGGGTAGATGGAAGATAGCGAAGGCGGCAAAATCCGGAGCGAGTGCATTGGCGGCGCTTCGTGGATATGCTGGGCGGATCTGGGGCCTGGTTGCATGAAGCGATTGGGTGTTTTCAGGTCTCGCCGGGGGGCTGACGATGGATTGCTATTGTCATGCTTGGTGGTTTTGTTTTGGTTGTCCTTAATTTGTATGATCTTTGTAATGGATTTACACAAGACTTTTGATATCTTATAATAATAAAGGTTGTGTGCATCGCTTGATGGAGAGGCCGGGGCTTCGGTCCCATATAAAAAAAACACGACAACCTTCTTCATTGAAGAACACTAGCTGTCTCACGAATGGTGTTTTTGTTTACTAGCCCATTGTAATAGCTTTACCTAGATTGAATGCCCTTATGCCTTGTTTATCCGGAACATATCCCTCAAAAACCCACCTCCATATCAATGATCTCTTCTAACTAAATTTGTCCTCAGGATACATGCCTAGGTACGGTAAACATGTCTTGAGATATGGTGTTATATCATAAGAGTTAAACGATAATATTTTTCTTCTGTTCTGAATGACTTCACTGTCTTCATGCCTAAAACCAATTACATCATACAACTTAGACCAATCTGCACTTTGTTTACAGATAAACAAACTAGCTAGTGCAATGATATATAGCAAATTAGCTATTGCAAATTGCAATGATGTATTAGCTGGCTTACGCCTAGCACTTGCCTTAGTGCATTGCAAATGATTGAATATATTGTATGAGCTGGTTGGTTGACACAGAGCCGTCTAGCTCTTCGTGTTACACTATTAGCAATAATGTTTCCTAGCGTTACGTGTGTGAATCAAATTAGTAAGATTCCACGTTAGGTTAATAGAGGGTGCCACACACCCCATAGAGGGCACGACTCAGAAGTGTATTTTGATTCTTCTGCTATTAGATTTTGAGTGTCTCTTGTTTGTGTTATCTTCAGGTGATCGATCTTTGGGCAAAACTCAACAACTCCACGACTCAGAAGTGTATTTTGATTGTTCTATCCACGTTAATTAGTTATAAGTTGCTTTCAATCATCTGCAAGTTTGTATTGATCTTATACTGATCAATATTGATTGCCATGTTGCATGGGTTGATGTACCCATTATTTGTCTCGATCTTAGTAGAAAAGCTTAGACTAACATAATAATTGGTGATCAGAGAAGTAGCAGTAGTTAGTCAAATAAAATTTAACTTCGGTTGCTATGTTGAAAGGGTGGATAAATTGACACTCATCATTATTGTTGGTTTACAAATGCACAATTTGTTAACATTTGTCGCCGGAACTAGTCCATTGTCAACTCTCGCCATGGCTTAGTTAGGCCGCAATCTATACATTCCAGCATGTGCTTCATTCCAGTTTATTTTTGGAAGTATTAATTAGAACAAACTCATTTATATTACCTCCTCCATAACAGTTTATTAGTCTTCGCGTAGCCCTAGGTTATAAATTTAACCAACTTAATATGAGATATATAATATAAAAACAAATCACTAGAAACTTCAAATATTATATTTTCTAATGGTGATTTTTATGTTATATAGTTTATATTATCAATGTGGAAATCTCAGATTTTAGCAAAGGGTACGCCACACCAAAATTTTGGCGTGCCTACTGAAAATATCATGTCTTAAAATATAGAGAAGAAATTATGATTATGAAATATGAAAAAAATAATTAAATAAAAGGGATTTCAATTTTAATCAAAACGGCACCATCGACAGGGCGTTCAAATATTGAACTAATTTCTCGCTGTTGACATCCTAAATTTCCAAAGTATTCGACTGCATGGTGATTATTCTGGTAACACTATTAAATACAGTCTGATTGTAGTACATAAACAACAACATATGCAAAAAATATTTTAGAAAAAGACATAATGAAATATATAAAATTAATCATATACTTGACTACTGAAGACTAATTATCATTCAACGAAATTATGAAGCTGATACTGCGTAGCTAGCCCATATTACTGCTAAAACCCAGTGTAGAGTGACTCTAACGTATAGTACTCCAGCTACATACATCCTTTGGTTAATCAACATAAATAATCAGATCAAACCATCACCAAAGTAGCTACCCATGCATGGTGCATGGCCATAACTAGCCAGCATACTAAAGCCCACATCTTGATAAAACATACAAGTAGATCATTAGTGCCAAAAGCCAACGAAGCAATAAAACGATGGTCAAGTAACTATCAAAGCTAATCAATCAGTTGCATGCATGAGCTCAGTTTGCATGCATGGCTACAGGCCACATGCATTAGCAAGCTTGAATAATCGGCTAGTTGATTCAAACGACGATACCCTCTAAGGCTGGATCGCAGGGTATGCCATGACATACCTGGGTCCATCACTATATATAATACTAACTCAGTTTTAATGAATAAGATTTTTTTTTTTGAAACAAGGCAAAAGACTTGCCATCTTCATTGATAAAGAAGAAGTTTTAGAGTTTTACAATCCCATACTTGGCCAAAAGGCCAAGCCAAAAAAACATAACACTACTCTCGCGGTATTACATTACTCAATGCTTTCGCTCCCGCCATACTCCACGTAGCAACCTCATCTTTGATCTTTGTTATTACCATGTCCGTGGTGGAAGCTTTGTTTCGGAAAACACGTGCATTTCGCTCCTTCCAAATTTCCCATGATATCAACATAGCAAGAGAAGCCATGGCCTTTCTACCTTGCCTTGGCTTATGGATCTCCTCCGTCCACCATTCTTTGACATTTCCTCTAGAATGCCAAGCACTTGGGTCAACATCATGTAGCCCTAGCCAACTTCTCACACTTGACCAAACTCCAATGGTGAAACGACACTTGAAGAGCAAGTGGGAGGCGGATTCATGAACTTGGTTGCAAAGCTTGCACATTCCACAATTTGGCCATCCCCTCTTTTGGAGCCTATCCGCCGTCCAAACTCTATTTTGGATAATCAACCACGCGAATGTTTTGCATTTAGGTGGAGCCCAAGGTTTCCAAACAAGGGAAGGAAAAGATGATTTTGTGTGACCCAAGAATTGCATATTGTATGCCGATTTGGAGGAGTAGCATCCACTATTGGTGAGCTTCCAAGAGATGGAATCCGAGGTGTTGGAGTTCAATTGCACCGGTTGAATCATTTCCCAAAGGGTTGCAAATTGCGTGATGTGCTCAAGTGTTAGACCATCATTGGTGTTGATCTTAGAGATCCAAAAATTGGCATCCAAAGCCTTGCTAACGGAACACCTTTTTCCTTGTGATATTTTGTAGACGAGGGGTGCGATGTCTTTCGGTCTTTTCCCATCAAGCCAAGGGTCCTCCCAAAAAATTGCCTTCTTTCCATTTCCAATGGAGAT
Source organism: Lolium multiflorum (assembly GCA_030979885.1). Taxonomy (NCBI): domain Eukaryota; kingdom Viridiplantae; phylum Streptophyta; class Magnoliopsida; order Poales; family Poaceae; genus Lolium; species Lolium multiflorum. Next base: position 6,197,611 of record CM061752.1, read on the forward strand.
CTTTGTCGCCGCGGCGAATAGCTCTTTATCTTGGTTGTTGCATGGGTTTCCAAGGCCAACCCACGGTCTTGCCTCATCACTCCATTCATGCCAAAGCCATCTCATGCGAAGAGCCGAAGCGAATTTAGCAAGGTTTAGAATCCCAAGACCTCCATATTCCTTGGGCTTACACACCATATCCCAACTAACTTTGCATTTTCCTCCGGTGACTTTATCACTTGCTGCCCAAAAAAAGGCTCTTCGAATGCTATCAATTTTCATGAGCACCTCAACCGGCACATTGAGGACGGTAATGTAGTAGATGGCAATGCTAGTGAGGACAGACTTAACAAGGGTGGACCGGCCAGCCATGGTGACATGTTTCCCAATCCATGGCAAGATCTTGGCGGCCACTTTATCTTCTAACGGTTGGAAGTGTATCCTTTTTAGCCTAGTGACCGAAAGAGGAAGTCCGAGGTACTTCATTGGGAAGCTTGTACGGGAAGCCGGAAAGGCTTGAAGGATGTCATTAAGATCAAGCTCCGTACATCTAATCGCCGCCACTTGACTTTTTGTGCAATTAGTGACAAGACCGGTTACATCCCCAAAGTGTTGCAAGGTGGTATAAAGGTAGTTGATGTCATCCTTGTTGGGAACCATGAAAATAGCGGCGTCATCGGCATAAAGAGAGGTGCGGACCGTGGGAGCCCTCCCCCTCAACTTATGGAGATGCCCTTGTTCGGTGGCCTTCCGGAGAATGTGATGAAGTGGATCAATGGCCAACACAAAGAGGAGAGCAGACAACGGGTCCCCTTGTCGGAGCCCCCTTCCATGCTTGATGGGGTCTCCGGCGATGCCATTGAGAAGCACTCTTGAAGATGAGGTTGATAGGAGGGCAGCGATCCAATCCCGAAATTTGCTAGGGAAGCCCAAGTGTTGGAGCAAATCCATCAAGTAGTCCCATCTAACCGAGTCAAACGCTTTTTTGATGTCAAGCTTGAATAGAAGCGTTGGCGTCTTGGACCTATGTAGTTTCCTTGCCAAGTTCCGAACATACAAGAAGTTGTCATGGATACTCCTTTTCTTAATGAAGGCACTTTGGGCATTTGAGACAAGCATATTCATGTAGGGTGCAAGACGAGTGGCCAACATCTTGGATATTAATTTTGCGATGGCATGAATGAGGCTTATTGGGCGGAAGTCGGTGATCTCCTCCGCTCCTTCTTTCTTTGGAATGAGAGCAATGTTAGCGGAGTTGAGCCAATGAAGGTGATTGGTGCGCAAGCTCGAAAATTGGTTGACCACCGCCATGACATCATCCTTTATTGTGCCCCAACAAGCTTTAAAAAAAGCCCCCGTAAAGCCATCCGGGCCCGGGGCTTTATCACAAGCTGTCCCATCCACCGCGGCTTTGACTTCCTCCTCCGTGAACTCCCCACTAAGCAGTGATAAGTCACATTGTGTAGAAGGAATCGTTGTCCAATTGAAGTTTTGAGATCGCGGAGGGCCCCTTTTGATTATGTTTTTGAAGTGGTTGTGTATGATGCTCTTCTTTTGGTTATGCTCCGTGACCCACCCATTATTGTGCTTGAGGCGTAGAATGTGATTCTTCCGTCTTCGTGCATTGACACGTAGATGGAAAAATCTAGTGTTCGCATCCCCCTCCTTTAACATTGTTATCCTTGAGGCTTGTCTCTTTCTTGATCTCTCTAGGGCCGCCAACCCTATGACTCTCTTCTTCAATCTTGATCTAAGCTCTCTTTCTTCATTGGAGAGAAATCTATTTTCTTGCGCCATATCAAGTTGGAGGATGACCTCCAACGCCATTTGAAGCTCAACCTTAGCTTTGGAGAAAAGCCCTTTGCTCCACTTCCTCAAATTCTTCCCGGTGTTCTTTAGCTTGTGAAAAAGGCGTTGACACGGTTCAGCATGATTGGTATTATCATTCCAAGCTCCATTGACAACCTCCGCAAATCCCGGCATTTTTATCCAAAAGTTTTCGAAGCGGAAGGATTTTGGCTTTTTAGGGCCACTTTCATTTGCAAGAAGGAGAGGGCAATGATCGGATAATGACGATGAGAGGGCGTGTAATATGTGGTTGGAGAAAGTGACATCCCAATCTTCATTGCAAAAGAAGGCATCAAGCTTGCTCATAGTAGGGTCATGTCGTTCGTTGCTCCATGTGAATTTGCGGTTTTGAAGATGTATCTCCTTGAGCTCACAAGTGTTTAGCGCGTTGCGGAATCTCACAATTCGACTACGGTTGGATTTGGCTCTATTTTTATCTCTAGCACGATAAATTTGGTTGAAATCGCCATTAACTAACCATCTTGTTCCAGTTGGTGGTTCAGCGGGGGAAACTCTCATTTGCAACTAGTTGCGCCCGCACCCCATTTTTTATTGTGACACTTCTCAGTTTCCAAAAAATGCAAACTAAAATTCTAGACATACATTGTGTTGTGTCTTGTGCATCTGTGAAGTTTCATCCAAAAATATGTCAAAATGTGACATGTGTAAAAAAGAGAAGACGTACGTAAATAGTGTCACGTACTATTTACACATCATTTGTTCTTTTTGTGTAGGCCACATTTTGACATATTTTTGGATGAAATTTCACAGATGGACAAGATACAATAGAATGTATGTCTAGAATTTTAGTTTGCATTTTTTTTGGAAATGTCAGAACAAAAATGGGGTGCGGGCGCAACTAGTTGCGGAATATCCCCTCTCGTTTAGCGGCCACAAGCTCCGCAAAGAAGGCGTCCTTGAGGTTTGAACGAGTCGGCCCATATACAGTGGTGAGCTTGAAGGAAATATCTGTGCCAACAATGGCCATCATGGCTGAGAGGGTAAAAGTACCGACGTCAATGTCAGTCGCATGCACTCTAGTGTCATCCCAAAGAATAAGATTTATATTGTTGTTAAAAAGACAAACAATATAAAGTTTAACGGGAAATCGATCTACTTTGGCTCACAGGTGTAGATGCACCCACTATTTAAAATCATATTTCAAAATGTCTAAAATTCTGAAAAAATATCAGGGTGTACATCCAGACATTCTAGGTAGCACATGAAGTTTGACGGAATTTTTTTTGTGACCAGTGTAAAAAAACAATTTTTAAGGAGATTTTTTTTTACATATTGCGCACATTTTTTTTTATAATAGGTGCATCTAGACCTATGAGCTAAAACACCATGTCAAAGTTTAAACAAGTTTTTACTAAAAACTATTAACATGTAAATTTCAAAATCAATATCACTTGATACATCAAGAAATATATTTTCATCTGATATCTCTATAATATCATATTTGTTAATAATAGTTTGGTTAAACTTTACTTTGCTTGACTATTCTCTTAAAAAAGACTTATTCATCAATTGAAATGGAAGGAGTATTGGTTAAATTAGCTATTTGTAGAACTAATTAACTGATATGGAGGTAACGTGCAGCTCTATTCAAGGTACTAGCAATCAGAGTCGCCCCCTTCCACATGTAGATAAATTCGTTTTTAGAAAATTAGTAGAGATATGTAGCTCGATCTGGACGTTTTTTTTTTGGAAAATCAGATCGATCAGGACGTTGAGCGGTTCCTGGTCACACGTGAATGCTGGCATCTTATGAGATCACCGCTTATTTATTTTAGTTAAGTCGATGTCGATCCAAGGTGATTTGTCCTCGTGGATCGCACGCACGTATATATTTTAGTCAAGGTTGATCATATAGGTGTTAATCAGTGTGGAAGGTTGCCCCGTTCTGGTCCTCCATCGGCGTCGCCGCTCTTCTATGGTATTACTATTGGCACATCTGGAAGCAACGCAACAGCGTTTGTGGTTCATGAGGCCCGGCCGTCTCTTTCGGTGCTTTTGAAGATGTGCCGCGATGACGCCACCCTCTGGCTGGGACGTTTTCCTGTCGACCTTCGTGGTGCGGTTGATGCATGTTACGACTGTCTCAACCGTGAAAAAATTATTTGGGTCCGGCTTCCCAAATAATTTCTTATAATATTGAATAATAGAGACCTTAAGCTTCTCTTCACCAACTTTGGGTACTTCATTTTGCTCTAGTTATAAAATCCTTTTGCTCCTATGTCTACCAATGGTAATTAGATGGAATTACTTAGTATTATTTCCTCCGCTACAACAAAAATAGCTCGTAGAGATATTATTTTAGTCTCGTAGAGACATTATCTCTGCTTCTACATTATAGTACAGACGTTTTTGAAGTGTTACATAAGTGCCACTACAGTCAGTGGGTCTAGGACTAAAGGAGACTTCCAAAATGTCTTTACATACTGTAAGACATTTTGTAGAGACACTACACATTGTCCATAAATTCGATAAGACATTAGTAAAGTGATTCTTTACGTCATTATTCTATATCATAGATAAAAATAAATTATAACACATCTAACCACCTAGCCTCACACAACATATTGCTAATACTCTTAAAGAAAATCTTGTGAGTACTATATTGTATGCCTCAAAATTATATAAAGTTCCTGTACAAAACGTAAATAGTGCCTCAAGTCGTGTCTCTAGCTATGACGTAAGGTCAGTTTGGAAAGTGTCTTAAAATGCCTCTATATGATTTCTTTCGATAATTTGTTAAATGTCTCATAGAATGCCTTTAAACACACATTTGATACTCATGACAAAAATGTGTCAACTATTATCTCTACAGTTAAGACACTTTAGATGGTGTCTAAAAGAAATGTCTCTACAGCAAGAAAAATGTCGAACATAAGGGTACCTTTTATCCCATTCAACACTTGTAAGGATACTGTCGAACTTCTCATACATGGCGATTGGCGCCTATTTTCCCAAATATATTGTCAGCTAGAGAAACAATTTCTCTAAGGCCTAAACTTGCAATATTCGCCTTAAAAACAAAGGGCCAGCAGGGATTGATGTTATCATTACTTTTATCCTCACTTAAGAAACATTAGTGAGTGCTTTTTTACAATATAAGTTATATCTTGTTGTGTACTGAGGTATATTTAAAGGTTTGTACTTGGGTGGGGAGCCTTACGTGTGGGTGTGTATCACTTTTTTAAAACCTTGTCTCATAATAACAATTCTGTGGTAGTGCTGAATAATGTCTTGCCTGGCGTTTTTAGCATGGACGCCTGACTCTGTTGTATCACTGTTTTCTGAACTACAAATGCGATCTACAAACCGAGCCTACAATTCTACAAAGGTATTTCTAGTGTGTGGTTATCATGTTACCCACTATATAAGAGCTGAAAGATGCAGAGTCCTGTTATTGATGTCGCCATTTTTTTCTTGTCTTGAAATATTATTACAAACCCAGGAAAGCGTAGAATTGTGATTTTGTATTTTTAACCCATGCTGTAATTTTCTAATGTCTGGTTTGAACCGCGAACCTGAAGCCATGCAATAGATTCTTATTACTTTTTTTTGTTCGAATATTCCTTAGTGGATTTTTTATTTGGGTAAACTAGATTCTACCAGGGTAAGCTTGAGCTTATTCACAATCTCTTATTCAGATATGCAATAGTGTTATTTTTTATAAGAACAAGTGGCTAGTCCAAGCTAATTAACAATGTGTAATTTAAATTTGTGTAGCATTTCTCCTTCTGTGATCAGAGTTTTTCTATACTAGAATACAAACTACAGAGTAGAAATATCAAATACTTTCGTCTAGGAGCCATGTTGTTGATCAAACTCATTTTTTTCTTATCTGGAAGCTTGGAACATGTTTTCTCGGATATAGCGTTTTTGATGCAACCGACCTAACAGTTGACTAGCCACTTGTTTTCTCTGAAACAGGAATGCCATGTGAAAAAAGACACGAGACGGATTTTGGATGGTCAGTGACAACTATAGGGCACTGTATGTTGAAACAAAACTTACCATTTCCTTGCTGTGATGCCAACTACTCTGGCGTCTACCTTTGCCGATCCATCCTAGCACAAGATAGCATGTGTAACTAGTCTCATCAGCATCGTCACCACTAGGGAACAAACTCCATGCTGTAATGGCAAGTTGAAACTCAAACAATTAGACTTATAACATGTTAAGTCAAGTGAGCTAGATCTCATGACTTCAAAAAGAGATGGTGTTGGTACAGGTGTGTTAGATGTATTTTCCGTTTATATGTTGGTATGATCGTAGGTATGGAGGAGTCCTCCACCCTACCGTGTACCCCCCCCTTTTACCTGTATCGATGATTGATGGGCTTAGTCCCAACATATTAACACGTAACCGTGTGGAGATCAAACACACGTTCCAAGCCAAAACCTAATATGGTGTCAGAGCGTCTCTTCCGAGACGTTTAGCTGCCTCCGCCGCCGCCGCCACACTGCGCCGCCGCTGCTCCTGCCCTCTGCAGTCGCCGCTGCCGCCTCACAAAGCCGCCGCCGCTGCTGTGTTTTCTTCAGCCGCCGCCACCACACACATCACGCCATGATCCTGCAGCCTTCCCGATCGGACCTGATCGCTGCTGCCACAACAACGACAACTCAACACGAACCGCTGCCGCCGCTGCCCCTACAGTTGCCGCTGCATCACCGACAACATCGCCATGAGTTCGGCCTCGTCAACCATGGCCCTCGCCGCTGCCCTAGGTTCTCCTCTGGCGCAGCCCCTGACCCGCAAAAATTTCCTTGCGTGGAAGGCTCTCGTCCTCCCTGCCTTCCGCGGTGCTCGAGTCATGGGCCTCCTCGACGGCTCCGACCGTGCGCCTGCTAAAACCATGGAGGTAGATGGCCCTGACAAAGAGAAGGTCCCTGTGGAGAATCCGGCCTATGTTGCCTGGATCGGCCGAGATCAGCAAGCCCTCCGATACCTCCTCAACTCGCTGTCTCCGGACATCCTGTCTCATGTTCTCGGTGCGGAAACTACTGCAGCGGCATGGAAGACCATCGACAACATGTTCAAGACCTCTGCTCGCTCCAAGGTTCAACATCTCCGCAGTGAACTAAATGACATAAAGAAACTTCAGATGTCTGCTAATGAGTATTACACCAAGATGAAGGGGTTTGCCTCTGAGCTTGCTGCGGTTGGAGAGGCCCTTGATGATGATGAGCTGATTGGCTACATGCTCCGTGGTCTGGATGTGGATCACTACAATGCTCTCATTACAAACATCAATGGTAAACCAGAAACAACACTTGATGAATTTTACAACCAACTGTCTGCCTATGATATGCGTAACAGCCCCAAGGAGTCTCGAGAAGGGTTCACATCCTCTGTCAATCTCGCTCGCCATGGTGGTGATGATGGTCGCTACCGTGGTGCACGTGATGGCTGCAGTCCCGAGCGTGGGCAAGATCGACACCCGGAGTACCGTGGAGGAGGAGGAGGCAGATGGTCTCGTGACCGTCGAGACCGCCGTGATGACCGCTGTGATGGACCATGGAGACGCGATGATACACGCCCACGGCAGGATGGTGGTGGTGACCGCCCATGCCGCCGTGATGATGATGACCGTCGCTGCAATGATGGTGACGGCAAGGTATGCCGTCACTCTGACCGTGCTCCCACGCCCTTTGTTGACACCACCTGCCAAATCTGCACTATTTATGGCCACCCCACTAAGGATTGTTGGTGGCGCCATGAGGATGATGATGATTGTGGCAACAAGGGTGGTAAGGGTGCAAACTTTGCATCCTATGGTGTAGACACCAACTGGTACTCCGACACAGGTGCCACCGACCACATCACCAGTGAGCTGCACAAGCTCTCGACACATGAGAATTACAATGGACATGACCGTGTTCGCACGGCTGAAGGCACATGTATGCACATTAGCCATATTGGTCATTCAAAATTTGCACATCCACATGGTTCCTTTGATTTCAATAATATTCTTCATGTCCCTAATGCATCAAAAAATCTTCTTTATGTTCATCATTTTACCCTTGATAATTATGTGTTTATTGAGTTCCATCCTTTCTTCTTTTTGGTTAAGGACCAAGCAACACGAAGAGTTATGTTTAGAAGACCATGCCATGGTGGTCTCTATCCCTTGCTTCCCATGTTCAATGAGACCTCCAAGCTCGCCTTCATTGCAATAAAGCCGTCATTCTCTACATGGCACCGCTGTTTAGGACATCCATCTTCCTTTGTGGTTCAACAAGTTCTTACACCCCAGAAAGCACACCATATGTTTGTGATTCTTGTCAGTTAGCCAAGAGTCATCAACTACCGTATCCCATATCCACTAGTGTTTCTACTGCTCCTTTGGAGCAAGTGTTCTCTGATGTATGGGACCCTGCTCTTCTTTCTGTGGTAAAACATGCATACTATGTAAGCTTTATTGATGATTTTAGTAAATTCAAATGGATTTATTTGCACAAAAATAGTTATGATGTTTATCAAGTCTTTCTTAATTATCAACAGTATGTTGAGCACAAGTTTGGTAGGAAAATTGTTACCATGCAAACTGATTGGGGAGGAGAGTATGAAAAATTGACTGGTTTCTTTCAAAGGGTTGGAATCACACATCATGTTTCTTAATTATCAACAGTATGTTGAGCACAAGTTTGATAGGAAAATTGTTACCATGCAAACTGATTGGGGAGGAGAGTATGAAAAATTTACTGGTTGCTTTCAACGGGTTGGAATCACACATCATGTTTCCTGTCCCCATGCTCATCAACAAAATGGTTCCGCTGAAAGAAAACATCATCATATTGTTGAAGTTAGTCTTGCTTTGCTTGCTAATGCATCCATGCCTCTTAAGTTTTGGGATGAAGCTTTTCTTACAACCACTTTTCTTATCAACATTCTCCCAAGTAAAGTTCTTGATTTTGAGTCTCCTACTGAGCGTCTTCTTAATGTCACACCAAATTATGATGCCCTTCGAACTTTTGGTTGTGCTTGTTGGTCCAATCTTCGTCCATATAATAAACGCAAACTTGCTTTCCGCTTAAAACGGTGTGTCTTTTTAGGCTATAGTCCTCTCCACAAAGGTGTTAAGTGTCTTGACATTTCTACAGGTCGAGTCTACATCTCTAGAGATGTTGTGTTTGATGAGAATGTCTTTCCTTTCTCCACATTACATCCAAATGCCGACGCTCAACTCAAACAAGATATTTTTCTTCTTCCATCCTCCACATCTTTCTCTCAAACGGATGATGCAAATTTTGATGATCATGTTGTGCCTATTGTGTCCTGTACTAATGTGTCGCGGGATGGAGAAGCCGTAGGAGAAAACGGAGCTGAAAACAGAGTTGAAACGACGTCAGAAACGGAAGAAAACCACTCTTTATCGCATGCTGCAGAAGAAGACGAGACGAGCGCCGAGCACGAGGAGGAACATTCCTCTGCCCCGCCTGATCCCGAGGAGGATCCGCTGCCACCGCCAGGCCCGTCGCGGTCCGTGCGCTCAGCGCCTGCAGGTGGTTCTGCTGCCGCCTCGTGGTCCGTGCACATGCATGCGGAGAAGGAGGAGATTCCCTCCTCGCGACATGTGCCCACGCGCCCCAGCCTTGCGCCCACGAGCTCTGACTCCGCGTCCACGCCCACAAGCTCGGCCACGCGTCCAAATTTGCATGGTTCCCAGTTTTCTGGAGGATCTTCTGTGCCAGATTCTGCTGGCTCTGGTGGTTCTTCTGCGCCAAATGATTCTGCAGGAAATTCTACGCCCAGCTCTTCGTCTGATAATTCGGAGTCTCCTTCGCCGGTGCAAAATGCTGCACCACCAGCACCTCCGTCTCCCATTCGCACTCTTCTACAGAGAGGTATAACAAATCTGAAAAAATATACTGATGGTACAATTCGCTATGGTATGTTGTCATCTATAGGTCATCCATACACATTGAGAGAGGCTCTAGATGATGAAAATTGGCGCATGGCTATGGAGGAAGAATACAAAGCTTTAATGGAGAACAAGACTTGGCACCTTGTCCCTCCGAGCAGAAACAAAAACTTGATTGACTGCAAGTGGATCTATTGCATAAAGAGAAAAGTAGATGGTACAATTGATAGATATAAGGCACATTTGGTTGCAAAAGGATTCAAACAAAGGTATGGCATTGATTATGAAGATACTTTTAGTCTTGTGGTTAAAATTGCTACTATCCGAACAGTTTTGGCTCTTTCTGTTTCTCGTGGCTGGAGTCTACGGCAGCTAGATGTCAAGAATGCGTTTCTTCCTGGTGTTCTGGAAGAGGAAGTATATACGAAACAACCTCCAGGTTTTGAGAATTCTCACGCTCCGCATTATATTTGCAAACTTGATAAAGCATTATATGGGTTGAAGCAAGCTCCTCGGACCTGGTATTCTAGGCTAAGTTCTAAACTTTGTAATCTTGGGTTTACACCTTCAGAGGCTGATACCTCACTGTTCCTTTTTCACAAGTCTGATATTACTATGTTTGTGCTAATATATGTTGATGACATCATAGTAACAAGCTCTCCTAATCATGCTATTTCTGGTTTGCTTAAATATCTCAATAAGAACTTTCCCATCAAGGATTTGGGTGACTTACACTATTTTCTTGGTATTGAGGTTACAAAGACACAGAACGGTTTGCTTTTGAAACAGGAAAAATATGCTAAGGACCTGCTTCAGAAAGTCGGCATGCATGGATGCAAACCATCTCCAATACCTCTGTCTTCTACTGAACAGTTATCTCTTACTGCTGGTACCTCTAGGTTCTGATGACAGTACTCAATATAGAAACATTGTTGGAGGACTACAGTATTTAACATTGACACGACCAGATTTGTCATACTCTGTTAACAAGGTTTGTCAGTATCTTCATGCTCCAACTATAGATCACTGGACCGCTGTTAAACGTATTCTCAGATATGTGAAAGATACTTTGAACACTGAAATTACTTTTGTGAGATCGTCTTCTACACTTCTTAGTGCCTTTTTAGATACAGATTGGGCAGGATCCCTTGATGATAGAAGATCCACAATATTTGTTGGACCAAATTTGGTCTCTTGGAGTGCTAGAAAACAAGATACAGTATTCAGGTCAAGTACTGAGGTAGAATATAAAGCCTTAGCAAATGCTATAACAGAGCTGATATGGGTTGAAGCACTACTTGGTGAACTTGGTGTTAAATTGAAGGAAAAGCCATGTCTTTGCTGTGGTAAATTGGGTGCTACTTATTTGTCTGCAAATCCAGTTTTTCATGCTAGTACCAAACACATTGAAATTGACTTTTATTTTGTTAGATAAAGAGTTGCAAGAAATTTGCTAGCTATCAAGTTTATCTCAAGCAAAGATCAAATTGTAGATGGGTTTACAAAGGCTCTTCCTGTCAAAAAATTAGAAGAGTTTAAGTGTAATCTAAACCTTTCCATAGGTTTAGATTAAGGGGGAGTGTTAGATGTATTTTCTGTTTATATGTTGGTATGATCGTAGGTATGGAGGAGTCCTCCACCCTACCATACCCCCCATTTTTCCTGTATCGATGGTTTATGGGCTTAGTCCCAACATATTAACACGTAACCGAGTGGAGATCAAACACACGTTCCAAGCCAAAACCTAATAAGGTGAACACGCATCACAATTGCTAATCAGGTGAAAATACTCGAAAATGGCCGAGATCCCAAGACAATTCGACATCTATATTCTGTACTTGAAAACACCAAGAAAACTATGGGGAGTATATATGAAGGATTGTGAGTTAGTGACTGAAATAAATGACTGAGGAATGCTCAAATAGTGATCAGAGCTTCACTATGCTAACTGCCACTTCACCTTTGCCGCTTTTAAGCCAACTTGTGATATTCGCCAGAAAGGGACAGCCATGATTCCACGGCATCAAGCTGCCCACGTGTCGATTCTTCGAATTCGATCGCTGTCAGTGTATCTCAGAATATCAAGCATCCCCAATCATTAACTCTCTATATGTTGCAGCGCGTCCCAGCTCGTGAAACCCAAAAGCATATGATAAGCACTTGCTCTTCTCAGTCCTCTCACTGAGGTATACCATCCATCGAGGTAGAGGACTGACGGCAGCCTTCCGGAGTGCTTGAAGATCCCGACCTTCTACCGATATTCGGTTCATTGAACGCCATCTCGGAGCCTTCTAGAACCTTCCGCGCCCCAATGGCCGTGGTCGCCGGGGTGCCGCCGGCGAAGCCTGACTCACTGTGGTCGACTCTGGAGGACCAGCGTGGGGACGTCCCGCTGCTCTCGTCGGCGTGGAGCCTGCCGGGTGAGGAGGAATGGCAGGCCAAGAAGAGGTTTCTTGGCCGTGCCTGCTCCGCGTTGGCTGCCGGGGCCACAGAAATCTGGGCGTTCGTGCGGGCTGACCGCCGGAGGCCTGTCTTTGCGGCCAAGGTCGGGCTCGCGCTCGCCATCATCTCGCTGCTGATCTTCCTCCATGAGCCGGAAGAGATCGTCAGCCACTCCATCTGGGCCATCCTCACCGTGATCTTCATCTTTGAGTTCAGCATTGGTACGTCGCACACACCAGTCCGCCACTAATTCCCTCTCATGCTTACGTTAACGGGGTGATCCGCACTTCTGCTCCGGTGCGCCCCCCTTAACAAATCTTTGGCCACGATAAAAATAAGGACGGTGGAGATCTTTTCACACCCCTTCGTAAGCGGGGGGGGCGATCACAAAATTAAAAAAATCTAACATGTAAGTGTAGCCCTGGTGTGGCCCGTATGGTCCGCGTTGTCTTGCACGAGGGTACCTTCCGTCGATGGATTGGCGGATCTGGAGCAGCCACGATATCACAACGATGGCGGAGAATACCGGCACGCGTAGCACCGTTAATTAGCATGATCTCTGCCGGCATAGCGATTGCGTCGCCCAACGGTGCCATCGTCGGATCCCAACAGATGTACACAACCAACAGGTTTCAAAACCACGCATGCACAACGTGTGGCGGTAGTTAGGCAACTTAGATGGTTATCTGGTTATGAGACTTTTTTTCTAGCATGTATAGATACTGTATATCTGTATGTATACAAATAAAACAGATATACATGAGCTGAATATGAGTTTTGGCGGACGTGAGGTAGGAAAAACCCAGCATATAACGCCTCAACTTCATTTGAGGAGGAGCACCGGAGGGTGAACTTATTCACTTCGCTAGTTGATCTCGTAACGCTAGTAAACCAGCTTCTTTCACACACACACTATTTATGCCCTGAAGTGTGTGTGGAGCATAGTCATTTTAGCTGGGGTTAAACAATTCACGTGCGATTCTGATCTAATTCTGCCGAACATAATTACATGATGGAGGAACAAGATTCCAATCTGGAGATTCGAGAAGTATCCGATCTTTCCTTCTCCCTCCGTCTATAAATAGATGCCTGAGGTTTAACTAAATCTGGATGTATCTAGACACTAAATAGACTCTAGATACATGCAGATTTTGACAAATCTTAGACATCTATTTATAGACAGAGGTAGTAATAGAAGTTTATGTCAACTGTCTCTATAAACGTAGTCCCCCCGCAAAAAAAAAGTACTCCCTTATGTGTCAGCAACAGCGACAAGTTGTCTTCCATCCAGATTCAGATACACGTGGACGGGATATACCGTGTGCATGCATCCACACTCCATGTCATCCTCCAGATTTGTCCCCCATAATGGTAGAAGAAAAATGAGAAATCATTTGCTATTTTTCATATACAGTGTAAAATGTGTACATACTTTAGGGATGCTCCGCCGGATATACCTGTGTCAGCATTAGAAGTGTTGAATGCACCCAAAACTCATGAGTGTGAGCCCTCTTTTGAAAATTTTGAAACTCCCACCGTACCCAAAACAAAATAGGTTGCTCGATATATACATTGAGATTGTATGCAAAAATTTAGTTTGAAAATACATTGTATTTTGGAAAACATAGAAAAGACAAATTTCTGACAAAAATGTGTGTACATAAGTACTATATACTGTCACAAATTTGTTTTTTATAGCCCAAAACATTATGAGTTTTCTATCGAAACTTCGCAAGACCATGTATACATATTCCCATAATAAATTTTGGAATTTTTTAAAACTCGAAAGTACATTTTTAATGAAGCACACTGGTTCCCAGGTGCACCAAATCTACACCCCTCTCTCTCTCACTCTTGTTCCGGCATTATGTTTCAGTCTTTTCAATATATCTAACATGTACACAGTGTTTCAAAGTTCATAGAGCATATAAGTAACAATACATTATAATATCCAAACGTATGGGCTACCTTGCTTACTTTCGTTTCGTAGTACATCAAACTTGCTACATTCGAAATTATAGTATCTCTAGTTTATTTTTGACATGGTTGACTAATATTATCTGACTCGAAAGTTTGATTTATAATTTGTTAGAATTCTTGTGTATTACTGAATGAACCCCAATTTCGTTGTGTGTGTGTGCATGCGCGCATCCGCGGGTACTTCAAGCATGTTACAAATGGATTTGAACATAAATATGGATAAAAACAAGTGTATTGATATTCACAAGTGTTCGAGAAAGTAACATGTTGATTAATTCTATGTAAGTAGGAAAACATGTCTCAAGTAAGTTAATTTTTTTTTTGGGTTGAACCATTTTTACCGAACAAGGCTATCATTTTCTGTGATGTGCTTTTTCATAATATCGTTGTGGGGTAGAGTAGAAAGTAGGAACCAAAAATAATGATAGTGATGTTTTGTTTAGGTTGCTACATATGGGGTGTTTACTTCCATAGTTGAAGTGGTTGTGGAGATGCACATATTATTTTTTGTTAGTTCATCTCATTATTTTCAACTTATAATAATGAGTGTTGGAAAGTACCAGAAAGCTTTACTAGTACTAGAGATCCTAGTTTAATGACTGGAACAATGATTGTAGAATTCGCGCAAATGCATGTTTCCAAGTATGTAGTTCTTACCTCTTAATATGGACCCGCTGGCATGCAGTTATTACTTAGCAACTCCATTTTGTTGGTTTGCATAAACACCATATTTATGCAAAAAGAAGTATCAAGTATTTATGATGGCTTTGTATACCTGAATCTAATTGTGGACCTATCTTTATTTATGCTATTTTTTACTTTGTCAACACGTTCAAAAAGAATGAGTACTGTGTTTTGTTAATTCAGTCCACTATTATG
Source organism: Lolium multiflorum (assembly GCA_030979885.1). Lineage (NCBI taxonomy): Eukaryota > Viridiplantae > Streptophyta > Magnoliopsida > Poales > Poaceae > Lolium > Lolium multiflorum. Next base: position 6,212,615 of record CM061752.1, read on the forward strand.
CAGGTGCAACATTAAACAAATGTTTCAACAGGGGATTAGGAACACTTACTGCTGGAGGTCTTGCACTAGCAGTTGCTGTATTGTCTAAGAACTTAGGGAAAATGGAAGACATGATTCTCATTACGAGCATCTTTACTGTTGGTAAGTATATCATTTCCTGGTGCATTTCGTATAAGTGTATCAGACATGTAGGCTAATTCTTATCAATTTTTTAACTCTAGGTTTTTGCACAAACTTGGCCAAGCTACATCCAAAGATGAAGCCTTATGATTATGGATTTCGTATATTCTTGGTGACATACGTTATTGTCATGGTCTCTGGATACAACACACGGAAGATCACTGACAAGGTTGTAAGTAGATTTTTATTGATTGCTCTTGGTACTGCTCTCACTGTTGGAATCAATATATGTATTTACCCAATCTGGTCTGGAGAGGATTTGCACAATTCAGTCGCGAAGAATTTTGCCGGTGTTGCAAAATCGTTAGAAGGTATAACCATTAGTTTCACTTCAAAAAGGTATAAAATATTAGTTATGGTGTCATTGGAATGCCATGGATAGTGGATACATCTGATTATTACGATTTATTGCTGACTTGGCTACTCACTGTAGGTTGTGTCGATGAATACCTGAAATGCGTGGACTATGAAAAGATACCATCAAGACTACATACATATCAAACTTCTGATGATCGTCTATATAGTGGGTACAGGGAAGCTGTCGAGGCATCAGTAAAAGAGGAAACCCTGGTGCGATACCGCTCTAAAGCTAACACTTCTATTCAGATGGTCTTACCTTTTTTAGTCTGTTTTGAATTGTTTTATTTGTTTTTGTTTCTAGTTAGGTTTTGCTATATGGGAACCACCCCATGGCCCTTACAGAATGATGGGCTATCCTTGGAAGAGCTTCACGAAAGTTGGTGGAGCATTGAGGCATTGTTACTTTGCAGTCATGGCATTGCATGGTTGCATTCATTCAGAAATTCAGGTTTGCTAATATAGTTTCCTTAATGACCAGTTGAAGTTCTTCATTTATTCCTTAGTAAATATATATTTGATTTTATTTCTAGGCATCACCAGAAAAGAGAAAGGTCTTTATTGCACAAATTCATAAAGTGGGAAGAGAAGGTGCTAAAGTGTTGTGTGAGATTGGAAACAATGTCAGGACAATGACCAAGTTGAGGTCTTCAAATATTTTACTTAAAGTCCACTTGGCAGCTGAGGAGTTGCAAAAAAAGATTGATGAGAAGTCATATCTTCTGGTGAATATTGAAAGATGGAACACTAGCAAGCAAGCTGAAGGAATGCCATCAATGGTAGTAATGTCCATGCCAAACAAATAAACAATGAAGTGACAGAACCTAAAATTGCTGATCAAATTTCGGTGAACCATTATAAGAGTTTGCCTGCTAGTTCGTTTGTTAGCATATATGATTCTCAATCAACAATGGATGATTACAAGGCACTACTATCTTGGCCTGCTCGAAGATCATTCCATCCAAACTTCCCACTTGAAGCTGAAGAGTCAAAAACATATGAAAGTGCAAGTGCCTTATCCCTGGCCACATTTGCCTCACTTCTAATCGAGTTTGTTGCCCGATTACAAAATCTTGTTAATGCATTTGAAGAGCTTAGTGACAAGGCTAACTTCAAGGAGCACGCGGAAGAGCCTTCTGCAGTTATAATAGCAAGTTTAATAGTATAGCTAATTGTTGGCTATAAGCTATGTGCCATGCAGCTAACATAGAGCCAACATGTATAATAGTGATCTATAAATATGTACTACTTTATCAATGTATGGCCCACATTCACTCTCACAAATGTCTGTGAGCACGTGCAAGAGCTAACTCCTCTTCACTCTCCTCATCTCTCTCCTCCAACTAAGCATGAATACATTATTTTGATTCTTATAGCCATCTGACTAGAACTAACTACCAGCTGTACAAACGCAGCGTAAGTGGGGTGTTCCAGCGGTGTGTCGAGCCGACTGAAGGGATTGAACTCCTTCGGGAAATCCATCAAGGAGAATGCGGACATCACGCCTCCTCTAGAGCCATAGTAGGCAAAGCCTTCCGGCACGGCTTCTACTGGCCGACTGCGCTAAAGGATGCGGAAGAGATGGTAAAAACATGCAACGGTTGCCAGCGTTTTGCCAAGAAAAGGCACGCGCCGGCTTCCGCCTTAAAAACCATCCCCATCACTTGGCCTTTCGCTGTGTGGGGACTCGACATGGTCGGCCCATTCAGAACTGCCCGAGGCGGCATGACACACCTTTTGGTGATGATCGACAAATTCACAAAGTGGATAGAGGCCAAGCCGATCAAGAAGCTGGACGGCTCCACAGCCGTCACTTTCCTCAAGGAGATCATCGTGCGATATGGCTATCCCCACAGCATCATCACCGATAACGGCACCAACTTCGCCCAAGGCGTCTTCTCTCGCTTCTGTGAGGAAAAGGGAATCCAGATGGACCTAGCATCCGTGCACACCCTGAGTCCAATGGGCAGGTGGAAAAGGCCAATGGCTTGATCCTAGCCGGCATCCGGCCCCGGCTGGTGGAGCCGCTTGAGCGAGCAGCCGGCTGCTGGATAGAAGAGCTGCCCTCTGTACTGGAGCTTGCGCACCACGCCAAACCGCTCCGTCGGCTTCACGCCATTCTTCCTCGTATACGGAGCCGAAGTCGTCCTGCCGACTGATATCGAGCACGACACGCCAAGAATCAAGTTATACACAGAAGCCGAAGCCAAAGAAGCTCGTGAAGATGGAGTCGACCTGGTCGAAGAGGCCCGGATGCTGGATGCGTCCAGATCCGCCATCTACCATCAAAGCCTCGACGCTATCACAGCCGGAAGGTTCAGCCCTTAGCAATTCCGAGAAGGAAACCTAGTGCTCCGGCTGATCCAACGGACAGCCGGACAGCATAAACTGTCATCCCCATGGGAGGGTCCCTTCATCGTGAGCAAGGCGAGGCAATGATTCCTACTATCTCATAGATGCCCAAGAGGCTAAGCAAAACAAGTCGAACAAGACTGACGAGGAGACTAAACGTCCCTGGAATGTCAACTTGCTTCGCCCATTTTACACTTGAGAGAAGGAATGTATGTATCCCTTGTACCCCTTTTGTAACCTGTGCCAATGAAAAAGCATGCGCCAAGAGCGTTGGTTTCAACAAGTTTTTCGCGTACTCTATTGCTTTCGCCGATTGGCTTGCACCCTCTCACGCGGCCGGCTAAGTACCGTGATCCGGCTTCCCGACAGCCAGCTCCCGATCCAGCTACAGACCGCAACCCGACTGTCCGGCTGGCGGGGGTAGATGCTTAAGGAGCCGGCACGCGAAAGACGACTAAGGGAAAGAGTGAAAGCGAATTGACCCTTGTCCAACTTTTCATAAAAGCGCCGGATTGTTCAACTCGGCTCGTTCGACTGAAATACTATCGGCCTCACCCAGCGGCACGCTCTTGATCCGGCGACGGACCGCAAGTCGGACTTATGATCGGCAAGAGCAAAGCCAAAGAGTGGGGCGGATGGGAAAAAGCGAACGAACGGAGGGAAAACAAGTCGGCGCACAAATGATTAACAAACACACTAAAGTGTGACTTCATAAAAAAGGATAATAATATTGTCTTACATATGCACCCGCCATTCCGGGGATTTAACGACTAGTCTTGGCAAAAATAAGATGCATAAACAGATAAATTTAGGCCCCGGCTGGAGGAGGACCAGTCGGGGGAGCATCTGCCGAGCCGGCCGCCGGGTCCGCCTCTGGCGCATTGATACGTCCAATTTGCATCACTATTTTATATCATAATTTGCTGTTATTCATTGATATATTTCATATTGGGACACAATACTTATGTTGTTTCATCTATTTTGCATGTTTCATCATTATTGGAGGATCAAGCACCGGAGCCAGGATTCTGCTGGAAAAAGCACCGTCAGAACGCAATATTTCGGAAGATCAACTGTGGAAGGAAATTATACCAAAAATCCTATTTTTCAAGATGACGAAGGAAGCCAGAAGGAGGAGCCAGGTGGACCCAGGGTGGGCCCACACCATAGGCGGCGCGGCCCATGGCCTGGCCGCGCCACCATGTGGTGTGGGGCCCCACAGCCCCTTTCGCCTCTTTTTCTTCGCGAAACCCTTCGTCCCGAAACCCTAAGCCACAGAGGGTACCTCGCGAAGAGTTACAGCCGCCTGCGGAGAACACCGAGAGAAAAGAGCTCTCCGCGGGCAGGAATGTCGGGGAAATTCCCTCCGGGAGGGGAAATCGACGCCATCGTCACCGTCATCGAGCTGGACATCATCACCATCACCATCATCATCATCTCCACCATCATCACCGCCGTCTCCACCGCTGGACACCGTCACCGCCGTAGCAATTTGGGTTTGATCTTGATTGTTTGATAGGGAAACTCTCCCGGTATCGATCTCTACTTGTTGTTGATGCTATTGAGTGAAACCATTGAACCAAGTTTATGTTCAGATTGTTATTCATCATCATATCACCTCTGATCATGTTCCATATGATGTCTTGTGAGTAGTTCGTTAGTTCTTGAGGACATGGGTGAAGTCTAAATGTTAGTAGTGAACTATGGTTGAGTAATATTCAATGGTATGATATTTAAGTTGTGGTGTTATTCTTCTAGTGATGTCATGTGAACGTCGACTACATGACACTTCACCATTTATGGGCCTAGGGGAATGCATCTTGTATTCGTCTGCCAATTGCGGGGTTGCCGGAGTGACAGAAACCTAAACCCCCGATGGTATATCGATGCAGGAGGGATCGCAGGATCTCAGAGTTTAAGGCTGTGGTTAGATTTATCTTAATTACTTTCTTGTAGTTGCGGATGCTTGCAAGGGGTATAATCACAAGTATGTATTAGTCCTAGGAAGGGCGGTACATTAGCATAGGTTCACCCACACAACACTTATCATAACAATGAAGATTATTTAGCCGTATGTAGCGAAAGCACTAGACTAAAATCCCATGTGTCCTCGAGAACGTTTGGTCATTATAAGTAAACAAACCGGCTTGTCCTTTGTGCTAAAAGGATTGGGCCACTCGCTGCAATTGTTACTCTCGCACTTTACTTATTCGTACTTTATTCAACTGTTACATCTAAACCCCCGAATACTTGTCTGTGAGCATTTACTGAATCCTTCATCGAAACTGCTTGTCAACACCTTCTGCTCCTCGTTGGGATCGACATTCTTACTTATCGAAAATACTACGATACACCCCCTATACTTGTGGGTCATCAAGACTATTTTCGGCGCCGTTGCCGGGAGTGAAGCGCTATTGGTAAGTGGAATTGGTACTGTTTGCTGATTTTATTTCTGCCTGCTGCTATAAGTCATTATGGAGAGATCTTCTCTTCAATTTCTATTTGGGAAATCTACTACTACTGCAACGGTAGTGGATGAGGCGCCAGGTGAGGAAGTGATACCATATAAGATACCTATGAAAATTATTGAACGTGTTATGGATATCCGCTATGAAGGGGATGGAACTGTCCACCCTGGAGATCATTTATTGTTCTTACATGAATTATGCGGTTTATTCAAGTGTGAAGGTATTGCTATGGATGAAGTGAGGAAGAAACTATTCTCTTTATCGCTGTCTGGTAAAGCGGCGCATTGGTATAAATTACTGGATAATGGGGATTCTCTTGAATGGAATGATATTGTGCCCCGGTTTTATTCTAAGTTCTATCCTCCAAGTGAAATTCACAAGGATCGGAATCGCATATATAATTTTTGGCCTCATGATGGAGAGAGTATTGCCCAAGCTTGGGGAGATTGAAGTCTTTAATGCTCAAATGCCCCATTCATGAGCTTCCTGGTAATGTTATTATTGATAATTTCTATGCAAGACTTTCTTTTCAAGACAAGACCTTGCTGGATACTTCTTGTTCTGGATCATTTACACGCTACAAAGAAGAGTTCAAAAGGGACCTTCTTGATCGGATCCAAGAAAATACTGAAGGTTGGGAGAACGACAAGGACAGAGAATCAGGTATAATTTATGATTATAAATGCATTGAAGCTTTTATACTGATAAATTTCGTAATATGAGTGCTACATATGGTCTTGATTCTCAAGTTGCTGTAAATCTTTATAAAGCTTTTGCCTCTCATTATGAATTGCCAAAGAAGAATTTTGATAAGTATCATGAACCGTATAAAGATAAAATTGATTCATCCATTAATAAATGCGTTGTAGTTGAAACTGCTGATCATGTTATTCCTGAAGCTTATATTGAAAAAACTCCTTTCCCTGCTAAAATGGGAGTACTCTGTTATAAATAGTGCGGTTCATAAAAGTGAAAAGAAACCTGTAGAACCTGAAGAACAAATAAAAGTTGAACCTGCTGTTGCAATAGTTAAAGATCTTGTGACTGAAAATGTGGAGGATGGTCATATTATTTTCTGTGAAGATGCTTCTAATATTGTTTCACATCCTAATAAACCCAAACAAGCTAGTGTTCCTATGCTATCTGTTAGAATTGGTGATCATTGCTATTATGGATTATGTGATATTGGTGCAAGTGTTAGTGCCATTCCTTATGAGCTTTACACGGAGATTATGCACGAAATTGATTCTTGTGAACTTGAAGATATTGATGTGGTTATTCAGCTGGCTAATAGAGAAACTATTTCTCCAATTGGTATTGTTCGAGATGTGGAAGTTTTATGCGGTAAGATTAAATATCCTGCTGACTTTTTGGTACTTGGTTCTGCTGCTAGTGATTATTGTCCTATTATTTTCGGTAGACCTTTTCTAAATACTTGTGGAGCTATTATAGATTGCAAGAAAGAGAAAATTTTGACTAAATTTGCTGGTGAATCTTATGAGTTTAACTTCTCTAAATTTACCAAAACTCCTTATAAAACTGATTTGCCTAGTGATGATTTTAAAATGGAGCAATGTGCATCTATTGTTCTTGTTCCTAACAATCCTTTGCAGCAACATTTGGAGGATAGCGAGAGTGAAGTTTTTAGGAAAGAAAGAGATGAGCTTGAGGAAATTTTTCTTCGCCAACCTATTCTCAAGCATGATTTACCGGTGGAAGATTTGGGTACAACACCGCCACCAAAGGAAGATCCTGTTTTTGATTTAAAGCCTTTGCCCGATAATCTTAAATATGCTCATATTGATGATAAGAAAATATATCCTGTTATTATTAGTTCTAAGCTTTCAGAGTTTGAAGAAGAAAGGCTATTGGAAATATTGAAGAAACACCGAGGTGCTATTGGCTACACTCTTGATGATTTGAAAGGGATTTCTCCTTCTATTTGCCAACATGCTATTAATATGGAAGATGATGCAAAGCCTGTTGTTGAACATCAGCGTCGTCTAATTCCGAAGATGAAGGAAGTGGTAAGGAATGAGGTATTAAGACTTCTTGAAGCTGGTATTATATATCCTATTGCTGATAGTAGATGGGTTAGTCATGTGCATTGCGTTCCCAAGAAAGGAGGAATGACTGTTGTGCCTAATGATAATGATGAGCTCATCCCTCAAAGAGTAGTTGTAGGGTATAGAATGTGCATTGATTTTCGAAAAGTTAATAAAGTTACTAAGAAAGATCATTACCCTTTACCATTTATTGATCAAATGCTAGAAAGATTGTCTAAAAATACTCATTTTTGTTTTCTTGATGGTTATTCTGGGTTTTCACAAATTGTTAAAGCTAAAGATCAAGAGAAAACCACTTTTACTTGTCCCTATGGAACTTATGCTTATAGACGTATGCCTTTTGGTTTATGTAATGCTCCTGCTACTTTTCAAAGATGCATGTCTGCTATTTTTCATGGTTTTTGTGAGAGTATTGTAGAGGTATTCATGGATGATTTTTCCGTCTATGGGAATTCATTTGATAGTTGCTTGCGAAACCTTGATAAAGTTTTGCAGAGATGTGAAGAAACTAACCTTGTTCTTAATTGGGAGAAATGCCACTTTATGGTCAATGAAGGAATTGTATTGGGACATAAAATTTCTGAGAGAGGTATTGAAGTTGATAGAGCTAAAGTTGAAGCAATTGAGAAGATGCCCTATCCAAGGGATGTTAAAGGTATTCGTAGTGTTCTTGGTCATGCTGGGTTTTATAGGAGATTTATTAAAGATTTCTCCAAGATTTCAAAACCTCTTACTAATCTTCTTCAAAAAGATATACCATTTGTTTTTGATGATGATTGTAAGAAAGCTTTTGAAACTCTAAAGAAAGCCTTAACAACTGCTCCTATAGTTGAACCTCCTGATTGGAATTTACCATTTGAAATTATGTGTGATGCTAGTGATTTTGCTGTAGGCGCTGTTCTTGGACAGCGAGTAGATAAAAAACTGAATGTTATTCATTATGCTAGTAAAACTCTTGATGCTGCTCAAAGAAATTATGCTACAACTGAAAAAGAATTATTAGCTGTAGTCTTTGCTTGCGATAAATTTAGATCTTATATTGTTGATTCAAAAGTTACGATTCATACTGATCATGCTGCAATTAGATACCTTATGACAAAGAAAGATGCTAAGCCGAGGCTTATTAGATGGGTACTTCTTTTGCAAGAATTTGATTTACATATTGTAGATAGGAAAGGTGCTGATAATCCTATTGCTGATAATTTGTCTAGATTGGAAAATATTGCTTATGATCCTGTTCCTGTTAATGATAGTTTTCCAAATGAACAATTGGCTGTAATAAAGGTGAGCTCGCGAGTCCTTGGTATGCTGATTATGCTAACTTTATTGTTTCCAAGTACTTGCCTCCAACCTTTTCAGCTCAGCAAAGGAGGAAATTCTTTTATGACTTGAGGCATTATTTCTAGGATGACCCACACTTATATAAAGAAGGAGTGGATGGTATTATGCGAAGATGTGTTCCCGAATATGAACAACAAGAGATATTGAGTAAATGTCATGGTAGTGCTTATGGAGGACATCACGCCGGAGAAAGAACCGCGCAAAAGGTTCTACAATCAGGTTTTTATTGGCCAACTCTCTTCAAGGATGCGAGAAAGTTTATTTTATCTTGTGATGAATGCCAAAGGGTTGGTAATATCTCCAGACGTAATGAAATGCCTATGAATTATACTCTTGTTATTGAACCGTTTGATTGTTGGGGATTTGACTTCATGGGACCTTTTCCCTCTTCAGAAGGTAACACTCACATACTTGTTGTTGTTGATTATGTTACTAAATGGGTGGAAGCCATACCTACAAAAAGTGCTGATGGTGAGACCTCTTTAAGAATGCTTTTAGATATTATTTTTCCTAGATTTGGAGTGCCTAGATATATTATGACTGATGGAGGTTCTCATTTTATTCATGGAGGTTTTAGAAAAACTCTTGCTAAGTATGGTATTAATCATAGAATTGCTTCCGCTTATCATCCTCAAACTAGTGGTCAAGTAGAATTATCAAATAGAGAGATTAAATCTATTTTGGGAAAGACCGTTAATAAAACTAGAAAAAATTGGGCTAGTAAATTGAAGGATGCACTATGGGCTTATAGAACTGCTTATAAAAATCCCATGGGAATGTCGCCTTATAAAATGGTTTATGGGAAAGCTTGTCATTTACCTTTAGAACTAGAGCACAAAGCTTATTGGGCTGTTAGAGAATTAAATAAAGATCCTAAACTTGCCGGTGATAAGAGGTTGTTGCAATTAAGTTCTCTAGATGAATGGAGAAGTGAAGCTTATGAAAATGCTAAACTCTTTAAAGAGAAAGTTAAAAAATGGCATGATAGAAGGATTATTAAAAGAGAATTTAATATTGGGGATAAAGTCCTATTGTATCGGTCTCATCTCAGATTCTTTGCAGGGAAATTACTCTCGAAATGGGAAGGACCGTATGTTGTTGAGGAGGTGTATCGTTCAGGAGCAATTAAAATTAGCTCTCTCCAAGGCAATGCCACGCAAGTGGTGAATGGACAAAGACTCAAGCATTATATCTCGGGCGATTCTTATAATGTTGATGTTGATATTATTCAAGTGGAAACACCGGAGGCTTTCATCAAAGGGCAAATTGACAGTCCGCCAGAACTCGACTTTGAATAGGTAACAGTACTGGTAATGAAAAGTACGCAATTTACTTTCCGAACAATATTTTTGCTGTTTCGGAAAATATGAAAAATTACGAGTTCGAAACGGAGTGGAAAGGACGCACGAGGGAGTGCCACCATAGGCGGCGCGGCCTGACCTGGGCCCGCGCCAACCTATGGTCTGGCCGCCTCGTCGCCCCTTTCCGACTCTAGTTCGACCTGGTACTTTCCTTGTGTCGTGAAAATTTTTGCTATATAATCCCCCGGACCCCTGGAGGCCCGTATATCGTTTTCTCGACGTGTTTTGTTTTGAGCTGTTTCTGCCAGGATTTGCTTCGGATCTAGAGCCATCATGTCTTCGTCGGAAACTCCGAAGGACAGCTCCGCAAGGATGTTGGCAACTTGTACATGGAGGAGCTGAGGATGCACCCCAAGGAGTTGCTGCTCGTTGAAGGAGAACTGCAGATCAAGGATGTCCAGGGTCCTAAAGGAGAAGGAAGCTTGGAAGACAGGATGGAGAAGCTAGAACAAGAGGTTTTCAAATACAAGAAGATGGCTGAGCGTGAGGTGGATATCTTCCACAGGATTGTGTCCGAACTCATTGCTGAACATGAGAAGGAAACTGCAAAGCTTTGGGGCGATATCCTCTGACTTCACAACACCACCAACAAGCTCCAAGCACAACTCTATGACGTTCAGAATCAGAACTGTGAGTATGAAAACAGGTTTAAATACATATGCCGTGCTGCTAGTTTCAGGATTCTCGAGACCAAGATGTCGTTTCTTGATGGAGAGCCTCTTCCTTGGAAGTTTGATGACGGGAGTTCATCACCACCATCGCCAAAGGAGTAATTCATCATCGGTATTGGCATCCCCTTGGTTTGTTCCAAGCTTGGGGGAGTGCCACGGTATCACATCATCACTATCTTTTACTTTTGTTGTCAAGTAGTGTCATATCATGAGTAGGGAAGTTATCATATAAGATGGGTTGCAGTTTGGAAGTATCTCTCCTTTAGTTGGTTATCTATGTATCCCTTGGTGTGAGTTATCGTTATGGAATATTAATGAGAAGTCTTATCATTTACATATTGCACATCTTATTCTAGTTTGCAATCTCTGTCATATGATTTACCTTGTTGTTAGTATTGGTATCACTTTGGGAGCATTGAATAAATCTATTTGGTTTTGGCAAACTTAGCATTGGTCAATAGCAACAACACTTTGAGGGTTAAGTAGAAAAGAGAAATACATGTAGATGTTTCATTGTCTTTCTTTCTTGTTAGCTCATAGCTTATTATTCTGAAATTAAAATTGTTTGTGCTTACAAGGAAGATGCATGATTGTTTCTATCACATGTATATTTGTTTGTTTCCCTCAACTCTTATGCTTGCTAATTAACCTTGCTAGCCAAAGACCTGTACTGAGAGGGAATACTTCTCGTGCATCCAAACCTTAGCCCAAACCTATGTCATTTGTGTCCACCATACCTACCTACTACATGGTATTTTCCGCCATTCCAAGTAAATACTTCATGTGCTACCTTTAAACAATTCAAAAACTTAGTATCTCTTATTTGTGTCAATGTTTCATAGCTGATGAGGAAGTATGTGGTGTTTATCTTTCATTCTTGTTGGGCAACTTTCACCAATGGACTAGTGGCTTCATCCGCTTATCCAATAATTTTGCAAAAAGAGCTGGCAATGGGATTCCCAGTCCCAAATTAATTAAACTAAAAAGGCACTCCTTCATGGTATGAGATTGTTGGCAGGCAGCTGAGGATTCGGTTAGCCATGGTTTGTGAAAGAAAGATTGGAAGGAGTGCTACATAAAATAAAAATAAAATGGGAGCCGCTCTTTGAAGGTTGTCTGGCAAGGGGGTTAGAGTACCCGCTACCAGTCGTTGATAACAACAAACACCCCTCAAAATGTTACTTTTACCCTCTTTATATGATTTCAAAACTGAAAAAGCTCTAGCACATGATTTAATCCCTGCTTCCCTCTGCGAAGGGCCTGTCTTTTACTTTATGTTGAGTCAGTAAACCTATTTCCCTCCATCTCAAGCAAGCATTTGAGTAGTTGTGATCAAACCATTATATTGTGATTTGCTTCGTCATGTCTTTTATTCTTCCTTGTTTAGTACAAGTTTTATCTGAATGAATATAGCTTTGCAAGTTATCAATGATCATGAAGAGACCATTATGATTGAGTATGCAAGTTGTGCCTTATAAACTTTAACATGAGAGCGCTGCTCAATGAGATAAGTATAATCTGTTAATTGTTCTCTGACCAAGAACGAAGTTTGCCATCACCAATTATGATTTCTTATGCACCTTTATTTGTGATTACCTTATACTTGTTTCAAGTTGAGTTATATGAGGAAGTTGACTACTATAATGTCTTGTGTGAATGAATATGATGCTTCTTGTCCGTATTTTATTTATCGACTCTTCACTCCATAAACATGTGGTCTGTTTATCGAGTTCAGTTTGGGGACAAGCGAGGTCTAAGCTTGGGGGGAGTTGATACGTCCAATTTGCATCACTATTTTATATCATAATTTGCTGTTATTCATTGATATATTTCATATTGGGACACAATACTTATGTTATTTCATCTAATTGGCATGTTTCATCATTATTGGAGGATCAAGCACCGGAGCCAAGATTCTGCTGGAAAAAGCACCGTCAGAACGCAATATTTCGGAAGATCAACTGTGGAAGGAAATTATACCAAAAATCCTATTTTTCAAGATGACGAAGGAAGCCAGAAGGAGGAGCCAGTGGACCAGGGTGGACCCACACCATAGGCGGCGCGGCCCATGGCCTGGCCGCGCCACCATGTGGTGTGGGGGCCCCACAGCCCCTTTCGCCTCCTTTTCTTCGCGAAACCCTTCATCCCGAAAACCTAAGCCACAGAGGGTACCTCGCGAGTTACAGCCGCCTCGCGGGCGGAGAACACCAGAGAAAAGATCTCTCCGGCGGGCAGGAATCCGCCGGGAAATTCCCTCCGGAGGGGGAAATCGACGCCATCGTCACCGTCATCGAGCTGGACATCATCACCATCACCATCATCATCATCTCCACCATCATCACCGCCGTCTCCACCGCTGGACACCGTCACCGCCATAGCAATTTGGGTTTGATCTTGATTGTTTGATAGGGGAAACTCTCCCGGTATCGATCTCTACTTGTTGTTGATGCTATTGAGTGAAACCATTGAACCAAGTTTATGTTCAGATTGTTATTCATCATCATATCACCTCTGATCATGTTCCATATGATGTCTTGTGAGTAGTTCGTTTAGTTCTTGAGGACATGGGTGAAGTCTAAATGTTAGTAGTGAACTATGGTTGAGTAATATTCAATGGTATGATATTTAAGTTGTGGTGTTATTCTTCTAGTGGTGTCATGTGAACGTCGACTACATGACACTTCACCATTTATGGGCCTAGGGGAATGCATCTTGTATTCGTTTGCCAATTGCGGGGTTGCCGGAGTGACAAAAACCTAAACCCCCGTTGGTATATCGATGCAGGAGGGATCGCAGGATCTCAGAGTTTAAGGCTGTGGTTAGATTTATCTTAATTACTTTCTTGTAGTTGCGGATGCTTGCAAGGGGTATAATCACAAGTATGTATTAGTCCTAGGAAGGGCGGTACATTAGCATAGGTTCACCCACACAACACTTATCATAACAATGAAGATTATTTAGCCGTATGTAGCGAAAGCACTAGACTAAAATCCCATGTGTCCTCGAGAACGTTTGGTCATTATAAGTAAACAAACCGGCTTGTCCTTTGTGCTAAAAAGGATTGGGCCACTCGCTGCAATTGTTACTCTCGCACTTTACTTATTCGTACTTTATTCAACTGTTACATCTAAACCCCCTGAATACTTGTGTGTGAGCATTTACAGTGAATCCTTCATCGAAACTGCTTGTCAACACCTTCTGCTCCTCGTTGGGATCGACATTCTTACTTATCGAAAATACTACGATACACCCCCTATACTTGTGGGTCATCACGCATCCGGCGCGTCCGCCATCTCCTCGTCTTCGGCTTCCTCCTCCTCCTCCTCTTCAGGCGGATTCGGATCCTCGATGAAGATGCCCTTGTTGACGAAGTCGGCGATGGCGCAGGCGCGAGCAAGCCGGGCGGTCTTGGTCTCCGCGCTGAGGTTGTCCCCCACGTCGGCCCGCCGGTTCTCCAGCTGGTCGAGGTTGACCTCGTCGTACCAGGAGAGCACAAAGGACATCGCCATGTCGGCCCCAGCACGCGCAACCGAATCCTTCCAGTCGAGGAAGCGGTCGGGCGCGGACTCGAGCCACTTGATGAGGTTGGCGAGCTCGCTCGGCAGCGTCTGCGTGGCCAAAGCAGCCGGAACAGCTCCTCTGCCGCCTTCCTGAGCTCGTAGCCCAGCATAGTTATCGGCTCGACGTGGGCGGCCATGGACGCCAGGAAGTCGTCCATGGAGAAGTGCGCAGAGCTCTCCTCGCCGGTGGCTTGCCGGCGGGCCTCCCGCGCCCTGCATGCGCTGCTAGCGCCTCCTCCTGTGCCTCGGGGAAAGCCGCTACAAAGATGAAGCATGTTAAAAACCTGAAAATCCGGCCGACAAACAGCCGACAGGTCCCTGCCGACTGCATCAGCCGCAAGCCGGGGAAAGAACAGGAAAAATGCAAATTTTCAAAGTGAAGAAAAAGAAAAGACTGGCGGCAGACGGCGAGAAACGCCGCCTGCCCCCAGCCAGAAGATGGAGATCATCGAAGTTGAGAAGACTGGCGGCAGCCGTCGAAGAAACGCCGCCTGCCCCCAGCCTGAAGATGGAGATACCAAATGTTCAACTTATTTCAGCCGCCGGCTACCCACTTAAGCCGGCAGCCGACAGCCGAAAGCCGGCAAGAAGATGGAAAAGAGAAAAAAAGGCCAAGACTTACCCGGTCAAGCGCGCTAATCTCCGCCACCCAGCACTTGGCGGTGGCCGTCAGCTCGTTCGACTTGGAGGTCACCTCGTCGCGAAGTTTCAGGCGCTGCTGTCCACCTCCTCCAGCCGCTTGCTGAGGTTGTCCACCTTCTCTTGCTCAACCCGTTTGACAGAGTCGAGCTTGGTGATGTGGTTAGCCTCGAGCCGGCGCAGCCGCGCCAACTCCCCTCGGTCTCCTGCGCCTTGGCGGCGCGGCCTGGACCGCCTTCTCGCTCTCGGCGCATTGGACGCGGGCGGCCCGAAGATCCTCCTCCAGCTGAGGGACCCGAGCGGCAGCAGCTGCAAGCCGGCAAGAGGAAGCCGTTAGCCGGCTAAACTAAAGAAAGAAAAAGAAATAAGTCAAAGAGAAGAAGCCTCACCCTTGGCAGCCTCTAGCTCGCGGGCCATGTCTGCCCGCTCGATCTTGGCCTTGTGGTAGCTAGCCACGAGCCGGTTGTACAGGGCGGTCCGCCTGTCCTCGACCGTCTGAAGAAGAAAAGCTGAAAATGAGCATTTAAACGAAACCCGGACCAGCTCCAAGCAGCCAGCCCATGCCTCGGAGGGCTACCAGGACAATACTAAAATTGCAAAAACCAGCACAGATGTGAACCAACCTTGTCGGCCGTCTCCAGCCATGTCAGGCGGCTCTCGGTCTCGGCGGCTGAGGCCTTGGTGTAGGCGTGGGAGCTGGAGAAGAACATCTCCATGGATGCCATCCCCCTGTTCCCCTCCCGGCTGGTCACCTCGCAGGCATCGGCCCGGCACCACTCCTTTTCCATGGTGCCGGCTGAGCCGAGGCTGGAGTCGGGGGCGGACACCACGTTCAGCAACGAGGCGGCCGGAGAAACATGGAGGCTGACCAGCGGCTGCGTCGGCCCCTGAGGCGCCTGCGCCGGGCCCTTCGCCTTCCAGCGTCCTGCATCTGCGTCAGCCGGACGAGCCGGCTCCTGCCTCACCGGCTCCTCCCTCGCCGGCTCCGAAGCTAGAGGCGGCACAGCTGGGCCTGTCGGGCCGGTGGGGATGGTGGACTCCGGTGGAGGCGGCGCGTCGTTCGGACTCGCGTCGAGACGACCACCTCGGGCGCGGCCCTGCCAGCTCCGGCCACAGGCCCTATAGGCCGGCTGCGGCACGGGAAGAGATCATCTATGGAAGGCTGGCCGGCGCGGCGAGCCGGCTCACTCCGAGAGCCGGAGCCGGGGGCACCTGGCGAAGGTGCAGCTGAAGAAACACCCGCCCCATAGCAGGCGGCGGGACGACTGGTGGCGTGCGCGAGCGCGGCGGAGGCTGCGGAGTCGGCTCCCTCCTTTGCCGCTGAAGCGGCGACACAACGCCAGAAGCTGGGCTGGAGCCGGCGCCCTTGGCAAATTTGATGGCGGCCCTGAATTGGTTGAACAAGAAAAGGATCAACAAAAGAGGAAAGAAAAGGAATCAAACAACAAAAGCAAGGAAACTCACCCGGCCGCTTCCGGAACCGCCTTCGGCCCCACCCGGCGCTGCTTCTTCACCTTCACCTCGAGCTAGGCGGTGGTCTACTCGGTGGCCCGCTTCCGCCCCTTGGGCGCGGATGAGGAAGTCGCAGAAGCTACGGGCACCCTCACCGCCAGGGGCACCGCGTGGAGTGGCGCCGAAGAAGCCGGCACGTCCGCCTCCAGCTCCTCCTCGTGTGGTTGCAGAGAAGGTGGCGGGTCGTCATGCCCTTGGGCGGCCTGGTCGGTCGCCTCCGGTCTCGTCATCGCCGGCTTGGTCGGCCGGATCAATGTAATCCAGCGTCCATTCCTTCAGCGCCAGGTCGCCGTCTTCAATCTGCTGCCGGGCAAAGTTCTGCAAACAAGCACAAACAGTAAAGACAAGCCGGCTTCACGACCGCATGCCGGCATCCGGCCAAACGTGAGAAAACTTACCACATGCGGCGAATCATTCCGGCTGTAGGGTGATGCGTGCAGTTGACACAAGTCCGTTGGGAACCCCAAGAGGAAGGTGTGATGCAGACAGTAGCAAGTTTTCCTCAGAAAGAAACCAAGGTTTATCGAACCAGAGGAGCCAAGAAGCACGTTGAAGGTTGATGGCGGCGAAGTGTAGTGCGGCGCATCACCAGGGATTCCGGCGCCAACGTGGAACCTGCACAACACAACCAAAGTACTTTGCCCCAACGTAACAGTGAGGTTGTCAATCTCACCGGCTTGCTGTGAACAAAGGATTAACCGTATTGTGTGGAAGATGATTGTTTGCGAAGAACAGTAGAGAACAAGTATTGCAGTAGATTGTATTCAGATGTAAAGAATAGACCGGGTCACTAGCGGTGTCTCTCCCATAAGATAAATAGCATGTTGGGTGAACAAATTACAGTTGGGCAATTGACAAATAAAGAAGGCATAACAATGCACATACAAATATCATGATGAGTACTATGAGATTTAATCAGGGCATTACGACAAAGTACATAGACCGCCATCCAGCATGCATCTATGCCTAAAAAGTCCACTTTCAGGTTATCATCCGAACCCCTTCCGGTATTAAGTTGCAACAACAGACAATTGCGTTAAGTATGGTGCGTAATGTAATCAACACAAATATCCTTAGACAAAGCATCGATGTTTTATCCCTAGTGGCAACAACACATCCACAACCTTAGAACTTTCTGTCACTGTCCCAGATTTAATGGAGGCATGAACCCACTATCGAGCATAAATACTCCCTCTTGGAGTCACAAGTATCAACTTGGCCAGAGCCTCTACTAGCAACGGAGAGCATGCAAGAACATAAACAACATATATGATAGATTGATAATCAACTTGACATAGTATTCAATATTCATCGGATCCCAACAAACACAACATGTAGGATTACAAAGAAACGATCTTGATCATGATAGGCAGCTCACAAGATCGAGCATGATAGCACAATTAGGAGAAGACAACCATCTAGCTACTGCTATGGACCCATGGTCCAGGGGTGAACTACTCACACATCAATCCGGAGGCGATCATGGCGATGAAGAGTCCTCCGGGAGATGATTCCCCTCTCCGGCAGGGTGCCGGAGGCGATCTCCTGAATCCCCCGAGATGGGATTGGCGGCGGCGCGTCTGGAAGGTTTTCCGTATCGTGGCTCTCGGTACTGGGGTTTCGCGACGGAGGCTTTAAGTAGGCGGAAGGGTAGGTCAGGGGCCACACGAGGGCCCCACACAACAGGCCGGCGCGGCCAAGGCCCAGGCCGCGCCGCCCTAGCGTGTGGCCGCCTCGTGGCCCCACTTCTTATCCTCTTCGGTGCCCTGGGCGTTGATTTCGTCCAATTCCGAGAATATTTCCTTACTAGGATTTCTGAAACCAAAAATAGCAGAAAACAGCAACTGGCTCTTCGGCATCTCGTCAATAGGTTAGTGCCGGAAAATGCATAATAATGACATATAATGTGTATAAAACATGTGAGTATCATCATAAAAGTAGCATGGAACATAAGAAATTATAGATACGTTTGGGACGTATCAAGCATCCCCAAGCTTAGTTCCTACTCGCCCTCGAGTAGGTAAACGATAACAAAGATAATTTCTGAAGTGACATGCTATCATAATCTTGATCATACTATTGTAAAGCACATGAGATGAATGCAGCGATTCGAAGCAATGATGAGGATAATGAGTAAACAAATGAATCATATAACAAAGACTTTTCATGAATAATACTTTCAAGACAAGCATCAATAAGTCTTGCATAAGAGTTAACTCATAAGCAATAAGTTCTTAGTAAAGGCATTGAAGCAACACAAAGGAAGATATAAGTTTCAGCGGTTGCTTTCAACTTTAACATGTATATCTCATGGATAATTGTCAACACAAAGTAATATAACAAGTGCAATAGGTAAACATGTAAGAATCAATGCACAGTTTACACAAGTGTTTGCTTCTAAGATAGAAAGAATAGGTAAACTGACTCAACAATAAAGTAAAAGAATGGCCCTTCGCAGAGGGAAGCATTGATTACTATTTTTGTGCTAGAGCTTTTATTTTGAAAACATAGAAACAATTTTGTCAACGGTAGTAATAAAGCATATGAATTATGTAAATTATATCTTACAAGTTGCAAGCCTCATGCATAGTGTACTAATAGTGCCCGCACCTTGTCCTAATTAGCTTGGGTTAACACGGATTATCATTGCATACCATATGTTTCAACCAAGTGTCACAAAGGGGTACTGATACGTCTCCGACGTATCGATAATTTCTTATGTTCTATGCCACATTATTGATGTTATCTACATGTTTTATGCACACTTTATGTCATATTCGTGCATTTTCTGAACTAACCTATTAACAAGATGCCGAAGTGCCAGTTGTCTGTTTCTGCTGTTTTTGGTTTCAGAAATCCTAGTAACGAAATATTCTCGGAATTGGACGAAATCAACGCCCAGGTCCTATTTTGCCACGAAGCTTCCAGAAGACCGAAGGAGACGAAGTGGGGCCACGAGGGGGCCACACCATAGGGCGGCGCGGCCCGTGCCCTGGCCGCGCCGACCTGGGGCCCCTCGTGCCCCCTCCCGACTTGCCCTTCCGCCTACTTAAAGCCTCCGTCGCGAAACCCCCAGCCGAGAGCCACGATACGGAAAACCTTCGAGACGCCGCCGCCGCCGATCCCATCTCGGGGGATCCAGGAGATCGCCTCACCCTGCCGGAGAGAGGGATTCATCTCCCGAGGACTCTACGCCGCCATGGTCGCCTCCGGAGTGATGTGTGAGTAGTCTACCCCTGGACTATGGGTCCATAGCAGTAGCTAGATGGTTGTCTTCTCCCCATTGTGCTATCATTGTCGGATCTTGTGAGCTGCCT